>JAPQWV010000069.1:2524666-3155833 GCA_027422505.1 Craterostigma plantagineum | reverse complement strand
TCCTACTTGGAGTTGGGAAGTTCTCAATTGTGGCACGCAGCTCCTGAGGGAGCTGGTTGATCAACCGAGTAGAAGGTATTACTTGAGGTGGAGCTTTAATGGCGGATCGAAGCTCAGAAACCAGATATTCAGATGAAGGGAAGAAGATGATGGCTGGTTTCTGGTGTGATTTCAGGCGAACATAACTGGCACGTTTGAGCAGATTCAAGCAAACAAGGAGTTAGGTTCGCAAGGTCGCAGACTCGAGGTGGAGTTTGTTGAGGATTGCGAGCCTGGACCTCGCTGGAGCCGCCGGGAATCGCCGGAGAAGTCGCCGGGCTGAAGCTGGTTGAAGAGCTGAAGCTGGACAGAGGTGTTGGTAGCGCCACGTACAGCTACCGTTCGATCTATGCGCGCCAGATCGGAGGGCCGAGATTCAAAGTCGCAGGATTTAATCTCAGCCGATGGATAACGCGCGAAGATGATCAATGGCTCAGATTTGAAGATAAGAGATGGCGCGGATAAACGATCGTGGCCGCGTGAAAGATCGGACGGTGCAAAGTGAAATCGGGTTTTCACTTATAGAAACGCCATGCGTTTCTCGTGTAGTCACGCTAAACTCACTTGCTACGTGGCACGATCTCGTGCGTTGGATGGGATTAAATCAACGGCAAAGATAAAACGAGCAGCATGCTTATTTCATGTTCTCTGTTCTATATATATCAGCTTTAGTGTTTCGAGTAGGTATCTTTGTTAGCTCGTAGATTACTGTAGAGTGAGTATCTCTGAGAGGTGTAAACACGAAATCAGTAGAGGGCCGTGAGAGCTGTATTTTTCGTGTTGATAGTAATACAAGGCGGAGCTCGGTTGATCCGTGGAGTACGCTAGAACAGAGCCGAACCACGTTAAATCCTTTTGCAAGTGTGTGTGTGTGTGTTAATTGCTTGTTTTAAGCTTCGATTGAGCTTGCGATTGCTCAGATCGATTCAAGGCATTAGCATACATTAAAGGACCATTGAACTAGGTTCTCAACGGCAGCAAATTCACAACAGAAATAATTTTTCGAATGAAATTTTTCGAAAATTTCTAAGTTGCGAAAAGCATATGCGAAAACCTGTAAACCCAGATTTTGCTCAAAAATCACTCACACTTTATGAAAATTTCTGGGTTCTTTCACAGTAACACTCGAAAATGCCCTATAGCACTACAAGAGTTTAGAATAAAAAAAAAGGCATGATTTCACTTGAAAATGTCGAAGAACATACGAAAATGCAAAAACCACAAAATATATTTCGAGAGATCCTAAAAGAGCTGCGAAAATTCAGAAATCTAAGTCCAATCGATCATGCTTAAGCTCTGATACCACTTGTAGGTCGCCGGACACCTCAACGGTTAATTAACGGGAAATCAAAATAGAGTTAGCGTAAGTTTTACCTTTAGTGTGTGTGTTCTTGTTGGGTTTTCTGTAATACTCACACGACAACTCTTACTATCAAATGAATTATTCAATTAACACAATGTAGTGCCTTGGATTAGGTATTAAATCCATTGGGCCTATACTAAGCCCATTACAATATAACAACCACATAATACATTCAAAGAAATAACAAGACCTAGACTGAAATATTTTGGACACTTTAAAATATTCTTAACAATAAATAAAATAGAGAAATAAATATAATGGATACGCCGGATGCACAGAATCAATTCGTTACGACATGGTGATAAGATTCTTTGGTGTTCGGGTGATGAGATTAAGACATAGGACATGGAAGCCTTTTTTTAAAATAGAAATCACAAGGTGTAGTCGAATTAAAACATAGAAAAGAAGTTTCATTATTTACCTAATAATAATGAGGATAAAACATAATGTAATTAGAAACAAATTAATGCATGATGCATGTCCGACAATCCATGATATATTGATGATTTCTGAGTCCATGATGTTGTAATGTGATAAATTGATATTAATTTAAATAAACAATTATATTTACGTGATCTTTCACACAATCATTATTAAGTTTATTGTTTCCTAAGCATGTCAGATCCTCGACACCCTGAAGAACGGCAAAAGAAGAATCCTACACCAACGGTTATCTTCTCGTATGTTTCACGTACGGCAAATCTCATCCTTATTTGAACATCATGATATTATCCATGCTAATTTATTGTCTCATATATCGAATCCATGTTCGTTTATCAAACAAAAAAACTACGAAAACCTCAACAAAGACGATTACATCAAGAGTTCGGTAGTTAATATATAACCATGTGTTACCGTAACACCTCTTGTTGAGAATTCGGCCAATCTAGATTCGTATTTGGACGTAGTTTCGTGTATGTGACTTCTCAATATCGAGGGATTCGATATCAAGCTTGATCAAAATGAAAAACAGTAAAAAATATAAAATCTGAACACAATACTTAACGTGGTTCGGCTACAAGTTTAGCCTACGTCCACGGCCCGAACAGAGAACTTTTATTGATTCCACCTTTTGAGATTACAAGATCGGATCTTTCTCTCTAACTTTCGTGTTTACATCAAACTCTCAAGCTCTCTCGTTCGCAAGTTACGGGTCGTTCTACCTTCACACTTGGCCACACAAAACCAGTTTTGTAGTGTGTTTGGTAACTTCCCCATGTTCTGTAGAAACCGCTTGGGAGCAGTTTACACGGTTATTCTCCACTAGATGGGTTGGGAGTTGATCCTCCAAGCTTCAATCTTGACCTTTGAAGCCTCAATCATCGTCATCGAACGGATAAACATCGAACTAGAATAGAAAAACTGCTTCAGACATCATTCACGGCCACATGCGTTACTCTTCACGGCCGTGAACATTACGGGCTGAATTCCTATCAGATTCTGTCTTCAGTCACGGCCACTAGCATAAGCAGTCACGGCCGTGACAACCTCCAGAAACTTCTTCACGGCTATCAGCTATCGCCTTCACGGCCGTGAAGCTGTCGAGCTGATTCTCTGCCAGCTCCTTCATGGCCGTGAGCCTTGCTTCACTAGGCCGTGAAGCTGCTATGATTCTCCGTTGCTTCGTTCTTTCGCATTCCGAGCTCGTTTCGATCGATCCCGTCTTCGATTTCCCGAGTTTTTGGATCACCCACACTCAAAACCTCTAAACCATAACTTAACTACACTAAACCTCATATAAGATATCAATTCCCTTGAGGAAAAAAAATGATGAGAATGCTCTCAAGCATCATTGTGATTTCTTGTTTCCTTGCTCTCTTATATGCTGATTTAGTCGTTGTAAAAGGCGATCCAAATGGGCCTTCCGGTGCCCAACAGGGAGCAAGACGAAGTGGCCCGCGGCAATGTTGGATTTGACCCACCCAACCAGATACCGAGTTCTCGCGGTTCAGGAGGCGAAACCTTAGAGCCATTTCCCTTATCGATGAATGTGACGGTATGCATTTATTCTTAATTATTGTTTAATGTGCAACGACTTAATGTCTTAGTAGCATTAACAAATTATTATTTTAAAATCATATAGTATCATAGGGTTCGATTGATGTTAGCCATCGAAGGGACGTTAGTGGTTGTCGGTCCTGGCACCGTCGCTGAGGGACGTTTCCAAATTCATGGAACATTGGTTAAGGCAGACAACGTTGTTGTCTCCGTTGATACCGTCATTCTCGGCGATGTCCAACTGCCTGTACCAACTATGCATCTGATAGCTCTTGGAGATGCAGTAGGCAGCTACGTTCAGTGGCCAAGAGAGTTAATACGTTCGAATAATGCGGTAATAAAGTACTATTTATTGATTTTCGAATAATAATGTTTAGTAACGTATTCTACTTGTAGCCAGCGAAAGGAAAGTCGCCAGCTAAAGCGTCAAATGTGTCTATTCGTCAAGATGACGACATCGCACGCCTCGATCAGAGGGTAGTGAATAGTTTGGGCCCGCAGTGTCGCCGGCTCTTCGAATACCTTGCCTCACGCGACGATCGACGTATGTCAGCTTCCCTCTCATTCAGTATGAGAGACGTCTATTACAATCCAATTAACGTAGACTATTTGGTGTACATGGACAATAATGACTTTGTCGATCTGTTCAAGATCGTGAGTGTGAATTCCTCAGTTATTCAACTTTTTATGAGGTATTACTTAATATTTCGTTGAAACAATAAATAATTACAAGTTTTATTTTTTGCTTTTCTACATTTTATTGAGTAATCATATTCTCAGGTATCTTAATAACGAGTCTGAGAGCTTCAAGTGTTGCGATCCGAGTCGTTTGGCAGCTATGGAACATGATGAGACAGCAAATAGCGAGGTTGATTTCCTGGCTGATATTATCAAAGACTCGTATCGGGCCGGCACTTACTTTTTTGCGCCTTATTGTGATGGGTAAGAAAATAAGATATATATTTTCTTAATTCATAGTTTTTATTATAAATAATCATTTCGTTTCGTTTGCTTTAGTTACCATTGGATTCTATTGGTCATCGATTTTCCCACAAACGCGGTATAGCTCGCACCGTCCATCGGCGTAAGGAAGATAAGAGTTCGTCCTAGAATAGATGCGTAAGTTTTTTTATATACAATAAAGTTCATATATTAGTAAATCTATTATAAAATTATTTAATTTTACCTACTTTCGAGTTGCAGGGCAATTTTGACGGCGTCGCTGTTGGGTGCAGGGAAATCGGAATAGAAAATCGAAGGTTACTTGGAAGAGATGCAAGGTTTGCATTCGACATATGCATTTTTCAAAGTTATTTGGCTTAAATTATTACCATTCGATATTGAATTAAATGAAACTCTTTCTAACTTAGTGCCCACGACAACCGAGCGTGAGTGAGTTATGTGGCTTTTACGTCATGAGGTACATGTACGATATTGTCTGCAATCGTATCGGCATAGATGATACAATCAACTTGCCAACGGTATTACTTTAAACCATCACATTCTTTAAGTTTCAAGTTTAATATATGTTTATAAGTATGTTTTAATATTATCCTCTCGTTTAATGTTTTATAGATACTAGAACACTCCGCTTACGGCGTCGAAGGGATCAACGAAGTACGGGAATTGTGGGTTAGACTTTGGTGCTAAATATATGTTTGTATTTATGTAATTATGAGGATAGATATTTAATGTTGGATGATTATTAGTTGGTGTTGCGATTATTATGTGGATAATGATTGTTGGATAATGTTTTTGTTGATTTGGATTTAATTGTTGGGGGATGACTAAAACCAAAAAAAATTAAAAAAAATTGATAATGGGCGACGGTTCCTAGGCAAGAAACCGTCGCCAATAACGTATATAAAAAAATAAAATATTATAGGCAACGGTTTCTACGCGAGAAACCGTCGCCCATACTTATATAAAAAAATAAAAAATAGATCATGGGCGACACAAGAAACCGTAGCTCATACGTATATATAAAAAAATGAAAAAATTATCGGCGACGGTTTTTGGCGTTGAAACCGTCGCCGATGACTGGAAACAGTAACCTACGAGGTGTTATGGGCGACGGTTTCTTACATAACTGTCGCCCATATATAACCTTGGGCGACGGTTGTACAACCGTCGCCGAAAATGCTTCAGATGGGCGACGGAGCTCTGGGCGACGCGTAGAAACCGTCGCCCATGCCACCGCGTCTATTATGGGTGACGGTTTGTCCTAACCCGTCGCCCATAGTGCCGTGGCCAATTTATCATTCTCCACTAGTGAACTCTCCGAGTTTAAATACATGATTCCTAGTGAGCGTTGAAAGTTTTGAAAACCCTTGAAGTCATAAAGCTCAAGCTTGCTAAGATTTCAACTTCGCATGAAATTATTAAGTCTATTACGAAACCAACAATTTAAAACAACAAAGAGTTCTAAATCAACGAATTGCACCAACATAATTGTGGAGCAACTGCGAGCACATCGTTAGACTTCTCTGCATCAGAACTGCCTCTCTGCGTCGTACTCCAATCTCTTCTTTGGATCTGATAGCACTTTATATGCCTCGCTCATCTTTAGAAAAGCTTCCTCAGAACCAATCGAATTGTTTTTGTCGGGGTGAATGGGGAGGGCCATTTTTTTTAAGCTTGCTTTAATCTCTTTTGCGTCACAATTTGGGTCGACGCCTAGCACTTGGTACAAATCCCTTGAACCATAAGATGTGAATACGTTCACTACATCGAGAAGCTTTTGGATACCTTCTATCTCAGGCCACATTTTTCTTGCCTTTATGGCGAGTTTCTTTGCAAGTATGTAACGCTCCTCCATGAATCGGTCTTTCGCTAGTTCCCTGGCCCTTATTGCTTCATCACGGTTACAGTTCATGTTTCTGCAGTCACAAACATAAAATATCACTTAACTTGAAAAAAATACTCTTCGAGGAGTAAAACGAAATCGAACATATTCTCCAAAAACATTGAGAGAGATACACATGGTGAATCGAAAATTGATAAAACCAGAAGGCCAATAGCTAAAGATTTAAACAAAAATAGAAGACAATGCCATAACATGATGATACCTAGAATAAGAATAAACAAAATAGCAAGGTAAGGTTCAACTCTTAATAAATTCGATAAAATCAGATCCGAGATATTATCTTTTCCAAGAGCAGCAACTTTATTTACCGTTACTTTTATGCTTTATCTCAAGCAGTACACCAAGTTTCGAAATCGTTTGCCAAATTCGATTTTCGAAGTGAGTTAAAATGAGTCGAAGAAGTTTTTCGAAAGGAAGATTTTCGGTATTGTCTCGAAAATTTGATGTTGCGAAAATCCGATTTACGAAAGCGTTTCGAAAATGTGTGTTGCGAAAATCGGTTTTTGAAAGAGATTTTCGAAATTGTTTTTCGAAGTCAAAGTTGCAAAAATCATTTTCGAAATTTGAGATTTTTGAATGTGAGAGTAGTTTCGAAATTTATTTTCGAATGAAAGTTTTGTGAAAGATTTTCGAAAGCTTCTAAGTGCAGTGTCGAAATATATATCTATCTATATATATATATATATATATATATATGTTTGAAGCTGAATGTTTCGAAAATAATCTTAGAAAGAAGTGATTTTCGAAAGTGAGTTCGAAAATAATTTTCGAAAGACGTGATTTTCAAAAGTGAGTATGATTTCGAAAATAATTTTTGAAATGGCTCTTGTGAATGGCTTCGAAAGGTTTTATTAAGGACGATTTCAAAAATATATTTTCGAAGTTGGATGTCGAAAATAATTTTCGAAAGAGGTGATTTTCGAAAGCTGTTGACTTGTGTAGAGAATAATTAGTTTAATTGTCATAAGGACTTTTCTGTAATTCCTATTATATGCTGAGGGAGTAAATTGCAATTATAGGAAGTAAATATGTATTTGAGGGGTTTGTATACTGTAAGTCTTGTGTAGTTTTCTTTTTGACTTGAATGAATTGGAATCGATTCCCCTTTCTTCTAATCGTTTACATGGTATCAGAGCAGCCTGCTATAATGATACCAACTCAAATGGGAAAAGGAATTCAAAAATCGAATCTGAGAGCTTAGAGAGTAGAATCAGCTCTGAAACTTCGATTTCAAGATAAATTCGGTACAGAGAATGATAGAGAAGAAGAACACACAGAATCCACGATTCTGTTACACGCACATCACAACTGGAAAGATAGATTGAAATCATAAACGAAATAACAACTTTTATAGAGGCGAGGCTGATGAAAACGTGTGAGTCTTCAGCGTCTTCAACTTACTCCGCGCTTAGCTAAGCTCCCACAGAAGTCGTCGATGCTGCCTGCGTTTTTATTTGAACGGGTAACACTCCCACCTCCTTAAAACAACTCTTGACCTCAAGAGTTGGTAGAACCAAGACCCCACCCAATCTAACCAATACCTGACTTGGCTTTGTCATTCATAAAAGTCTTAGCACTGCTTTGGTTCTCCTCTCGTAAGATCATATGTAGCATAGACAATTGTGCCGGCTGAGACAGTAACTGATTTGTTTTCTTGCTAGCGATATTCTTGACCTTTGCAGGCTGCATTCCTCGCAGCAGTACCTTCCGTTCCCCCACGCGAAACTCCATCTGAAGTCGCTTAAAATTCCAAGTGATACTGCCCAAGGTTATTAGCCATTGCACCCCTAACACCATGTCACAACCTCCAAGGGGAAGAATCATCATATCCGCAACAAATTGCGTCCCTTGCATCTTCCATGTAAATCCTTTACATCTAAAGGAGCTATAGAGCTTGCTTCCATCAGCCACAGCCACAGGGAAGGGATTAGTCTGCTCCAAGTGACACCCAAACGCCCTCGCCCATTCCAAGTCTAAGAAGTTATGGGTGCTCCCCGTGTCTATCAATACATGTAGAGGCTTACCATTCACGTTTGCAGCCACCCTCATGGTGCTATAGTCATGCGCTCCAGTCATTGAGTGCATGGAGATCTGGTAATTGATCAGAGGATTCTCATTAGGCTCGGTCACAACGTCGTCCTCATCAGACTTTCCCGAGTCAGGGGTCTGTTCATCCCTCTGTTCATCATCTACAGCCATCACTTCCATCACGTAGATCTGCCTCCTTTTTGCGCAAGTGTTATTATTAGTGAATTTCTCATCGCACCAAGGATAAAAAGGGCAGCATAATAAACAAGGATAAAACCTTAGAAAGCATGCTCCAATTTGAAGATGATTACTGTTGTGATAAAGAGACAGAAATTGCCCATGATCAACCAGATAGAGAGGAAACGATTTATGTACAGAATGATTTAATTGATGATAATCGGAAATTGTCAAGTGATGCAGGGTTAGACATGAAACTGATCAAAAAGGTCAAACAGAATCAGCAAGCCTCCAAATTGGTTAAATGATTACATTTCACCCTTTACTACTAACACTAACAATGCATATTCTGCAAAGTACCATTTGTCTTCTTATATTGACTATAACAGGATTAAGCCAGGACATGCAAACCTACCTTGCTGCATTGGCCAGTGAAGAAATTCCAAAGAATTTCCACGAGGCTACCAAATCAGAGAAATGGAAAAAGGCAATGGAGATGGAAATTGCAGCCCGTAAACTGAACAACACTTGGAAGATTGTTGATTTACTTAAAGGTGAGCATCCAATAGAATGTAGATGGGTTTATTCCATTAAATACAAAGCTGATGGTAGTATAGAATGCTACAAGGCACGCTTAGTCGCAAAAGGTTATAGTCAAGTAGAAGGGATAGATTATACGGATACATTTGCGCCCGTAGCTAAACATGTTACCGTACGATTGATCATTTCTCTTGCATCCATGCATAATTGGTCACTTTGGCAAATGGATGTCACTAACGCCTTTTTGCAGGGAGATTTAGATGAAGAGGTATACATGAGTATTCCTCCCGGGTTAAATTCAGAAAAATCAGGTAACGATGTAAAAGTTTGCAAGCTTGAAAAGTCATTATATGGATTAAAACAAACTTCAAGACAATGGAATCATAAATTTACTATGGCAATGAGTACCTTTGGATTTGTACAATCAAAGAATGACTATTCTTTATTTGTCAAATCGAGGGGGAAAAATTTAGTGTTATTATTAGTATATGTTGATGACATAGTAATAACGGGTAATGATAATCACATGATAAATGAAACAAAGACTTATTTGAATAGGACATTTCACATGAAAGATTTGGGTGAGTTAAAATATTTTTTGGGAATTGAAGTAGCTAGATCAAAAAAGGGCATAGTACTTAGCCAAAGAAAGTATGTATTAGAGTTATTATATGAGACTGGAATGATAGGAAGTAAGCCGCTTAGCATCCCTATTGAGCAGAATTTTAAGTTTGAAAAGGCAGGATACCAAAGTCCTGATGATTGTGTAGCAGCTGAAGATGCTGAGATGACAGAATCAAGAGCTGAAGCTGGTTTTGAAGGCTCAAAAACATATTACCCAGGTCAGACTGATAGTGCAATGCTTTCCTTGAGTCATAGTCAACCTCGAGGATCAAAAAGGGTAAATATACATTTGTATCAAAGGGTAGTTGGTAAATTAATTTACTTGTGCTTAACAAGACCCGATATTTCATATGCTGTACAAATATTATCTCAACACATGCATGATCCAAAGAAATGTCATTTTGAAGCTATGTACAGAATTTTGAGATACTTAAAAGGGTAAGTCGGGTCTTGGAATATTTTTTGATGCTAACAGTAAATTGTCTTTAAGAGCATATTGTGATGCAGATTGGGCGTCATGTCCATATTCTAGAAGATCGTTGACAGGTTTTTTGGTATTTTTTGGGGATTGCTTAATATCATGGAAGACAAAGAAACAACAAACAGTTTCAAGGAGTTCGGCAGAGGCGGAATATAGGGCGATGGCAACAGTCACGGCGGAAATTTTATGGTTGATCAATGTGCTAAGGGTCTCGAGCCGGTAACAGTATATTCAGATAGTAAATCGGCCAATCCAGTTTTTCACGCGAGGACGAAACATATTGAAGTCGATGTCCATTTCATAAGGGACAAGATACAAGAGAATATTATCACGACGGAGTACATTCCATCACAGGAGCAGCCAGCCGATCTATTAACAAAGGCTTTAGCGAAGAATCAATTCGAGTATCTGTTAGGCAAGTTTGGTGTACTTAATTTATTTGAACACCAAACTTGAGGGTGTGTGTAGAGAATAATTAGTTTAATTGTCATAAGGACTTTTCTGTAATTCCTATTATATGCTGAGGGAGTAAATTGCAATTATAGGAAGTAAATATGTATTTGAGGGGTTTGTATACTGTAAGTCTTCTGTATTTTTCTTTTTGACTGGAATGAATTGGAATCGATTCCCTTTTCTTCTAATCGTTTACAACTTGCGACAATAAATTTCGAAAGGAAAAAAATTTTCGAAGTGAGAAAAAGTTTGAATATTATTTTCGAAGGAAGTTTGCAAAACGTATTTTCGAAAGAAATTTTCGAATAAGTTGCAAAAAGCATATGCGAAAACCTAAACCCAGATTTTGCTAAAAAATCACTCAAACTTTATGAAAATTTCTGGGTTCTTTCAAAGTAACACTCGAAAATGTCCTATAACACTACAAGAGTTTAGAATAAAAAAAAGGCATGATTTCACTCGAAAATGTCGAAGAACATACGAAAATGCAAAAACCACAAAATATATTTCGAGAAATCCAAAAACAGCTGCGAAAATTCAGAAATCTAGTCCAATCGATCATGCTTAAGCTCTGATACCACTTGTAGGTCGCCAGACACCTCAACGGTTAATTAATGGGGAATCAAAATAGAGTTAGCGTGAGTTTTACCTTTAGTGTGTGTGTTCTTGTTGGGTTTTCTGTAATACTCACACGACAGCTCTTACTATCAAATGAATGATTCAATTAACACAAAGTAGGGCCTTGGATTAGGTATTAAATCCATTGGGCCTATACTAAGCCCATTACAATATAACAACCACATAATACATCTAAAGAAATAACAAGACCTAGACTTAAATATTTTGGACACTTTAAAATATTCTTAACAATAAATAAGATGGAGAAATAAATATAAGGGATACGCCGGATGCACAGAATCAATTCGTTACGAAATGGTGATAAGATTCTTTGGTGTTCGGGTGATGAGATTAAGACATAGGACGGGGAAGCCTTTTTTTAATAGAATTCACAAATTAATGCATGATGCATGTCCGACAATCCATGATACATTGATGCTTTCTGAGTCCATGTTGTAATGTGATAAATTGATATTAATTTAAATAAACAATTATAACGTGATCTTTCACACAATCATTATTAAGTTTATTGTTTCCTAAGCATGTCAGATCCTCGACACCCTGAAGAACGGCAAAAGAAGAATCCTACACCAACGGTTATCTTCTCGTATGTTTCACGTACGGCAAATCTCATCCTTATTTGAACATCATGATATTATCCATGCTAATTTATTGTCTCATATATCGAATCCATGTTCGTTTATCAAACAAAAAAACTACGAAAACCTCAACAAAGACGATTACATCAAGAGTTCGGTAGTTAATATATAATCATGTGTTACCGTAACACCTCTAAACCATAACTTAACTACACTAAACCTCATATAAGATATCAATTCCCTTGAGGAAAAAAAATGATGAGAATGCTCTCAAGCATCATTGTGATTTCTTGTTTCCTTGCTTTCTTATATGCTGATTTAGTCGTTGTAAAAGGCGATCCAAACACTACCATTGACGATTACGACTGCTCCGATGACACATACGACCCAGATGGAAACTATGCAGCGGAAATTGACTACGGGCTAGACGAGTTGTCCTACCATACCGTTGATCAAAACAACTACCAATACACTCTCACTGGAACGTACGCCATAGGATTTGCATACTGCCAACCCAATCTCTTTAACAATCCAACTGACTGCATCTCTTGCCTCGAGGCCGCTGCTGACTTCCTTAGGGAGGATTGCGAGTATTCCATGTCTGCATTTGTTGCAATGATAGACTGTGGAATGAGGTACCATCCAATAAATCAGTGAAGTTAATGCACCCATGCGCGAGAAACGATGTGAATAAGAAACACTTCGAATAAAACTCATGGGTGGAGTCGATATTTCTTCGTACGTGTTGTATTGATTCCATTTCAACTCGTCGTAAGATTTCCAGAATAAGAGTCTACGTTTGATTTCCTTCGTAATATCTCATGTATAGGAGCTGGTTTTTATTTTGAAGTGTTGAAGCTTCGCCAAAATAAGAAAAGCGCATGTGTATTGATTTTCTTACAAGGTTATCACTTGCGCTATCTTAATGTATTGTATTGATTTCCTTACTTGTTTTCAGAAATCTCTCGTTTTCACTTTTGTAACTACGTCACAAGAATATCTCATTATTTCTACGTTTTCGTAAACTATTTGGCTTACTAAGAGCATCTCCAATGAGTACTTTATTTTTGTGTAAAATACAAAAATAGAGTACGTTTATACTCCAATGAGACACTATATTTAACATGGTGAGGTCGCTAACTTATACATCACCGTGGTTATCACTCCTTGATCCATGCCACAAAAATTTCGGGAACAGTAGTTTTTGAGATGCTAATTAGGAATGGCCACTCGACCATATCGTAGGCCTTCCTTAAATCAATTTTCATCATACATCTAGCCGAGACTTTATATTTTATTTACTAAAATATACTTTAATTATTTTTATAATATTTGAATATTCTTATAATGATTAGAATATTTGAATATTCTTATGATGATTAAATAAATAATATTTTTTTTTCATTTATTTATTGATATTTTCGTTTTAATTTATTAAAATTATAATTTAATAAATTGCTAATTTATGGTTTATTTAATTTTTAAATATTAATAATTATAATATATTGACTTTTTAATAAATATTATAATATAAAGTTTATGTATTTGATTTTTAGTGTAAAAACTAGAGTTTGAGTTGGAGTAAAAGCTAGAGTAGAAAATAGAGTTTATAGTTGGAGTAAACGCACTCTAGCAACTGTACTATTGTGTAAAATTAACTGTATATTTATGTTGTGGGTTGGAGATCTCATAGAGACAGAAGTAATTTCGACGGGATTCCCGTCGATATATAGCATACAAAAAAAATATTTACAGAATTTCGACGGGGTTCCCGTGGAAATATTTAATTTAGGGAAAAATTAAAATAGAAACGAAAATTTCGACGGAAATCCCGTCTTTTCTTCGCTAAATAAAGAAAATCTGCCACTTGACAATATGCTAATTTAGCCCCGGAAATATTATCGGTAATCCGTCACAAGATCCAGATCACCTTGGCTACGAAAATTCCATCTAAATAAAGCAGAATCAGCGCCAGAAATTCTACTGACAAGCGGCTAACTTAGGGCATCCCCAACAGTACTGCAAAATGCAAACGCAAACGCAAAAATGCAGTAAAACTGCTCCAACAGTACTGCAAACGCGAAATGCATTTTTTTCCTTTCTCTCTCCTATTTCAAGCGCAGATTTGCGTTCGAACGCAAAAAAGCGTTTGATGTTTTAAAATTTAAAATATTAAATAAAAAAATATATAAAATAAATAAAAATATAGTAAAGAATTTGAAAATCGTATACTATTCATTATGATTATAAATTGACATAATAAATAGTTATTTTAACCTTCACAATTATTTTAGTAATAATTTTTTTATATCTTATAATTTATTTTTTATATTTTTATACGTGATATAGTTATATATTGTTTTGACCACAAATATATAATTAAATATTGTTTTGACCAATAATGATTGCTTAAATATTTTCGAAATCAGAATTAAAAGAATATTGTGGTGGTGATATTGAAAAGTTATAAAAGTTGGTATGAAAAGGTAATATTACAAGAATATTATTTTGCGTTTGTGTTTGCAGTTCACTGTTGGAGAACAATCACTGCAAACTATGGTTGTTACTGCAAAATGCGTTTGCATTTGCGATTGACTGTTGGAGATGGTATTAGTATCTATAATCAATATATTTCATATTCTATTTATCATCTAAATTACATAAAAATATTTGTAGAATTTTAAATATAATATTATTTTCGTGGCGAATTTTTCTGTCAGGGCCTGAAACCTAAGTTCAGACCCTGACAGGGGCCTGAAACGTAATTTGCCCATTATCTTTTAGGCATGTCAGCATTTTGCAACGTTTTTTCTGTTACAAATATCTATCAGTAAGTGTTTGTTGAAAAAACATATCCATAAAAAATATCCATCGCAAAAATTGGTACAACACTACTGATCCATCGCTAATCCATTCGAAGATTTGATTAGCGACAGAATTGTGACGGTGAAGTCCGTCGCTAATCCACATATTTTTGTAGAGTAACACAATTCCCGGGGATTACAATGGATATAGAAGAAAATTGCGACTGTTATCACAATTGCGACGGTATTGTAACACAATTAGTTATGTATATTATTAGAAGTCGTGTCATTTAGGATATATATATTTTTTTAAAGGGTTAATTTGGGTTCAGTACCTATTAGCCAAGTTTCAACATAGTTCAGGCCCCATATAGTTTTAACTTAAGCCCAAGGACCAAAGTACCGAGAATATAAGTTTTAAGGACCTAGGTGACAGGAAATGACATTTCTATCCTTTATAGTTGCGAAAAATTACACCCATTTGCCATCGTCTCTTTCGTTCGACTTTCGTTGCTTTTAGGATTATAATACCGACCGAAATCTCGTTGTTAAGGTGCAAATAAGATGGATCGACTTCGTTTTCTCATGGGTACTTATAACCATTGAATAATTTAATAGTTTAAGCGAAATTATTATGATAATCCAGTTCGAAAAAATGCGATTATAAATGGGTCAAATATCGATTTTAATGGCCGATTAACACGAAATTGAGTGAATTTGATCATGGGTCTTAATAATTAACGAGAATTAGTGAGTTTAGGAAAGAAGTAGTGAAGAATTTTGATGTGACGTACGTATATTGAAGATTTTGTGAACACGATAACTGGGTAACAATTTATGCAACTTAAGTAACAAATGTGATCACGATAGTAACAGATATAACCTATACAGTAACTGATCGTTGAACAAAAGTAACAATGTCCAAAAACAGCTCTTACGAAAATCATCAACGATTCTAATATAAGGTTAAAGTCGCGGAAATGTCGATGTTATTGACCGAATTAGGTTAATTAGGTTTATACTGAAATATTACTCCAAATCCAATTCGAAAATTTAGTGGTGGAATCTCACTTCAATTGTCGAAAATTTCGAAATAATCGACCCTAATCTCATTATAAAACAGTACCTGACTAACAGAATACTGAAAATAAATAACAACTTTATGTTTATCGAATACCAAACCACTAACATTAAGTAACTACAGAACTATTACAGATAACGAATTTGTCCGAAAAATAACAGATCTGGAAAATATATTTTAGCAATAAAATCGATAACCCTCAATTGAATCAAAGAATTAGACGAGCAGCGACGTCCCGACGACCAGCGACGACGACCAGCGTTATTCGAAGAATTCACCGACGACGACAATGGCCAAGAAATCGCAGAAATCGAAGAAAGCAGCGAGCCATCCCACGAGCGAAGAGCAGCGACGACCACGAGGAGCGAAAAATCCCACGACTCTGGCCGAGAAATCGAAGAAAGCAACGACGCAGAAGGAAAAAATCCCACGACTTTGGGTACGCGTTGTTGAAAGATGATGTTGGTACGTGGGATGAAATCAACAACACCGGCGACATTCGATCATATCGGGCGCAAATCTTAGCCGGTTTGTTACAATTTGCTGCTATGTATGTATGAGACTGATTTGTAGGATGTATCTTTTGAACAAATTTAGCTTCAGTTGCTGAACTTGTGTGCATGATTCTGGTTATTTCTTCTGTTGTTTGCTGAAAATGCTATATTGTTTACTTTTTTTGCAGTAACAGTTTAACCGTCATCAGAAACAATTTGTTGGGATAAAGTAACAATAAATGACATATTGGTAACAGTGAAACAAAACACGAGTAACAGAATAGCTATTCAAAATAACAATTTAACATGTGATTAGTTTGCTTTATTATTTTTAAATTTTATATTGCAAACACTTTACATTCACTAAAATATATGAATTTACCAAGATTTAGATAAAAATATATCAGTTTAGTTTGTGATTTTCGTGGAGATTATGTTGAGATTGAAGAAGTTGAAGTATATAGTATGAAGAACAAGTAACACTCTTTTTGAAAGGATTCATGCTTCTACCAAATTGATTCTACTTACACAAAACGTGTTACAAATGAACTATTGGTTGTTTATTACAATCTAGATGGTCGACCTAAAACAAATGATTCATCAAAATTAATGACATATTCGATTAATCTTAATCACAAATGCTATATTGTTTACTGTTTTTATGCAGTAACGGTTTAACCGTGATTAGAAACAATTTTTCCGCATAAAGTAACAGAAATTGATATATGGGTAACATGTATACACATCACTAGTAACAGAATAGTTAGACAAAATAACAATTTAACATGCGATTAGTTTACTTTATTATTTTTAAATTTTATATTGCAAACACTTTACATTCACTAAAATATATGAATTTACCAAGATTTAGATAAAAATATATCAGTTTAGTTTGTGATTTTCGTGGAGATTATGTTGAGATTGAAGAAGTTGAAGTATATAGCATGAAGAACAAGTAACACTCTTCTTGAAAGGATGATCATGCTTCTACCAAATTGATTCTACTTACACAAAACGTGTTACAAATGAACTATTGGTTGTTTATTACAATCTAGATGGTCGACCTAAAACAAATGATTCATCAAAATTAATGACATATTCGACTAATCTTAATCACAAATGCTATATTGTTTACTGTTTTTATGCAGTAACGGTTTAACCGTGATCAGAAACAATTTTCCCGATAAAGTAACAGAAATCGACATATGAGTAACGTGTATACACATCACTAGTAACAGATAGTTAGACAAAATAACAATTTAACATAAATGATTCAACAAAATTAATGACATCTTCAATTAATCTTAAACGTGATATATTCACTAAAATATATGAATTTACGAAGTTTTAGATAAAAATATATTGGTTTAGGTTATGATTTTATCACAAACCCTAATTCAAAAACTATAATAATTCTAGTAACATGTAAACATATAACTAGTAACAGTTTACACATATTGGGTAACAGATAATCAATGCTTGATTTTACTTAGACTCCCGCCCAAAATTCATCTCATTATGGTTTTCCCGCCCGAAATTTCACCGACAATTTAGCAACAATTTAGTCAACATAGTAACAGAAGCGCATATACTAGTAACATATCCTGAGAATTTTACAAATCGACCAAAATGAAAAAAATACACCAAATTTTATAGGGTCGATCGTATTTTCACGAATTAAATGATGAACATCGGACGAACGACCAAACGAGGTGCCGCACTGAGCTGCTCATACTATGGGCACTTCGAATTTATCCATATTAGATGTAATCGTTGCCGAAAACGGCTTTGATTTCATCTTATTTTTGCAAATTAGAACCCTACACATGGTAACAATTAATTACGGCTAAATAACGGATTTGGCAGACATAGTAACGAGTTTGGTAGACTGAGTAACAGCTTTGATGACACAGTATAATATACCAAATTATTGGGGTCGACCGTATTTTCGCAAAATTAAAAGATGAACGTCGGACGAACGAGCAAACAATGTGCCGCACCGAGCTTCCAATACTATGGGTACTTCGAACTTATACATATTAGATGTAATCGTTGCCAAAAACGGCTTTGATTTCATCTTATTTTCGCAAATTAGAACACTACACATGGTAACAATTAAGTTTAGTTTAATAACGGTTTTGACAGACCTAGTAACGATTTTGGCAAAACAGGTAACATATTTGACACTGCGAGTAACAGTTTGGACACAGTAAAAATATACCCAAATTATTGGGGTCGACCGTATTTCACGAAATTAAAAGATGAACGTTGGACAAACATCCAAACAATGTGCCGCACCGAGCTGCCCATACTATGGGTACTTCGAATTTATACATATTAGATGTAATCGTTACCCAAAACGGTTTTGATTTCATCTTATTTCGCAAATTAGAACCCTAAAATAAAATTCATTACAAATCTTACATCTTGCGTCGTCAATACCACAATATATCCTACCTTACAGGCCAAAATTGGTTGGTTAATGGGCACTCGAAAATTCGGATTTCGATTTACTGTAAAAACGAGATTCATAAGATAAATATTCTTTGTCGATAACAATTTTCTGCATCATAGTAACAGATAAGGGATGGAAAATAACAGTTTACCAGGCGTTTATAACAATATAGTCTAACAGCATAACAGAAAGTCGCCGGAAAATAACACTTAGTTCAGTATGTTAGGAAGGGTCTTTTCGTCAATACATATTTTTTATCCTTATCTCTGCAATTTTTGAAATAATTGGTCCTTTAAAATAATGGGGCTTCTGACAGGGCCTGATCGCTTTATAAAGTTACTGAGTGGGGACTGATTCGAAATTCTCCCTTTTTTAAATTGCTTGATTGAAAGAGGACTATTGTAATAACAGCACAAAGACTTTAAAAACTTGTTTTCTCCATTCAATCATAAAACATATCATTTATTATATTAAAAAGAAAAGAAGATTATAAGTCACAGCAGCATATACATATTTACCCTAAACTAAAATCTTCTTAATACATAACTTCAATTGATCTAAAAAACCATGATTGAATAAGACAGTTTAGTGTAGTAAGCAACCAGCCGTGTTCTACGTGCCGTAAGTAGAACCAAAGACGCGAGAGTAAGAGCTTTGGCCTTCTCCTTACCCTTTCCGTGGTAGACCAAGTTGATATATCTGAGCTTGACGTTCTTGCACGGCTTCGCTCTGCTGCACTGGATATTCACCACCACCTCGGTGTGGGGTGTTCCCGTAATATTGCTGAACGTTACGTTACGTATCCGAACCCTCGATTCTCACCGTAATAAGAAAGGAAAATCGATTCGACTAATAACCCTAATAAGTCACATATATCTCATATCGACTAATTGAGAAGAGATTGACTTAGTATAAGCTGATGGAGACCAACCGGTTTTTACTGAACCCCATCAAGCTTCTAGGTCAACTCTCCTTTTACGTGGTCCCATGGGAATAGGCCCTAAAATTTCAATTCCATACCTTCCCACAGTAATGTCCGGGACAATACGATTGATCGATGATGATGGGATTATTCGCTCCAACCATAACGATGTCTTCGAACAAAATCCCAGACGCGAGGCTGTCTAAGGCGTCGGCCCACGTCTTGATCCTCACCCCGTTATCCCTTCCCAAGAAGGTGCAATCTTGACGCTTATCCCGCTCACGGGCTTCACGTCCTTCCCGAGGCTGCCTACGCTAATCCCGTGGCCCTGCCCTCACGTCAGGCCCTCCAAGCTTACGTTTTGGCTCCCAGTGACCATCGAGACGCAGTCGTCGCCAGTGCTTATGACGGAATTCGAGACGTGGATGCCCTCGGAGAAGCCTATGCGCACGCCGTCCATCTTGAGTGCCTTCGTCGGAGCCGTGATGTTGAGGCCGACGAGCTCCACGTTGTAGCACTTGAATAGGCTGATGTGGGTCGCCTTAGGGTTTAGGGAACGGAGGCCTTGGACGGTCGAGTCGTTCACAAAGTCCAGGTTTAGCGTCTGTATTATTGGCGCATATGCGATAACAGCGTTTTTTAGGGTGCGTTTGGTACACGGAGTTCGACGCAGGAAAAAAAAAAAGAAAATTTATGCGCATTATTCCGCGTTGAATCCGCGTACCAGAGTCGCAATTAAGGAATAAATGTTCATTAAATTACCGTTGGGTGATGTTTGCAGTTATGATTGGTGATGCAATCGTTGGAACGCCACGCCTCCGCGCCTTGGCCGTCCAAAACCCCACTGCCTCTGATCGTGAGATCGTTGACGTACTGAAAATAGATCCACCCATCCTCGAAAAGGGTGTTGGCGCTAGCGCTAATCAATCCGTCGACGACGAAATCCAACGCGCCTTTACACGGGCCTTTGAAGATAATTGAGCCCAAATTATAGTTTCCTATTGGGATCACCATCTTACATCTGCCCCCGTGCAGCCGCACGAGGCCATCCATGCTTTCTCAAAAGCCTATTCAAAAAAAAAAGTAAATTGGTAAAATTAGAGTTTTATCTAGTAAGAAATATAAACTGTTGAAATACTTAAGAATATTTGAATTATATATCTAATTCGTACGCATATGGTATGACAGCAAACACACCTTCGTGCAGTCATTTCTGCCATTTCCGATAGCACCATAGCTTCGAACGTCAAAGCTAAAACAACGGAGAATAAGAAAAAGATGAGAGCTAAAACAACACTCCATTTCGTGGCCATTGTTTTGGTATGTTTTTATATTTATCTTTTCTTCATTTTTATTGCGTGCTTTACATTGCTGAAGAAGGTTGATTTATATAGGTACAGCACCTTCAATTTGTGTGTTGAAGTGGTCATAATTTATGATATTAGATTCCTATGATTGGATTTTACTAGGGAATAATGTGACAACAATATATTGACACCTAATATTATTTATTGATTTGGTCAAAATGTTTGACCAGAACAAAATTTTTCCCTGTTAATTGGATTGAATCATTGTCCAGTTCAAAAATTTTAGTGGTTTAAGGTTTAGTGGTTTAATAGGATAAAACCGGAATCAAACCGGACTCAGACCGGTATTTTTAAATACAATAAATATGTATTTTATAATGAATTAACGAAATAAAATGTTTTTGGCAATGAAAAGTTAATTAAAAATGAGATGTTAAAAAAGAAATTAATATATTGAGAATTAACAATAAATAAAAATATAATGCATGATAGAAACTTTAATTGTAAAATGTAATAATTTAATTTTCGTTTTTTCTTTTTCTTTACAAAAAATATTAATCTAGATAAAATGGTTTAAGTGGGATTTGAACCGAATACCTAACTTAAAATTGAAAGTCTCAACCACTACACCACAAGCCCATATGTATTTAGAAACTTTTTATTTTAACTTTGCATTTAATAATAAAGACCGGACCGGAACCGAACCGGATATGTGACCGGGCCGGTCGGAATTGGCTGGAACCGGGCTGTCCGGTCCGTCTTAACAACCATGCATATGAGATAGCATGAAATAGAAGCATGTGAAATATTTCATTTGAAAATTTGGAAAATAGTAGGACATTTTGTATGTAATTTTTTTTAATTATGAATATATAACCTCCAGGTTCAAAATATGAAGATCATGTATAAATTTTGAGGCAAAACAAATTCTATTCGTTTATAAAAAATAATTTTAGCTGCGTTGAGAAATATCTATTAGAAGGTCAAAGCGAACGTCTATGAGCTATTGCACACATAACGCATCCGTTAACGCGAACGTTTATGAAGCATATCAACAAATAACGCGTACGTTAGAGCGAACAAGCAGCCAGAGTAGGGGTCGAGCTAAGAAAAAATTAAGGACACTTCAAAGAGGAAGCGAAACTGCTTGACTAGTCACTAGTGCAGAAAAGCTCATGGACGACGGTTGTTATTGGTCATGGGCGACGGTTTCAACGCGTCGCCCAGAGCACCGTCGCCCATCTGCATGACGCGTCGCCTAAGATAGATTATGGGCGACGGTTCCTTGGAGGAAACCGTCGCCCATAAGTAATTTTAATATATTTATATTAGCTCATGGGCGACGGTTTCTACATCAGAAACAGTCGCCCATGAGTGTTAAGTAAGTCATGGGCGACGGTTTCTGCCGAAGAAACCGTCGCCCATGAGCTAACATAAATATTTTAAAATAACATATAGGCGACGGATCCTTTCTAGGAACCGTCGCCCATGCCTTTGTTATTTTTATATATTTTTTCTATTTTATTTTTGCCCCAACAATCAAATCCAAAATCACCCAAAAAATCAATCAACTACTAATAATCGTCAATAAAATCAACAGTTACATCATCGTCCAACAAGCATCGATCCTCATAACGTAAAAACACAATCATATAACGTAAAAGTCTAACCTACGCCAAAGATTTCATAATATGCTCCGCCAACATTTCACGTACTTCCTCGATCTCTGCGGTGCCGTAAGAGGAGTGCTCTAGTATCTATAAAACAGGATAATGTTAAAACATACTAAATAAACATATATTAAACTTAAAACTTAAATATGGTTTTAAACTTCGATACCGTTGGCAAGTTGATTGCATCATCTCTGTCGATACGATTGCAGATAATGTCGTACATGCATCTCATGACGTAAAATCCACATAACTCACTCCCGCTCGGTTGTCGTGGGCACTAAATTTAGAAAGATTTTCATGTAATTCAATATCGAATAATGGTAATAATTTAACACAATAACTTTGAAAATTCATGTCAAATGCAAACCTTACATCTCTTCCAAGTAACCTTCGATTTCCTATTCCGATTTTCGACTGCACCCATCAGCGACGCAGTGAGAATTGCCCTGAAACTCGAAGTAGGTAAAATAAATTAAGTTTTTTAATATAGAGTTACTAATATATGAACTTTATTGTATATAAAAAACTTACGCATCTATTCGAGGACGAACTCTTAGCTTCCTTACGCCGACATTCGGTGCGAGCGAATCGAACACGTAAACCGCGTTCGAGATGGTGTGGGTATAAGTGGTGAGCCTGGCTTTGTTTAGCCTTCTGACTAATCTCCTGCAATATTCATAAAAAAATAGGTGTGAATATATATATATATATATGAAAAATTAGAGGACTATCACTTTATCACCTGAAATTCCGCGGCTTCCCTATCGTCGTCCGAAGAACCTTCAGCTACGACATCGTCCTCTAGTGGCACTTTTGTACTAGTTTCGACACCCGCAGAACTAGCTTCATCGACAACAGCTTCACCGTGCCATATCCAATTCGTATACCCAGGTTTGAAACCGACTATTCGCAAATATTTCTTCACAACGTCACTATTCCACCAGTTCATGTTATTGCAATTACGAAAAGGGCACGAATCTTCGATTGCCTTTTTTCCTACGATTCTGTTCAGCACATCTCATAAATTCCTCAACACCCTTCGCATACTCAACCGTTGTTCGTATACTATACATCCCACCCCGATCCATTCCAATAGCCTAAACTATACAAATAAAAATTTACAAGAAGTTCACATAATCAAGTATAATCGATTGGGGGCTTTCAGATAGGGTCCTTATCGCTCCAACCTAACCCATCTTAAACATTCACTATCGCTTGTAAATGTGTCTTTGAGATTCTATGTTGACAAAAATTCGGCAGCACTTCCCCACAGTTATCTAAGTAGACGAAAAAATGAAAAGGATATACATTCAATTCATATATCTACCCGGAGAACATTTAAGAGAAATGTAAACCAAATTTTAATCAATATCGACGCTCAAACAAGCATTTACATCCTAAAGCGACAGTGAACGTTTAAGAACAGTCCCAAACGGGGACCATTCAACGTTTTCTCCTAATGAGAAAACCTTGAACGGGTATATAAGCTTAAATAAAAACTTAAATTCACAAAGACGAAGGCATATAAATCAAATACGGGTTTGAAAACTTACGTAGCTGTCCAAAGCTCGAATATCATGCAAAATTCGCCCAAATTGCCCAAATCCTCCAACTTTTTGACCCAAAACCTACATTTCGCAAAATATACGCTCAATATCAACCTCAAATCGAATATAATAAGGGTCTAAGCCAAAATTACGCACATACTACCCAAAAATTCGAAACCCCAATTTTCGCAAAAATACCAATTTCGAAAATTTTAAGCCGTATATCGCGAAATACAAAGAGGGGAATTGCTAAATGAAGTTCTTACCGTGTTCTCCAAGCCCGTATACGTCGAAAAACCTCGAATTCGCCGGAAAATCGCGAAAGCCGCGGCCAAATTTCGACCCAAAATCCAAAATTGCCCAAACTTTACCAAAAACCTAATTTTAGCAAAGACGAAGCTTAATATCAACCTTAAATCAACTATAACACAAGAATAGGCTACGAAGTCGCGTAAATCAAGCTCGAAAATCCCAAAAAATCGAAAACCTAATTTTTGATTAACTGCCGATTCGAAACTATAAAGCCTTAAATCGAATAATATATAGAGGAGAATCGCTAAATGAACTTCTTACCGTGTTCTCCAAGCTCGGACAGGTCGAAAATCGGTTGAATTTAGCCGTAAATCGCCCAAAAGCCGCACCTTATTTTTTTTCGTCTGTTCGAAGTGTGAAGTGGGGAAGAAGGTGGGTTTTGTAAAGAACTCATGGGCGACGGTTGTTACGAAAAATACCCGTAACCGTCGCCCATGACGTATAAATTTTAATTTTTTATTTGTTATGGGCGACGGGTTTAAGCCCGACAACTGTCGCCCATAGTGAAAAAAGTAAAAATTTTAAAAAAATAAAAACTGTGGGCGACGGATGTTTGACTCGACAAACAACCGTCGCCCATGAGAAACGTAAAATATATTTTTTGAAAAATTTGAAGTCTTGGGCGACGGGTTTTAGTCCATAACCGTCGCCCAACGTTTACTAATATTATAGGCGACGCGTTCTGCGCGATAACCGTCGCCCATACTTGTCGGAACTTAAAAAAAATTACCAAGATGCCACCGCGTCTATTATGGGCGTCGCATTTTACACAACCGTCGCCCATAGTTCCGTGGCCTATACATCACCTACTAGTGATTATTATCTTTCTCATCTTTGTTGGATTCGATTTGCATACACATTGGCTTACAAATATTGGGTATGACAGATGAAATATCGAAGATGTTCAGATTTTGCATTACACTAAGACTGGCGCTTCTTTGTGTATTCAGCTAAAATGAAGACTCTTTCATGGCGCATATGCAAACTACGGTCGCATAACCTCTTTAGACGCCTCTGTGTTCCTCATTCAATTTGCGAGATGTGAGTTTAATTTATTTTCGGATTTTATTACAGCTCGAAACAAATGGTTAATGGAGAATACGAAATTGGAACACCTCTTGAAGCTGTTAATAACGCTTTGAATCTTTTAGAAAGGAGCTTGCAACCGCAATCTGAACCCACCATCTCCAAACGATTTTGTTTTGCCGTGCATGGTAAAATTAAAGCTACAAGCTAATTTTGAAAATCAATGCCTCTAAATTGTTTAAATTTGTAAGTTAATGTCCATATAGCATCAATCCTTAAATTTGTTGTTCTTATAATGCTACCACCTAAATTACGGTAGTAAAAAGATATTTAAGCTTAAAGTTCCTCAACCGCCGTGAAACCAGGGTAGTTTCAGGCATCTATGCCATTTAGTTATTGGGAGAATCCAAATAATCTCTTTTTTATTCAGGAAACAACTCTCAGAGTTGAAATACATGATTCCTAGTGAGCATTGCAAGTTTTGAAACCCTTGAAGTCATAAAGCTCAAGCTTGCTAAGATTTCAATTTCGCATGAAATTATTAAGTCTATTACGAAACCAACAATTTAAAACAACGAAGAGTTCTAAATCAACAAATTGCACCAACATAATTATGGAGCAACTGCGAGCACATCGTTAGACTTCTCTGCATCAGAAATCTGCCTCTCTGCGTCGTACTCCAATCTCTTATTTGGATCTGATAGCACTTTATATGCCTCGCTCACCATTAGAAAAGCTTCCTCAGAACCAATCGAATTGTTTTTGTCGGGGTGAATGGAGAGGGCCATTTTTTTGAAGCTCGCTTTTATCTCTTTTGCGTCACAATTTGGGTCGACGCCTAGCACTTGGTACAAATCCCTTGAACCATAAGATATGAATATGTTCACTACATCGAGAAACTTTTGGATACCTTCTATCTCAGGCCACATTTTTCTTGCCTTTATGGCGAGTTTCTTTGCAAGTATGTAACGCTCCTCCATGAATCGGTCTTTCGCTAGTTCCTGGCCCTTATTGCTTCGTCACGGTTACAGTTCATGTTTCTGTCATAAACGTAAAATTTCACTTAACTTGAAACAAATACTCTTCGAGGAGTAAAAAGAAATCGAACATATTCTCCAAAAACAGTGGGAGAGATACACATGGTGAATCGAAGATTGATTAAACCAGAAGGCCACAGCTAAAGATTTTAAACAAAAATAAAAGACAATGCCATAACATGATGATAACTTAGAATAAGAATGAACAAAATAGCAAGGTAAGGTTCAACTCTTAATAAATTCGATAAAATCAGAAACGATATATTATCTTTTCCAAGAGCAGCAACTTTCTTTACCGTTAATTTTATGTTTTATCTCAAGCAGGACACCTAGATTGTCTAATTCAGACATCTGAAGACTGTGATGGAAGAAAGCAGTTAAGATTGGCCAGTTGTAAACATAATCGATTCCTTGAACTTTTCTAATAAGCCGTTATATGCTCCAATATAACATTTCGTAATTTGAAAATCAACACGTGTTACTAACGGTGAAATGTTACCTTACATTGCTAGCGTGTTTGATCCAAATTAGTAGATCTACAGACAGCCTAAATCTAAAATTTTTCGCTCGGCTTTGGTCAGTGAAGACTGAATACAACAAAAGAACGTGTAGTTTCTTTCTATATGAAACTTCTATAAGAGAACTGCATCAACCTGATGAAAAGTTCTATTGTTTCTCATTATTCTAATAGCTGGTTTTAGGGTTTTTATTCATTTCGCCCTCTATAGCACATTAAGATTGATTTTTTGTCTTGGTTGATAACATTACATGTCAACCAAATATAAAGATTAAATAAAAACCTTTTTACTGAAAGCTGTGGATCTTACTCGAGCACGGTAATGTTGATCTTGTACTTGCCAGTCCTGCTCATCACAGAAACAACACAAAACGCAATAAATCTTCAACCATCACTGAGAAATAAAACCAAACAAATGAAGAGGTTTGTTGAGAGAGGATTTTGCGATATGCACGATTCAAATAAAATGAACATACGAATACAGAACATGAAAAAAAATTACCGACCAATTTAGGGTTTCGAAACCGCGAAGCTCGATGACCTGGAAATGAAAACAAGTATGTCAAATCAAATCTACTCTTTGGTTAAGGGTGGGTAAGGGTTCATATAGATAGTCAACCTACACCTTTTACCAGCAGCTTTATTATTTATTACCGTTTGTTTGTATTGTGGCAATCACAATAAATAAGAATAAAATAAACATAATTCAACAAATGATATTTTCTTATTGACCAATATATCTATATTATGTTCTAAGCAATTTATTTAGTTGTCCTACCGTGTTAATATAAGTGTTGAAGACTTCCAATTATTTAATAAACTGTGGAAGATAATATATTTTACCGATCTCGATTCACGGATAACGCGCTAAAATGCCGTGTGGATTTCGGATTTCGATTTAAATTCCGGATTTCATTCAAATCTTCCGTTTGGCAATCTCACCGATTTGGATTTCGATTTCGTTCAAATCCGAAGTGAAATTCAAACGCTTATAATTTGCCGGTTTTGAAATTCCGTGGCAAATGTCCGTTTTCGAATCCAAAGCTGAGCACGTAATGAGTTTTTCATAACTAATAATAATAATAATAATAATAATAATAATAATAAGAATAATAATAATAATAATAATAATAATAATCATCATCATCATCATCATAAGAATAATAATATAATAATAAATAATAATAACAATAAGAATAACAGTAATAATATAATAAGAATAACAGTAATAATATAATAATAAAAAAAAATAATAATAGTAGTAGTAATAATAATAATAATAATAATAATAATAATAATAATTAGGGGGTGAACAATGAGTCGCGCTGACTCGCATGCTCGATGAGCCGACTCGAGCTCGTCATGGATTCGTTTGTGAGTCGGCTCGAGCTCGACGAGGTCCAGCTCGTCACCGGTTCGCGAATGATCCGGCTCGAGCTCGAGCTTACTCCAGACGCTCGCAAGCCGGCTCCCGAGCTTGTTTTTTATATTATTCATGATTTTTATTTTATTTTGTACTTTTTAAATTATTTTAGAAAAAGTTAGAAATCGAGTTCGACGAGCTTCACAAGCTCGAGTCGAGCTCTGTTTTGAAATCCAAATTTCGAAATCCTAATGTTTGCCAAACAGTGAATTTGGATTTGAAATTACGATTTTGAAATTCATAATTTAAAATCAAGCGATTTCGTTCAAATACTCGAATCCAAACGCACTCTAAAGGTTTTTCGTATGTTTGAGAAGCATGTTGTGTGTATAATTTAATGTTTTTCGTATGTTTGAAAATTAATTTAAGAGCAAACGATGCTTTTAGTCCCTAATGTTTGAAGCATGGACGTTTCTTGTACCCATGTTCCGAAGAACCACTTCTAGTCCCCAGTGTTATCGATTTTGGACCGTTTTGGTCCATAGATTAACTTTCGCTAATTTAGACAGAATTTAACACGTGAGAGCATATGATCTCCTTTTACTCGACTTGAAACCTCATAACACGTCTTCTTCTTCGGCTTAAATGCACATGAAAATCATTTCACATCACATTTAGGGAAGGATTGACAAACTTGAAGTTGTATTAAATGTGACGCGTAAAGATGCTCATATGCATTTTAGTTGAAGAAGATGATGAGTTAGGAGGTGTTAAGTCGAGTAAAAGGAGATCATGTGCTTTCACGTGTTAATTGTTAGGAATATGCCCTCGAATGCTATACGAGGATTAGATTGTATAGGGCATTAGATTATTTATCATTCGACCTTTTGTGTAATAAGATATTTTCGTGTGTTTAATGATAGGCATTGTTCATTTATTGGATATAAGAGTTCTTTACTTAGCATCCGGTAAAGCAATAAATGAACAAATCCAAATGTGTCGAGTTGAGTCACTGTTCTCGATGGGTACGAGAGAGGAAGGCACCAGTGGACTCTTAACCTCGAACATTAAAAGTCCGTAAGCCTGAGGCTCCAGTTGGGTGTTGGATAACCGATCACGGATTATTTGTCGATGACCTATCGTGTGCCGATATCCCGCTTGGAAGCGGAGGTCATGACTTGTGATACGAATCGAATCAAGGGATTGAATCGTTTCATGGATATTGACTCACGGCTCGTACGGTCGAACATGCCTTATTACTCAAGGAGTGTCAATGACCGACGACAACACTATAGTAGTCTACGTGAACCTTAGGCCGAAAGGGGCTTTGACGGAGTTGACTTCGAAGTCTCGACTGTCACTGGTTCCCCTCGACCCGATTTGATGTTGCATGGGTCAGCGGGCCAGATGCGGTCTTGATGACGATTTGTGATTGCCGGGCTTAGACCGCCGTATACGAATTCACAGTCTCGCAAGTAATCGAGATAAGTATCCTATGAGGACGGCGACGGGAAATTACGAAATCCTTGGCCAATGTATTGAACTAACTCATGTGAGACATGGAGAGTAGTTTGGTAATTTGCCTCGTCTCCGTTTTACCATAGAATCGAGTTTAGTGAGTTTGACATAGACCATGGCTCTCACTTGATTGGGACACAGCTGAAGGGTTTATACGTAGCATTGTTATCTATAGTGAGGTTCTGGAATAAAGACTGGGTCGAAATTCGCACTCGAATCGGGTTACGGTCCGATACTGCGGGATTGACTAGGTAACTACCGGACTCTTGGATTCCTCCCTTGCCGATTGAGTCGAACCTAGAGAGTCGGGCTTAAAAAGGATCATCAACGTGTACTAATAAGGAGAGAAAGTGTTTTGGGCCTTAACGGGCCTTGGGCCGTTGAGCCACGCCTTAACGGGCCTCGGGCCATTTATTGGATCGAAGTTGGACTTCTTATGAAACTAACTTTAAGACTTGGGCTTGGCCAAGTGCTTAATGGGCTTGAGGATAAAATTGGATTTCACCCTAAGCTAATTTCGAAATATGCCTTTGAGGGTATTTTCGGAATTTGCATATTTGATATAAATAAATATGGAATAAAATATTTGGAATATTATTTATTTAAATTTCGAAATTAATCTAGGATTAAGTTTCGAATTCTATACTTTTTTTTTTTTAAATATACCATATTTAAATATACTTAGTTTGACATGGTATTTAAGTTAGTTTTCTAATAATAGCAAGTTTCCTTAAGTTTGGATTTGGAATTCAAAAGAGAGTAAGATTTGGCAAAAATCTCTCACACTTTAAGGACTTAGAAATCGAAATCCAAGCCTTTAAGTAGGCTAAATTTCGTGCTCCATAGGTAGAGAAAAAATAAGTGATTTTCGAAATCAACTAAAGGCACAAAACACACACCGAACGCACACACTTTTCTCCCACTCGACGGCTCGGTTCTCTCTAGCCATCTTTAGAGAACTGATTCTGTGGTACACTGCGAGGTCGACGTGACGATCTAGTGCCATCCACCACCATCGACGAACTCTTGAAGAAAAGGACGAGGAGCTGCCACTCGCTTCAACTGGTAATTCTCTACGGGTTTGACCCGCCCTATTAAATGTCAATGTGTTACTATTCTTATCCGAGCAACGAGGGCAATCGGGGAACCCGGAAATTTTTATTCCGCACCGTACCCGGGGACGTGACGTCTCCGGGAGACACAGGGTAAGCCAACAAAACTCCGTGTAGTGATTAAGTTAATCGGGAGACTAAAACGGTTCAATATCGGTACATTGGGGACTAAAAGTGACATTTCGGAACTTGGAGACTAGAAATGCCCATGCCCCAAACATCAGGGACTAAAATTGTCGTTCTCCGAAAATTTAATGTAAGAAAAGTGATATTAAAAAATCATAATAAGGTAGGAGATAGAAAAATCTTTAAAGTTGGAGTCTCACTTGTTGTACATACATGGTTAATGAAGTGGAAGTAGGTGTGTAGATGAGTTTGGGCTTGGTTATTTTTTGTGGGCTCGAGCTCGAGCCCCTTATATTGAGCTCCGAGCTCGACTTGAAGCACGATCGAGCTCGAGCTTTTTAAATATAAAATGAATAAAGAAATAGATATTAAATGTTAAGAATAAAAATAAAACTCCGTGAGCAATTCATGATGGAGCTCAACCCGAGCTCGAAAGCGCACTATTGCTGGTGATCAAACCTCAAACCTCAAAATTTGAATTGACTCCTGAACTTCACAAAATTGTTCTTTTTTTGTTCGTTTACGGGTTCTTTTGGTCAAAGGAACAAAAAAAAAAGGAAATATACCAGAATGATACATTTAAAAGTTTGAGTACCAACAGTGGTACTTTGGTATAATCTAATCACCAAATGTAATGTTTACTTTAAATAGATATATAGAACACAAGATCACCGTGATGCCTATTGTTGGTGGGTAAGCCAAACTCGATCGAGTAAACACGCAACTAAATATTTGAGCAATTAAAGATAATTCTGGACATTCTATGTTACAAACCTCCAAATACATCGATGTCAAAACAATGAGCAATGAAGAAGAATTTCACTATATAAGAGTTATGAGCTCTCAATCTTTAAAGAAAAAACACTCATTTATCTATCTTTATTGTCAAAGAAATATATTAAAAAGTCACTACATCTTTTAGTCTCTCTATTTTTTCTTTTTATTTTTTTTCATGTGGGATGTTTTTAGTGATTGAAAGGAAGCATGTTATGTGGTCTAGTGATTGGGGAAGTTTGTTGCGTAACAAGTTCAAGTCCCATATCTTATAATCCTGTGAGCTACTCCATCTATTATCAAATAATTCTAAAATGGAACTATGAGGTTGGACTTGTGTTTGGACTAGTGAAGAAGATTTGAAATCGCAACAGTGTTGAATAGTCTTGGCCAATGGCAACACTCGTAGTTTGCATGGATGATTGATTACGTCTAGACAAAGACGAAGACTTTGCATTCTCTATCAAAAACCATCACTCGGTGGTCCGTCCATATGCTTCCACGAAATACATGTAATGACGTACCAAAAAATCCTATATAATCAAATCATATCCACAGCAAATGGTTTTAATTAGGAAAATAAAAACAGATAAAGAGATAACTAAAGCATGGAAATATCTCCACGAACCATGAAAAACCTTCTTTCTCTAACCCTCGTGTTGACGATCTTATTACCAATAACCTCAGCGACGGCAGCCGTTTATAACTTTCCGACGTCTAACCCAAACTGCGTCGATCGATGCGGAGATGTAAGAATCCCATTCCCTTTCGGCCTCGGAAGCAAAGACTGCTATTTCTACCACTACGAGAGTTTCCTCACCACTTGCAACCGTACTTTCAACCCTCCCAAGCTTTTCATGGAGAATTCTACAGTCGAAATTACGGATATATCCCTTGACGGTCAGATAACGGTCTTGCAGCCCGCATCGAAAGATTGTTATTACCAAAATGGGACCCTCATTTCTTCTTACAATCGATCGATCGAACTTCCCTACCCCTTTGTAGTAAACTACACGGCCAACAAGTTCACCGTCGTGGGGTGTGACACTGCAGGCGGCTTCGGGGGGAATCGCACCTACGCATCGGGTTGTATCACTCTGTGTTATGCAAAGGACGATGTCATCGAAGGGCCGTGCACGGGGGCGGGTTGTTGCCAGATCCCTATACCTAAGGGTGTTTGGACGGTCGAGGTGGCTTTCGCTAGCAATTTTAACTACACGAATAGTTCGGAGTTTAATAACTGCGGTTACGCCTTCGTTGTCGAGGAAAGCGCTTTTAGTTTCTCGGAGAGTAGCCTTACCGAGCTGAGCAACGTCGACGAGCTTCCGATGGTGGTCGACTGGTCTATCAGCAACGGGACTTGCGAAGAGGCGGCCAAGACGAATGTTTCGAGCTACGCATGCAGAAGCGAGCACTCCGAGTGCTATGAGCCCGACAATGCTTATGGCTATCGATGTTCTTGCTCGAAGGGTTACGACGGAAATCCGTATCTGACAACTGATAGTTGTAAAGGTACGATTTTTTTTTCTCGCTTCTGACAAGTTGCTGTCTTGGCCGATTTTTCCGCCAATTAAGGGACAACGACATTTTAGTATCCAATATTTGGGACATGGGCGTTTCTGGTCCCCCGTAAGTCGAGATGTCACTTATAGTCCTCAATATTAATCACTTTTGTTTGGACTATTTTCCTCTATCCAATTAATTTAATCGTCAATTTCGACGGAATTAACACATGAGAGAACATGATCTCTTTTTAGTAAACTTTAAACCTTCACAACTCATCTTATTGGTTAACTTAAACGTACGTGAGCATTATTACGCAACTTTCAAGGTCGTCAATCCTTCCCAAATGTGATGTACAATGATGCTCACGCGCGTTTAAGTCGAAGAAGAAGACGAGTTATGTGGTTTTAAGTCCACTGAAAAGAGATCATGTGCTCTCACGTGTCAAACTAACGATTAAATTAACCTCATGACCAAAACGACTCAAAATCTGTAACATTTGGGATTAAAAGTGGTATAAGAATATAGGGGACCAGAAACGCCCATGCTTCAAACTTAAGGGAACGAAAAGTGTCGTTCGCCCGTTAGCTAACATAGTAATTGACTCATTGCGCAGATGTAGATGAATGCAAGGTGAATCTCCATAACTGCGAAAAGGATGAGTACTGTAAGAACACGGTAGGGAATTTTACCTGTAACTGTCCAAAAGGTTACCGGGGAGACGGAATACAAGGCGGGAAAGGTTGTTATCGGGGCGACTCGTTGCTACTCAAACTCGTAGCGGGTGAGTTCAGAACACGCTCGATCGTGCCTTTTTCTATCCTTTATAATTTTTGCGGCAGAACGTAGATTGTCATAAGCTAACTGTTTGTTTTGCTTTGCGCGCCATAATCTGCCCAAAAAAGGGATTTCTTCAGGGATCGTCGTCATCATGCTAGCAGCTTGTTGGTTGCACTTGGAACTCAGGCGAAGAAGGTTAATTCGAACGAGGGAAAGGTTCTTCTGAAGAAACGGAGGAACGCTTCTTCGAGAAAAGCTTGCCCGAATGAATTCCTCCGATTCCGCGACAATTTTCAGCCAAAATGAGCTGCAAAAGGCAACAAATAATTTCAACAGCAATAATATCATCGGCCAAGGCGGTTTCGCAATCGTTTACAGAGGCAGATTTCACGATGATCGAGTCGTCGCGATAAAAACCCCCAAACTAGTCAATAAGCAAGTAGTCGATGAGAGGCAAGTCGAGCAGTTCGTAAACGAGGTAATAATACTCTCACAGATCAACCACAGAAACATCGTCAAATTACTAGGTTGCTGCGTCGAAACCCCAGTTCCTTTGCTAGTGTATGAGTTCGTCGCAAACGGAACGCTCTTCGAGCACATACACGGGGACAAGGAAAAGTCTCGTTTTCTTACATGGGACATACGTTTGAGAATTGCCACCGAGGCTGCCAACGTACTCTCCTACCTTCACTCTTCGGCTTCTACGCCGATCATACACAGAGACGTGAAGTCAGCAAACATACTCTTAGACCACAACTTCACCGCTAAGGTCTCCGATTTCGGAGCTTCGAGATTTTCCCCGTAGATCAGACGCAGCTGAACACGATGGTTCAAGGGACTTGGGGTTACTTAGATCCCGAGTACATGCTAACGACTCAACTGACTGAGAAGAGCGACGTTTACAGCTTTGGAGTCGTACTCGTCGAGCTTCTAACTGGGATGAAGGCGTTAAGCTACAATAGATCAGAAGAGGATCGAAACCTCGCCAACTTTTTCCTTTCTGCCATGCAAAGAGATCATAGGCTATTTGAGATACTCGACGAAAGTATTGGGGGCGCCGGAGGAAACAACGAGCGGCAGATTGCGAGGGTGGCCTTCCTTGCAAAGAGCTGCCTTTGCCTGAGAGGCGAAGATAGGCCCAATATGAAGGAAGTGTCGGTCGAGTTAGAGAAACTAGTTGCGCCCGAAGGAAAACCCTCATGGGAAAAAAATGCCGACGAGTTGCCGTCTGAATCTTTTCTTGGATTTGGCGGCTTTGTAGGGAATGAATCAACTGCTACTGGTAATTACACTTCTTCAGGTACTTCTGCATTTGACGACACTCTTTAGAGGAGCGTAATCTGTTTTGATGTTACCGTTGTTAAATGGTTTTTTGTTTTTATTTTTTGTGTTTATCTTTCTACTTTTTTTATTAAGCCTCAAGGCCTCATAAAAACTGTCGTGGTATGTCAATTTAATTTTATAATATAATTACTATTATACCCTTATTTTATTTACCTATCTTCAGTGAAAAAATATCTCTCCCGGGCCTATAAAGGTTGTGATGTCTATCTTAATTTATTTTTATTATGAAATAAATTGTGAATCATCAAAAATAAATTGTGAATCATCACAATGATTCATCATAAATTATGATGATTAAATGTGGATGTTTTTTGAATATTAATGACTCATGAATTTATGATAAGATGAGGTGTATAAAAAGATTGTATTTTTGTATGAGTTGTATAGATGATTAAATTGTATTTTAGTGTATGATTTTAGTATAAATAGGTGTTTTGAGTTACGTTGTGAAACACACCAAAATATAGAAATTATATTATCTCCCTCTAAATTTTCTCTATTTATATTATCAAATAATCATAATAGAAATTAAAATAATCTTCATATAATATAAATCATAATAAAAATATCGTAACACGTTATCAGCACGATCACGCTCCATCGTCAAGTTCAACTTCCGCCATAGCGAAGCGATCAGCTTCCACCATCGAGATCAACGTTCGTCGAAGTTCTTCAACTAGGTCGAGGTACCGTAATTTTATTTTATACCGATTGTTGGTTTAATAGTGATATACGAACTTCCTAGTTATTTTTTTTGTTAAAGTAATGAGATCCATATTTTGATTCTCTGTCGTAGCATGTGAAAATATTTTTAACGAGTTTTACAAAATATTTTAAAAATAATTTTTATTTATATCTTGAATATTTTTCATTATATTATAATTTTATCTATAAATTATTATGATTTTAAATTTTATAGAATCATGTCGTTGTTCTATCAGATGCTTGAAGAACATTTGCTTATGTGTATTATTATTACGTGGGCACTTCTTTTGATGTTGGCAATGTTTTTCATAAGAATTTTTTCAAAAGAAGATACTGAAGAAGAAACTAACGACGATATTAAAGAAGAGTAGTTATAAATCTATTTTAATAATTTGTTGTGTCTGTTTATTTTTATAGTAATATGCTTGTTTTGTATTAATAGTATGGCAAATCTGCAAAACCTCGAATTAGTTGCCCTTGACACTTCTGGATCGAATTACTTAGCATCGGCACTAAATGCAGATATTCATCTGAAAGCAAAAGGTTTGGGTGACACTATTGTCGCCACACAAACAACAACAAATGCAGGGGATACTATTGTTGCCACACAAACATCAACAGATACAGGTGCCACCACTGATACTGCAAAAGCCACACTTACTCAAAACAAGGCAAGAGCCTTGATAGTTCTTCGTTACCACATTCATGAAAATCTGAGAAACGAGTATGTACATGTAAAAGACCCTGCTGAATTGTGGAAAAATCTGAAAGATCGATTTGACCACGTGACCACGGTTATCCTTCCACGCGCAAGGTACGGATGGATGCATTTACGTCTACAAGATTTTAAATCTGTGACTGAATATAACTCGACCGTTCATAAAGTTACATGCACACTAAAATTGGGTGGGAAAACAGTCACTGATGCTAGTGTGCTTGAGAAAACATTCAGTACTTTTCATTCATCAAATATGGTATTGCAGCAACAATATAGAGAGGCAATTTACAAAGTACTCTGAATTAATCTCTTGTTTTTTGTTGGCTGAACAAAACCATGAATCCCGACCAACCGGTGCGGCTGCGCTCCCTGAAGCGAATGCAGTCAGATGTAATAATGATAACAGTCGAAACAATGATTCATGGACCTGGTCGTGGTGGATATCGTGGTCGTGGACGTGGACGTGGTCAAGGTCATGGTCAAGGCCGTGGTCGTGGCATAGGATATTATGGTGGTGGTTATCAGCACTTCCGTGGTGGTTATAACAATCGTGGTGGGCATCAAATCTTCCCCAGAAGAGGAAATCTTTTGATAATAAAAATGAGAAGAGGCCCATTGAACAAAAGGATAACGATGAACGATGTAATCGTTGCGGTGGTCTGGGCCAGTGTCGAAACTTGTCGCACGCCCAAGCATCTTGTTGATTTATATCAACAATCTCAAATGGGCAAAAGGATTGAAACAAATTTTGTTCAAGGTGACATTGCCTCTACTTCTGGTGTTGATAAAAATAATACGTAATTGGAGGCTGCAGATTTCGTCGCAGATGAGGAATGATGTGTTATAATGTTTTCTATGTTATATATTTTACTATTGTGTGTTTATGTGTTTAAAGGTTGTTTAAACTTATATGTGTGCTTGTACTATATCGTTTTGTTTCTTAAACAAATATTGATGATTATGATATGTTTATATGAAAAGGATATTTATCTAATGGATATGGGCATGTGCAATGGAGAATTATGTCTTGCAGACTGTGCAACGAGTCATACGATTCTGAAGAATAAGAAATACTTTGAATCTCGATATGAAAGAAGCTAGTGTTATCACTATATGGGTAGCACAAATATAATTAAAGGCTCCGGAATCACAGGGAAAACTGTTAAGCTTTAAAGCTATTCGACATAACGGATATCATATTGAGACAGCGATAAAAGGAGGTGTCGAACATTTATACATCACAAAGATAATTTTGAATGATAAAAGAATTGTGAAAATATTACCTTCATTTGAATCTGGGTTATATTATACATATGAGAACAATTGAATCGTATGCTATCCGTAAACCAGAAGTTTACTAATGACAGTATATTTAATATTTGGCATTGACCGGTTGGGCCATCCCGGTTCAACTATGATGCGAATTGAAAATTCACGTGGACATTCAATAAAGAATCAAATGATTTTTCAATCTAATGAATTAGCATGTGCTTCTTGCTCTAAAGGGAAGTTAATTATTCGGTCATCACCAGTGAAAGTAAAAAATGAATCTGTTGTATTTTTGGAACGTATACATGGTGATATTTGTGGGCCGATACATCCATCATGTGGATCATTTAAATATTTCATGGTGTTAATTGATGCTTCAAGTAGATGGTCCCATGTATGCTTATTATCTACAAGGAACGTGGCATTTGCGAGATTACTTGCTCAGTTGATTCCTTTAAGAACACATTTTCCAGATTATCCGATAAAGAAAATACGCCTTGATAATGCTGGTGAATTTACCTCCAAGGCATTTAATGATTATTGTATGTCTATCGGAATTGATGTTGAGCATCCCGTGCCACATGTTCATGCGCAAAACGGTATTGCAGAATCATTGATTAAACGCCTGCAATTAATTGCATGACCATAATTAATGAAAACGAATCTTCCCTCGTCGTGTTGGGGACATGCAATATTACATGCAACAGCACTAATTCGCATCAGGCCAACAAGTTACCATGATATCTCCCCGTTGCAAATGGTTTATGGTCGGGAACCAGGTATTTCTCATCTAAGAATTTTTGGATGTGAGGTATATGTTCCAGTTGCGCCACCACAACGCACAAAGATGGGACCTCAAAGAAGGTTGGGAATATATGTCGGATTTGAATCTCCATTGATAATAAAATATTTAGAACCATTAACGGGAGATTTATTCACGGCTAGATTTGCCGACTGTCACTTCGACGAAATAAATTTTCCGACATTAGGGGGAGAAAAGAAACAGCTTGAAAGGAATATTAGTCGGAATGAATTATCACTAAATCATTATGATCCTCGAACGAAAGAATGTGAACTAGAAGTTCAGAAAATAATTCATTTACAAAGCTTAGCGAACCAATTGCCAGACAGCTTTACTGACCCAAAGAGAGTGACTAAGTCACATATACCAGCTGATAATCCTCCTGTGAAAATTGATGTTCCTGCCGAACATAATATTGAGCCTAAACCATAGTTAAAACGTGGTAGGCCATCGGGTTCCAAAGATAAAAATCCTCGAAAAAGAAAAGGAGCAAATAAAAAGAATGGTCCAATAGAGGATTTATCGACTAGAGAAGAGTCGATGGGCTTAAATGATGATAAGAATGTAACTCATGTACCTGAAGAAATTGAAAATAATGATAATGAAGAGATCTCAATTAATTACGCCCAGAATGGAATTTGATGGAACCGAGATAAAGTCAACGTTGACGATAAATTCTCATTTAACGTAGCACTACATGAAATGAATGAGATGAGTGAGAATGAGGATCATGAACCGAGGTCTGTAAATGAATGCAGACAGCGAAAAAATTGGCCAAAATGGAAAGATGCAATCGAGGCAGAATTAAAATCACTTGAGAAATGAAAAGTTTTCGGACCTGTAGTCTGCGTACCAGAAAATGTAAAGCAAGTTGGATATAAATGGGTTTTTGTCAGAAAGAAAAATGAAAATGGCGAAATTGTGAGGTATAAAGCACGGGTTGTCGCACAAGGTTTCTCGCAGAGACCTGGCATTGATTATGAGGAGACTTATTCTCCTGTGGTGGACGCAACAATGTTTCGTTATATAATTTGTTTGGCAGTACGTGAAGGATTCGATATGCGTCTAATGGATGTTGTCACTGCTTATCTATATGGCTCACTTGACAGTGACATTTATATGAAGCTTCCAGAAGGATTTCGTCTGCCTGAAAATTCAGGGCCACGAAATGAGTACTTGATTAAACTCCACAAATCACTTACGGGTTAAAGAAACCTGGGCGAATGTGGTATAATCGCCTAAGTGAATATTTATTGAAAGAGGGGTATAAAAATGATCAAATTAGCTCTTGTATATTTATGAAGAGATGTGAAAATGAGTTTGTCATTATAACAGTATATGTCGACGACATCAATATAGTCGGAACTCCTGAAGAGTTGTCGAAAGCGGTTAATTGTTTGAAAAAGGAGTTCGAAATGAAAGATCTCGGTACAACGAAATATTGTCTCGGACTGCAAATTGAATATTTAAAGACTGGGATATTTGTACATCAAGAGACTTACACTAAAAGATATTGAAAAGATTTTACATGGATGAATCTCATCCATTAGATACTCTAATGATTGTTAGATCTTTAGACGTGAGTAAAGATCCATTCAGACCACGCGAAAACGATGAAGAGCTACTTGGTCCTGAAGTACCATATCTTAGTGCTATTGGAACACTAATGTATCTTACGAGTCATACGCGACCAGATATAGCATTTGCTGTAAATTTATTGGCAAGGTACATTTCTTCACCGACTCGTAGACAATGGAATGGAGTTAAACGAATATTTTGATACCTTCAAGGAACAACTGATATGGGATTGTTCTACTCTAATAAGATGAAAGCAGATTTAATTGGGAGTGCGGATGCTGGATTCTTATCCGACCCACATAATGCACGATCGCAAACGGGTTATTTATTTACATATGGTGGAACTGCTATTTCATGGCGGTCAGTTAAACAGAGTTTAATTGCCACTTCATCTAATCACGCTGAAATACTAGCAATTCATGAAGCTAGCAGAGAATGTGTCTGGCTGCGATCGATTATTAAGCATATACAACAAACTTGTGGATTATTATCAGAAAAGTTACTTCCGGCAACATTATATGAAGATAATGCGGCATGCATTGCCCAATTAAAGGAGGGATATATCAAAGGTGATAGAACAAAACATATTTAACCAAAATTTTTCTTCACGAACTGGAGAAAAATGGTGTACAACAGGTGCGATCTAGCGAAAATTTCGGAGACTTTACGAAAGCACTTCCTCCTATAATTTTCAGAAAATTGGTATATTCAATCGGAGTTCGAAGACTTAGAGACTTAAAATGATCATCATCAGGGGGAGAAAATACGTGTTGCACTCTTTTTCCCTTAGATGTGGTTTTTCCAGTAAGGTTTTTAATGAGGCAACAAGCTATCAAGAGAATCATGTACTCTTTTTCCTTCACTAGGTTTTTATCCCACTGGATTTTTCCTAGTAAGGTTTTAACGAGGCATACTCCTTGAAAAACATAGGGTGAGTATTATGAAATAAATTGTGAATCATAAAAAATAAATTGTGAATCATCACAATGATTCATCACAAATTATGATGATTAAATGTAGATGTTTTTGGAATATTAATGACTCATGAATTTATGATAAGATGAGGTGTATAAAAAGATTGTATTTTTGTATGAGTTGTATAGATGATTAAATTGTATTTTAGTGTATGATTTTAGTATAAATAGGTGTTTTGAGTTACATTGTAAAACACACCAAAATATAAAAATTATATTATCTCCCTCTAAATTCTCTCTATATATATTATCAAATAATCATAATACAAATTAAAATAATCTTAATATAATATAAATCACAATAAAAATTTCGTAACAATTTTAAGCAATTTATAAATTTTTACAAAAACAAACTCACGATCTCACTTCTCACCTCATTTTCATAATTAAAGTATAAATTAAATAAAAAAAATTATCCACCACATAAATTGAATAAACTGTTTTTTACCTTCATAATTATATTGGTTGCACACAAATAGAGTGTGCAAGGGTGACTATTATATATTATGGCAATAGTCCTGTATATTTGGAGTAGTGGCGATTTCGGGACACTTTAATTAAGCGGAGCATTTTTAGTCCTTTAAGTCTAATAAAAAGAGCAATTTAAGAACAATTTAGCCGGAATTACCACGTGCGCGGCGTGCGCCGATATCGATTTGGACCCCATTTTTTTCTCTATCATCCAACTAAGCGCCACCTACGTAATGAAAAAAATTAAATGATAAGAATAATATAACAATCATAATAACGACTAATACAATAATTATTAAGTAAAAAAACTATCTTCAACAACGAGCAACAACACGATCTTAATAGTCGAATTTGTTTCTCCAAATCAAATAACTCATTTCTTCTTCCAAAACTCTGTCATAATCGAGCATGTAACCCAAAATCGAGTCATTCACACCGATAAAGCGTGCATCCATGTTCCCTACAACTCCATTTCTTTACCATCATAATTTTTAGGGTAAGTTTGGTATGCAGAATTCGGTGCGGAAAGGAAAACAAAACGTATGATGGTACGACACGTGAGGCGCAATGTATAACGATCCAACGCGTATCGTTTCATTTTCCTTTTCTTTTCCGCGTTGGATTCCGCATACCAAACGGACCCTTAGGGTTCACGTGGGAAAATGTCTCAATGTCTTCATCCAAAGCGTGTATTACCATTGTAGCAGTCCCGTGAGATTGAGAACTTCATGGTCGGAAAAGAATCATGGTTGACTGTGGACAGGACCGTCGTTATTTAAAATACTAATATTTACATTAAATAATAGATGTATAAATAAATTATATACGTATTTATACTTTTAATTACAATTTTAGTGAAATTAAGTTTAATAAATAAATTATTATTAAAAAGTTAGGATTAATTTACTGATAGTTTCAAACAAATTTTTCTTTTTTTTCGCTTTTTTTAAATTTGCGCTCTAATTTTTTTTATTGTGGCAGGGTAAGCCTGCCATTCCCGCAGCCCGCCTGAAGGGCGGGGTGGTTCTCCCTTTCTTAGGCCCGCCAATTGGCGGGATTTGGAGGGTAACGGGCCCGCCCGCCCTGCCGGCTCGTTTGACAAATCTAGTTTGTATTATGCAAGCTTTCTAATTCAATAAGTTTTTATTTCAAATTTAAAATATAAATTAAATACTTATTAAAATTAAAATCGTCTTTTTTAATTGGCAAGTATTTATTTAATGTTAGACATATTAATTAAATTATTAACATTGAAACTCCTTTTCTCCTTTTTATATGGGTTAATAATTGGTAAGTAATTAATGTTTACTCTGTCTCTGCCTATTAATTAGGAGGGTGCAAATAGAAAAAAATTGGGTGACAATAGAATTACCCATATAAAATATAAATTAACTTGATATATTTGCACATATATAGAATGTGTTATATATACTAGTATAATAGAATATATAAAGTGTAGATATTTCAATCCATAAATAGGTGGTTTGAGTGGGGATACTCTATGAGAGAATGATACAAATATTGTTTTTTTAATAGTGCTATTACAAAAGTAGATAACTTACTTACATTATTGCAAATCTAATCAACTTTTATTTTTATTATGGGATAATTGCAATTTTCGTCCCCGGGTTACACCCCAAGACCACTTTTGGTCCCCCGAAAACACACGTCATCACTGTTAGTCCCCCAGTTATCGTCCGTTAATCAATAATCGTCCTTCCCGTCAGTTGACCGTCAAAAACTGACGGATTGACCGGCTAACACCGTTAAAACGTCTTAGCGACGGATTTTAGCGACGGAATTTCCGTCGCTAAATCAGAAAAATTAGAAAAATTAAATAAATAGAGATTAGCGACGGAATTTCCGTCGCTGAATAGGAAAATAAAAAAAAATACATCCGTCGCTAAAAGCGAAAAAATAAAAAAATAAATTTTAAATAAAGTTTAGCGAATGAATTTCCGTCGCTAAAGAGGAAATTTTTTAAAAAAAATAAAATAAATAAATACAGTTTAAAGCAGAATTCGCCGCTAAAAGAACAAAAATAAAAAAATAATACAGTGACGGAAATAAATATAGAGACGAAAAATTTTGTAAAAAAAAATAAATACAGTTGATCGGTGATTTAGGATTTTCAGTATATGACATCCTAAATCCTAGCGGCGATCATCTTGTCATATACTGAAAATCCTAAATCACCGATCAACTGTATTTATGTTTTTTACAAAAATTTTCGTCTCTATATTTATTTTCGTCACTGTTTTATTCTTTTTATTTTTGTTCTTTTAGCGGCGAATTCTGCTTTAAACTGTATTTATTTATTTTGTTTTTTTTTAAATTTCCGCTTTAGCGACGGAAATTCCGTCGCTAAACTTTATTTAAAATTTATTTTTTTTTTCGCTTTTAGCGACGGAAATTCCGTCGCTAATACGTATTTTTTTTATTTTCCTATTCAACGACGGAAATTCCGTCGCTAAACTTTATTTAAAATTTATTTTTTTATTTTTTCGCTTTTAGCGACGGAAATTTCCGTCGCTAATCTCTATTTAATTATTTTTTTTAAATTTTTCTAATTTTTCTAATTTAGCAACGGAAATTCCGTCGCTAAAATCCGTCGCTAAGTCGTTTTAACGGTGTTAGCCGGTCAATCCGTCAGTTTTTGACGGTCAACTGACGGGAAGGACGATTATTGATTAACGGACGATAACTGGGGGACTAACAGTGATGACGTGTGTTTTCGGGGGACCAAAAGTGGTTTTGGGGTATAACCCGGGGACGAAAATTGCAATTATCCCTTTTTATTATTATTATTTTTAGTTTTCGCAACAACAATCTTTTTAATTTTGCTTTTTTTTCACCATAATTATCTCAAATTGTCAACATAATTATCCTTATTTATATTTTTAACCATAATCTTTTTAATACTTTCATGAACTAAGAAATCTCATATTTCAACTTAGCAATCTAATACTAGTGATTTAATTTCAAAGATATTAATTAAGAAAATAACATCCAAATAAAACATAATCCAAATCATTAGTCGGCAATAAAAGTATATTCCATTTTATATTGTAATAACTTATTATTATTTTTATTGTTATTATTATTTTTTTTATTTTATTATTATTGTTCTTATTATTATTATATTGTGTTGTTGTTTTGTTGAATTCCTGTTGGTCTATTTTAGTTCAGCTTTGCAAGCATTTTAAAGTTGATCAATGTGGTATTTTCCAGATGATTTGAGATATTGGAGACAACATATTCTTATCAGTTTGAGTGTCAATTAGAGGAGTCACGTTGGAAGGCTCATATTCATCTGTACATAATCCTTATTTACGTCCGGAGAGGAAGGTCGGACGTAAGCAATCGCGAAGATATCCATGGGAAATGGATCGAATGTCTCATAAGGAAAAACGCAAGGGAAAACTATGATGAGTTGTGATAAAAAAAAATTGAAAATGATCGTTGTTACTAATACTTATTTGAACATTCTATGGGCTATTACATTTTTTCATCATTCGTTTCTTAATGCGTCAATAATATTTCTTAATACATATGCCAAGATGAGGTGACTGATTTTCGATGTTAAATGGAGAGAACGAGAAAAATAATGAGTAACAAAAAAAAAGTTGAGATTAAATATAATTTAGAGCAATTTTTTTACTTATTTGAAATAATAATAGAGATAATTGTAATTTAAAATAATTTTGCGTTGAAAACTGAAAATAATATTAGTGAAAAGCGGATTAGGTTTGTAATAGGGTGAGAAAGTTATATACTTTTGCACTAGCACTATTAAAAATAACACTATTTGAATTATTCTCTCGCTACTCTACCGTTGTAAATCCATAAATGCAGTTAATTGTAATTATCATTACGGGATTGGATTATCTCACTCGGATATATGATTATTCTTCTCCTTCTTTTTAAGGCGTACACTTTTATTATAATACTACATCTGTCCCACTTAATACTTCCCAAAAATTAGTGGGCACGTAGATTAAGAAACCACATTTTTTTAATATTATAGTACGCTTTTAAGGAATAGAGAGAGAAAACTAATTAGTGGGCACACAAATTAAGAAGCTTTTTTTAAATATAAATGGTGTAATTAGTTTAATTATTGGAATAAGTTTTTACCAAAAGTAGAAATGGGAAGAATTATGTGGGCCGAAATAGAAAGATGGGAAGAAATAAGTGAAACGGACGAAGTATTATTTAACTTTTACACATCAGGCGCAGCAAAGGTACGTTCAAAGTGGATCCGTGAGTTGCGACTGAGAGTACAAAACCACATATAGCATTCGTTCCACAAACTGTAAACCCTCAAGACTTATGATAAACCATTTGCCCGAATGTGTGAAAGATCACAGCTTTGCTTGTCAACATTAGTAGCGACGACAAGGTGATTAGCGTTGGGTTCTTTAATATGAGCGAGCATTTTGCGTTTTCGATTCACTATTTTGCAGATTTACGACATGGGGTTTATCTAATTTTTTTCTCTTGTGATTTATAAGGGAATAAGAAACAAGGGGATTTGATGGCTAAATCACTCATGTCGTCGTCGTCGCCACCGTTTAGAATTAACCGTGTTAAGGTGGTGAGGACGGCGTTGATATTATTAGTGTGTTTATTGTTAATTTACAACGTGGAGAGGCTTTCCCCGAAAAATTCAAGTGCATTGGTGAATTCTTGCCCAATTTGTTCTTGCGATTGCGAGGAACATCACTCAATCACTCTGCCTCAAAGTGAGACACAGTAGTTGTTTCTTTGAAGTATATCTAATTATTTTCTTGTTTTCTGTTTGTTGGCCATTTGTTTTGTGTTCCCTTTTGAGCATTTCTCGTTTGTTTGGATTCTAATTTGTGATTTCCTTCTTTATTCCAATGGTAGTTGACAGATGGTATCTTTTGTGATTGTCAATGGCGTTAATGGAAAAATTATCGATTTGAATGGTACATTTTCCTTTTAGTGAATTGTTTTAGCAGATTGATGTCACTGTGGTTTATATGTATGAAGTGTATTAATTACAATGTATATCACTTGCCTTAGAGTTCGTCTTACTGACTTATTATACCATGTTTTCCCCCCATTAAAGTGGAACTAGTCACTAATATTGTGCTCTTCTTACATTTCGTGGCGCTAATAAACTGAAGTTAGTAGAGGAAAGGCATACGTGTATGAATGCTCTTCACATAAGCAGTGTGGCATTCTTTTAGTTTGGAACAAAAGAACTTCAATCCTTGTAGTAGTTTGGAGATTTGGCAATTTCTGAGCTCTTGAAGACAAAAATTATATTGTTATTCGATAATTCACTGGCGAAACTTGCTTTGATCGTCGCTCTGGGACTTGAAAGTCTATTTAAGAAAGATCGTGGGTGTGGATTTGTTTGGTAACATTAATCTACGTTGAAGAATATCTTCGATAGCCAGCGAGGAAGTTGATAGGATACATTAAGAGGAACGATGATATGTTTCACCGCTATGAGATGAAGATTGTTGTTTTAGTAAATTCCCGCGAATTGATGACTCAAGTTAGACTCTTGTTAACTGTTGTTTTCCATTTAAGATGTCTGAAAATCTTCGGTCAACGTTTGCCAATTAGGTAGTTAGCCATACGAATCTTTCAGCATCTCATTGCTTAAGAAGAATACGTACGACTCTCTTCTGTTGCATATACGCTATTACTTTCTCGTCGCTAATATATCTCCTTTTCTTCTTCATGGCTTTGCAGACGCCATCGATAGCTCATTTGCAGGTTAGAAAATATTTAAACGTTTCTACGCTTTCAATGATATCTGTAAGAATTCCTCTTTTTTCTTTTTTCTGGCCATGGTTGCAGATTGTGGTAAAGATGACCCTGAAATTCACGAAGAAATGAAGAAGGACATCGTAGCTCTATTAATCGAGGAAATAAGCCTACACAAAAACGTAACCAACGAAAGGCTAATGCGCATAAAGCGGTTAACCATAGCTGCAAAGAGAGCTTCTTCTCACTACCGAAAAGAAGCGGAAAAGTGCGACGTTGGGGTCGAAATGTGCGAACAATCGAGAGAAAACGCCGAAGTAGCGCTATCAGAAGAGCGCAAAGTCACGGCTATGTGGATGAGTAGGGCCCACGAATACGGATGGAAAGATGAGTCCGGCGATTTTTTATAGGGACCGTTTACTGAGTTCTTATTCTTTTCCACGCTTCATTTTTTTTACTCTCTCCTAGTGATTGATTTTCGTGTTTTTTTTTTCGTTTACGTCGTGTTTATCTTTGCGCGCTTGTATAGTTCGATGCGTGGCGTTCGATTCGGGCTTTTTTTTTTCCTTGTCGGGATTTTATGTACATCGGTGAAAGGCTTTCATTATTTTTATTGTTTTCGATATAAGGGGTGGTGGTGTTGTAAGGACGCTTGAATTAAATGGTTGCGATTTTAGGACGGTAAGTATCAAATTGCAGCAGCTTGAGACAACTAATTTAAAAGTTGCGCTTTTAGTATGGTTAACTTTCAGTATTAAAACAAGGGGATTTTATAGATAAATACCTAATCAAAGATTACATTTAGGTGTCAGTACCCACTAGTTTAGTTTCGTGAATAGGTATTGCCATTAGGCAAAAATTTAATTTTAACTCCCTCATGTGTAAATTACTAATATGTCCTATGATTCAGAAAGAAGGAACTGTAGGAGAGAGAAGAGAACCACGACGGAATACTCGAACAGAATCATAAAAAGAAATTCTTAGCCATATTCTTCCTCTCGATTGCCATGGTCTCTGCTAACGGCGCTCCACTGCGGTTCAAGTCACATTCTCATCTAATATGGAAAGGTTTAGAAAGACTAGGCACTTTATTTCCCCAATTAGGGTTCGAATTTACCCCCTTCGTATTTTTTTAAACTCATTTTTTTATATAAATCGGTTTGATTCGCGAGTGTGATCCAAGAATCAAGATGACAGATATAGGCGTGACGATGGTGCGAACTGAGAACATAGACAGAATTTCTACAGTCGTTTTCTCACATGCCAGCGAGAAAATAGTTGCTTCCCACAAAATTGAAGGGGATCGTACTACGGACTTGAAGTGATTCGAGAAATGAGGAATGCCTAATCGAAGAGAAGACATCGTCTTCCTCTAGTAACGACGGTGATGACTCGGTGATGGCGGACAACTGAAAGTAAAGTGAAGGTGTTGAATGATGCTACGCTTGTTGTATGTAATAAGGCCAACAACTGATGTAGATGAGTATTGAACGAGGATTAAGTACGAAGAGATGGTTATGGTTGTTTTGTGTGAGGATTTGGTTATTGAGAAAGATGTTGGGAAGCTCATGATGGCTAAAGAGATGTTACACTAGATGAAAAAACAGTACATTCGATTGCTATTCACTGCTTAGAAGCATTTCAGTTCCTACAATCCGTGACAACAGATGAGGTGGAGGTCATTTACTTGAGAAGCAACTGCTTGGAAATAGATCAGCTTTTCATATGTTCAAAGATGATCGTACCAGGGGCGGACTCCTCATGCCATACCACGCCGAGCTCTAAGTTCTATAGGGGGGCTTTTTTTGTAAATAAAGGTTATACATATTGGTTCGATTTGCGTGTATTTTGCGCTTTAAGATAGGTGTTTTTGCCTCACAATTCAATGGAAGTTCATTTTATTCTTATATGAATTGGTTTGATTTGCGTGTATTTTCTGCTTTAAGATAGGTATTTTTATCCCACAATTGAGAACCTTTTATCAAGATTAAGGTATTTGGACACGAAAATCAAGTATTTCACTTTGGCAGATAAGTAACACGAATGTGCGATGGTCAATGTCAGTACCATATGCGATGCTATGCTGAAAACCAACCATTGTAGTCTTATATTAATCACTCTAATTCACATGTATTTTTTGCTTTAAAAATTGGTATTATTTGCAAAAATTTAGTACTTATCAATTTAGGAATTTAGGCCCCAATTTGAGTTACTTGGTTAGTTTGAAGGTGTAGTTGGGATCAAAATCCTTTTATATATTGGTGATGATCATGTATTACCATGTACGATGCTACGATGGAAAGCAACAAAGTTTTCTTAGATAACTCTAGCAACTTCACATTCATTCAAGGTCAAATACTCGAATTGAGCAACAAAATACCTAACTCGAGTCTAAAAATACCTAATTTAAGGCGAAAAATACAGATTTTTATAAATATAATACTTGTGTATATGGCCGAGTTATCCAAGTCTAAAATGATGGTTGTTAATCAACATCTTACATATTAAGGACATTTCTCATCATCAACAACATAAAAATGAGTTTTCTAGCAACTTTACATTCATTCGAGGTCAAATACTCGAATTGAGCATTAAAATACCGAAATCGAGACTAACAGTACCTAATTTTATGGGACAAATACCTATTTTTATGACTAAAATACTTGCGTATATGGTTAGTTATCCAAGTCTAAAATGATGATTTTTAATCAACATCTACATATTAAGGACATTTCTCATCATCAACAATATAAAATGAGTTTTCTAGCAACTTCACATTCATTCGAGGTCAAATACTCGAATTGAGCATCAAAATACCTAAATCGAGACTGAAAGTACCTAATTTTAGGCAACAAATACCGATTTGTATGTATAAAATACTTGTGTATATGGTCGAGTTATCCAAGTCTAAAATAATGGTTTTTAATCAACATCTTACATATTAAGGACATTTCTCATCATCAACAACATAAAATGAGTTTTCTAGCAACTTCACATTCATTCAAGGTCAAATACTTGAATTGAGCAATAAAATACCTAAATCGAGTCTAAAAGTACCTAATTTAATGCTACAAATACTGATTTATATGCATAAAATACTTGTGTGTATGGTCGAGTTATCTAAATCTTAAATGAAGGTTTTTAATCAACACCTTACAAATTAACGACATTACTCATCATAAACAACATAAAATGAGTTTTCTAGCAACTTCACATTCATTCACGGTCAAATACGTGAATTCAGCAATAAAATACCTAAATCGAGTCTTAGATGTTCTCCCCCAATTTGCAAGTATTTTCTACATGAATATCAGTATTTATTTCCTGAAATTAAGTACTTTAGTCCTTGATTTAGGTATTTTATTAATGAATTCAAGTATTTGACAGTAAACGAAAGTGAAGTGGCTAGAAAACTAATTTTGTAGTGTTGATAAGGACCAATGTTCTTATTATGTGGAATGCTTGATAAAACCAACCATTTTAGTCTTAGATGTTCTCCCCCAATTCGCAAGTATTTTCTACATGTATATCAGTATTTATTTCCTGAAATTAAGTATTTAAACCAGGAGTTCAAGTATTTGACACATGTTGAATGTGATGTAGGTATCAAGCTCGTTTTCATGTAGTTGATTATCAATGTCATTACCATGTGAAATTTATAAGAAAAGAAACAATTTTCTATTAGATAACTCGCTCCAATTCGCAAATATCTGAATATTGGTATTCCTTGCTAAAACTTAAGTATTTTTATCCCTGATTTAAGTATTTAAGCACCGAGTTCAAGTATTTGGTAGGTGGTGAAAATGTTGTAGTTTTGTCTCACAGCGCACATACAATACCTAAATACAACAACGGTGTACAACACAACATACTAAATTATCAACCCAATGACAAAACAGAGAAGGTTACAATCACGTCTAATCCTTGCAAACCTTTATACAAACCTCGTTTGTGAGATCGTGGGGTTGTCTCGTGCATCTGACCCAATTGCAAAATCCTTTCCAATAGCAACAGTGGTATTTCCAGCAGCCTCAAGTCATTTGGCTCATGTCTGTCATCTTGATTCTTGGCTCACGCTCGCGAATCAAACCGATTTATGTAAAAAAAAGAGTTTAAAAAAATACGAAGGGGGGTAAATCCGAACCCTAATTGGGGAAATAAAGTGCCTATTCTTTCTAAACCTTTCCATATTAGATGAGAATGTGACCTGAACCGCAGTGGAGCACCGTTAGCAGAGACCATGGCAACCGAGAGGAAGAAAATGGCTGAGAATTTCTTTTTATGATTCTGTTCGAGTGTTCCATCGTTGTTCCTACAGTTTCTACTTTCTGAATCATAGGACATATTAGTAATTTACACACGAGGGAGTAAAAATTAAATTTTTGCCTAATGGCAATACCTATTCACAAAACTAAACTAGTGGGTACTGACACCTAAATGTAATCTTTGATTAGGTATTTATCTATAAAATCCCCTTAAAACAATTTGAGACAATTAAATTTATTGTCCTCAAATTGCTTCAATTTTGAAACTTTTATTCTCAAGTTACATTTATTTATGTGTCTTCCAATTGCTTCAAATTTAAAATTATTGTCCTAAAATTCTCATAATGTTATTACTTCAATTTGAAATTTATTGGAATGTTCTAGCTTAGAATAGAAGTGATTCGAGTTTATTTTTTTACTTTTTTTAATTAAGTTTCTTCGAATTGCTCCAACATTATTATTGTCCAAAATTTTCTTAATAAGTATCTTACAAAAGTTTGTTAAAATGTTGCTAAAAATTAAATACGAATTACAAACTAATAATGTTATAAAAATATCATAACTCGTTTTAAATATTATACTAATGATGATTATAATAAAAAATATTTCGAAAGACAATCAACTTCTTTTGTCAGTACTCTATATAATTTTGAAGAAGACGAATCATCTATTTACAAACAAATCTATCAAATTATATCCACAAATAAAAATATGATAACATCATTGTAATTTTAAATATAATGCATCTATCACGTTAATTGATAAAAAAAACCGTATCTAATATTTTCAACATTCATTCTTAAAAATCAATCTTTCCATTTAATCAATATTCTAAAAAACATACATCCACATATATATTAGAAAAAAAAAACTCTCTCTCTCTCTCTACAAACCCTAGCTCCCACTTCTCTCTATCCCCAACTGTTGAGAATCCGGCGCCTATAGATTCGTCTCTTAGCGTTCTTTCGTGGGTGTGTAACGATCAAGTCGAATGAATCGATCTTGATAGGAAAAACGCTCGAAAACAGAGAATGAAAAAATCAGAAAAACAGAGGATTTTTACGTGGTTCGACCCGAATTGAGTCTACGTCAACTATCCGAAGATAAACGTTTTTATTCAACCGATTTCAGAGATTACAAGTGCTAAGCTTACTCTCTCACTCTCTAGTACAAAGATCGAGCTAAAATGGCCTATATATAGAAGAGAAAAGGTCTAGAAGGTTCATACTCCGCTCACTGGTTATAAAGAAACTGCTACTTCCCACGGCCTTATACATAATCTCCACGGCCGTGGGACAATCGGGTTTCCTTAATAAAATTGTTCATGATCATCCCCACGGTCTCTGACATAGCCACCACTAGGGCTGTTCATTCGGTAAAAACCGAACTGAACCGAACCGAACCGAAAATTCGGTTACCGAAATTTTCAGTTTTTTATTTTAAAACCGAAAACCGAACCAAATTTTAAGAATCGGTTCGGTTTCGGTTAAAACCGAATCTTTTCGGTTCGGTTTCGGTTAACGACCGGAAAACCGAAATTAAAAAAAATTAAATTTTGGGGAAAAAATAATATTTTAATACCAAACCGAATTAATTTATTTATATATATATATATATTAATTAATTTATTAAATATATATATATAAATATTGGGGAAAGTAATATTTTAATACCCAAATCGAATTAATTTATATATATATATATATATTAATTAATTATTAAATATATATTAATTAATTTATTAAATTTCGGTTTTTTCGGTTTTTATTCGGTTAACCGAAAAAACCGAAATTTTCGGTTTTCTATTTTTAAGAACCGAAAACCGAACCGAAAATCTTCGGTAGAGTTTTGGGTCACTAAATCCCAACACCAACAAAGAAAACAAACGCCTACTCCCCCTCCTCCATTAATGGAGGTTGGGGGAGCTTTTTGTTGTTCTTTTGCCATTATCATTTCTTCTTACTCGTTTTTTATTTTTCTTTGTTAGTTTCGGTTCGTGAGTCTCCCAAATTGGGAATTTATTCTCCTCATAGTATAAGTTTTCTTCTTTGCATGGTGATAGTGCCTCTACCGAAGAAGACAAGAATTGGAGGTTGAAGACGGAACAACATAAAGATTATTGTACATCTAGGTTTAATAGCCATGTTTTTGGAATGTTATACCTTCTCCAAGAGGCAGAAAATCCCTCTCTAAGAGACAGAAAATTCCTCCTTGTGAGGCAGAAAAATCCTCTCTAAGAGGCAGAAAAAGCCCTCGGACAAGGCATGCTCGCGGACAGAGCAAGGAATGAAGACAAAGCCCTCAGATGAGGCATGCTCGCGGGCAGAGCAAGGAATGAAGACAAAGTCCTCGGATGAGGCATGTTCACGTTCAGAGCAGGGAAGGAAGACAAAATCCTCGGATGAGGCTCAAAGTCCACACTCGAGGCGCAAAGGAAAAGTCCTCACTTGAGACACGAAAACAAGATCATGGGATGAGGCGAGAAAGATAAAGTCTTCAACAAAGGTACTCACTATATCTTTTACACGTACCCTGACCTTTTCTTACAGGCTCGAGGATACGAGACCGCAACTTTGAATTCTGCTACGGCATTTATCCCCTCGGCCCGAGCGAACTTTTACGCGCGACCAACAACAGAAAACAACACCTCTGAGCATTTCGTCACCACTTTTACGTCCAAAATTCACAACACTCTTTTGGACTATTTAACAGGGGGACTATTCTTACCCCCGGATCTTACCGGGTTCAGACGAAACGCTCAGAGACCGTTAGAACAACCAAAACGGAATAAGGCGGAAAGCCCTACGAGAGATGGATGAGTTCTCTGAGAAACATACCCCCTCGGCCGGGCGGAAAACTATGCCCCTCGAGGAGAGGCAAGATACCCGAGATAGGAGGTATACCACCCCCTCGGGAATCATACCCGAGGGACAAGAGGCACGCCAGCCTCGAGCCCCTCGGGAAGAAGTAAGGATTGTGGTTGCATACGATCTCCACCGCGCATGCGACCCAAAGAACGTGGGGTCATGGGAAGATGAGGCGGCAGGGGCAAGCCCAAGTCCGAAAACACGGAACGCGGGCGAAACCGGCGGAAACCGCCAGAGCTAGGTAAGTTATAAATTCCACGAGACATTCCCAAGGTACACAACTAACTAGCCCGTCGACACCATTCTTCCACTGCTTTTACTACAACATTACATCACTTTACATCGTCTTTTTTCACTACTTTACGCCTGAACTACGGAAACCACCCTCTTGACCAAGGCAAGAGGGAAAACGCCCCCCACCCCTAACCCTGTTTCAACATCTTACAAGTCCGAGTTCGCGGTGAAGTTCAGGCGGAAAGAGGAAGAAAGCAGCTCGTCGCCCACGGCGGTAGATCGTTCATTTTTCGACCACATCATGTAATTTCCATAATATATGAAATAGGCCGTTTGATTACTGAATTTCTGATGGCGATTTACAATACATGGAAGAGTTTTAATTGAAATAGATGGACTTCGATATTGGTAGAGGGTATAGTATAGATATAGTTTTTGGACGTCTTTCCCTAAGATTTTCCTGTAACTTCCGTTAAACAATTACGAAGATTAATTTCATTAATTGTGTTGAATGTTCCTAGCAACTAGGGTTCATGTTTCGTTGTTTGATGTCAATCACATTGAAATTATGGGTAGTTGTTCTTGACATCAAATTCTATGTTGCCTCATTTCCAATGGAGATTCAGTGAGTGTTATGACCCAAAAGAATGGCTGAAAATTTGGAAGGGGAAATTGCTCTGCTTATGTCTGTTGCTTCATTTGGTCTTTCATGAGTCACTATCAATGCCATCAATTTCTAAACGTTTCCTCTTTAATTTCAAACTCTGCTTCTTTCAGTTTATTAACAATGGCAGACGGTCAAGAAAATGACAAAAACATTGAAATATGGAAGATAAAGAAGTTATAAAGGCGCTCGAAGCTGCAAGAGGAAACGGTACGTCCATGATTTCCCTTATCATTCCTCCCGGCGATCAGATTTCTCGAGTGACTAAAATGCTCGCCGAAGAATATGGAACTGCTTCGAACATCAAAAGTAGGGTCAATCGTCAGTCAGTGCTGGGCATCACTTCAGCTCAGCAGAGGCTTAAGCTCTACAACAAAAGTGCCCCCAAATGGCTTAGTGCTCTACACTGGAACCATAGTCACCGACGACGGGCAAGAAAAAAAAGGTCACCTTCGATTTCATGCCGTTTAAGCCTGTAAACGCTTCTTTATACCTCTGCGACAATAAATTCCACACCGAGCCCCTAAGTCAGCTCTTGGAATCGGACGAGAAGTTCGGATTTATAGTCATGGATGGTAATGGAACCCTTTTCGGGACCTTGAGTGGAAACACGAGGGAAGTTCTTCACAAGTTCACCGTCGATCTTCCTAAGAAGCACGGAAGGGGTGGGCAGTCTACCCTTCGTTTTTCCCGTGTTAGGATGGAGAAGAGGCACAACTATGTAAGGAAAACCGCTGAGCTGGCGACTCAGTTCTTCATAAATCCCGCCACTAGCCAGCCGAATGTTTCTGGGCTGATACTCGCTGGCTCGGCTGATTTCAAGATAGAGCTGAGTCAATCAGACATGTTCGATCCTCGACTCGGTGCAAAGATACTGAACGTAGTCGACCGACGTTTCTTACGGAGGGGAGAATGGGTTCAACCAGGCGATCGAACTATCCGCTGAGATCCTATCGAACGTGAAGTTCATACAAGAGAAGCGCCTGATAGGGAAGTTCTTCGAAGAGATCAGCCAAGACACTAGGAAGTACGTTTTCGGGGTGGATGACACCATTAAAGCTCTTGAGATGGGAGCCGTTGAGACGCTGATCGTATGGGAGAATCTCGACGTCCATAGATACGAGCTTAAGAACAGCGTCACGAACGAGGTTGTCATAAAATACCTGGCGAAGGATCAAGAAAATGACCAGACAAACTTCAAGGATGATGCTACTTCTGCTGAACTTGAAGTTCAAGACAAAATGCCACTGTTCGAGTGGTTTGCGAATGTGTACAAGAACTTTGGGTGTTCGCTTGAGTTCGTCACTAATAGATCTCAAGAGGGTTCGCAGTTCTGCCGAGGGTTTGGTGGCATCGGTGGGATTTTAAGGTACCAACTCGATATGAGGACCTTCGACGATCCATCTGATGAAGGAGAATACTATGAAGATTCTGACTAAGATGAGTGAGTCATTTTGATTCTCTTACCTTACCCTATTTTTCATTGATGTTTCTTCTGCAAGATGAGGAGGAAACTGTTGCCAGTCTGAAGCTGATTGTATAACTCTTCTGATTGTTCTTGAATATGGTTTGCCTTGCTGGGATTTCATTACATTCCCTTTGGTTTGTTTGCCTGCTACATTTGAAGGTCTTACATACATTCATGAAAGATAGGCTTTAGATCAATCAGCATAAACAACATTCTGTTCAAATCTAGAATCAAAGGCTGATAAATGAAGTTTATTCAGCTTATATCAGATAATGATCAAATGATATATCAATAGTTGCCTGGTTTTGCTCCATTAATAGTAGGAGCAAAACCTCTAGCTTCCTTCACATAGGCAAGATAATCGCCGTAGCTCATGGTAAATAGAGTACTCTGATATTTCGTAAGTCGAATTTTCTTCCTCAGCGACTCAGAAATTGGCCCGTTATAGCCCGCCTTTCTCATCAGCGAGTCGATCGCTTCAATCTTTGTCCATCCTTGTTAAGTAGACAGAAACAACAATAGCCGGGAACACTTTGTGTAAGAACCAAATAACTAATTCATAGTATGTAAGAAAAATAAGGGTACCTTCATGGGCAGCAACCTCGGGCAAATATGTGGCGCTCCGTTTTGTGCCAGAGTGGGGATCGGTAAATTCGATGATTATTCCATGAATTCCGACCTGTGCGAAAAACACAATGACTTTTTTTATATCGTGAAGAAACGAACGACCCTTGGGCCATCTAAACTTGTGGTAAGAACAAACATTCGCTAGGTTTCAGACGACAGAAAACCAGACAAAGAGTGTAAAAATCTGAGAATAGTTAGAAACCAAAGCGAAAAAATCTGACCTCCCAGTCAAGGTGGTCGAGGGCAGTTTCGTAATTTGTGAGGAGGGAAACCGTGCATTCCAAGTAAGGCAATTCTTTTGCCTGTATAGGAGGGAATCTTCGGTCTCTAAGGGCACTGAGAGAAGCACAAAATTGATGCGTAGATTCTTTCAGAAATTGAGGGCTTCATTCTAAAACCAATTGGAGCTCAACAAATTCCTTGTTAGGCCATTTTTTTTTTACCTTGTTAAAGCATAGTCTTTGAAGCCATTGACTATATCGAGAGCTTCTAACGTCCCTATGCACCCACGAAGCCTTGGCTCCCCACCGTTGATCGTTTTCTTCCACGTTACGAATAATGGGCTGAAACAGAGAAGAAATCACAAAAGTATTGGGCATTTTCATCGAAGATTCAACTTCATAGGTCAGGTCCATGAATAAGAACTACCCAACCTTCTTCGAACATCGACTAACTCCAATCAGCAGCAAGCTAAATTACCTTGAGATCACTAAATCCAAACATCTAAAGAGCCATTAGATCATACTATTCACCCAACCAAGATCAGTTGCCAAACTATGTTATGAGAGAGCAAAGGCAAGCAAATTATTCAATTGAAGATTGCAGATGTAATTACTTAGCAAACCCACAAAATCTTCTCAACAAACATCGTTTGACCAACAAAACCCACAAATCAGAATAGCTTCAGAAGCAATCGATTATCGTAAACACAAACCACCACAATTCCACTCACAACCCCCCAAAAACGCAGAAATAGGCATAATACGACATAAAATTAACGAGGATTGAAGAAAGAGAGAAAAATCAATTACTAATGGCCGTCAGCAAAGGCAGGAGGGTGAATCTCTTGGCCGTTAAAGTGAGCCACGAGCGCGTCAAAGCAGTACACTGCCATCTCTCTGTTTGCCGACACCATTTTTGCTTTCCTTCAAATTGAGACAACAAAAATAAAATAAATCTTGTAACGTGAATTGAGCGGTGGGGAGACTCACCAAAGAAATGTATTTTGCTATGGATTGAACGATGGGCTATAGGAAATGGATGCAGTGGATCGGTGAGATAGCGTATAAAAAAAGGAACAGAAAGAAAGCAAAAGAGTTTTTTTTGCCTTTGGTATTAATTATTAATGTAATAATTGAAGTGAGAGACTATGTTTCTTTCCCTACGTTGTTGGATTCGTTCGCGTCATGCACAAAAATTGAACTTTGAATGGTAACAACCTCTAATAATCTTCTCTATATTATTTTAGTCTAAGCAGAATATCTTGCTTTATTTCATCATATTTTGTCATATACACTTTTGTGAGAGTTTTCTTGTCCGAGTAAGAGAAGATTCTTGGAGTTTGAATGCAAGAAACAAGGAAGACGCAGCAGATCTTGTCTCAGTAGCCATTTTTATGGAATTTTGAGCTAATTCGTAGTAGGATATTTGATTTTCATGTTCAAAAAGTTTATTTTTTTCTTTCCGTTTGATTGTGGTTGTTTGTGATTGCTCATACGTGAGCCTTTATTTACGCCTGATTTCTGTGTCGCAGGAAAAACCTGTTTGGGCCGTTTAGCCTATTTATATTTATTTTTGTGAATAAAAAAGCAAGCTATCATCCTTGAGCGGAAAGAAACTTATATGAGCCTGAAAAATAGCATCGAATTTCGCATTAGTTTCGTTGCAAAACCACAACAATAACAAGTGTTAGAAATGGTGAAGCAATTCAAGCTTACGAGCCTGGAAAAACGTGCACCGAGCGTTAGAACTCGACGCAATTTCTTCAGATTTTCGTTTCCCAGGTGTTAGCCCATAGCTAGAGAGCTTCGTCTGTCTCCTATCAGTCTTTCCATTTTCCTCATCATCCGCACCGTTCGATTCCCTTCAAAATCACAGATGCCATAGTTTTTATTACATCTCCAATGGAATGCAATGACAAAAGAATATTCAAAGTTTGCATTCGAAAACATTGGCCGAAGAACAAGGCTAACCATAAGACTTGAACAAGATCTTTGGAATACGAAGCGCAAGTTCCCCAGCTGAAGCGTACCAACGTTGGGAAGCCGAAAACCGAGTGCTTGTGATCTTCTAACCACGACTTTGTTAATGGATCTGTTTGAGTGTGTTTAGGAGAAACATCGAATCGTATTAAGTATATTGATCAGCAAACAGCATAGTCCAAGAAAGTGTGCCTAAAATTACTCGAACGCAAGATTTACCTCCTGGGTAACCTGACCCGAAATTCGTGTGGAGATTTTCTGCAGTTTCGTCAAGAATCCAATTTCTCAGAGTTCTGTCCCTCGTGACCTGAAAAGGAGGCAGGTATATTGCGTACATCGTCGTGTGTTTGAGAGAGAGAGAGAGAGAGAGAGAGAGAGAGAGAGAGAGAGAGAGTTGATTACCTTTGCAACTATACTAGCACCACTTACAACAGGATAAAGACTGTCAGCTTTCTTAGAAACGACAAATTTGATATGAGGAAATCTTTCCGAGAGCTTTAACCTATACTTTTCAGCATCTCCAACGGTATCCAAGTATACCTGATTCCACAAAGAGTATAGCTTCAGAGATGAATATATGGATGTTTCAAGGCAAAATTTATATTGCATCAGCTTCAGATGAAGTCCTATAAACACTGAAGATTTTATGACTTGTATCACCATACCGATCCAATAGCAAATACTAACTAATTCCTAGAATTCACACATTCCTGAAAAAGAAGCCTGACTAACTTAGGCACTTATATGTAGGGCTGTAAATGAGCCGAGCTCGAGCCGAGCTCGGCTCATTTTCTGGGCTCGAGCTCGAGCTCGGCTCATTTTCTGGGCTCGAGCTCGAGCTCGAGCCCTTACAGCTGAGCTCGAGCTCGAGCTCGAGCTCGTCGAGCTTTTCAGCTCACGGCTCGAGCTCGAGCTCATTTGCAGCCTGATGAGCTCGAACTCGAGCTCGAGCTCACGAAGCTCATCGAGCTCGAGCTCATTAATAAAAAAAAAAAATAAATTAATAAAAATAATATAAAAATACAAAAAAATATAATTTTTTTTTTAAAAAATCGAGATTTTTAATAAAAAATTAGTAAAAATAATATAAATTAATATAAATTTTTTAAAATATCGATTTTTTTTAAAAAAATAAAGAATAATATAAATTATTATTAAAATATAAAAATATAAAAAATTAAAAAAAAAAATGAAAAAGCTCGCGAGCCTGTTCACGAGCTCGCGAGCCACTATGTTTGGGCTCAAGCTCGAGCTCGAGCTCAACATAAATGAGCTCGAGCTCATTTTTGTCGAGCTTGAGCCGAGCTTTTATCGAGCCGGCTCGTCGAGCTCACGAGCCGGCTCGGCTCATCTTTCACCCCTACTTATATGACTTGAAATCATTGAAAGCACAACGGGTAAAAGTATGGAAAATGTAAGTTAATTTGCTGCTCTTTGATAAGAGATTTGCAAAGACAACATTTACGCAGAAAATATGTCATTCCTCAATTGCGGTTCAAAACAAGCTCTGTCCAAAGATAGTCACATGGCCAATCATTAGATGGATAAGAACTTGTGAAGATAACAAGTTAACACCAAATAAGATCTGGTTGAAACATGTCATGGAGTTTGCTGCAAACATTACAGCAGAAAATGAATAGAAGTTGTGATAAAATAGTCATAAAAAAGTTATTGTTACAGCTCGAGTGAATATCACATGAAAGGCACACGTACACACCTGAAATCTGTGAACTAAGTTTCTAGACAAGTGGAATCATTGAAGATTGTTGCTTGTCAACATTTGAAGTACACACGGTCTAAACACACTCAACACTAGAAAGAAATTGATTGAGAATGGCCCATGGATGTAAGCTCCATTCACACAATGTGAATGAGATGAAGAGCGCTAAATCTCATCTCATCACTGTATTAAAGATCTAAACTTGTTTTATTTTGTTCATCAAGCCTAAATCGTTTAACCAATAATCAAAGCAGATGATAATCTCACAATGGATTTACCTCAGTCAGAAGAAAACCTAGGCCCAACACCTTGTCGATGAGCCCAATGGCAGAATTATGAGATATCTCATTGAGGTTTATCTTGTTCCTACAAAAGTAGGCACATTAAAACATAATGTGAAAGGAGTTAGTCTTACCCAAAAAAAGACAATAATGTGGCATAGTGATCACTAATTTACTTCTGTAACATTTTGGTAGAGAGCTCTCTTGGGTCTATCACATCGACAGCCCATCCAATGGACTCATCAACCTTCAACTTCTCAAATAGTTCTTCCCTCTTTTCTTCTTTCAAAGTCTTTGAATCTACATTGAACAAAAGAATGAAATAACAACTTCTACAAACACTTCAACAACCCTAATAACAAGTAAGAGAGAAACTGAACGAATTCGGGCAACAATCAATTTTTTTTTTTTCGCACGAGGAGAAGCAAGTATCCAAATTTACTCAATGAACTGAAATTATTCCAAGAATCAATCGCATGTACACATCCAAAAACAATTTAACTCGCATAAAACAACAATAGAGTTAAACTAATAACAAAGCCAGAAAAGAAAAAAAAAACAAAAAGCAGATGATTGACTAATCTATGTGGTAAAACCTGCGAAGCTCAAAGTGGATAGAGTTTTCTGGTACGATTGCGCACAGTACAAGCATCCGTACACCATCGGACCTGATCAAGTGATTTAAAACTCAATTGCCAAACAAATTCCAAACAAAAGCATAGAATTTGTACTGAAAAACACCACAAATTGAATGCACGAATCGTAATTGAAAATTGCGCAGTAATTCACCTAAAACAGGACCACGACCAGCTTCGTCGATTCCCATGATGCATGGCTTCGAAGCCCATTTCGGCAAAAGAATCGTTTCCGCCGCCGTTTCAGCTTCAGAACCCATTTCTATTTCCCGCCTCAGCGTCGCCCGTAATTCCAAGGAAGTAAAACATTGAGGTTTAATTAATATCATAAATTACCATCTCAGTTTATAAATACAGTTAAGCTCCTTTATGTTTTAGGTTTTTAGCGTTTCACCCACAAGTACTGTTGTTTTTTTAGATTGAGACCCTTGAAATAAACTCAACTTGCGTGTTATGGCATCATTGTTACATTAATTCCTATGGACATATCACTTGTGTTTAAACTCTTTCTAACTCCAAGTCAACTCATTCATTACTGTACTTGCCGTTAAAAAGGTGTCATCCGTATAGCTGCAACTCAACTTTAACTGGATTTCGGAAAAAAAAAAAAAAAGAATATGTAAGAGATTACTACTTTCTCAAGCTGTGTAAAGAAGGCATTTATGCATTGTTGGCTCACTGTCTATGTAGATGATGAGCTCCTAATGAATAATCATTGCTGTTTTAACTTTCAATCAATGTCTTAGATGATTACTGCTACATATGTGCGTCGAACCCTATTTACCTCTTCCACAGCTATGAGCTTTTGCATGTCTTCTTGCTATTCGAATCACATTGCAGAATTGTCCTAAAACCACAATGTAATACTCCGTCCATAGCTATCGAAACATACCACAAAAGATCATATGCATGCATCATGACACTGTTCGAAAACTCAAGCAAAAAAACAGAAAGAACATAGCAGCATATTGTAATAATAACCTCAGCCAACACAAAGATCGTCGCCTTCCTCCAAAGCCCTTACGAATTCCTCGAAATGATTCCCCGCCACGTGGGTCAAACTCAAAACCCTATGCTTAAAATCGCGAAACTTCGACGAATCAAACGTCCCTTGAATAATCTTATCCATCTCACTCTCCATGCAACGGCAAAGCTCCCCCAACACAGTCTCCGCCTGGGCTTGCAAGAACTCCAAGAACTCGATCTTCCCGAGCCCCTCGGGAAAAGTCTCGTGGTGATAATGGGTGTTCGCGTAGCTCCACCTCAAAACTCGCCTGCACTCGACGATTTGCTCCAAAGCCTTCCTCGCGAATCCAACGTCCTCCTTCGCCAGGCGAGAAAGATTGGAAACCCTATTCATCGCTGTCTGCATCTCTATGCCCGGCCTGAAAAATCTCTCTATTTCCGCTTTCGCCCTCTCCCTTTCTAGGGCATCCTCGGGCCCCGCCACGCAAGCGTGGTTGAAATCCTCCCAAGGCTCCAGACAGTCCCAACAAAACTGATGGCTGCACGGCTTAGGACAAGACATGTGCCTGCAACCTTTGTACTTTTCTATGGGACGTTCGCACTTTGGGCATCTTTTTGCGTACGCCAAAATCCAATTCTTGGACATCGAATCGTCCGTTTCCTCCCTTTCGACCCATTTCTCGGCGGTCACGCAATCCACGGGCCTGTGGCTCTCCTCGCCGCACTTGAAGCAAAATTTGTTCGAACAAGCGCACTTCACTTCGTAGTTTTTCCACGACGAGGGGCTGAATAATTCCAAGGCGAATTCGCACCCAGGGCTAGGGCACCACTTCCTCTTCTTATCACTACCTTCGACGTAAGAGCGCTTGAGATACTCGTAATACTTTTTTCGGTCGTCGGGCGAAGCTAAGGCGTCGATTAAATCCAGCCCTACGATTGTTTCGCACTTGGGCTCGGGGCAAATTAGGGTTAGGCAAGCGGGCCCATCTCGAATCGACGTTGAGACGTAATTTCCCCAGCAGTCGGCGCAGAACGGATGAGCGCAAGTCAGAGAGAGGAAATTGAGATTAGGGTTTGATTCTTCGAAGCAAATTTTGCAAAGCAAAGGGGCTTTTCCTTCGATCCCTTGTTTTTCGATTTCGACGTGATTTGCGAAGAGGTGATCGGAAAAAAAACGCTCGATAGACGTCTCGACGCACCAATTGCTATTCATCAGAAGGGAGCAAGCTAGGGTTTTGGGCACGGATAAGACGCTTGCGACCATTTTTACGTCGTCGTTTTGGCGCTTTTCTAGGTTTTCTTGGCTGAGGACGGTGTAGTTTTCATCGGACTCTTTTTTGACGGTGGGAATGCAGGCGGCCGCGTACCACGAGTTCATCGTCGAATTAAATTGATTAATTGGTGAAGGAATTATTGACTTGGTAAATTATTTTTTTAGTGAAGGAGCGTTCTTTTTGATCGGGAATGGTTTAATATAGTTGTAGTAAGGGATCTCAGCGAGTGAATAGGGCTTAGATGGTTTGATCCGATTGGATGGATTATTTATGAATTATTTTATTTATGTATTCTTTCCACATTTCATTCTTGGGGTAATTAATTGAATGAACAAATGAAAGAATCTCTAGACATGGGTGGGGTGAGGGTTTAGTTTATTAACATTCCAATATAAGTAAATAAATGGAGAGTGATGACGATAAATACAAGAAATAATTCTTGAGGTTGTACTTAACTGATGAATGAATAATGATAACAATCATAATAGTAAATTAGTGATTGAGTTAGACAGTGGGAGTTTTTCAATTAATTAAGAGGATAATTATGAAGTTATGTAATCATAGAATAAATTTGAAGTCTTGCCATATATTCAGTTTGTATCGCCTTATATACTAGGAAGAGAAAGTATATAATATCTATATAGAATATAATCTCCTATTTTAATTAGAATGTTGCAATCTCATCCCTTCAATCAACAAGGGTTTACAGAAATTTTCATACTTCGTTCAGTAGCACACATAATCAAAATTATAAATTTGCATAAATAACATTACCAAGTTTTCGATTGTGAATTGATAATTGCGAAAATAGGTGGTGCATTATATGCCAGAAAAATACGAGTTCCTCCAATCATTTCTCCAAAAGAGTATGTAAAATTCTATCCTATGTGAAGTCAACGTCCAAGTTAATGAAAATTAGCAGCAGCCCGCAATAAAAATCGAATTCGATGATTAGACAAAAAAGAATTATTTTATTATTACATACCATTTTGTTGAGATCAAGAAGCAACTTCAGAGGGAAAGGCAGAAAGAAACCATTAAGTTAGGTCAATGAAGAAGGTTTGGATCATCGAAATTTGGCGATGCAATTGATTCTTGGGGTTATTTATATATAGCGATGAATTGCCATTTTAAATTATTTTGTTATATATAGATAGATATAAGCTATATGTGTTTGGGATTGGACGAATCTTTTGGCATATGTGAAAACACGGTAATGATTAGGGTCCTACTATTCACACCCTCTACACCCCCTATACCACTCTTTTCACCCCCAAACACTTAGATTTTTGTAATAATAATTTAAAATAATCAAATGAAAAAAAATAAATATTTTATTAACTTATTGTCCGTTAAATCAATAATATTAATTACATGGACTATTCAGAAATTATTAACTAAGTCAGTTTAACCAATGACACGTTTACAACTAGCAAAAATGCCCGCGCGGTTCGGCCCGCCCCACCCTGGTACTGTCAAATGGGCCCGGGGGCCGCGGGCCGTCAGGCCTGCTACCCGCCAGTAGGGCGGGCGGACTGCCATTTCTCAGGCCCGTCAGAGGGCGGGCATATGCAGATAAGCCCGCGCGGGCCGCGGGCAGGCCCGCCAAATATCATAAAATATTTTTAAAAAACAATTAATAAATAAATGAATTATATAGGTTTTTTTATATTTTTGATCGATCCAATTTTTAATTTAAACAAATTTATAACAAAATAAAATTTTATTCAAGAATCTAAATTTGATTAGGAGTAATTCAATTTCATTAGTTTATTTTAATGTTTTTTAAATAATTTTTTCGTTTTTATTTTTTAGGACGGGGCGGGCCTTCATTTACCATGCCCGCCAGATGGAAAAAATTGCCTTTTGTAATCGACAAGTATTTATTTAATATTACTTTACATATTACTTAAATTATTAACATTAAACTCCTTTTTTTCCTCTTTATATGGGGTATATAATTGGTAAATAATTAATGTTTACTCTACATATTAATTAGGAGGTGCAAATAGAAAAAAGGTGGGTGCCAATAGAATTACCCTAATGATTATTGAAATATTCGATTTTTTGGAAGTCTTGACCCGTGAACCCACTGTATGGTTCGTTATTTTTTTCTATGAGAACATTAGAATTTTTGTTATATTTAGATTTTAAAAAGCTAGTAAAAATAGCCGGTATAAATGTCTGATAATGATATTATTCCAACACAATGGCAATAATATGACCCAACTGGTAATAATCCAACTCCACTCAGAAATGACACGTGGCACATTACAACCTACCGTAACCACATTCAAACATGCGTACGTATGTTTCTAAACATGACACGTGTCATATATTTTTATGGGAGTTGGGTTATACCCAATTGGTAGGTAAGCCAAGGCCTATGTGAAATTTTACTCATTTTGTTTAATCAGTGTCTAACTACAAAAATTATAAATTTGGATTGCAATAATGATTTGCGATTTGCAGTCACAACATTTAATAAATGGCAACTAACTTCATATTCGAAACAAATCTGCATATTAGCTACTTTTTACAAAAAAAAAAAAAAAAAAGTGATAGGAAACTTGTCTTCGCCAAGCCGTGAGCCATCTTTGTCCATTTCCAACTTTGTTGAAAAAAATCGAAGAACCAAATTTTATGACATGAAGCAGCGAAATATGAAGTTAGTGTTGGCATCCCTACAATCTGATAGTTGGGAATCTCGTCAAAACTTCGTCTGAGCGGTAAGTCGAGGCGCGTATGCCCACGTGCTTTCGGGTTACGGCGATTGTCCCCAAACGTTTTTCTAAACTTCGTGTCGCAGCATTACGAACAAAGATCTCCTTGTCTCAGTGTAGACAATTAAATTTATGCTATTGGAATTTAATGAAATAATTCCAAGAAATAAAATAAAGTCACTTATTAAATTACTATTTATTGAGATATATAAAATAATCTCAAATTAATAAATAGTTAATTTAATTAGTAATCTATTACCATAAGTGTTGATAATATATTCCTTAAATACAAATATCAACATAAGGAAAGGCTTGTAGAGATTTGCTAAATAAGTAAAGAAATCAAATCAAATATCATGAAATCGGAAAATATTGAAAGAATCAGGCCAAATATGGAATAAATCAAATCAAACCATATATGGATAAAATCAACCTAAATATGGACGAAATCATCCCAAAAAGATTATATTTTCCATTATTGAGAATTCTCTACGCCTATAAATATGAGGCTTCAGAATTCAGAAATCACAAGTCAGAGGACAACGGCGAAGCGAAACTTCGAGAGACGATATAAGACTTTTAAAGCATTGCATTCTCTCAAATAAGTTCATCGTATTCAAATCGTAGTCCGAAGACGAGAATCAAGTACGAAACTTCGTCAGACGATATAAGTCTTTCTGTGAGAGCATTCCTTTCTTTCGAAGTCGTTCGTATTCGGATCAAAGGGAGGATATTGCGAGGCTTCGTCAGACGATATAAGTCTTTCTGTGAAAGCATTCCTTTCTTTCGAAGTCGTTCGTATTCGGATCAAAGGCAGGACATTGCGAGGCTTCGCCAGACGATATAAGTCTTTCTGTGAAAGCATTCCTTTCTTTCGAAGTCGTTCGTATTCGGATCAAAGGCAGGATATTGCGAGGCTTCGTCAGACGATATAAGTCTTTCTGTGAAAGCATTCCTTTCTTTCGAAGTCGTTCGTATTCGGATCAAAGGCAGGATATTGCGAGGCTTCGTCAGACGATATAAGTCTTTCTGTGAAAGCACTCCTTTCTTTCGAAGTCGTTCGCATTCGGATCAAAGTTCGACACGTCCAAGTCCAAAACGCTAAGTTCGTGATCAAGCTCAAAAAGCCCACGAACAAAGCACCTTTCAAAGTATTAAGTCCAAGTCATCGTCGTGATCAAGCCCAAAAGCCCATGACGAAACGTTCGATAAGATCTCTTGGTCAAATCCCGAAGTCCAGTTAAGATTCGTGAACAAGCCCGAAGGCCCGCGAAAAGGCACCTACTAAGATTCGCGATCAAGTCCAACGACCCACGAAGAAATTTTAAGAAAAGCCCAAATCAAGCCCAACTGCCCACGAAGAAAGCCCAACGGCCCACTTCATACGTTTTCGCTAAGATGCCAAGTTCGTGATCAAGCCCAACGGCCCACGAAGAAAAGCCAAATCAAGGAACTCAAGATCAAGAATTTTCTGAAACCCTTTATTTGAAGAATCAGAGGAACAAAGAGAAATCGATGAGCCCTCGGGAAATTTCCAAGTTTCTAATGACGGGATGATTCCTATTAGCCAGCTGAAGGAGTTCATCATAGGGACGATGAAAGATGGAGGTTCTAAGTCATCATCGACGTATTCTAAACCATACACTTCAAGAATCGACAACTTAAAAATGCCAAACGGATACCAACCGCCGAAGTTTCAGCAGTTTGATGGAAAAGGAAGCCCAAAGCAGCATGTGGCCCACTTCATTGAGACGTGTAACGATGCAGGAACCTATGGAGATCGTCTCGTCAAACAATTTGTCCGTTCACTGAAGGGCAATGCTTTCGATTAGTACATCGATTTGGAAGCTGGTTCAATCGATAGTTGGGACCAAATGGAACATGAGTTTCTAAACCGTTTCTACAGCACTCGACGCACGGTTAGTATGGTCGAACTCACTAATGCTCGTCAGTGGAAGGATGGATCTGTCATTGATTATATCAATCGATGGAGGAAGCTAAGTCTTAACTGCAAAGATCGTTTATCTGAAGCCTCAAGCATTGAAATGTGCATTCAAGGGATGGTGTGGGGATTACGATACATCCTGCAAGGAATTAGGCCCGTAACCTTTGAAGAACTGGCAATCCGTGCTCATGATATGGAATTTAGCCTGGCCACACGTGGGGCAGATGAAGCACCTACACATGATGTCACCAAATTCGGGGAGCGAATGAGTTACGAGAAAGGGGGCAAAGCTTTTGCAAAAGCTCAAATTAAAGAGTCTATGGCGGTACATGTCACACCACTCAAGCTTCGAGAAAAAGAAAAGGGCAAAAAGGTCATGGTAGAATATGCTCCGCCGGAGCTAAAAGACAGAAAATTGACTAAGAGCTTCAAGCAAAAGAATACCCATTCCTAGATTCGGAAGTATCAGGAATCTTTGATGAGCTAGTACAAGCGAATCTCATCGATCTCCCTGAAATGAAACGGCCGGATGAAGCGGGACAAACCAACGATCCCAACTATTGCAAATATCATCGTCTGGTGGGACATCCAATTCATAATTGCTTTGTTTTTAAGGATAAAGTGATGCAATTTGATAGACAAGGAAAGATATCGTTAGACATTGAGGCGGCAGACTCAAATTATATCTTGGTTGGCAACGAAGATTTTGGAAGCACAAATGAGGATTGCGACGCTTGTTATATGACCCAAGAAAGTGATGGTTATCAAGTTGAAGCCGAAACCACCAGCATCGCCAGCATGTGCATGTCTGTTATAGCATTCACTGACGAAGATTTACTCTTAGGTTCTGAACTGCACAACCGTCCCTTGTTTGTATCTGGTTATACTCACGAGAAGATGGTAAAAAGAATATTGATCGATGGAGGCTCTGCAGTGAACATTTTGACTCTCCGGATGTTAAAAGAACTTGAAATTCCAACAGAAGAACTCTCTAAGAGTCGCCTAATGATCCAGGGTTTTAATCATGAAGGCCAACGAGCAATTGGTATGATCAGGTTGGAATTAATAATGGAAAATATGACGTCAACAGCGTTGTTCCATGTAATTGATGCAAAAACATCCTACAACATGCTTCTAGGCCGTCCATGGCTACACGAAAATGGAGTCGTGCCATCAACTTTGCATCAGTGTTTCAAGTATTATGACAATGGTGTCGTAAAGAAGGTACTTGGAGACACAAATCCATTCACCGAAGCCGAATCATACTTCGCCGACGCAAAATTTTACCTTGAACGTGAAAAGGAAGCAAGTGAAGATACGACGCGCGGGAAAGGAAAGACACGTGCAATTGAAGATCATAAAGCCATGCAAGAGGATGTCGCAGGGATAACTAAACCATTGAAGGCGCTTACATTGCCTTTAACTCAGATTGGATCTAAGAAACTGCAAAGCTCGCCGATTAAAGTCAAAGGATTTACTCGTCCGGGTCAAGGGTCTGAAATCGATCACAACAAATCTTCAAAAATACAAATGGGTGGAGTATACGGTCCGAAAGCTTATGAACTGCTAACAAAGGCAGGATATAATGCAAATGAAGGACCAATATTAGGAGAATTGCTGGAAAATATGAGTAAAAGTCATCTCGAACGTGAAACGTCTAAAAAGGGTCTAGGTTTTACCACGCAAAAGCCGATTCGCATCGTGTTAAAGAGAGCAAGTGCAAACTACGTGTTTGAAGATGTCTCATACTCATCTGACAATGATCGCAAGAAGACGTGGCATGACTCTGAAGGATTGGGTCCACATAAAGGCTTACGAAATCCTATAATTGATCAACTTGATGCGAAACAGAGGCTGGAATCAACACGGACTCAGGCATTTAACAAAAATGTGAAACCTAAGTCCTTCCAAGTTCGACATTGAGTACTTACTCTGAGAAGGCCTACCATTACTAATGGTCGAAGTGGGGGCAAGTTCAAATCAAAATGGGATGGTCCCCACGTTGTAAAGGAAGTATATACAAGCGGAGCATACAAGTTGGTGTCCGAAGACGGATTAAGAATTGGCCCGATCAACGGCAAATTCTTGAAACGTTACTACGCCTAAAAACGGGGGACCCGAAAAAAAAAAGAAAAGAAAAAGAAGAAAAAAAAGAGAAAAAAAAAAAGAAAAACAAAAAAAAAAAGAAAAGAAAAAAAATGCTCCTTAACGCACGAGCCTAAACTGCATGTTGCTCCTTAGCGCACGAGCCTAAACTGCATGTTGCTCCTTAACGCACGAGCCTAAACTGCACGTCGCTCCTTAACGCACGAGCCTAAACTGCATGCTGCTCCTTAACGCACGAGCCTAAACTGCATGCTGCTCCTTAACGCACGAGCCTAAACTGCATGTTGCTCCTTAGCGCACGAGCCTAAACTGCACGTCGCTCCTTAACGCACGAGCCTAAACTGCATGCTGCTCCTTAACGCACGAGCCTAAACTGCATGTTACTCCTTGACATACGAGTCTAAACTGCATGTTATTCCTGGCCCGCACGAGTATAAACTGTGAAAAGGCAAACATTAATGATAAGTACATATGTCTAAACTGCTAACTTATTCCACATAGTCCGGTGTGGTTAAACAACGGATACTCCTGGCCCGCATGAGTATAAACTGTGCACGGCACCACCCCCTCAAAAAAAAAAAAACTTTTTTTTTTGAACTACGAGAAATGACTTGATCCCCTAAAAGGGTACGTAGGCAGCTTGGACATCGTCTAAGTTCAGTCATAAAACAAAAGGTGGGTGACTGTTTCCGTATGAAGGTATCTTATGCTCAACATGTTGCTCGAATTCGAATTTGGTCATCTCAACGAATGTCTGCGTGAGGACTTGGCAAGAAACAGTTGAAGTACACGAGTTGGAAACGTCAAAGCGGGGGCATTTCGTGATATTTTTGGAAACAAACGACAAATACTTCAAGTTTATCTCCTCCGAAAGTTCGTCAACAAGACTTGAAGTGGGGGCATTTGTAGACAATTAAATTTATGCTATTGGAATTTAATGAAATAATTCCAAGAAATAAAATAAAGTCACTTATTAAATTACTATTTATTGAGATATATAAAATAATCTCAAATTAATAAATAGTTAATTTAATTAGTAATCTATTACCATAAGTGTTGATAATATATTCCTTAAATACAAATATCAACATAAGGAAAGGCTTGTAGAGATTTGCTAAATAAGTAAAGAAATCAAATCAAATATCATGAAATCGGAAAATATTGAAAGAATCAGGCCAAATATGGAATAAATCTAATCAAACCATATATGGATAAAATCAACCTAAATATGGACGAAATCATCCCAAAAAGATTATATTTTCCATTACTGAGAATTCTCTACGCCTATAAATATGAGGCTTCAGAATTCAGAAATCACAAGTCAGAGGACAACGGCGAAGCGAAACTTCGAGAGACGATATAAGACTTTTAAAGCATTCCATTCTCTCAAATAAGTTCATCGTATTCAAATCGTAGTCCGAAGACGAGAATCAAGTACGAAACTTCGTCAGAAGATATAAGTCTTTCTGTGAGAGCATTCATTTCTTTCGAAGTCGTTCGTATTCGGATCAAAGGGAGGATATTGCGAGGCTTCGTCAGACGATATAAGTCTTTCTGTGAAAGCATTCCTTTCTTTCGAAGTCGTTCGTATTCGGATCAAAGGCAGGATATTGCGAGGCTTCGTCAGACGATATAAGCACTTTCTGTGAAAGCATTCCTTTCTTTCGAAGTCGTTCGTATTCGGATCAAAGGCAGGATATTGCGAGGCTTCGTCAGACGATATAAGTCTTTCTGTGAAAGCATTCCTTTCTTTCGAAGTCGTTCGTATTCGGATCAAAGGCAGGATATTGCGTGGCTTCGTCAGACGATATAAGTCTTTCTGTGAAAGCACTCCTTTCTTTCGAAGTCGTTCGCATTCGGATCAAAGTTCGACACGTCCAAGTCCAAAACGCTAAGTTCGTGATCAAGCTCAAAAAGCCCACGAACAAAGCACCTTTCAAAGTATTAAGTCCAAGTCATCGCCGTGATCAAGCCCAAAAGCCCATGACGAAACGTTCGATAAGATCTCTTGGTCAAATCCCGAAGAAGTCCAGTTAAGATTCGTGAACAAGCCCGAAGGCCCGCGAAAAGGCACCTACTAAGATTCGCGATCAAGTCCAACGACCCACGAAGAAATTTTAAGAAAAGCCCAAATCAAGCCCAACTGCCCACGAAGAAAGCCCAACGGCCCACTTCATACGTTTTCGCTAAGACGCCAAGTTCATGATCAAGCCCAACGGCCCACGAAGAAAAGCCAAATCAAGAAACTCAAGATCAAGAATTTTCTAAAACCCTTTATTTGAAGAATCAGAGGAACAAGTAGAGATAGAATCCATTAAATTTCATCAAATTTGATTTGTACTATTTTTCTGATTATTTGATATTCGAATAAAAGAAAATACGTTACACTCAGCACTATGAAAAAAGTTCTCAGCAAATCCGAGAATTCCGGGGACTAGGTATGCTAGTATCTTAAATGGAGCGTAGTGAACTAAAAGAAATGTTCATATCCTGAAGGGGGCTATTTATATCCTTTGAAATATTCAGGGCCGATTATGAAAATATGCGTAACTATTGGCCTAGTTTGACCGGTTTAACTAGGGGCCATGTCGAGAATAGCCACATCTTTGTGCCTTTTTGCTCAACTGGCCCCTTCGACCAACCTCTTCAGTATGGGTCGAACCGGTTCGCACTAATGGTCACCTCTCACACCCCATCGACCCAACGTATATTTTCCACGTCATTCTTCCCAGTCAGCGCTATCTCAGTGACACACTGTCTGCACTTGCCTACGTGTATCTGACATGTCATCACGAGTCGCCACGTCATCGAACCACCCTCTCTCCGTCACATCGTTTCCAAAACATAATTTTGACTCCTAAGAGCTCATAGCGACGTGCAAAGTGCGCGTCTACAAAGCACCAATTTCGCGCGATAGCTCAACCTCGGCCTCGGCCTCAGGACCATGCTCGGGTTCGGAGGTTCGAGGCACCTCCTCGTACTTGGGTTATCCCTTGGGCTAAAACTCATCCAAACCCATAACAAGCTCATCTCATCGCAAATCTTTAGAATTATAAACGCAAGGTAATTCTATTTATAGTGGAGTTAAATAAGTGATCTAACTAACGTGGGACGAAGTCCGTTTTGTTAATTTTTATTAACACTTTATTAGCCAATTTTGAAATATTAATTTCACAGTCACTTATGATCAGCCTCGAGCAAATAAATATTATATGGATTCCTCTCGAGACGTTGATTTTAGATCTATCATATTTTGAATTCCTTTGCACAAAGGCTTTTCAATTGAATGAAAACCGATCAAATGGATATTAATGAGTCTATTACCCAACATTGGCCCCAAGCCCATTTTGTTATTATTATTATTATTATTTTATTATTATTATTATTTCTTTAATATTCAATAGTTAGGGACTTATTTTGCAATGATGAACATAACCAAGACTTAGAGGTGGGAACGGGCCCGGCCAGCACACGGCGGCCCGGCCTGGCATGCCAATGGGCCGGCCTGGCACGAGCACTTTACAAGCACAAGTCGGGCCCATAAGTCACTTAACGGGTCGCGTGCTTCAGACGTTAACCAAATTGTTTTTTCGGCCTAGCCCTGCCCATCACGCGACCCGCATGTCTAGCCCGTTCCTTGGCCCGCAACTCGACCAACAAGCACGGCCTGCGGGCCCATGCATTTTCCAACAACTATTAGCTCTTGTTTTTATAACTCACTCATTTACTATCCGAAATTCTACCTAAATATAATCATCTTTAGCCCGAAGCGTCCAGCCCGCGATTTGCATGAGGCCCGCCCGCGACGTGCTGCGGATTTAATTTTTGAGCCCTGCAAGGCACGGAGCGGGCTCTAGCCTAGCCCGCCCCGCAAGTCACCTTGAGCCCGCGTGCTTGGCATCTAGCCCTGCACATTCCAGCCCATGCACATCTCTAATAACAACAACATTATAATGAGGCGACAAAGCAAACATCGACAACCCATACAAAACAAATATACAAATCCGTGGAACGAACCTTGTTACCTTTAACAAATAACACGGGTCAAAACGAAGATCCCAAGTCCATAGTTGACGCCTTTTTTCACTCATAATTAACATAACACACAATGCAACAATTATTGTTAAAAGAATCAAGAACGAAATTTGTGGTCGGGCCTCTGTCTTTATCCTTGCCGACCGCTTGGCTTGCCTTATGCTAGTCTTTCCGTCTGAAGCCGCACCTAAGTTGAAAGCAATGGAAATCTTTGCTCAAGAACGTCACTCAATTAGTATTATATGAAACATTGATATCAAACATCTCATTTATGAGTATTATGAAACTGTATATCTTTATTTAATGATCTATCTTATAAATGAGAAAATTACCAGATGTGCAAAAGTCTGCATATCCCTTTTCGATTATTTTGTATGCCTTTGACGATTAAGTTATTCGATATCCGATTCTCTATGAACTCCTTATTCCTGGGTTTGTTCATGGCTTATATAAATTTTGTCCGTGACTTGGAAATGATACACGAAAGCTTGCGATATATTATAGAGAACTATTTGAATCCAACATAACATAAATATATGAAAATGCAGGAAGATATGTAGAGAATCCAATCACAAAAAAGAATATGGCAAGTGCAGAATCTCATGGACACTGCCCATAAGTTATTCAAAGGGAAAAGAACAAAAAAACAACCAACCAAATCATCATCATCATTCGTCGTCAGAGATGCATAAGTAACACAGTCTATAAACACACACACTCATGAGAAAATAATCAAACCTCGCAAAAACTATCTTCCTCCAAAGCCCTTACGAACTCTTCGAAATGATTCCTCGTCAAGCGAGTCAAAGAAACGACCTTCGACCTAAAATCACGCAACTTTACCATATCATACTCGACAAGCAATATCCCATCAATCTCCGTCTCTAAGCAGTGGTGTAGCTTCTCTAACACAGATTCAGCTTGGCCTTGCAAGAACTCAAAAAACTTGAGCTTTTCATGTTTACTGCAACATAAATAGTACGCCTTAACGTAACTCCACCTCAAAACACGCCTGCATTCGATCACTTGCTCCCAAGCTTCGACCACAAATTCCAGCCCAATCTCCGTCGTTTCCTTCTTCAAGCCAGAAATCTTAGGAAGTTTCACTTTCTTCGCACGGTCCAAATCAGACATGGCCTTCATCCTCGATCTCCTATTCGAATCGCACCTTTCGTAGTAATGCATATACATCTTTATCTCCGCCCTCGCTTTATCCTTCAAAGGGTCCTTTTTATCGTAAGCATTACACCTATGGCTATAACTTATCCATGTTTCTAAACAAAACCAGCAAAATTCATGGCGGCAAGGCTGCGCACAAGTCATGTGGTGGCAGCCACTGTGCTTCTCTATGGCTCTATTACATTTAGGGCATAGCTTAGTGTAGGCTGACATCCACTTCGAAGTGCCAGAATCTGAGGTGTCCTTTTCTGACCATTTCCTCACCGTTTCGCAATCCAAGGGTCGATGGCTTTCTTCGCCGCAGTTGAAGCAGAACTTGTAAGAACAATCGCACTTGACGTCGAAGTGATTGCTCGACGAACACTGCTGGAGCTCTACTGCGAATTCGCAACCTGGGCTAGGGCACCACTTCCTCTTTTTACAACCTTCTACGTAAGAACGCTTTACGTAGCTGTAGTACTTCTTTCGATCCTCGGGATTGGTTAGACCGTCGATGACATCGGTTCGAACGATGGCTTTGCACTTGGGCTCGGGGCAGGTTAGGGTTAAGCAGCCCGGGCCGTCGCGAATGGACACGGAGATGTATTCTTTCCAGCAATTTACGCAAAAGAGGTGCGAACAGTTCAGGGCCAGGAATTTGAGAGATACCTCGAAGCAGATTCGGCAAGAAGTCCCTTTGCTTTTGATTCTGATGGGCTGTTGCCGATGGTTGTCTGAGAGATCTGAGCTTTTTTCGAGGACGATTTCGACGCGCCACTGATGCTGAATCAAAAGGGAACAAGCTAGGGCTTTTGAGACGGATAGGATGTTCGCCACTGTGTTTACGTCGTCGTTTTGCTGTTTGTCGATTGCCTTTTCGTCGAGGACTGTGAACTTACTCCCCTCGGAATCGTCGTCGTCGTCGGGGATGTACGGCGTCCCTTCGTCGGACGTCGTGTATTCGTCGGACTCCATGCGTATTGGGCGGAGAAGGGTTTTTATCTCTGAGATCGTAATATTATCGAACGATGAGATTGAGACCCACCTTTTCGCTGTTATTTACTTTGTTTGAAAGTTTATTCCGAGGTATTCGCACGACTTGGTAAAACTCATATCTTTTTTTTTTCTTCTCGTTGGGTTTAGATTGAATATGGGCTTTAGCTAGGCAGTAGGGTTTAGTTGAGTTTAAATTATACTATCTATACTATACTTTGTTATAAAAATATTATTGTGATTTATATTTATATTATGATTATTCTGATTACAAAATTATAGAGAGAAATATTTAGAGAGAGGAAGTTGAATCAATTTTAGTACTTTGGTGTGTTTTTACAATCAACTCAAGGTGCCTATTTATAGGCAAATTTATCAAATTACAACCACAAAATTATTACATTCTCATAAAATAATCACATATTGCATCCATATTTAACCACCAATATAAATAATATACATCTACTCTTTATTTCATCCTTATCTTGTCAACCACTCCATATAATATACATCCACTATATATACTTAAAATTTTTAAGGATCGGATTTAGTATAAATTGTTAAATTGGTCTTCCTTTATTAAAAAATTAATTAATAAATTTTTAATCAAACCACCCACTATCTTTAATTACAATTTTTAGTTAACTTCAATTCTATAAAATAATACATGTATATATCGTAGCACATGCATATGAGTGTTCAATAATACTAGTATATATTATCTATACTATTTAGAAAGAGTCTATTGCCAATTAACCAATCATATTTTACATTAATTATAATAAAACATAAAAAAAATTATTAAACCACGTATCCTTAACCTCATAGTAACTACCTCATTCTACTTAATCATTTATTAAAACCATCCAATAACCTAGTTTTATTACACACACATAGGTGTGCTAACTAAGAATACTCGCATAGTTAATTAGATATAGATAAATAGATTTTGATATCCGTAACTATATTTATCACCACTAGGGGTGAGCATTTAACCCGTAAGATCGCCGCATCCAATCGACTTAACCCAACCAAACCCATACCGCAAGTGTCGGGTTAACGATTTGACGGGTTGATTTGATTCTAAAAAACCGCATATTTTCCAATCGGGTTTGATTTTGTATTTTTAAAACCGCATAAAATCGCATTCAACCACATTTAATAATATAATAAAATTTTACTATATTTTATTGAATAGTATATATAATAATTGATATCAAATGCAACTCGTAATAGTTGTGCATGCCAGAAATATTAATTATCTTTTACTACTGATACAAGGACATGACTGACTCATAATAAGACGTTGCGTAAAGCTAAATGGGATTTTTTTAAAAATAATATTATATAGTGAAAAAATTCATGTTACTATCCAATGCAACTCTTCTCCTTTATTCGGACTATGGATCAACAACTATAACACTTGAGCTTTGTAGAGGGCGAGTTTAAATATTAAAATAAAATATGTTTTCTTCTAAGGGAAAGTTTGATACAAAGACAAAGGACGACTCACCATAACACTTGCGTAAAGTTAAGTTCTAAATAAGGCCCTTTTTTTTTAAAAAAAATAAACATTATAGAGTGAAAAATTTTATGTCTCCATCCAATGCAACTATCCTCCTTAATTTGGCATTGGGAGCAACAACTATAATACTTGAAGTTTATAGAAGGCGAGTTAAAATTTTAAAATAAAAAATTTCTCTCTTCTAAATTTTAGAATTAAATGAGGCTCTTGCTTTAGTTGCTTCACCAAAAGTCGGCCGTGTACAAGGAATATGAGCTTCTAATCATGTAACATCCCGTCTCGGGACCTGTGGGGTTGGCCCACCGCACTCCGACTGATAGTCTATCCTCACTGTACCACTACTAGTCTTCCCAGCGTATTTTGTCCTCGCTCACACGCATCCTGGGCAAACTTTTCAGGGTGTCACTCATCCCAGTGCTACTGCAAGTCAAACACGTTTAACTTTGAAGTTCTTATGGATGCGCTCTCGAAAAGGAAGGGGTGCCTTGGTGGTATGAGTAGCACTATCAAGTCTTTTATAACATTCTTTGACTTTACACTGCCCAGTATCGAAATCCCTCTCATTCGGGTGTGGGATCGGTTCATTCATGTACCCCTCTGCCTAGAAGTCTGTCAGGAGCCGCTCCTTGTTCGCGCACCTCTTTGGCACCAGTGATCACCACTTCCCCCCCTCGTCGGGCCCGGGCGTCACAAATCAAGCTTCTTATCGGACTTTAATTATTTGCTACTATTATTTATTAGAATGTTAATAACATTTTTGTATATAAACTTTTATATCTAAAAAGGTTTATGATATATCTATAGTTCTATCTATACTTAAGAATATTAAACTTAATTTTCTGTTACGATAAAAAATACTAAAACCGCAAAAACCGCCCCAACCCAACCCAATCCAACCCAAGCAAACCGCAGTCTGTTGGGTTAAGATTTTTATGATCGGGTTTGGGGTAAATTATAAAAAACCGCAATACATCGGGTCGGATTACAACTTCAAAAACCTTCCTTCACCGTCCTCTCAGCTACCTCGTAACTCAATCGGTCATCTCCAATGCGTTGATTTTTCAGAAAAATTCATCGTCTCGACTCTCTACGAGATTCAATATATGATTAATTTATGAAATTTGCTATGGTGCTGGTAGTTGCTCACCGTGGTTGTGCACCATAGGAAACCTATATATATACATATATTTTCGGGGATCATCACTTATATATCTCTTGGTGGGTGGTAATGATTTTATTTTGACACACTAGTACAACCTGTAGTCGGCAGCGGTTGTTATGGGTTATGGGCGACGATTTCTCGGCGACGTCAAGAGCCCCGACGCGCATACTTCAGCTAATCAGCGACGGTTTACAATATGTGGCAGTTGTTGTGGGCGACAGTTGGTAAACCCTACACTACATTATGGGTGACAGTTGGTAACAACAACCGGCGCCTATGCTTATTTTGTTATTTTTGTAATATTTTTGTTAGACTTTTCTATATCCCAATAAACCTGCAATTATAAATTTTTTGGACCCAATAATTCAAACAAACAATTTCGTTAACCATTTTAATCCAATAATTCAACAATTCAACAAAGTTCAACTATTAAAAATATATCACAAACTTCTGTGACTAAAAAATTATAAAGGTAGGAAGCCTTTTACTTCATCATTTTCCTGACTGTTTCGTTTCTCTGAGTTAATTGAACAACGAGTGCATCAATATATAGAATGATATAAAGCAATATAAACGTCTTAAGGTTGCAATAGAACAACATTTCAATAAAAAGATAAAGACATGTAAAAATAAACCAAACATAGAGATAACTTCCTCAACATCATCTCTGTTCCTCCCAGTTACACATCCTCTAAAGGCTTCAAGTGCACATCCTTGAGCTTCTTCAGCAGCTTCAAGTGCACACGTCCTCAAAGAACAGAACCATCTAACAGAGAAAATGAAGCTTTCTAGGGAGCTTTCTAAAGTGCAAAAGAAAATAAAAATCCAAACACAATAAATTGTATAAAACATGAAAACAAAACCAACCCGACTTCTCGAATATCTCGACTTGTTGCCCCTTGATCATCCACATCAACAGCCCTGACCATGCCCACAAGACCCAGACCAGATGCAGCTGTAACATCCGGTCCCATACCGAGACCCACGTGTAACATCCGTCCCTACCGGGACCTATGGGGTTGGGCCCACCGCACCCGACTGATAGTCCGGCCCCAATGTATCACCACTTAACCTTCCCGCATGCTTCGCACTGCACGCATAGCTACTTCCGAAGGGGTCACCCATCCCAGTGCTACCCCAAAACAAGCACGCTTAACTGCGAAGTTCTTATGGATGGACTCCCGAAAAGGTGGGTCGACCTTGGTGATATGAGTAGTACTATCAATTCTCTTACACGATTCTTAGCCTGACACCCCCATTCATTGCCAGTCTCAGGATCCCCCTCATTGGGGTGTGGGATCGGTTCATTCATGTACCCCTTTGCCTAGAAGCCTGCCAGCAGCCGCTCCTTGCTCGTGCACCTCTCTGGCACTGGCGATCACTCCCCGCCCTATTCGGCCCGGGCATCACATGCTCACCAGCTTCCGCCTGGTTCGACCCCGAACCACAGTCTATACCGTGTCGGGTTACCCGGTGTCTCCCGGAGATGCCACGTCCCTGGGTACGGTGCGGAACAAAAATTTTCCGTGTTCCCTTATTACCCTCGTTGCTCGGATCAAAATAGTAACACATAGACATGTAATAGGGCGGGTCAAATCCGTAGAGAATTATCAGTTGAAGCGAGTGGCAGCTCCTCGTACTTTTCTTCAAGACTTCGTCGATGGTGGTGGATGGCACTAGATCATCACGCCGATCTCGCAGTGTACCACGGAATCAGTTCTCTAAAGATGGCTAGAGAGAACCGAGCCGTCGCGTGGGAGAAAAGTTTTTTTTTTTCGGTGTGTATTTTGTGCCTTTGTTATGGACGAAATTTTCGCTCCAAATTGTGAAATAGGGCTGCCCTATTTATATTATGATATATTTGGAAATCCCTAGGATATCTCAAAGAAATGGTTTTCGATTTTGCTCCTTAAGTGGAGAGATTTTGCCATATCTTTCTCTCCCTTATTTAATTCAAAATTCATATAAGGATACTTACCACTAACTTAAATACTAAGTCAAACTAAGTATATGTAAATATGGTATAAAATTTGAAACTTAATCCAAGATTAATTTCGAAATTTTCACCTTAAAATAAATAATATTGCAAATACATTATTTCTATATTTATATTTAATTTTCGAAATTAATTCCCAAGGCATAATTCGAAAATTAGCTTAGGGTCCAATTCCAATTTTACCCTCAAGCCTTTTAAGCACTTGGCCAAGCCCAAGTCTCAAAGTTAGTTTCATACGAAGTCCGACTTCAGTCCATTAAACGGCCCGAGGCCCACTGAGGCGCGGCCCAACGGCTCAAGGCCCGTTAAGGTCCAAAACACGTTCTCTCCTTATCAGTACACCTTGATGATCCTTTTTAAGCCCGACTCTCTGGTTCGACTCAATCGGCAAGGGAGGAATCCAAGAGTCCGGTAGTTACCTAGCCAATCCCGCAGTACCGGACCGTAACCCGATTCGAGTGCGAATTTTGACCCAGTCTTTATTCGAGAACCTTACTATAGATTATAGTACTACGTATAAACCCTTCAGCTGTGTCCCAATCGAGTGAGAGCCATGGTCTATGTCAAACTCACTATACTCGATTTTGTGATAAAACGGGGACGAGGCAAATTACCAAACTACCCTCCATGTCTAACATGAGTTAGTTCAATACCTTGGCCAAGGATTTCGTAATTTCTCGTCGCCGTCCTCATAGGACACTTATCTCGATTACTTGCGAGACTGTGAATCCGTACTCGGCGGTCTAGCCCGGCAATCACAAATCATCATCAAGACCGCATCTGGCCCGCTGACTCATGTAACAGCAAATCGGGTCGAGGGGAACCAGTGACAGTCGAGACTTCGAAGTCAACTCCGCCAAAGCCCCTTTCGGTCTAAGGTTCACGTAGACTACTGTAGTGTTGTCGTCAGTCCACGTAACGCAAACAAGGACTTTTCGTTTCGCTTGACTCCCACTATTTTTCTCGAAAAACTATCCTCACGAGAAGAGTTTCGGAAACCTCGTTGAAAGTTTCATAGTGGAGTTGATGTCCCCGACTCGACTAGACCCGCCTCAGCCTTTAACGCAATATTTGGCTCATCTAATCTTATCGAAGTCACGTCGAACGCGAACTTATCCAATAAGAGTTTCAACTATCTTAGTCTCAGTCATTGACCCTCACGGCTAACCCTGCTTATTGGGTTTAACTGCCTAAGTGTGACCTATCAACTTATGCTCAAATCGCACAGAATGTATCGCCCCTTGCTGCCATACGCTTCGTGGGGGGCGGACTGGTATGACGAGCGGCGTCCAAGACGCGCCCGAGACGCTAACACTGGGGCGGGATATACGACGCCAACTTACTCGGAACAAATCGCAAAACTCCCCAATGCTGGACATCTCAAGCATGATAGAAGACAGGAATCCAATTCCTTTACCCACTTAGTATTTATCAAACGGGACAATAAACCATCTCACATAAGAGCACATAAAACATGCATATCATTTCAAAAACCAACACGCACGTAGGTAGTAAATTGACCCTAGGAAAATAAACTACAAGACAACGCAAGCGGGTTATTTCTAGCCTATTCCTATTACATGCGTCTTCAAAAGACCTCGGGTCGTCACACGGGTCTTGAAGTCGTCAAACGTCCTTCGTCACTCGAACGGCCTCAAAGTCACCGAACGTCCACCACCTTGTCACCACCGGGGGGTTGCCTTCCATCAAATGAGACCTCGTCTTCGTATTTAAGTCTAATCTAATAAAACGGTAAATTACAACACGGGGGGATCATAAGTCCCGAACAACCCGTATGAAACAAATACAACCCGGGGGGACGTAACCCTTAACAAATGACCCGGAAACCAAATTCCTAAACCCGCAAGTACGTCTTAAATCACATTCATAATGAGCATATTGACAATTACATGATTTTAAAAAGAAACGAAAATTGGGCCTTAAACGGGCCAAGCCCATTAAAAGGCCCGTTAAAGCTTTGAACATGAAGCCCTAACATAGCTGCCGCGACTCAAATCGCTCAGCAGTCAAAATACGCCGGGGAGCCATGGCGGAGAAGGCTGCCGGCGTGGAGTCCCGGCTGGAGCCGGTGCTGTCACCGCCGGCGACGCCACATCGCACAACGCACGCGTGTTCAGCTCACGGCATAATACTGTCGCGACTCCCTCGTCGCTTCAGTCCCTTCGTGCCGAGTTACTGCCTCACCGGGAGAGATTGCCGCCGCAGAGTTCCGGCTGAGCCGGAGTCGCTGCGGCTGTCTTGCGCAGCGCGCACCATGCCCGCCATCGCAGTCCGCGGCCAAAGCCGCGGACGATCTCAGCCGGGCCGCCGCACCTTGCGGCGGCGCTGCCCGGGGATGGCGCCTAAGCCACCATGGCCGGCGTCGGACCCAAGGTTCGAGGCTGATTGGGCCTGCTCAAAGCAGCCCGATCCCGCGGCTGTACCGCCGTTACGGCGCACGCAGCCGGCGCGCAACGCGCGGCTGCCCGGGTCCCTGTCCGGTTCGTGGTTCATCGTCGATCTGTACCGCACGAGTTGGTGGACGTGGGTTGGCAAACGACGCATCGGCAGCCCAACGACGGTCGAACCGTGTCGGCTTTTCAATCGTCTCCCACGCGCCTCGTTTCAATTTAAACACGTTATGATTCTGATCACGAGCGCCCGCTCTGATACCACTGTTGGGTTACCCGGTGTCTCCCGGAGACGCCATGTCCCCGGGTACGGTGCGGAACAAAAAATTTCCGAGTTCCCTTATTACCCTCGTTGCTCGGATCAGAATAGTAACACATAGACATGTAATAGGGCGGGTCAAACCCGTAGAGAATTACGAGTTGAAGCGAGTGGCAGCTCCTCGTCCTTTTCTCCAAGACTTCGTCGATGGTGGTGGATTGCACTAGATCGTCACGCCGACCTCGCAGTGTACCACGGAATCAGTTCTCTAAAGATGGCTAGAGAGAACCGAGCCGTCGCGTGGGAGAAATATTTTTTTTCGGTGTGTGTTTTGTGCCTGTGTTATGGACGAAAATTTTCACTCCAAATTATGAAAAAGGGCTGCCTATTTATACTATGATATATTTTGAAATCCCTAGGATATCTCAAAGATATGGTTTTCGATTTTGCTCCTTAAGTGGAGAGATTTTGCCATATCTTTCTTCTCTCCCTTATTTAATTCAAAATTCATATAAGGATACTTACCATAATTAGACAACTAACTTAAATACTAAGTCAAACTAAGTATATGTAAATATGGTATAAAATTCAAAACTTAATCCAAGATTAATTTCGAAATTTTCACCTTAAAATAAATAATATTCCAAATACAATATATCTATATTTATATTTAATTTTTGAAATTAATTCCCAAGGCATAATTCGAAAATTAGCTTAGGGTCCAATTTCAATTTTACCGTCAAGCCTTTTAAGCACTTGGCCAAGCCCAAGTCTCAAAGTTAGTTTCATACGAAGTTCGACTTCGGTCCATTAAACGGCCCGAGGCCCACTAAGGCGCGGCCCAACGGCCCAAGGCCCGTTAAGGTCCAAAACACTTTCTCTCCTTATCAGTACACCTTGATGATCCTTTTTAAGCCCGACTCTCTAGGTTCGACTCAATCGGCAAGGGAGGAATCCAATAGTCCGGCAGTTACCTAGCCAATCCCGCAGTACCGGACCGTAACCCGATTCGAGTGCGAATTTCGACCCAGTCTTTATTCGAGAACCTTACTATAGATTATAGTACTACGTATAAACCCTTCAGATGTGTCCCAATCGAGTGAGAGCCATGGTCTATGTCAAACTCACTATACTCGAATCTGTGATAAAACGGGGACGAGGCAAATTACCAAACTACCCCCCATGTCTAACATGAGTTAGTTCAATACCTTGGCTAAGGATTTCGTAATTTCTCGTCGCCATCCTCATAGGACACTTATCTCGATTACTTGCGAGACTGTGAATCCGTACTCGGCGGTCTAGCCCGGCAATCACAAATCATCATCAAGACCGCATCTGGCCCGCTGACCCATGTAACAGCAAATCGGGTCGAGGGGAACCAGTGACAGTCGAGACTTCGAAGTCAACTCCGCCAAAGCCCCTTTCGGTCTAAGGTTCACGTAGACTACTATAGTGTTGTCGTCGGTCATTGACACTCCTTGAGTAATAAGCCATGTTCGACCGTACGACCCGTGAGTCAGTATCCATGAAACGATTCAATCCCTTGATTCGACTCGCATCACAAGTCATGACCTCCGCTTCCAAGGGGGTATCGGCACTCGATAGGTCATCGACAAATAAGCCGTAATCGATTATCCAGCACCCAACTGGAGCTAAGGCTGACGGACTTTTAATGCTCGAGGTTAAGAGTCCACTGGTGCCTTCCTCTCTCGTACTCATCGAGAACAGTGACTCAACTCGACACATTTGGATTTGTTCATTTATTGCTTTACCGGATGCTTAGTAAAGTACTCTTATATCCAATAAACGAACAACGCCTTTCAATAAACACACAAAAAATATCTTATTACATAAAAGGTCTAATGATAAATAAGCTAATGCCCTATACAATCTAATCCTCGTATAGCATTCGAGGGCATATTCCTGACATACCGTACATTGGACCGTTAAGAATACTAAGAAAGGTTGGCGAAGTCGCTTATCAGCTGGAATTACCAGCTTCGCTGGCTCAAGTTCACGATGCCTTTCACATATCGACGTTGCGAAAGTACATCGCAGATCCTAGTCATGTGCTGAACAATGAAGTTTTTCACCAACAACTCAAACCAGACTTAAGTTACGAAGAAAAACCAGTGGAAATTTTGATGTAAGTAAAACGGCTGCGGAATAAAGAAATCCCTCTAGTAAAGGTATTATGGCAAAACCAGTCAACCGAAGAAGCGACGTGGGAACGGGAAGATGATATGAGGAGTCACTACCCCGAATTGTTTCCCACAGCTTGATTTTGAGGGCGAAACCCTTTTTAAGGGAGGGATGATGTAATACCCGAGTCCTGTAATGTAAGTAAGCCGGCCAATAAATTTGCACGCATATTATGTGCATGAATGCACATTACATGGTTATTTAATTATGTGCTTGTAGTATATCTAACTTATCAGATAGTTAGATTGGGACTTAGAAGAATTCTGGAACAGGTAGAGAAACTTATGAAAGGATGAGAGTTCGAGAATTGGAAATTTTCGAAAGTATGATTTTCGAAAGATGAACTTTCGAAAATCAGAATATGAGGAATGTCTAGTTTCGATAGATGGGATTGTGAAGTATTAGATTTAGGAGTAGCGAATGTTAGAAATTTTCGAAGTAAGAGACATTCAATAGGTGGCAGATTTTGAAGATTGAGATTTTCGAATAAGAAAACTTTCGCAATTAAAGGGTTTTGAAATAAGGTTTCGAAAACTTCACTATGAAGAAAAATTAAATAATAGAATAATACTTATTACATAAGTTAAGATAAGAACTAATTTGATGTCGATGTCATTTATCCATCGTCATGTTCAAACTATATGATAAGAAAGGAAAATTCATATTATTACTAAAACCTACCGAAAACTCAAAGTAGGAAGAACTCAAGGACAGATCGAACTAAGCTAGGAGAGGGTATAAATTCTTACCTTGAATTTACTTTTTTATTCATGTTATAGCTTGTTTTAAGTATTAGTATACACTAAAATCCCAAAAGTTCACGTTTATTATAGGTTTTGATTTTCGAAGGTCAAGTCTGTTTTGAAATTCTTATGATATTCATCCTGTTCTTGAGAAGTATATTTTGATCGAAGTTTTAGATGATTTTGTACAAAAAAGATGTTTTCCGCAAGGTATGGTTTTCGAAACATATAGGTTTTCGCAAGTTTGTAATTTTCGAAATGTTTGATTTTCGCAATGAAGAGTTTCGCTAATTGAATGTTTTGCGAATTGTGAGTGTATGAGGTTTTTGTAATTGATCTTTTAGGTATAAAGTTTTCGTGATTTGAAAGTTATTTTCGCAAAATTTGATTTTCGCGAACCGTGATTTTCAAAAGAAAGTTTTCGCGAATTAAAAGAGTTCGCAATCGATTTTCGAAAGTTTTCGTATATTTATAATTTTCAAAAGTTAGTTTCGCGAATTAGAAGTTTTCGATGTTAAATAAAGTTTTCGGTATGATTTAAAAAAATGTTTTCGCAATGTCTAATTTTCGTTAACTCTGATTTTTGAAAGAATTCGCAATACAAGGTTCCGCGAATTGAAAAGTTTTTGCAAATTCTATCTCGGGCCAATTTTAATGTTTTCGCGGGTCGAAAAGATTTTCGCAACTGAGACAGAGTTCGGGCCGATTTAAGATTTCGCGGGCTTTAGGATTTTCATGGGCCGATTTTGTGAAAAAAAAGAACGGGCTTCTCGCGGGTCAAATTGATTTTCGCAATCAAGTACTTTTCGAACAAAATTTTCGAGAGCAATTTCGAAACAATTTTCGAAAGCATTCGCAAAACAAATTTCGAAACCAGTCAAAAGTTTTCGAGACTATGTATTTCGAAATCGCAAAACCTTTCGCAATTGAGGAAATTCTCGTAACAGTGGATTTTCGAAACCATTTTCGAACAAATTTTTGAACTCTATTATTTTCGAAAGAAAATTTTCGAACTCAATTTCGAAACAGCCAAATTTTCGAAACTTACTATTTTCGAAACCCGATTTCTATACTTGATAAAATTTTGAACTTTATGTATTTTCCGAACAGAGTTTCAAAGCTTGCATATTTTTATCATCTTATTTTCGAAACATAACATATTAGCACTTAGATATTTCGAAAATTTATATAGACAACTAACTTAGCTTGAACACTGACTTTGTAACTTTTTCGTGACTAAGGATCGAGATATTAGGAAAAACACCAGATATTAGCAAACGAATTCAGGACATCAGGTAAGTGGGAATTCCACTACAACACATAAACCAAGTTATGAGTACTTGTTTTACGTGACTATCTGTCTTGATGATATTGCGTGAATTATCAGTGACATGTGATGGCATGGTAAGCATTTTTGTATTATTCACGTAAGCATATTCATGTGCATGCACGATTTACTTGAGAATTATGAGATGAGAGCATGCAGAGTATATGATCGTCTGAGAGCGATAAATATTTGCCTATACGGGCATCTGATGTCGACTCATTGTTGAGTCGGAGCCACTTCTACGTCACCATGACGGCAATCTACGTCGTCGATTATATTTACATGAATGAGGCAGAAGGGCGACCAGGTAGGTGGCGACCTAGATATGCTGGTGTAGGGCTACCTGGCGTGTAGCACTGCCGTAGTAGCTGAAAGTGGCACTGGAGGAAGCGACCCGGTGAAGGGGCGAACCATGGGGAAACCCTGGTGTGGGCCTAGCCGGTGTTGGTTACCAGCGTAGGCTACCACGTGATAGAGGGGCGACCCGGTGAAGGGGCGACCTGGGGGGAAACCCTGGTGTGGGCCTAACTTGTGTAGGCCACTATCATATTTTGTCCATATTGGATATGAGCTCATTATATGGTGCGTAGCAAGTTAGCTGTGGGCCCCCTGAGTGAAATAAGAATGAGAATATGATACGAAAATTAGAAATCATTGGCGCGGATGCCTTTGCGAGTTTTGGCATGTGCGTGCACGACATGCATCGTTTCCACTTACTGAGCTTTACAGCTCATCCTATGTTTTATGTGTTGTAGGTGCACGCGATCACTGTACGTTATCTCTCTGATGGCAAGGCTAAACTTTGAAACTTTCGGGGACTTTTGAGGGTGGTGTGTACGCGGATGCAATCTGTGTGGCGGGCGATATATTTATTTTGTTGCGCGTATGCACACCTCCTATGTATTTAGGATCTGAATTACATTTTGTCTTGTACATTTCCTTTATATAAAAGGAAAAATTTTATACGCATCTTTGCGTACTATTTATTTTATATTATCGACAGTCACGTAAGTAGTATCGTAAATAAGTAGTAGATGACGGCACGCCAACGCAGCCCCCGGTCGTCCCCGCGCATCTCTGTTGAGCTTCACCATCCGCTCGCCCACTTCAATTGTTGTTGGTCATCTACCAAAATGGGAATTGGAAAAAGAAAAAGAAAAACTAAAAAAAGTAAATTAGAATCATATGAATCAACAGTCATTCACGCTCAATCACTGCATACACATCACATTAAAGCCCTTCCGGCGTCGGAGGGAGGTTTAGATCCAGCACAATCACCGACGTCCTCGGGGTCAACCACCGCCAACGCCGACGATTCTGTCATGCTCTCCTCCTCTCCACTGTGTCGCCTAAAGTCTTAACTACTTTGTAAATATTACAAAAAGCCTCCACGTGTGATATAGGCGCCGATTTTTCAGGAATCATCGCCTATAGTGTTGTTGCCTATCCTATTTTCTTTCCTGGTGACAGAAAACTCAATAGAGAGCATGGTTCGCCGACGCGGATGCGGACACGAGCGATACGGATACGTTGCATTATCGCGGCGCGGTCGCGGGCGATACGCATTTTTTGTAAAAAAACTACCTTTAAGTAATTATATATGTCAAACATGTTTTCATAGCCAAAATATTTAAGGAATATAAATAAATTCACCATTGTAATATTTAATTTGAAAGCATTTATTTTAATATTGTTGTAGATATTTTGTATTTAATATTAGTTAAAATTATGTTGGGCTTTATAATATCTATTAAAAAATATTTTTACCATTAATAATATACCCAATAAAGGACAAAGCATGATTCCTAAGTTTCGTTCTATTTAAGTCTGATTTTTTGGATAAATGCATACAAAGATTGTCTCATTGGGCCCAATAAAAATAAGGCTAATAAGCCCAATCATAAACCCTAAATAAAATAGTTTTTCCGCCTCATCGTCTTCTTCCCCACATCATCTTCATCTTCTCTCAGCTAAGGAAAATAAACCAGAAAAATATGCGAAAGCATTTATGGCCGAGATGGCCGATATATCGCTGGTACAAACGATAACTCGCCCGCGTTGATCCGCGGCGGCCGATATCTCGTCTCTAACCCGTCTCTCTCTGGCGCAGAGGGTGCCGAGTCCGTTCCGGCGCGGCCAATACAGCCGATCTCGCGCCGATACGGCGAACCATGATAGAGAGCTTGCGATCCTTCATCAATCGACTTCGAGAGTTCGACATTAATAACCTAGGGAAATTAAATTATTTTCTGGGCATTGAGGTTTCTAATACCTCTTTTGGTATTTTTTTTAATCAGGAGAAATATGCTCGTGACATACGTAAGCGAGCATCTTTTGAAGACGCAAAACCTGCTTCTACTCCATTACCGGCAAAGTATTAGCTTTCTATTGATGGCAGGCCTTTTGATGGCACCCCTAAATTTATCGTTTGCCGTGAATCTGGAAGTAAAAATTTGCAGGATACAACTATGGAACATTCTCAGACGGTAAAGCAAATTCTTCGCTACGTGAAGGGTTCTGCCATTAGTTTATTCATGACACCTAATCTCATTGCATATTGTGATGCTGACTGAGCTCCTTTGTGTAGGGAGACGATCGACTTATGAATACTCTATTTTGCTTGGTGGGAATCTTGTTTCTTGGATCACTAAGAAACAACCAATAGGTTCTCATGTAGAGTTAAATCATCAACTCTTAGAAGAGCAAAGTAGTGGGTGCAAAATGTGGGTAGAAAAGGCAGCTCGATAGACAAACCCATTTGAGTGGAGAAGAAAATAACTTTTGCAGTCGAGAGAAAGAAAATCTTATGGGATCTCTGTAATCTATTGAGAGAAGATAGAAAACTTGTATCTTGTAATCCCGAACGATCAATAAAGAGTTACAATCTCCCGTGAACGTAGGATTCGTATTGAATCCGAACCACGTAAAAATTCTGTGTTCTTCGTTTTAATTTTCTGCTTTGTCAACTTATCGAAATCAGATATCAGTCGAATTTCCCAACATCTTGTTCAACTTGTTAATCTGAATACCGTGCTCTTGCCAATACAACCCATAACATGTATGTGTTCTTCAACATCTTCATGAGCTTCATCAAACATACGTGTTGTTCTACTCTATTTCGGACAACAACAGTGCTCTTTTTCTAAGTCAAAACCCGAGTTCTCACAAGCGAACCAAGCACGTCAATATTAATTTTCACTTTGTTCGTGAACTTGTTTCAAATAAGCTCCTACACATGCAACACATATATTCTGAATTATAGATTGTAGATATCTTCACAAAAGCTCTTTTCCTAAGATACTTTCAAGCTACGAGATGGCCTACATCTCATGTCTTGCTTGAGGGGGTAACAACATATAGTAAGCCTTTATCTAGCTATAATTGTGGTCTTGTACATTGTTGATTGCAGAGTTTCATTTTAATTAATGTTGATACTGCACAAGTTAGTATTCATGTGTAAATAGGATATACAATGTACAATGAAATGACAACGGTGATGGCGATGGCGATGGGTATGGAGGCGAAAGGTCCTCGCAAAGGGTCCTCCGGCGTGGGTGAAGCAGCGACGAGACGGAGCAAGACGGGGACCGGACTACATAATATTGTATCTCGTGTCCATTATTGTGGTTTTATTTGTATCGTATTGTCTTACGCAGAATGGCCATACAATTGATTAACCGTTAATCGGATGTGGTGATAAATATTTAGGATTTAAAGTATTGATTTATCGGAAAATTACACTTAAATACCTAAAGGTACGAAAGATACCAGATCAGTCCATTGTCAGCACTTTTTTATGTATACCAATCTAAAAGAATAAAGTTTTTATACCCGATTGGCTGGAGTTATGTCACCTAAGAAATTTAGGTACCATAGATATATCATATACAATATTTAGGTACACGTAATATACATATAAAAAATATACGTAAACGATGGGAAATGGTACTCCAACCAAGCGGGTAGCTATGTGTAAAAATGTTATTCTACTCAGTACCTACATATTTATACTATTTTAGTAAGCCTCAGGGTTTGGAATAAACCGTCAGTTAGTTTGTCGATTAAGACTTATTTGAAAATAATTGTTAAATAAAATAAAAAGAAAATCATCCACTACCTTTATTTACTCTTTTTAGTTAATTATTAACTTATTATTTTTAGTTAATTATAATTCTATACGTAATTTAATAATAAATCAAGTTTCTTTTTTAAATTGCCATATGATATTATAGCACACTAATTTGAGAGTGCAAGAATTCTAGTAATATGTTACGACAATGGACTGAAATGATATAATTTTTTATATTTTTGGGTATTTAAGTGTATATATACCTTATCTACATAATATATATTAAAATCCAACTAAACCCACGGCCTAAGCAAAAGCCCATATATTCACAATTGAAACCCAACAAGGAAAAAAAAATTTTACCAAGTCGTGCAAATACCTCGGAATAAACTTTCAAACAAAGTAAATAACTAGGGGTGAGCAAAACCGGATATCCGGTTTTTCGGATATCCGAAATTCGGATATCCGAATTTTCGGATATCGAAAAATGGTATCCGTATCCGCTCCGGTTTTAATCGGATATCCGAAAATCGGATATCCGGTTTATTCGGATATTTACACCGGATATCCGCATCCGGTTTTTAAATTTATTTTTCTTATATTTTTTATTATTTTTTTTTGAAAATCATATTTTTTTTATTTCTTATCATAAAAAAATATATTTTTTAATATAAGAATTTCTAGACATATTAATTGAGACAATATGTGAATTTATGATTCAAAATTACATAATAAATAATAAACACAATACCACAAATTCACATTAATTTTTTAACTCGCGTCTCGATGTTTTTATGTTTTTTTTTTTATCTCAATTCTCTAACAAAGTTTTTTGCAATAATAAAAATAATATAAATTTAAATATTCTACTTGATGATTTTTTTCCTTTTTTGGACCTTCATTTTTCTTTTTGGACTATTTTTTATTTTTTTTATTTTTTTTAAATATAAAACCGGATACCGGATATCCGGATTTTAGACAAATCACTATCCGTATCCGATCCGGTTTAGTTTAAAATAAATCGGATCGGATATCCGATCCGGTTTTTAAAACCGGATATCCGTTTTTTCGGGTTTTGAAAACCGGATACCGGATCGGAATCCGGTTTCCGGATATTTTTGCTCACCCCTATAAATAACAGCGAAAAGGTGGGTCTCAATCTCATCGTTCGATAATATTACGATCTCAGAGATAAAAACCCTTCTCCGCCCAATACGCATGGAGTCCGACGAATACACGACGTCCGACGAAGGGACGCCGTACATCCCCGACGACGACGACGATTCCGAGGGGAGTAAGTTCACAGTCCTCGACGAAAAGGCAATCGACAAACAGCAAAACGACGACGTAAACACAGTGGCGAACATCCTATCCGTCTCAAAAGCCCTAGCTTGTTCCCTTTTGATTCAGCATCAGTGGCGCGTCGAAATCGTCCTCGAAAAAAGCTCAGATCTCTCAGACAACCATCGGCAACAGCCCATCAGAATCAAAAGCAAAGGGACTTCTTGCCGAATCTGCTTCGAGGTATCTCTCAAATTCCTGGCCCTGAACTGTTCGCACCTCTTTTGCGTAAATTGCTGGAAAGAATACATCTCCGTGTCCATTCGCGACGGCCCGGGCTGCTTAACCCTAACCTGCCCCGAGCCCAAGTGCAAAGCCATCGTTCGAACCGATGTCATCGACGGTCTAACCAATCCCGAGGATCGAAAGAAGTACTACAGCTACGTAAAGCGTTCTTACGTAGAAGGTTGTAAAAAGAGGAAGTGGTGCCCTAGCCCAGGTTGCGAATTCGCAGTAGAGCTCCAGCAGTGTTCGTCGAGCAATCACTTCGACGTCAAGTGCGATTGTTCTTACAAGTTCTGCTTCAACTGCGGCGAAGAAAGCCATCGACCCTTGGATTGCGAAACGGTGAGGAAATGGTCAGAAAAGGACACCTCAGATTCTGGCACTTCGAAGTGGATGTCAGCCTACACTAAGCTATGCCCTAAATGTAATAGAGCCATAGAGAAGCACAGTGGCTGCCACCACATGACTTGTGCGCAGCCTTGCCGCCATGAATTTTGCTGGTTTTGTTTAGAAACATGGATAAGTTATAGCCATAGGTGTAATGCTTACGATAAAAAGGACCCTTTGAAGGATAAAGCGAGGGCGGAGATAAAGATGTATATGCATTACTACGAAAGGTGCGATTCGAATAGGAGATCGAGGATGAAGGCCATGTCTGATTTGGACCGTGCGAAGAAAGTGAAACTTCCTAAGATTTCCGGCTTGACGAAGGAAACGACGGAGATTGGGCTGGAATTTGTGGTCGAAGCTTGGGAGCAAGTGATCGAATGCAGGCGTGTTTTGAGGTGGAGTTACGTTAAGGCGTACTATTTATGTTGCAGTAAACATGAAAAGCTCAAGTTTTTTGAGTTCTTGCAAGGCCAAGCTGAATCTGTGTTAGAGAAGCTACACCACTGCTTAGAGACGGAGATTGATGGGATATTGCTTGTCGAGTATGATATGGTAAAGTTGCGTGATTTTAAGTCGAAGGTCGTTTCTTTGACTCGCTTGACGAGGAATCATTTCGAAGAGTTCGTAAGGGCTTTGGAGGAAGATAATTTTTGCGGGAAATAGGTGCGTGTGTGTGTGTGTTTAGAGTGTGATATTGATTGATGCATCTCTGATGATGATGATGATGACGTTCAACAATATACTTGGTTTTGGTTATGTTTCCTTTGAATAACTTATGGGCAGTTGTTCATCAAATTCTGCACTTGTGCGATTTTCTTCTGAATCTGATTATTGGATTTCTGGACATATTTTCCTGCATTTTTGTTATGTTGATGTGGACCGCGTAAAACGACCTTTTGAAACGGCGGTTGGTGTAGATGTTCTTCCCTCGTAAATTCTCCGGCGCGCGTTCTTCGGTTCCCGTCAACCTCCTCCGTCGAGCCTAGCACACAAACTCAAACAGACACGTCAGAAGGGGGCCGGATTGGTTCCGGCGTAGCCCCTCCGATGCTTAAGTCAGAAAACGGGTGAAAGTAGGTGTTTTAGGCTCGTAAGTCAGTTTAGTTATTTTCTCAGCGTACCTGGAAAATGAAAAAACCGTCCTAATTTATACTAACGTCAGTTCATCTCGCCTGGACTTAGTCTTCACCCTAGCCCGCCTTTCTCGCGAGCTCCGTGTGGGGGGACGTGATCTTCCCCACGATCCCACGTTCTCATTTCCTCTTCGTCCTTTCAGTTTTCTTCACGACCTCGTCTCCACATCACACAACTGCCCTGGTCGAGCATCTCTCTCTTCTTTCCTCGGGCCTCGGCCCCTCCTCGAGGATCCTGGCCTCCCTTTTTCCTAATTCCTCACCGGCTCGGGCTACTCGAACAGCTTATCCGGTTCTTCCCTCTGATCTATCTTTCCTTCCTTGTCTGGCATAACCCAGTGGGGCTCCTTGTTCTCTTTCAAACTCTTCCTTCTCGATGAATTTCCTGCCCCTGCCCGACCGGACCGTTTTCCTTTTGGTTCACCCCCTCTCATTCTTCGCATTTGCTGTCGGGAATGCCTTCCTCCATCGCAACCGCTGCCTTCGCGCCGGCCATACTCGCGGGTTATTTTATCGTTAACGTTATTTTATCATTAGCCAAAAATCCTGAGGGTAACAATGTTATCTTGATTTTATGATTCTTTAATTAAAGTGCAAGCTTTTTTGTTAGAAATCGGGGAGAGAGCAGCCGATATGATCAAAGTTAATCGTTCAGAATTCTTCAATGACATTTGTGTTTCTTCGGCCGACAATTTGGTGGAGGGCTATCAAGAGAAAACGGAAAACTATAGTTATGGTTTGTTTTTGCATTTCGATTTGAAATACAGGTTTCTCCCAAATATTTCATTTGGCAATCGCGCGGATTTGGACTTCGATTTCGTTCAAATTCGAGGACAAATCTAAATGCTTATTATTTGTCGAATTTGAAATTCAATGTCAAATGGCTTGTTTTCAAAATCTAAAGTTGACCCCAATAATGAGTTTTCGTAAATAATAATAATAATAATAATATAATAATAATAAATTAACAATAATATTAATAGTAATAATAATAAATAATAACAATAAATAATAATAATAAATAATAAAAATGACAATAATAATAATTAGGGGTGAACGATGAGTCGAGCTGACTCGCGGGATCGATGGGCCGACTCGAGCTCGTTACGGGCTCGCGAATGAGCAGACTCGAGCTCGACGAGCTCGAGGTCATTCGTGGGTGCTCGAAAGCTCGCAAGCCAACTTGCGAACTTTTTATTTTATTATTTGTTTATTTTATTTTATTTTTGTACATTTTAATTTTTTTAAGAAAATTTAGAGTCAGGTTCGACGAGCTTCTCGAGCTCGAACTTAATTTTGAAATTCGAATCTCGAAATCCCGACATTTGCCAAATAATGGATTTAGATTTGAAATCTATAATTTAAAATCATCCGATTCCGTTCAAATTCGCCAATCCAAACGCACTCTTAGGGTGTTTGAAATTAATTACGCTTAGTCCGTAATTTCCTAAAGGAAGGAAAATGATTAATGATCCGTTTGGATTCCCCTAAATCTTCCATTTGCCAATCGAACGGATTTGGATTTGGATATCGTCCAAATCCGATGGTAACTTAAACATTCATTATTTGTGGGATTTTAAAATTCGATGACAAGTAGACCATTTTCGAAATCCGAAACAAATCTCACGATAAGTTTTCACAAATGATAAATAATAATAATTATTGTTAAGTGGGGACAATGAGTCGCTCCGACTCGCGAGCTTGATAAGTTGAGCCGACTTGCGAGCTCGATGAGCCGACTCGAGCTTGAGCTCATTATTGTCGAGCTCGAGTTCACTCATGCGTGCTCGAAAGCTCGCGAGTCGGCTCACGACCTTGTTTAATTTTCACTATTTGTATTTTATTTTGTACTTCTTATTTTATTAATAAAAAGTTAGATGTCGAGCTCGACGAGCTTCACGAGCTTGAGCTCGAACTCTGTTTTGAAATCTGGATTCCAAAATCATAGCGTTTGTCAAACAATGTATTTGGATTTGAAATTACGATTTTGAAATTCATAATTTAAAATCAAGCGATTTCGTTCAAATACCCGAACGCACTTAATACTTTTGTTGGTCATGTTTGGTGATGAAAACTTCCATTGCCGTCTTCGTACAGGTTAAATTTTATTTTATTTTTTCGTGGTCAACCATCATTGAACCATCGTGTGTTCAAATCTAATTCACTTGTTTGCCTTTGGTTCATAGTTAAAGACCCTCGGGTGAAACTCATCATTACATAATTACACGAGAACTTACCTACATTTGCGACATTAAAGAAAGTTGTCGGAAAAAAAAAAAGAAATATCTATAATAAAACCCAACAAAAGTAAAAATAAGAAAACAAAAAGTAGGTGTTCAGTTAATACTAGCCACCAACTATAGCTTAAAACGGGAGCATTTATTGCAATCTAATCAATACACCAACACTTTTCACTTTTGTTCCTCCTTATGTATCCTCCCCAAGTACAACTATTTTAAGCTTCTTTCATTAAAGGGAAATTATTGCTTTTCTATTTTTGAGTGCACATATAAGCATATTTGTTTATTACGATGCTAAAATAAAAAGGGATTTTGACACTTAAAATACCTATTCATATAAAAAATTTTGAATTCATTACCTTGTCGGACTTCTTTTTTTTCTGAGGTACCTGTTTCAAACTTTTATTATACTTAAGTAACTAATGGACAAAAATAACCTTGAGTTTACCATATTTACAAACATATATCCAACTAATACATTTCAAAGAAAAAGAAAAAAAAAAGAAGTAAACACACGATAGAATACAACCTCCATTAAAAAGCTCATTATCTTTCTCCACTCAAAACCCACAATCAAGCTCATCTCTCACTAGACAAATGCAACTACGCATTCTGCTTTGTCGGCATTTTGCCTGGGTATGCTTTTTCTCCTTTACATTTTACGGTAGGTATTTTTACCCAATCTGACCCTAATCGATCTCCCAAGCTATTGTTTCCTTTAACATTAATGTATGTTCCTTCTTTTCGAATGGATCAATTTGTTGTTGACGATTTGAGTTTTTTCGAATGGTTCAATCTACTGTGGCGATTTGCGTTATTTCGCATGGGTCGATTTGGTGCGGTCGATTTGCGTTATTTCAAATTGGTACCCCCTGTGTGAATAAAATGGTACTGCTTCTTCATTATCGCTAACAGTTTTGCTTTTTTGCAGCAATGGCACCAAAGGCACAGATCTGATCTTTCTTCTAGGTGCCATCCTGCTCTTTTTCGATCTACCATAAGCAAATTGACGAGTAGAGCAAAGATGATCTGGCCGCTAGAACATTCATAAGTTTTAACATTTGGCATATTCCGTCGACTGTGTTGCAGTTCTGCGTTAATGTCGTTTTTATATTGTGCAGGCTCATTTTCTGTGAGGTGCACGCCTCATTAACCATAGAGGAATACCTTGTCGACACCCTAGAGTTCAAGAAATATGGCAAAGAAGTCAATATGGATGTGTATCATGCTTCTATGGCTGCTCGCACTTTACGTGACGAGCACAGTTGTATGTTAGATCTATTTCGTTAAGTTATTTTACTTGGTTGTGAGACTGTTTAGAGACTTTGTCATTTATGTTTATTGTGTAGTTCTATGAGACTTCGTCCGTATTTTATGAAGTACCATATCTTTTTATATCAACGTACCTTTATGTATACATATATAGTACCATAATCTGCAAGTTTACCGTACCATTATGTATATACATAGCATAACATACCTAGAATATATGAAGTATCTTGTCTTTTATATTGGCTTACCTTATCTTTTACATATATAGTACCATAATCTGCAAGTTTCTCGTACCATTATGTATATATATAGCGTACTATACATAGAATATATGAAGTACCTCATCTTTTACAGTAACGTACCTTATCTTTTACATATATAATACCATAATCTGCACGTTTACCGTACCATTACGTATATATATAGCCATAACCAGAATATATGAAGTACCTTATCTTTTATAGTAACGTACCTATCTTTTATAGTATCGTACCTTATCTTTTACATATACAGTACCATAATCTGCAGATTTACCGTATCATTATCTATACATATATAGTACCCTAGTATGCAAGTATATCGTACCATTTGTTATACCATAAAAAATAAATAGATTCCTAAGCAAATCGTATAGGGCTGCGTGATTTTGACCAGGCCTAACAATAATAAAATGACTAAAAAAGAAAAAAAATTTGCACATTTAGGACTCACCAGATTTTTCAAAGTATGTTGTAAGATCTTCTTGCTTCTATCCTTATATTCTAATTAATCTTGGAGTTTGAAGGTTTAATTCATGCGTGTAAGGCCTAATGCACATAATTTGATATAAAAGGTAACAAATACTCTATATTAGTGTATTAGGGTGGTTCCGGGTGAAAAAATAATTCGCGTGGCCTCAAAAAATACTAACCTTAATATGACGTATCACATATTTAAGGGACGCCGTACCTTTCTTAACTTTGTAGGGGTATCTGATTTTTTGTTTTAAGCGTACCTTCTCAGACACGGTTGTAGTATCCAAAATTACACATGACATCAAACATCTTCTGAAGGGCACCGACATGTTAGAAGAGCCGTCTTTTCCTGATTTATTACCTTGTATGTCAGCTCATGTCCAGTCGTGACAGAAAAATGTCAGAAGTTGTCTCTGACGGACTTTCTTTTACTTATGCAGGCTTGTTTTTTGACGAAATATTTCCAAGTCATGTTACCGCACGCTTACTTCAATTTATGTGGTACCTATTTCTGAAAGAATGTCGTACCCTCTATGGTATGTTTATAGTATCATGTTGCTTACTTATGTCGTACCATATAGTACTTTATTGGCATATATTGCAATACCTTTTTATAACCCTATTTCCTATATTACAGTACCTTGTTGGCATATATTACAGTACTTTGTTGGCATATATGCCCCAATACCTTGTTGGTATATATTAGAGTACCTTGTTGGCATATATTACAGTACCTTGTTGGCATATATTAGCATACCTTGTTGGGATATATTATAGTACCTTGTTGGTATATATTACAGTACCTCGTTCGCATATATTACAGTACCTATTGGCATCATTTGGACAAAATGAATGAGCCATATCCTATGGAGGCATTTGGACAAATGAATGACCTACTGATCATTTGGACAAAAAGAATGCGCTACAAAAGAGCAACAAAAAAGGTTGTTGGGACAAAAGCAGTAAGAATGACTCCCTTTTATACTCACATCGCAAATAACATCCCGCCACCAACCGAACTTGTAGACGGCATATTTCAGATAATATGACCTATTAAATGATACGTCTATACAATGGTACCGCGTACGCGGACATCTTGGTACCGTATAGATACTAAAATGGTACGTAATAAAAATAACCAAATATACGTAATAAACATAACAAATGGTACGTAACAACAGTTATGTAAAAAATCCGTAATCCCGATGGATTAGCCTCAATAACGATCAAATACCAACATCTCACCCTTACATCGAGCTCTTAGATCGCATTCAGCTTCCGGATTTGGGCTCAAGCTCGACCACATGAGTGCAATCGATTAATTGTGCCTAAAAAACTATTCTCAAGTATTCGCTTCCAGAATGAAAATCCTAAATTGCCCGGCCAAGGAGAAGAGAGTGTGGGAATCATTCTTGGTGTTTTATGGCAACATGATTTATTGAGAAGAAAAAACTAAAAAAAGCTCTCATGGTGGTTTAATGGTGGTGAGGAGGGAGAAATTGGTGTGATGAAGAAGGCAACGATAGAGACATAAATAATATAAAATTATAAAGTCAGGGGTAAATTCATCTTTTCAATCAAATGGGTAGCTGAGAGTGAAGTTTTTATCCCACTAAGTACCTCATGATAAAATAATTCTGACAAGGTACTGAATCGTTTTTTTGTTTGCCAATGGGGATTTAGGTGTAGAAACCTGAACTAAAAATAATAACGTCATTAATAAAAGACATGACCACCTAGCAAAGATAGTTGAAATACTATTCCAAATATAGAAACAAGTGAAGAAAAAATGCAAAAACAACAAAGCATATATCCCATATCTCTCAAGAATTCCAAAAAAAAAAAAGAAAACATAACTTAAAACATCCCTTATAACTAATATACTTAAGAACACAAGCTCATTTCACAAACCCTAATAACAACAACCCATGAAAACCCTAACCCTAACCCGCCCTCCTCGGCTTAACTCTAGCCCTCAAGCTATTCTTCATCACCACCGTAAACTCCAACTTCTCGGAAAAGTCGATCTTCTCATCGCTCGACCACTCGAACTCTTGAACCATCCTCGCAATCATCAAGTTCACGTGCACAGTGGCCATAGTCAGGCCGGGGCATATCCTCCGCCCGACCCCAAATGGCATCATCTTAACCCCCTTCACCCCAGTGATGTCCGCCTCCTCGCGACCCGCGAAGAACCGGTCCGGGTCAAACCGGTCCGGGTCGGTCCATAATTTCGGGTCCTCGCTGATTCCTGGGATGTAAATCTCGACGTTGGCGTCTGTGGGCACGTCGTAGCCTCCGATCTTTGCGGGCTCGATAGCAGCGTGGGTGAGTGAGAAGTAGGTCGGCGGGTGCTTTCGCAGGAGCTCTTTGGTGAAGGCGTTGAGGTAGGGCATGTTTTCGACGTCCTTTTCGTCGACTGTCTTCGATCCCACGACCGATTCGATTTCTTCGACGAGGCGGGATTGGATTTCTGTAGAGGTGGGGCATAGGCACGAGCAATTAGAACTGTAGTAGCTGGTTGCGGGGGCAATTTTTAGTTCACAATGTTTCGGGTATGGACGTTTTTCTGTCTCCATGTACTGAGATGTCATTTTTAGTCCCCAACGTTCTCAGTTTTATGCCTTTTTTTGTTTCGCCGATCAATTTAAAGGCTAGTGTGGACGGAATCACAGGACGGGCCAGTAAATATTACAGTCAGATCGGCCCAATTTTTTTGCATGCCAAAAGAGGGGTTACGGCCCGATCCGTAAATTCGGGCTTTACCAGCCCGTTCCGTCCAAACTAACGATTCAATCAACCAGGAGGCCAAAACAGCACAAATGGGGGTAACCAGAGACGGAAAATGGCATCTCGGGGCATAAGAGACCAAAAAATGCTCACGCACCAAAGGTTAAGGACAAAAATGATGTTTTCCCATTATTAAATAACATGAGACGAGACCTATATTTTTCCATATAAACTATAAAAAAATTGGAATATATTAAAGATTAAACTACCTGGGTTATCGATGATCCTAGCAATGGCCCACTCAACACCAGTCCCCGTCGTGTCCGTACCGCCGTTCAAGAACTCCGACACAAGCGTCACGATCTCAGCATCCGACGGCGCAGATTTCCTCCCCTCCGTCTTCAGATCGAACAAAGTATCCAAGTAAGAGAAGGACGCCGCCGCCTCGTCGGAGCCTGGGTTCTGCACGGCTGCCCTCCGCCGCTCAATCAACGGAACAAGCATCTCCACCTGCCTCCGCCTCACCTCGGCGGCGTGCCTCCTCTGCTTGGAGAAGAAAGGGCTGAGAATCGGCAAGTAATCGTCCACCCTCGGATCGAGCACCATCAGCACCTCCTTCATCATCTGATCTATGGCTTCGATCTTCTCTTCGCCCATCTCTATCCCAAAGCACATAGCCACGAGTATGCAGAACACGGCGAACCGAGCGTTCTTCAGCACCCACACCAGCCCGCCGTGGGCAGCCGCCTCGGACCTTATCCTCTCCACGAGCTTGTCCATGGCGCCGTCCCTCGCCGATCGGAACTCCCTCAGCCTCGCCGAGCTCAGCATGTTCTGAACCATGTTCCGACGCAGCGACCGCCACGTGGGGCCGTAGAGGGCGGCGTTGACGGTGAACTTGTTGCAGCTGAAGATGGTCCGAGTAGGGTTTTCCCTCGGCCGACTGGCGAAGGCTTGGCCCTTTTCGATCAAAGCTTCGTGGACCAAATCGGCGCTGCTGAGTATGATCATTGTTCGAGTTCCCATCTTTAGGGTTAGAATGGGTCCGTATTTAGGGATGAGATCTTCGCGCGTGTATTCGAAGAAGGCTTTGCCTGAGCGGGCGAATTGAAAGAGGTTTCCGACGATGGGGTAGCCCTTCGGCCCAGGTGGGAGGTTGAGCTTTTTCGACGGCGGCGGCGATTTTTTGGTGAGGAAGAAGACGAGGAAAGAGAGGAGCAAAGCTATGGCGGAGAAGATTATGTGGTAGTAAGGAGAGAGGTTGGGAGAAGAAGACGCCATTGATGAGATGTTTGTTTGGGAATTGTGTGGAGGCGAAGAGTGTTGTATATGAATGGGTGATTGCTGGAAATTATGGGTGAGGAGCAATAAATACTCTTACTTAGGGCAATTAAAAGAATTTCTTTCTATTACGAAGAAAATGGTTTCTTTTGCATGTAAGAGAGAGAGAGAGAGAGTTTGTGTCATGTGTGTTTGTGTAAAGCGGTGGGGGGAAAAGGGAGATATAAATAGACAGTTGAGTGGGGGTTTAATTAATTGGTTGTTTGTTTAATAGTACTTGTTTTATTACCACCTCAACTAACTACTACTACTAACTTCGAATCTATGACATTTAATGGAGATGAAAAGTTAGAGGCAGACTCATGTTTGAAGTTTTCATGTGCATAGTGTTGTTGTTTGATGCTGCATTTAATGCAGCTTTGGTCTTGGACTTTGAGGTCCGATGGAAGCTTATATGAAAGTCATATATTAATTAAATATTAAAACGCATATAATATAGAAGGAAGCATATGAATACAAGTAGGACCCTTGTCCGACGCGAGTTTTAACATCATTTCTTTTTAATTATATACTTTTTATTTTGTTAAAATGATCAAGTGAATCTTTCAAGGGAATGCATTTATCTTTCCAACATCTATCTCACTTTTGGGCAATTTTTCCTTTTAGATGGTTGTAAGATAAGAATTTATATCCACGAACTCTTGATCTCGTATATTTTAATCTTAACATCAGATAAAAGAGAATTTGAATAGATAGAAGTAAGAGATGTCTATCTCCTTCCTATGTAAGAAAGAAGACTTAAATGAACTGCTGCAATAAATTTCACTATGCATTTAATTATTTTATTGCAGAAAACATTAATTCACCGGTTTTCATTTGTCAAAGGACAACTTTGTATAGGTGGGAAGGTATCATTCACTTCGTAAGCTTTCGACAAAAGTCAAATTGCATAATTCCTGAAGAAGATAAAAAAAAAAAAGTGACATTTTATATACAGTTGAAGATTTGGGAGTATTAAAAATAGGGTATGGTATATAGCTTCCAGTCTACTAAAAGCTCAGAAAACATTCTTATTTTCTGACACAGGCTAAGGTAACCAATATAATATAATAAGGATATATTAAGTTTCACGCCCCAAAATTATTTTTAAAAGGATTAAGACTATTTTCGAAAAAACATAAGTTTAAAGGATTCAAAATTTAGAGATAAGGACCTAAATATGAACTGTTATCGGATTATCGTTTTGTGTTATTTCAGAATAATGAAGTGTTACAGCAGAACAACGAAGTGTTACTGAACAAATCGGGTCCTTAAAACTAATTTTTTTCCTGACGGAGCCTGAATGAAATTTGCCCCATAGGCGGATATTGCCACGAATTCGAAGCTATATCAGATAAATGTCAAAGAACGATATTAGAAAGAATGGCTGCATAGCGCATTGGATTAGCGCGTTTGACTTCGGATCAAAAGGTCGTGGGTTCGACTCCCACTGTGGTCAACAATTATATTAATTTTTCATTTATCCTTTTCATCATATCTTTTCAACATATGAAATAAAAGACGATAGATAACATATGAGAGAATTCTTTCACTTCACTTTAGTTAACTTTTTGCGCGACATATTCACAATATGAATTAAGAACAACATATGAACCAAGGCCTAAGTTGAAAAAAAAAATATAAGGCTCAAGTACCAAGTTAAGCCGTATTTTGTCTGTCCTAAAATAATAGTCAACAGAGAAAAAACACTCACTACATAATATTTTTACATTTCTAATTTTATCAGTCTATTTTTAGTAATTATTTTATAGTAATATATATAATATAGCACACACAAAAGTATGCAAAAGTAGTAGTATAACATAAAAGAGAGAATTATCTCACTTCATTTTGGTTACTTTTTCCCTATTCCAATTACATCTACTTATGTCTCGAGGTAGAATTATTCACATTCATCACAAAATCATGGAAATAATACAATAAAGATGTGAATTTGCGTGAGAAATTGGAGATCATATGCTGAAAGTGAAGGTCATGGTGGCCATGTCCCCTTTAAATGATTCATAACATACATCAATAGGAAACAAGACGCCATTATAAATACTTGTAAGGAGTGTTTGCCCACGAAAATCCGACATGAACATTACCTTGATGTGAATATGTCACGTTTTCATGTTCCAATTGAACGCTTTCCATTGATCGAAATGTAAATAAAGGTGAGGTTGAAAAAGGCATTTTTTACCAACCTAATGTGTAGAGTAACATTGACTAATTACACTTTTTAAACCCGTCAAGATTAACTAAGCTAATTTGAATCAATACGTTCATTTTGATGTTTTTAATGGTTAGCATTTGAAGACCTAATTTTATTTTTTAAGCACTTTATAAACTGTTCAATATAATCGTCTTTTTTAGCTTTAAATATACTAATTCCGCAATTAAAAATAGAGACGGAATATATACAACGGAATAATGTCGAAATATAAAGCGCAAATTTCTCCATAAAATTTCAAGGTGAATGAAAACTCGAACAATCACCCCATTTTGATCATTTAGGTGATCCTTCATTCCAGTTATTATGGTTCATCACTTAAGCTGAATAAACAGAGTACTGAGTTCTAAGAAGAGCATCACCGTAACGTTTTAGAGGGTCACATGCCAAAACAAACACAATGGTCCAATATCAACTTCATCGCATTAAATCATCCAATGCAGTTTTAACTAGCAGGAAATTAACCGTAACAAGGAAAACAAAAAGGATCGATAAAGCTACTTACTCCTCCACGTCGAAGTTGATTTTCTTGGGCGCAATTTGGACGGAACCCACGAAATTCGGGCACTCCCTCGTAATCAATACCAGCTGTTTCGATACGCTTTCTCCTCTTGTTATCTCTCTTCACAATTCGCGCAATCAACTTCTGCTGCTCCTCGAGGGTACGTTCCTGCAATAAGAGAAAAGCATGAGGACTGATAACGTAATTCCAAACATCCGTGCCTACAAACTAGTTATTACCTTATCGTGACGCTTCCTTTCAATTTGAACCCAGTCTGGGGGAATGTAGGAGCGATTTACGCCTTTCCATCTTCAAATATGACGAAGAAATTGTTAGCATAGTCAATGAATGGTGCCAATAGCAGACTAGCAGATGCATATGCTATGGCATATATATGTGCTATATAATACGAGGACGAAATAATCTTTCCCCACGAAACAAAAAAAAAAGTTCGTATTATGGGCAAAAGAAAAAGAACGGGTTTCTCGACACCTAAAGGTCAGGAAAACAAACTTAAATTCCATGACATAAATGGCATCTTTCCAAAACTATCATACTACGAATTGGATGACTTGAGAAAAGGATGAAAATAGGAGAAAATGAAATTACTCACAATCTTGGATGAACCTTCTCGGGAGGAACTAGATGAACTTGGAGCAGGTGCTCGTACGTTAAATAATTATGCATGCAATCTTCAACGATTTTCGCTACCTATTTGTTTTTTAGAAAATGACGAGCAGCGAAAAGTTAATCCCTAGAATATATGCACGTAAATAATTAACGTTGTAGTTGAAATATCGAACCTCAGGAGATTCAAATTCAATAAACCCAAAGTGCTTCGACTTCCCAGTCTGTTAAGGAGAAGGTAAAATAAACCAGGAACAACACGAATGGGTAATCAAAATGTGCAGTTTCATCTTGTGCACAAATTCAATCGATTGAAGCATTCTACTAATGAGGAAAAAGATGAAGCAAAAAAGAAACGTGTTCATAACTAAATCAAACAACAGGGCAGTCACCACAGATGAACTCAAAGCAGAAAATAATACGTAAAAGGGAACTGAAAAAGTACGCAAGTCCATGTAACAAATCAAACTTAAACAAATCACAAGAAAAACCAATCTTCTACTTCTATGCAGCAGCAAAAAGGTAACAATTTCATCTCAAACATTACTAAACTATGCAAATGGATAGCTTTTATCTTACACACGATTGAGGCATAACGTTATAATCGAAACCGTTTGACACCCAATGGCACAGCACAGATATACAATCATCCCACAAAGCTCGTTAGCAGTCGTTTCAAACGAAAATAACACACGCAAAGGAAAAGGAACAATAACGTTAAAAAAAGAAAACGAACCTTCCTATTCCTCGCTATTCTGAGCCTTTTCACTACTCCAAACTGCGAAAAGAATGCTGCAATCGAAAAAAAAAACCATATTTTCAACGATACCTCACGCCGAAAAATAAAACCTAGCAGCTCGCAATTAAAATACAAACTATCAGTAACAAAAACCAACCTTCCATTTCATTCTCGTAAAATCCATGTGGGATTCTACCGATGTACAAAACCGTTGCTTTGTTCTGTCCAACTTCGCTTTTGGGAAGATTCTTCGCAGGGCCACCCTCGAGAGGCTAAAATCATACGAACATTGAAAAATAACAAGAAGCACGAACACGTATTAACACTACTACCCTACAAAGAATCGACTGTCTGAATTAATTGATAAATATAACTGGAAATTAAAAAGAAAAAGAAAAGACGCACAAAATAAAAAGTACCAAGAAATCATGAGTTGACGGATCCTTAGGAGCCGAAAACTGAGCAGAGGCCTTTTTCAAATTCTTCATTACTTCCTTCTTCTTAGACTTGGCCTTTGCCCCCATGATTCGTCGTACTAATGAGCAACAAGACCACCACCGTAGGACTATAAACCCTAGTTCAATTTAAGATGTAATAAATTTTTAATTTTGAACCTTCGGATACCAACTACATTCAGAACTACCCATCGAGATTTAAATTTATAAAATCCGCCTCAATTACCAAACTGAAAAATAAACGAGTCTAGGCTGGGGAAAAATACCGAAATACCGAAATAACGTCCTTATCGTATCGAATCGTATCGAAAATATCGAAAATTTTGGTATACCGAAGTTTTTGGTAAGGTATGATACCGTACCGAAAATTTTCGGTACGGTAATGGTATGAAAGTTTTTAAAATTAGGTATACCGATTATACCGAATACCGAAATTCTCAAATTTTTAATATATTTTATACATATATATACACACCTATATATATTATATTATTTCAAAAAATATAAAATGAAAAATTAAGGATCTTCATAAACTTCTTTAGCACATAAATTATTAACTTATACACAACTTTCTAATATTAGAACCACCATATTTTACTTATGTAACTCAAACGTTGAATTTTTGCCTTTTTAATATTTTTTTCATGATTTTTGCAAGCGTGAAGATGCAATGCAATTACTTTTTGTTAATCTTCACTAATTTTTTAAATATAGCCGCTTTGTTCTAATTAATCTGTATATAAAGTCGTATTTTGTGGTTATGTAAAGTTTTTTGTCTTACTAAGTAGACTAGCTAAAATATGTAAATTATTTAAGGTTAAATAATTTTTTTATTTTGAAAAATTTGGTATTAATAATCTATCTTATTGGGGCCTAAGGAGTTTGAATTGATTAAAAATTCCAAAACAACGAATTAACGAGTCACGAGACACGCATGGTAAAAAAATCCTCCGTATGAATGGTATAGAAGGTATGATACCGATACCATACCGAAATTTCGGTATGATACCGTATCGAAATTTAAGGTATACCGAAATTTTGATATGGTATTGGTATGATTTTTTTGGATACCGAAATTTCGGTACGGTATACGGTATCACAGTTTTGGTACGGTATACCGTACCGAACCACCCCTAACGAGTCCACCGTCAGTAATCAGAATCACAACCAAATATTGCTAATCTATTTTTCTATTCTATTAATGGTGAGGGGTGAGTATAAACTGTTATTTGGTCTGTAAAATAGTTAGTTAATTTTACAATTTTACCCTTAATATTTTGATTTATTACAATTTAATCCTTTGATTTAAAATTTTATTTATTAAATAACTTAATTAGTAATATAACAATATAAAATGACTTATATATTTGCACATAGTGATAAATATACTAGTATAATTTATGAGACTGCTAATGAATTTTCAAAATTATGTTACTTCATATGGTAGATCAAGCGAAGCAAGAAAAGAAGGAAATATTAAGCTTTAGCAAATTGCATTGTGGCTAGGAGGGCGACAAACTTATTGTTGTTGTTACGAGAGAGAATTCCTTATTAAAATATTTTAAAGTAATGGCGCATTTATACTCTTTTATTAAGGCTCAGGGCTAGGTTAATCCGTACTTTGGTCTGTCATAAAATAACCGTCAATAGAGAATAAAAACCACTCGTTACATAACATTTTTACATTTTCAATCTCATCCTTTTATTTTAGTAAATATTATTTTATGATTAATATATACATAATGTATAGCATATACGATCGCTGTGCAAAATTACTAATATGACTAAGATCACGCCTCTATGTAACGTCGTCCAAGATAATGGTTATTGGGAAAACAAATTAAATTTGTTCCGGGTTTAATAATCTCTTGAATCTCTTCATCTATTATATATTATTATACCTACCCAATTGGGTACAACACAACAGCCATTAAAAGTAAGACACGTGTAATATTCATTTAGTGAAACACACATATGTTTATTTTAACATAGTTGGGGTATGGTGTAATATGCCGCGTGTCAGTTTCTGAGTGGAGTTGGTATACTTAATTAGGTAGGAAAGACAAAACCATTTTATTAAGCGTGAGGGGTGACTATAAACTGCCCCGTGTCTATTTTGCAAAACAATTAATAATAAAACTTAAAAACCACTCTTTATCTCGTAATTACTATTTTTAATTAATTTTTAAACCTTTAATTTTATAATGTATATATACGTAATTAAATTTAAATCATAACTTCAATTAAATACCAAATAAAAATAATTTAATATTATTTATTTATATATTATCGAAACTACTTTAAATTAAAACATTTTTACTTCGTTGGTCCGCAAGTAATCTTTCAAAACATTTTTAAAAAATATATAGATAGAACAACTTTTAGATTAAAAAAATCAACATTTCTGAGAAACGAAAGAGATAAATAAATAATTAGCATATAATGTAAATGACTGCTTAATCTAATCCAATACAAACTAACAAAGTAGAGATCATCAGAGTAGAAGAATTAAAGCATCACTGCAGTAAAAATGTATCCCTAAGACTACTTTCATCAATTATCTCATCTCTTGACAAAGAACTCAAACGAGAAAACAATAATGAAGCTCAGCAGAGCAAAATCTGCTATAAACAAATTTTCACCTATTTTTTCTCTCTTGTATCATCCTACCATTAGTCCCAAAAAAACAAGAATGCAAGAAGAATTTCACCGATTCTGAAGGGATTCAATCGCCTTTTTCCACTGTGCAGCCCTTTGCTTTGCATCCTCAAAGGTAGCAACTTTCTTCGGCTGTGTAATAAAAACCAAACATATGATCAGCAGCTCGATAAATTATTACATAAAACTCTCAGATTGCGTTGTATAAGGCAGTTTTATAGTAAACAAAATCGTAAACTTCTGTAACAAACAAGAAAAAGAATGTGTCTAAGTTATCGAAAACAGATTCGATGCGCAGCCACGCGCTATCAACATAAACGATCATATATTATATAGCAGACTTACAGTGCAGATCTTGAAATTCGACGGGCTAACGATTTGAACACTGAGATCGTTAGGATTATCAGACCATATTATATTTCCTTTGACGACCAATTTCCCGGGGTCCACGTAGATCAACCTGGGCTTATTCGTAAGGATAAGCTGCACTTTTTTGTTCGTGAGTTTCTGAAGCTTTTTCACCGTAGAGATCATTAGAACAGACTCGCCGGGCTCCAAGAACTGCTTCCTATATTCGAAGTTTTCGACATAAAAAACAAAAAAAAAAAATTCAAAACAAGGAAAAGAAACAGAGAAAAACAATTTATTAATTCCAAAAAACTTGCCATTTCGAATCAAAGGAGTCGATCGAAGCAAGCCTAGTGATGCTACCAGCCTCGGAAGAAGATGCTGCCGTGGCACCTCCATCTCCGTCGTTGGCCTTGAACAAGCTATCCCCGACGTGCGATGGATTCCATAGAGAGCTTTGATATTCGCTTTCAGAAGATTGAACCTGAAAGAAATAAAATTCAGGCCAAAAGTTAAGGCAAGAATATTATCGTGATTCTTAACGGAATAAAATAGGAGAAGAAAAGGATTTACTCGTTGCTCTAATGCAAGTTTGGGAGGGGTTGTTGATCGTAAGCTCGTCCAATCGATTCCCTTGAAAAAGGGATGATTTTTCAGAGAAGAATAACCCTCACGCCCTGCGCCTGGTCTTCTACTCGGTTCCATGTCCTAAGTTGAACATTGAATAAAATTATAGCAAAACTAAAGAACAAATATTTTCTGCATTGAAGGACAATATATATGTCTATCTCAGCCAAGAATGGGCATACGATTTGAAAACTGAACGTTTCTCACCAGCAACTTATCGATGAGATCTTTAGCTTCAGCTGAGAAATAATCTGGGAATGTGATATCCCTAGTGGCGATTCTTTGGAAGATGAGCCATTCGCTTTTGTCTTTAAACGGTGAAGTGCCCGAAAGCATTTGGTACAAAGTGCATCCGAGCGCCCAGAGATCGTTCCTAGTTATTTCGACATAATTCAAAATCAGTTTAAGAATAGCAAAGAAAAGAGAAAAACAAAAAGAATGTTCGATTTGCTAAGTTTTGCAGCTTTTTTTTCGTTACCCAAAAGTTGCTGGGGACGAATTTAAAACTTCGGGAGGTACGTAGGCAGCTGTCCCCACAAAGGTACACGCTTTGTCATCTGAATAAAATTTAAAAAACCGAAGAATTTGCTTCAATATCATTTGCTTTTTTTCCACCCTTTATATTACATATAGAACGATTATTACCAGAAGCTGCATTGGGGAGAACCGTTATTCGACTGTCTTGCATGGGCTTTACGCTGCCAAAATCAGCTATTTTGATGTGCCCGTCTGTAGTAAGCAGCAAATTCTCTGGCTGAGATTAATTAAAGAAGCTATTAGTATTGTAATAAGGTAAGATTTACATGTGTTAGAATGTTTTCAACATTGAGGTTTTTACCTTAATATCTCTATGTATTAATCCCATGCTGTGAATGTATTCAAGGGCATCCACAACTTCAGCAGCATAGAAACGAGCTTCATCTTCAGACAAACGTCGTTTCTGAGACCAAAAAAGACAGCACATAAAATCAAAATAAGATGCGTCGAAGTTAATGCATATCAGATTTATGGGACTTACACGGGTTATTTGGTCAAAAAGCTCGCCACCTTCGCAAGGCTCAAGCGCCATATCTTAGAAATACAAACAACGGATAAGATACGTTATTTATTTACGTCGTGGGAAAAATTCAAGAAAATAAACGTTTTTGATCAAACGAGTGATTACTCACACAAGGAGAAAGTATCTTGGAAGGTGAAGAACAGTCTCAGAATGCCGGGATGATCCAATTGGTCCAAAACGATGCGCTCCAACTTTACGTATGCGGTTTTGTTTTCCTTTGTGATGAATTTCTTGTCCATTATCTTCATGGCATATACGATCCCAGTGTCCCTCTTCTTCGCTCTTACAACCTTTTGGCAGCATGGAATTCAAATAGTTTACATTTGAAAATCGATGGTCTCCCTAATGGCAAGTATTCAGACATGGGATATGCATAAAAGGGTAATATGTTTGGAAGTTCCAATCAAGAAATTCCATCCATTCTTTCCTACATCAGACGTCTGACTTACTGAACCAAGACAACCAAAAAATAACAAATTGGAGAAGACGAAAGAGCATAAATGAAGTAAGAAAGCTCAATCAAAATCAGAAATTACATGAAAAAATGAAGGAAAGAAAAGAGGGAAATAGAGAAAAGTCTGACCTTGGAGTAAGAACCAACGCCATAAATCTTCCCCAATTCGAAGTCTTGGATGCTGAAATTCTCCTGAGGTGCTCTAAAGGCGAAATTCTTAGATCTCTGAGCATCGTTATTACCACCAAGACTGTTATTCCCTGATGACGATGATGAACTGTGGCCCTGAATACTCAGCTTCGAATCGAATTCACTCTCCATTTTATCAAATGCTCTTCCTCCTTTTCTTTTCAACAACCAATGCCAACATTAATTTGCCCAGAAACAATTTCTCATACAGCTAGAAATAACAAGAACAACCCACCTCCAAATAAGATCTATAATTTTCAATTATTCGATGAATAGGTATACATTCACAAGAAAAAAAGGGAAAATGAAGCTCTCGGCTTTTCTTCACTGCAAACACAGCGTTGGATTTATTTTTCACAGAACCCAAGGAGAGCGACGACCGTTGAATAGCGGGAAAAGAAAAACAACCTGAGAAGAGAACAACACAATCAAACGTCAGATCAGATTCTCTTTTTATAATATTCTTTCTTTGCGACAGCAATTCTGATAAAGCAGTTAAAATTCACCACCATTTTTCAAGGGAAAGCTCCAACAAAGGAAAAGCGAATGATTCCTTACACAAATTGCGAGCAAGCAAATCAAAGGATGTCGAATGGGTTCTCTTTATTTGTTTCTTTCATTTTATGTTCATCCAATGTATAAAAATCAGATCTTTATGAATTTTTTGTTCTTTCATTGAAAGGAGGAAAAGGGCCGTGGATTATCGATGATTATTTATGTGCTATTAATAATTGTATATGATTCTTGTTTTAAGTTTAGCCCGCAAAAGGCATATTACACTGATCCATTATTTTCCATGCAATGCAATAATTACGAGTGACGTACCTATATGACCGAGACCGTCCTATCTATTTACATTTGATCTAAAAATACAAGGGACATTTAACCAAAATAGATTTGGTAGTATATCTTTTTTGTTATTATTCTTACAAAAACAATGAACTATGACAATCCTGAGGATTTGTTAATATCTCCACCCACCTCGTTGTAGTGCCAATTTTCGACTAAATTCAATTTTAATCTAAGTTGTATTTCATTGTCCCGGAACTTGGAACATGACATATGTGTCAAGTTGACCTTAAACATGACTTACCTGTCCTATAACATATCTTGAACTGTCACAACGGAGCGGGCGGGCGGGGGTAAGCCCCCCATTTTTGACGGCATGAAAAATGAAGGCCCGCCCAAATAAAATAAATATAAAAATTATTTTATAATATCTAGTGGGCCTACTCGAGGCCTGTCCCGCCAAAGCTCAAATCCCGCACGGCCATCCCTGCCTAGGCCCGCTGCCTGGCGGTCGGGGGCCCGCGGGCCCAATTGCCAGCACTAAACATATCCCTTCGCGCCATGTTTGGTTGTAAGCGCATGATAAGGGCCCAATATAAATTGAAGTGAAGAGGCCATGATAATTTATCTAGTCTCAACAACTCAATTAATCTATAGCGGGCTTATCTATCAATATCGGGCATGTCTATTGTTACCCTCGATTTTCACCGGTACCGCGACAAAATACTCAATCGGTTATAACAAACTTAATTCGCCCCACCCAACAAACTAAAACTCCCCCAGAACGAGCATAACACTGAGGGCATGAACCACCCCCTCGGGGAAAGACCCGACCCAAGTCAGGGGCGATGTACAAGGGAAATAACACTTCACGAGAACAGCGCCTCGCAGATACTCGACCCGAAGGGCATACGGAATGCCCCCTCGGGGTATTTGATCGAAGCCCCCTCGGGAGTATAGGTCACCCCTCAGGAAAATAGGTCTCCGGGAATGAAGACAAGGGATAGAAAGGAGCCCCGCTGAAGGGAGCGAACCTACGCCGTACCCTCGGGTGCCGCCCGAGGCATAGGAGGAAGGCTCCAGGGGCTTTCTATACAGAAGCGCCCGAGGCACGAAGGAAGAACCTCACTGAACGGAATTCCGAGGCGCCAAAAAAGGATCGCTCGACAGACTTAGATCCTGGCCGCACACCATCCCCACGTATGAGTAACCATTCAAACATGGAGCAGGGGAAACGGGTAGGAAAGAGCCAGAAGAGGTGTTGAACGTGGGGAAACCGCCAAAGACTGGTCTGAAAGGCGCCGAACGTGATGAAACAGCCGGACGCCAAGCCAAGAGGCAAGAAGTGCCAAACGTGGGGAAAACTGCCGAGAACGAACGTGGAGAAACCGCCGAGGACCAGGTACGCTTTTAGGATGCTATAAATATCGTGAGACACCACTAGGGTACGCCATTCATCGACATCGTTATCTGCTATTTTTTCCACACATTTAACCATTTTCCGATCACTTTCCTTTATCATTTTTACGTTACATTTTCCCTTGTTTACTTCACCTGAAAACGGAATTACCCTCTTGACTAAGGCAAGAGGGAAAACGCCCACCACCCCTAACCTCGTTTTACTAGCTTTCAGACCAAGTTCGCAGCGCAATTAAGGGGGGAAGGGCGGATGAAGCTCATCGATCATTTACGTGGTAGGTCATTTTTCGACGGCATCAGTCTATTAACTCGGACTTTAAATAATTGAACCAAGCAAAATTTAACAACATATTATTTATATTATAAAGGGCTAATAGGGGATAGGAAACAGGCCCTTGGACAATAATAACGATTAACGGGTCACCTTTAGTGAACAAGGACCCATTAAAGCAAACCAAAGCCCATGCATTCATTATAGAAGATAATCCATAAACCATGTTCAAATGTTGAAATATGCAATGAATATTATAACTATAACATATAAGATTTAGATAAATTTATACAGATAAAATGGTTAGTTCCCACTGTTAACATGATATAAAATGTCTTATTTATTGACACAAAATTGTTCACATGAAAAAAGAAATATTTATTACGAATAATGGATCCAATAATGTGTATTATTTAATTATCTTTCCAACTACTTATTGTTGACATGGCGCCCATGGCGATTGCACCTTTCTCAAAAATGGGACATTTATTTGGGAAAAAAAATATTTTTCTTAATGTTAAATGATAATGACATTGACGAAGAAAATGACATATGAAGCTTACATGCTTGACTTATGTTCGAAACTTTAAAGTATTAGGTTGGCAGGATATTAATTTACGAGACCCTTTAGTAAATTAATGAGCAACCGCCGTGAGCACCATAAGCAAATCTCTCAATTGTATATTAGGTTGGCAGGATATTAATTTACGAGACCCTTTAAAGTTAGCTGAATTTAATAAATGTATATATAGCTTTTAATGATATATTTTCGTTAGTATTACTATATGTAGCTCATATATTTTAATTGTTAATATTTCAATACTTTAACGTAGGGTTACAAACGAATAGCATCATATTATATTTGTGTTCGTTTATTTTTCAAATATTCATATTCATTCGAAAATTAAAACCTATTCATATTCGAGGTGATAATACATTCGAAAATTTGGATTCGAATAATATATATATATATATATATACATATTTTTCACAAAACATATTTTAAAGAAAAAAATAATATACGTGAGCAAAAACTAGCTAGCGAATTAAATACCCGGTTACGACATTGAGAAACTTTCTGAAACATATCATTTGTTGATCCAATACGTGTAAAAATATTTGAATCAAATATTGACATATTTGTATTCGTATTCGTTATTCGAATCGAAACAGTATTCTTATACTGATTTGATATTCAAATATTTCGAATTAGAATTTTAAAATTTCGAATCTAACAAAAGATTCGATTAATTTACTACTGTACTTCAACGTCGCACGCGTTGGCCCATGGCTCTAGCAAGGTAATGCGAAATCTGAAGAATACTGATTGGCCTAAACGGCCACGATAGGTGTTGAAAAATGGTTGAGCTCGAGAGCACCATATGATTGCTCCAAATCTGAAGAATTTGTTTTTTTTTTTCCAAATTTCTGAAGAATTTGTTACTAATTTTAAATCTTGTAAAATTATAAAGTTACAAAATTACAGGGCTTTTTAGTTATTTAGGGCTTTTTTATTTCATTATTAATGAAATAGGGTTATTTTAGCAAATGTTAACAAAATAGTGTAAAATGCGTCTATTGGAGACGGCGTTGCAGCCATTGGATGCGATGTTGCAACTAGGGTTGCAAACATATCGAATCTTTTTGTTCGATTCGATATTGATTCAAAAATTTAAGATTCGAATTCGAATAATAAGAATATGAATCCGAATAAGAATAGTTTTCTTGATCCGAATAAGAATACAAAATCAAAATATTCGATTCGATTATTTGTAGAATATTCGATTCGAATAATTCCATATATATTTAAATATAATATATCATTCGATATATTACTTATAACATATTTTAATTCAATATATATCTTAAATAAAATATTTTGTTAAACCGAAAGATAAATATATTGTGGGAAATTCTGTGCGCATCCCCCAAATTACTATATAAACCCCTAATTAATTATAACACTAAATCTATTTCAAAAAGTTATTTAATTTTCAATATCAGCAAATGCCGTTCTCTCAATACAATCTTTATTACTGATAGTTATTAGGTATTATGCTAATTACTTCTATCCATTATTTATTAATTATTTGAAGATAATTTTGAAGACTTTATAACTATTTATTAAATTCTTTCTTTCACGCAATTGAATCATCACCTTATAACTATTATTTAATTCTACACATTTATTAAATAAATTTTTATCTAAGTTTCTAATCTTTGTTTTTATTTTACTATAGGTTAATATGAAATATTATGCTATAAGAAGATTTTTTAAAATACCTAACTTGACAGCTAAACAGATCCACCAAGGACCCCCGATTTAGGTATCATCCATTATGCAAACAAGTTCAATTGGTAAATCTGTGTTTCGCGGATGACCTGATGATATTCTGCAAAGGGAAAACTACCACGATAGCTGTAATCAAAGAAACTATGGACCAGTTTTATTGTGTTTCTGGGCTAGAGGCAAACCAACAAAAATCGAATTTACTCCTAGCTGGGGTCACTGATTCGACAGCTGCCCAGATGGTTGAAGTTACTGGTTTTAAGCTTGGAACATTCCCCATGAGATATCTGGGAGTCCCTATCTCCCCTACCAAATGGTCTAGTACCTCCTGCCAAATCCTTGTTGAGAAAATTGTAGCTAGGATTAGGTGTTGGACAACCAGAAATCTGTCTTACGCAGCCAGACTTTGCTTGATCAACTCAGTTCTACTAGCCACACATGGCTATTGGGGATCGGTTTTTATGTTGCCTAAATCTGTTGCAAAGAAGGTGGATCAAATATGTAAAGTCTTTCTATGGGGAGCAAAGGAACAAGGAAGATGCTTACCTCTGATTTGCTGGGAAAAAGTTTGTCTGCCACGGACCAAAGGTGGGCTAAACTTGAGGGATTGTGTTACATGGAACACAGCATTAGCAGGCAAACAGATATGGGACATCACGAGGAAAGCAGACTCTCTATGGGTTAAATGGGTAAATGTGGTATACTTGAAGGGAACTGATTTCTGGGAGTACAAACCAGCAGTTGATTCGTGTTGGTACTGGAAAAAACTCCTAAGCTTTAAGGAAAAATTCAGGGGCGGATACATGAACCGAAGATGGATATGTACAGCAAATGGAGTATACTCTGTTAAATCTGGATATCAATGGCTCAAGGGTGATCAACCTTCATTTCCATACTGCCGAGCTACTTGGAACAAATTCAACATACCTAAACATTCTTTCTTCATATGGTTATTGGTCCAAAAAAGACTACTAACTACTGATAGGCTAATCAGTTGGGGGCTCAAAGTCACTGATGCTCGATGCTGCCTCTGTGGAGTAGCAGAGGAATCAGTGGAACACCTATTTCTTGAATGCATATTCAGCCATCGCATCGTTGTAAAACTCTCTGACTGGCTCTGCATTAAGGAGCAATTCAGCAAGTTTGTGGAGCTGACAGAATGGATGAAATGTGAGGGAGGCAAGCGTAGTGTTCAGCAGAGGCTTCGCATGGCATGCTTGGCTACAATGCTATATTACATCTGGCGCGAGCGGAACCACAGAAGACACTCTGAGGATGGATGGAAGACAGAGGAACAAATCGCTACACTGATCATTCGAGAGATGAAGGGGAGACTGATGAACTTCAGCAATGTACAGAAAGTAGCTAACTCTAGTCTACTTCGACATATTCGATCCTTTTACTTGTAAGTAGCTGAGGGTGATGTAAAGACTCATTGCGTGGCGTGGTAAATGAAATTTCATTCTACCAAAAAAAAAGATTTTTAAAAATAAATCAAAGAATAATATTTATAAATTAGAAGTTTAGTTTTTTTCAATTGGCAATGGTGTATATTGTGGTTGTTTTTTCTAGTGGTAAAGTGTAGAATTAACTTCTACCATAAATTACAAAATTAATATTTGTGTAAATAATTTCCGTGGAATAACTGCATTCATGAAATAAAATGTAATAAATTAATACGTACATTATTATTGATGGAGAACAAAAAGTTAAGAAATTGTACAATTTTTAAGGTTTTTTTCACCCTCAAAGGGGTGCCAATATATAATATTACAATTCAATATATATTTTAAAAATATATGTTAAATATAAAAATATTTATACTTTTATTAAATATAAAGTTAAATACTCAAATATAATCCATATTCGAGTATTCGAATATTCGATTCGAATATTTCCGAATACGAATACGAATCGATTTTATGATTCGATTAAATATTCGAATATTCGTATTCGTATTCGATTGTCATCCGAAAACGAATAGAATATTGTGGTATTCGACTCGATTCGTTTGCAACCCTAGCTGCAACCAATGGATGCGACGATGCCCACATCATCTCTTCAATTGTTCGACAATATAAATTTTATAATTTATCAAAAAATTTTGACAATATAATTTTATAGTTTATCAAAACGAAACTAAAGATTTAGAGATACATAATAAAACATGAATCATATTCCAAACCGCACGACACAGTACAACATAATTAACCGTCTAAACCACAGTCCATCCAAAAGTGTTTTTTTATGAATTTTCTTGGCTAACCATTGGAGTTGAATAATGGATGATTTAAACAAAGTTCGAGTGTTTGGCGAGGACATTCATTATATGTTATTGGGATAAGTCAATTATGTATATATCTCTCAGAAGTTATTCTTCTTTTTTGATAAATTATAAATTTTATTTATATTCTCGAATGTTTGGCGAGGGCATTTTATATGTTATTTACGGTGGATATATTATTACTATAAAACATATAATAATATATCATTATATATTTTATAATATTTATACAAAAACTAAAAAAAATGAGAATTCGGTTTTTTAATTCGGTTATTTACCGAGGTAATAAACCGAACAGAATCGAAAATTTTTCGATTATCAAAAAACAAAACCAAACGAACCGAAATAGACGCGTTTTACACTATTTTGTTAATATTTGCTAAAATAACCCTATTTTATTAATAATGAAATAAAAAAGCCCTAGATAATTAAAAGCCTGGTATTAGAGCTCTAATTTAATTACATTCAAAAATTTTGGGATAAAAAGCTCAAACTAGGGGTGTTCAACGGCCGGTTCGGTCCGGTTTTGTAAAAATTCGGTTCGGTTTTTTCGGTTTCGGTTTTACATAGTCTTAATCTGATATCCGAACCGTTTTAGTTTGGTTCCGTTCGGTTTTTTCACTATTCGGTTCGGTCTTTTCAGTTCGATTTTTTCGGTTGTGGTTATTAAAAACAAAGAAAGGCCTATAGAACGTGACATGTAGCAAGAGCAATTTTAAAGGTCTGAAAGAAGCAAACATTAATCTGAAAATGGAACAAATTCTAATCAAAACAGAAAAACTTGTCTGAAAATGGTACAAAACATTCAGCAGCATAAGTTGAACCACAATATTTGCATTTAGCTCTACATGTTCCATCAGTATCAATGAATCTCTCAAAGTACTCCCAAACTACAAATCTGGACTTCATGGTTTTTTTTTTTTATCAACCGGAACTGAATTTGTTGATGATGAAACAGGTGTGCTGCCTCCACTTTCATTAACTTTTCCATCGCTTTCAGCCATCTGCAATAAAATACAAATGAAATGTAAGAAAGAATGGCAACAAACAAAAATAATTATTCAGCTTTTATTAGAAAACAACTAAACAATAAATGAATGCAACATCAAATCTATCTGCCAAACCAACCAGTAAGATAAAGCCTATGTAAATCTATGTAACTAACATATAAACCTACTTGCTGTATGCTGTGTATATGTAGAATAATCCTTACATAAAACCAAAAAAAAATTCGATTCCAACCTAGACAGACAACCTTAAAGATTGATTGTTTCACCTGTCAAAGAGAAGCTGTAGTTGTGCCCACCCAGTTGATTTCCGTCCCCACCCAAACAGACCGAACCAGCTGTAGTCGATTGATTTTGCCTAAAATTAGGTTACTGTGCTTTTTACGTTTGGGCTTGGGGTAATGATTTCTTATTCTATTTTTAATTTAGTTGAATTGTTTGGGCTCTACTTCAACTGTAATTGGGCTATACATTTAATATCTTTGGGCTTTATTTAAATACCTACTAATATCATTGGCCCATTACACGGTAAATAATATATATAATTCGGTTTTCGGTTATTTTTTTTCTAAAAATCGAAACCGAACCGAAAAACCGAATTTTACTAATCCTAAACCGAAACCGGCCGAAAAACCGAATTAACCGAACCGAAAAAATCGAAAATTTCGGTTCGGCCGGTTTTTTCGGTTTTATCCTAAATTTGAACACCCCTAGCTCAAACCCAAAACTTATATGTTAGGCGCAAGTTCACCTCGAATCCGTCGACGCATCAATTTATTTCAGAAATCTAAATCCATATTGGAATCCAAAAAATTTAAAAGCTCATACAAATGACTACTAAATTTTTATTCCATAAACGAGAACGTGCATAAAAATGAAATGTAAAAGCCTTTGCATAACTTATAACCAGGTGTGAGTGTGATCAGTCATACCATACCATACATGAAACAACTTCAAAAACATAACCGATACAGCTGATTTTTTCCAATTCTAAGAAAGACCTTTAGCCTTTGTTTGGTTGGAGTGTTTAGGAGTTTTAAACATGGGTTTACAATATATTAATATGTTTGGTTCATAGATATATATAAACCATGTGTTTATATAAAATAGGTTTAAACCCACACGAGAAGGTTTAGATAAACACAGGCTAGAGGTGGGTTAGTGAAAACCCACTGATTAAGTTACATTAATATCCCTCAAGCCTCAATAAAACACACGACATGAAACTTCTTTCACACCGCACCGTCTCTAACTTTCTATGGCAGAGGGAAGTTACAGCACGATTTCTTTTTTTTTGCTTTTTAACAGAGGAATCAGAAGTTGCAGGCTAATCTACAGCAATCTATAGGTTCAAATAGGTGAGAGAAACTAAGCTATTGGCAGACGCTTCCTTGTAATGGCTTTGTTGATAATTTGATAATTTATTTGTCGTCATGGCTTTTAATGGCAGAAGCACCGTCTCTAATTTATTTGTTGATAATTATTAGCAGAAACTAAGCAATCTTTCACACCGTCTCTAATTTATTTGTCGTCATTTAATTGGCAGAAGGTTCAAATAGGTGAGAGGAATCATTTTTTAAAGATTGCGTCATTGTTGATGATTTATTTGTCGTATAATATAATGTAATTGAGGGTATAAATGTACTTTTATTGAATACCCATCTATTAAACACATGTTTATCCAAACATATACATATCATATAAACTCACTAACCAAACACACATTTTATTTATACCTATTAATTTGTTTTATATAAACCCCTTACTTATTTAAACCCTCCTACATATAACCCTATCAACCAAACGAGCACTTAAAGAGTTAAATAAAAGAACCAAAGTAAACAAATGTACAAAAAAAACCCACCAAATAAATTTAGAAGCACTTCGCTTCACTTTCACTTTCAAACTATACATCCCACCCATCTTTCCTCCTCCCAAACCTCACCTTCTTATCAGCCAAACTCCCATACATATCGGCGAATCTCCTCAAACACCGACTCCTAACGTTGTAATGAGCGTTCGTATTCCTACTTATCGCAACCCCCGAAAACTTCGACATGTCCAAAGCCCAAGTCGGCCTCACGTACTCGACAACCGTAGAAGAACTCAAACCGCTCGAATTAGCGTATAAATAGTTCATATGAACGTCTTCGCAGTTAAACAAACCGTCCACCATTTCCCGACCCTCCTCGGCCTCCTTCCTCCAATACCTCTCAAAAGCCAAAGAACCATCCATGAAAGCCGCCCCCGTCAAAATCATGTTATACCCATCGTTCGCCCGAGCGTACTTCTCGCCTCTGTACTTCAACGGGCCATCGCCGCCCACCAAACGCGGGTAAAACCCGACGATCTTCTCCGGATTTTCACGCCAAACCCTAAACCCTCTCTCCACGTCGTCGCACGCCATCATGATGTCATCGTCGAGCTCGAGGACGGCCCTCGTCCTTATAAGCGGGTCCAAATTGAAGCGGTTGTTGAGCGAGTTTTTCTCCTCGACCCTTATTCTTATGGGCACTGCGGAATCGAAATCAACCTCTTCGGGGGGTGTTCCTCTGTTCCACACGACGACTATTTCCCGCACGGAGGAGCACCGAGAGTAGTGTTTGACGTACATCTCAAGGTTCCAAAGTCGGGCGTCGTACGTCATCGTCATCAGTGTGAACTGAGAGTAGTGGCCGTTCACTGGGTAAGGCTCCTCCGCCCCGCCCCTACCGTATACGTACTGTATCCCCGTGCAAGTAAGACCCGCGGCGAGGATTGCTGACGTGGCGAGGATGGCGATTCCGATGAAAGTGGTGGGCCTTATCCTCTCTCGGAAGAGCGAGATTCCCCTGTTCAGTCTGCTGAAAACGAGCCTCAATTTCGAAGAAGACAGTAAACTCGCTGGCCTTTCCCAGGCCAAGAACGTGGTGTCGCTCCTCTTCCCAGCGTCGTGCGGGCACCAACTCAGGGGCACCAAGCACTTCACGGCGCCGACGAGCATTCCCCCAAGAAGCACGAGCGAGCCAACTGCGAAAACCGAAGCGTATCCAAGGAAAAAACGGCGCGTGACGTCGCCCGAAGTGACTCTATCCCCGTCTAAGATAGCAATCCACTTGCCATCGCTGAGCTTTTGGACGTCGAGGTGATGATTTCTCACACCGTTCCACGAGTTTCTTCCTTTGGGAGATAGTTCTATACCTAACTTAACTTCAGTTTCTTTGAAGTCGGTGGGCGTGAGAGCCTCGATTTCGAAGACGCGAACTTGGCGACCGTACGTTTCGCTGCAGTCTTGGCCGACCCTATAGAGCTTTCCATTGGCTATGAATGGCCTGCCTCCATTTCGGGCCCCTTCGCTTTTAGCAGTGTTGTATATAGGGTTCTTCTTGTGTGGGGTCCACGGGCCTAAGGGCGAATTGCTGTAATAGATTTCGAGCTGCCCGTTCTTGTTCGTTCTGATCCCAGTGTTGTCCGACCCGAATAGCCAGAACACGCCGTTGTGTGGGGTTATGAAGGAATCGACGAGTGGCTTTTTCATGATGACTTTCTCCAATTTCCACTCCATGGGAAAGTTGACCGCACGGTAGAGGCGTAGGTCTCCCTTGGCGCTTCCCTCGGGCAACATATATACCTGTGAGAACTTAGTTACTACTAAAGAAAGATTGTGGAATGAATCGAAGATGTCTGATGAAGTTGGGCTTGCTACTTACGTTCCCATTGTAATCGAAGACGTATGGAAATGAGAGGTGCCAATCTTCGTCTAGGGCGATGCCTAACTGCTGCCATGTTGCTCCTTTGTCGATGCTTCTCGAAACTCCAATGTCTCCTTGCATTGTTACCGAGTTCTTCGTCTCGTAGAAGACGTAGAGGACATCTCCCTAAATTTGGAAGGATCAGAAATGGCGCTCCGTTTTATGTGGAACAATCAGGGAAAGAATGAACTATTGCATGAATTCAGACTGTAATGGTAGATATGTACTCCTATAGCATCATTCTGCAACTCAAAACATACACAGTGCTATGACCCGAAACTGCTGTATGGGGAGCAAAATGGAAAAAGAGAAAATGATCATCGAAAAAAAAAACCTTAGCTATTTCCCATCCTCAGAAGTTGTCGTAACCACATCGTGAATTTATGCAAAATATTACAGTTTTAACCATTTAAACGTTTTCATAAGAAATGTTATGGATAAAGAGAGGATCTGTGTGCATGCCATATCAACCTGTCAATATCATTTCTGCCATACGATCATCGGTATTACAGCGAGGACGCAAAGACTCACTTTCGGTAATAGTATAGCATATATAGAAAGTAAAAAGAAAATGATTTCTTGCATATAAGCAAATGAACAAGAACTAAGAAAAGGGTTAGGGGGGATGACTAACTACGAAAGCACTTCAACTTTTGGAAAAGACAAGTGAAGTGAAGTGAAGTGAAGTGATTCTCCATCTATCCATGCAAACCATGATTGCTTACAACTATAGTAGAAAAGGTTATCGTTATGATTTATAACACATAGGTTAATTGAAATTGCTTCAACCAATGCATAAGCTCATAAATCTCCTTTTTCAAACTTCAATCAAGAAGTGTATGATCTATTCCACATTTAACAGACCATTGCACAGGCGAATTACCGACTTTAACCAAAGAAAGTAGAAGGATTTAATAAACTTTAGTAGCTGCCAATCATTCATGATGACAACTAATAGCTGAAAGATGCCTCATATTCCAGATTAGAGCATTTTGTGTGCCTTAAATAGTGCCAAATCATATCTGTTTCGAGTCGAATAGTTGCACTTGCATCCAAGTTTAGCTAACTGCGTATCTTTCTACAGCTGCAAACTATCGTAACATTAACTACAGATTCATCCTTTGATGGCATATGCCAGCATATGCTCTGATGAACACAAAATTCAACTAAAACAGAATGAAGGAAAAAAAAAAAAGGAATACTTTACCCAACTGGAATAATATCATATTGCAAGTTCTTATTTGACTCGTCATTTTTGGTTTCGGCTTTTCCTATGTAATGCAAAGAAGACATGTTCAAAAACACCTAAAAGAAATGCATAGACAGTGACACCCCAAAAAAAAAAAAAAGAAGACATTCCATCAAAGATAAAGCTATGAGCACTTTCCCCTCCACCATCAAATTTAAAATTCATCCCACTTGTCCAAAACTCAACTCTTTCCTATCAGATCAGATCAGATCCTCTCCGGCCGGATTAATTATTTGTAAGATTCCCACAAGTCAACAAGAAATAGAAACAAAAATTAAAAAGGAACAGCTTCCAAAAGCTGAAGAAATACATTGTTATGATCACCATTCGACAAAGTAAGCAGTTGCCTCAAACTCACACTACGGACAAAAAATTGTGATGAGATCAGAGATAATGGGAGCCACCCAATACCAAAAAAATAATGTTTCATTTTCATTGATCTTCGACATCATAATGGAAAAGCTAACGAGCAGGTACAGTATCCATGTACAAAATTCATGTGGAAGACAATAGGCTACTCCTTATTGGATAAGAAACAGCAAATATCAAACATTCATATAGTAGGGAAAAAAGAGGAATGATGCAAACCCAAGAATATAAAAACATATGAGGTTAGAAGTAAATATCACCTGTGCATAAAGGAAAGGGTCAGCAACAAAGTTACTGGGAAATCCTGCTTCAGAAACTGAGGCACAAGTGATGACTGGGTTAGCTACGGGCCACGCTGCACTCTTATCCTTCCATACATTAACCTATTGTACCAATTTTGAGCCTCAAAGTAAGAAAATATATACGAATATTTTGAAATGCGACCTTTTCACCTCGTTTATAAGTCAAGCCAAGTTTTTTCTAGAAATATATCATCAAAGAAATTTCGAAGAACCACTTCATCAAGAAAACACAAGAACTCAGAAGATGCTGGGCAGATTCAAGCAATGGTATAAACACAACTCAGAAAGATTATAACACATAGCATTCAAGAAAAAGGAAAATTAAGATTTATATCCCATCATCTGAGAAAGGAAGCAATTAGAACGAAGATCGACTTCAATGCCCAGATACCCGAAACCAAAAAGATTCAATATTTGTCGCCAGTATCAAAATCCCACAGCATACGACCCAGGAAAAAAAATTGTAAAATCCAAATCAAACGTAGCGTCGAAGGATATATAAATATCCATTTTTTCTCACAAAAACCACCCCTTCAACATCCATTCAATACACAGAAACAAACAATAAAGTTGCATAATAAGTAATAGATTACATCTTCAATAGGCTTGAGCGAAAAAGGTGAATCTCCGTAGTAAACACCAAGAGCCCACGAACCCTCGTTATCCTCTTCGCATCCCACTAAACCGAGGCCGCTGCGCACGTTAGCAGTGAGTATATACCGCGCATACAAGCTCCCAACCGTCCCCAAAACGACGAAGGAACAAAGGAAAAACACAAAAGTCGATGAGACGACGAAAGATGACTCGTGACTATTTCTGCTATTCTTCCCACTGCTAACGACGGCGCCGATGCCGTTACTACTAAATCCATTGTTCTGCCACCACCACCTCGAACCCATCTGATTCAAGAAATTGGGAATTTTCTTTCAATTGGGAATTTTCTGCATGGATTGATTTGAGGAAGGTTTCCTTTCGTTTACAACTCTTTTCTTTTCCACTGGGGGAAGTCTTTCCAATTTTTGGGATTGTTTTTATCGAATTTTGTTTTGTTTTTTGAAATTAACGATGATACAGTTGTGGTAAAGGTGGCAAACAATATATGTACAGTATTATCTAAATACACACAGATACATATAGATAGACGCACGTAAATATACACTGCCACGTAAGCGTTCTTTGTCTTTTTCATTACAATTTACAACTGGAATTTACCGAAAATGGGATAGATATAACGTTTTAACGAAACAATGTTTATGTTTTAAGATTTATTCTTTTAATTTTTTATGTTTAGGATTTATTCTTGAGCTCAATATGGAAACTGGTTTATTACCCGTAGGGGTGTTCGCAATTCGGTAAACCGAACCGAAGTACCGAATTACCGAAAATTCGGTACAAAACCGAACCGAACCGAAAAATTCGGTTCGGTATTCGGTTTGTTACAAATTAAAATTCGGTAATTCGGTTCGGTACAGGTATACTGGTTCGGTATACCGAACCGAACCGAATTACCGAATTGTATATTAATTATTAAAAAATATATTAAATATGATACCTAATATTACCCGGCCCATTATAGAAATATTATTCAGTGATTTAAAATAAGTACACAGCCCAGCCCAATTAGAAAAATGATGGATCACATAGCCTAATTCTCTCACCTCACACCTTACGTCTCTCACCTCTCAGCTCACACGCACGTCTCTCTCAATCTCAGCTCTTACCCACAACCTCATCTAGCCAACAGCCCCAAATTGAAACCCTAGCCAAGCCAATCGCGTCGTCTCAGTCTCACAGCACGAATCCTCGCAGCGAATCCGTCTTTAGTTTCATTAGCCTTCGGAGTTTTCTATTCGGGTGAGTGCGATCGAAATTTCTTGATTCAAATTTTGAGACAATGATCCGATTTGACAGTCCTTTTGATGAATATGGTTAATGTCTGAGAATTAAAGTCGTTTTGGGTCTTAGCATCGCTGCGTTTTTGTCATTTTTTTTTATTTTTTTTAAATTCGGTTAACCGACGGTTAACCGAAATAACCGAATTAAATTTCGGTTATAACCGAATACCGAACCGAGAAATTCGGTTCGGTATTCGGTTTAGGAGATCGCCGAACCGAAATTTCGGTTAACCGAAATTTCGGTTCGGTTCGGTTCGGTTAGTACCGAACGCACAGCCCTAATTACCCGTGCTTGCACGGGCCATTGAATAATTATAAGTTTTTCACGATAAAAAAAACAAGTGACATCTATAGAAAAATACCAAATTGAATAAAAAATTTACAAATCAGGACCTATGTCAGAAATTTTTACAGATAGGTACCCGTTTTACTGTTTGTACCAATTTTCTCATTCTTGCCGTACCTTTTTATGTGTGTATTACGTACCACGTCACGCGTTTATACGGTACCCTATACGGTTTATATATGGTATCTTACTGTGTTACATATGACGTACCATTTTCTCAACGTATTACGTATCAAAATACGTTGCTGTAGGATACCTAAATGTGTTATATGGCGTACCTGCGGCGGATCGGGTACCTGTGTCCAAAAAATTTATTCTATTAGGTACCTACATATAAAAAAATACTGACAGGGTACTGAATTACAAGTTTTATGCGAATAGGTATTTATGTGTAAAGACCCTTAAAAACAATTAATTATATTAGTGTAATTTATTACTTTGTAAGGCAGGAATAAATTTCAAAAACTAGATATATATTTGCGAGATTTGCAATGTGCCAAACTACGTCGAGCAACTATAGTGAACACCATAGCAACTAACTACAATGACACCATAGTAAATCTCTCCTCTATTGTGGTTTCTCTCCCTCTCCGACGCTGTCATCACTTACAATAGACAAAGTCGCTAGTAATATTTGAACCCAAGATCTCATGTTGAATCCATTTGTTTGATGATATTTTTTTATCTAAAGGTGTTTAGCATGTGTTGTGTTTTTTTGGTTCGTAACCAGCTGTAGTTTTTGCTCATATGTGTTCCTAGAGATGTACAAATGGTTTCTCAACCCCACTCTAATTATTCTTGTTATGAATAGAAGGCAAGAACTTTTTTTTAGTATTTTCATTTGTAAAACACATCTATGCGTGTGTAGAGGTCTTCATCCGGTTTGAAAAACCGTAACCCAATCGTTAACAACGGTTAACAGATTCGGTTCAAATCGTAATCGGAACGTTAAACCTTTTTTCTAACCATAAATAGACGGTTATAACTGGCAATTAACGTCATTTATAACATGCGGTTATCTATACTATAAAGGGCGTAAGGTGAATAAAAATTGTCTGTCAATTTGATAAACGATTATTACAATTTTACCCTTAATTGTTTAAATACAGTTTATCCTTAATATTTTAATTTATTACAAATATATCCTTACATTATAATTTTATTTTTTAAATTACTTAATTTATAATATGAAACGTTAAAAATATAAAATAGTTTGATATATTTGCAAACACATTGTGTGTGTTAAACATACTAATTTGGATAACGGACTTTGGGTTGGTGCGTTGGATTGAGCATATGTTTTTGTGCTTTATTTAAGGGCGAACGATATTTTTAATACCCAATGTTTGAGGCATTGACATTATGGTCCCCCATGTTCCAAGGTGCTACTGTTAGTCCCCAATGTTGTCGATTTTGGATGGTTTTGATATCTCGATTAAGTTAATCGTTAATTTAGACGAAATTTAACACATGAGAGCCCATGATCTCCTTTTACTCGACGTAAAACCTCATAGCACATCTTTCATCTTCGATTTAAACGCACATGAACATCATTATGCATCACATCTAGGAAAGGATCGACAACCTTGAAATGAGTTAAATGTGATACGTAATGATGCTCATGTGCGTTTTAGTTGAAGAAGATGAAGGGTCATGAGGTGTTAAATCAAGTTAAAGGAGATCATGTGTTAAATTCCATCTAAATTAGTGATTACGTTAATCAGAGGACCAAAACGACCCAAACTCGGACGAAAAGTGGCACCTCGGAACATGGGGGACGGAAAACGCACATGCCCCAAATATCGGGGACTAAAAATGTCGTTCCCCTTTCTTTAATCTCATGTTTTTGTGTAACTTGGAAGATTTCAATGTTCTAAATTGGTGTTCAAAGAAAGTGACATCTTTTTCGGTATTGATGGTGATTGAGAGAGAAATATTAGTATGTTCCCCCAGTGTTGTAAAAGTCGGCCTAGCCGCGCCTAGGCGCTGATCGGCCACTTACCGTGGCGAAAAGTACTAATGCACCCAATTAGTCGCTTAACCGATTAATTGATCGATTAATCCGAAACAAGCATTTAGCGTGGGATGAGATACATTGGATTCACAGTCGAGATTAACCGTTAAAAATATAGAAAACCAATGTTTGCTCGATGATTGGACAAGAGCGAAGCAAGAACACAAAAAACGAACTTCAAGGATATGGACAAAGGAATCTGCCTACGAGTGTTCGTCAAACACTACACAAAGCGAAGTTTGAGCAAACAATCGTATACTTTTTTTATATTGAAACGGTGACTTTTTTTTTTCAGATGTTGAATGTGTATTTTTTTGATAAACTTTATAAGCTTGAATGAAAAGTATTTTTAGCACTATTGAAAGCTCCAATTTCCTTTATGCCCCGTTTGGATTCCGGATTTCGCTCAAATCTTCCGTTTGGCAATCGCACCGATTTTGATTTCGATTTCATCCAAATCCGAGGGGAAATCCAAACTCTTATAATTCATCGGATTTAAAATTCCGTGTCAAATAGTTTGTTTTCGAAATCCTAACGTTTGCCAAACAACGAATTTGGATTTGAAATTACGATTTTGAAATTCATAATTTAAAATCAAGCGATTTCGTTCAAATACGCGGATCCAAACGCATTCTTAATCCATTTCAATTGAAAAAACAACACATATAAAACGATTGAATGCGTAAATCGGCAGGTATAAACCGGAATTGAAATCGGATCGGCCAGTTTCAAAACGTGAATGAAATTGTGGTTACGATTTGTTACTAACTGTAACCCAACGGTTCATAACCATAACCATAACCGGATGAAAACGTCTTTTGGCGGATGCACAAAACTGATCGCCAAATCAAAAACTCGGTACAAATCAATCGAATTGAAATTTTGGTTCAGTATTTATTTTCACAAATAAACAAATTCTCTAATGCCACATTTGAATTCCGGATTTCGCCAAAATCTTCCGTTTGTCAATCGCACCGATTTGGATTTCGATTTCGTCCAAATCCAAGGGGAAATCCAAACTCTTATAATTCGTCGGATTTGAAATTTCATGTCAAATGGTCCGTTTTCGAAATCCAAAGCTGAACACGAGCTTTTCATAACTTTTTTTTATATTATTCATGATTTTTATTTTATTTTATTTTGTACTTTTTAAAATTATTTTAGAAAAAGTTAGAAATCGAGTTTGACGAGCTTCACGAGCTAGAGTCGAGCTCTGTTTTTAAATTCGAATTTCGAAATCCTAACGTTTGCCAAACAGTGAATTTGGATTTGAAATTACGATTTTGAAATTCATAATTTAAAATCAAGCGATTTCGTTCAAATACGCGAATCCAAACGCACTCTAAGGTTTCGCCGTCCAACTACATCGAATTATTCATTTTTTTTTAATTTATAAAGTTATTTGTGTTAAAAACAAATCACCACACCAGGTATTATTTTTTATTCTCGCCCACTTTCTTTTCACGTAAGCAGTGGTTTGTAAAATTTGCTCTTAGCATTGGGGCAACGCTACGGTTCGGTTGGTCTTGTTCGAGTAAAGACCCCTAATTTTAGCTATTTTATAACAAAGATTACATACACAGCTTCTAAAATGTAACGGTGTTGCTCATTACTTGGCCAGCCTAATTTTAGCTATTTTTATAATAAAGATTACATACGCAGCTTCTAAAATGTAACGGTTTTGCTCATTACTTGGCCAAGTGTCTGGGACATAATGGCGAAGGTTTATCCCCGCCGACACAGACTATGGTTGATCTTTTGTCTGTTGATTATTAATTGAATGAAGCACGTTTTTATCAAAATGCCAAACAAAAAATGAAAATTTGGACAAACATTTTCACCTTATCATAATAAGTAGCATGATATGCGACAAAACAGACTAAAACAATAACATTATGTTTGGAATTGCCTTCAATTCACTTTCTCATCTGTGTAAATAACTGAGTAGGAGGAGGTCTACTGCCGCCACCGCCAAAGGCAGAGAAACCACCGCCACCACTTTGCTGCTGACTCCCAAAACCTCCAAATCCACCGCCACCTTCAAACATAATATCGATAGATGTTGGTCCTTTTATTACCAAACAAGGATCAAAAGAAGGGTTTGAATGTATAAAACGTGAAGAACACCTTGAGTGTGTGTTAGTGTGTGTTTTCTTAATGAAACGTGCAAGGTGGCTTACCTTTCAATTCTTTTGATAAAACCCTAATTAGGGTAAATGGGGCTTTATATACCACAATTGTTTGGTATATTAAAGCCCAATACAATACTATGACTTAATATCATAAGTCACCCCAAACTACTAACAACCCACTAAATAACACATATTAACCCAAGATTACATAAATCAAAAGGATGCTACAAAATAATCCTAACAATCTCCCCCTTAGCATCCTTTTCTCTTTGGCGTCCTTTATGTCTTTTTCTTCTTGGGTTTCTCTACAGCATCAATCGATTTCCTGAGTCCAAGTCTGAACTCGTATGATCGCATCGTTCTTCGTAAGGATAATCGATCGGAGATGATGTTGATCAGCTTCTCGTACTTTTCCTGGACTTCTGCTTCTTCGTTCCTTAGCTTCTCCAAAATCCATTCGAGTTTCACCCGAATAATCAGCAGCGTCCCATCGCTGAATTTAGCAATCTCGGATGTTTTCATCAGCCTCTTTTCTCCCTTGTAATTGATGTAGACAACAGATGGATCGTTGTCATCATTGATAATATGGCCTTCTCCGAGACTTGAGTCGGGGACTTCGAAGGATGGCTTCGTGAGATTCACCCTTTTCATGTTGCCTTCCACCGCCATTTGAAGATCGTGAGTCGAATTGAACTTGATTTGGCGCATCATGAATCGCTTTAGAGCAACGTAGCCCACTTTCAAGTCTGGATTTTGGAGTGTTCCAAGAAATCTGAAGCTTACGAGTATCCGATCAACATCTTCACCTCTGATGTAGGAGAGATCGCCTTCGGTCAGTTCCTCGACCGTTCCATCTTCTCGCTGCACCTTATAGATAGGATATTCATAGTAGTCGACACGACCTCGCCGAACTCCCAAGATTTTGTTGATTCTGGCCTTTTCTTTCTCTTCTCTTCTAAGAACGTTAACATCTGTATCTTTTGCTCTCCACACAAGCCCTCTACGAAGAGAGAGCAAGTATCGTACAGCAGTTGGTCTCGGGAGATGAGTTAGGCCTCTTAGACTCAGCTCGTCTAGGTCCTTGATCCTATCTTTCTTCCTCCAAATTCTTCTCCGTATCTCTTCTTGATATGGAGCTATCACTTTGACATTTTCCCACGGCGGCGTCTGTTCTTTTCCTTTCTTCGACTTCGAGGTGGAGTACTCCTTATCAACGACAGCGTGTTTGAGAAGCTCTGGAAGTTCTGGAATGTCTGCTTCGTAGTCTTCACCTTCCTCGAGCTCATCATCGTCGATTAGTGCTAGGTCAACATTCGCCTTCATTAAGAAATATCTGGCGTTGTCCATTAAGCCCTTGGCCAAGTCTGGATGCATCGGCTTTGTTAACCAGTCGTCGTTGAAGATGTACTTCTCTACCGCTGAGTGTGGGTTTTAAAGTGTTTCGAGAGATAGAATATGTGAGGATGGAGGGTCAGAGGAAGTTCTTGGGTTTGTAGGGCTAGGCGGTGATGGACTCACGGTTGATGAGAGGGTCGTTTGGGTTGTATTGGTAGTAGTTCGGGTAGATTTTCTGGTTTGGGTGGGTGTTGATGGTTTTGTTCTGGTGGTTCTAGGTTGAGGCTGTGGCTGCGGCGGAGGCCCTGTCCCTTGTGTCTTCTCCCCCTCGGGACGACCCCCACCGTCAGGGTCGTCACGTGAATGTCTTGATGACTGGGCCTCGCCGGGATTAGGAGGGTTGAATGGAAGTTCCAAACGTCTGAGGACCTCCGCTTCGTACGCAGTCAGCGTTGGGGCACTGCGAAGTCTTGCTAGTAGAACGTCAATCAATTCTGGGATTGGTACGTTCCACGGCCCTTCCTCAGAGTCAGGGGATGGCTCGGCTCGTGTGATGGCGTCTTCGGTGACGGGGGCTTTGCCTTTGTCTCGAGTGGAGGTCTCAATGGTACTGTAGACTTTGGCCATTATTGTGTTCTCGAGTCCTTTTGCAAACTCTGCAAGGCGATCATCCAGCCTAGCCTCCGTCACGAACGGGAAAAATAACCGGACGGAGTCACTAAGACGTTCCGTCGTCACAACATCAGTAGAGGGTACTGATGTGCCGCCCGTTTGCACAGGACTTGAAGAACCGAGGCCACGAAGGCTCATCGTTGACATCAAAGCTGAGACTGACTCAGTTTGATGGCCCAAGGTCGTAGCTGCAGTGATGTTGACTACGTTGGGGCTTCCGCTCTGTTCCGTACTAGACTCTAGTACGGAGACATCGTAGAGCGTTCGGTCTAGATCACGAAGATCTAGAGGTGCAAAATCTAAAGGTAGTGTCCTAGAAAGTGGAAAAGTTATGGATGGTGAGGGCACTAGACTCGTAGTGATCGAAGAAGGTGCAGTCTGAGGCGGAGTACTGCTTGTTACATCAACCACCTCCGAGCGAGGTGGTGATGAATGACGTGGCACCTCGTGAGTATGTGAAACAATCATCTGTTGGGAGATGATTGAGTGGCTGGGAAGGGTAGTTTGCGCGATTGGACCCGATGTCGCGACTTCTACTCGGGGGAAGACAAAGTCAACCCCTGTACTTATGGGTTCGGTCCGGCTTGTTAGTGGATTAGTTGGCGGAGGAGTACAGTCGTGTTTTTGCTTTGTACGCCGTTCCTGTTTTCCTCCTCGGTCATCCCCTTTGGATTTGCGCTTTTGTTTTGGCTTTGGGGATGAGGAGTGTCCTAGACCTACATTTGGCTGTGGGGGTTGGCTTGTCCCTGGGTTAGGTTCAACTGGGTTGTGTTGAGCCACGAGGACGTCGTCGAGGTTGTTTGCTCGCATATATTTGCACAGCTCCGGCTCATTTGGATCGAGGCGGCGAAGTAAGTGATCTGGGATGATCATGGCCTCCTGATCGAATTTGTTCTTCGATGATTGGATTTTGTTGAGCTTCGGAGATTGGTAGCCCTCGTCTCTTGGTCGTCGTTCGATTTCGGGATGAAGATCCACGAAATGTTGGACGATGACAGGTAGCCACCGTAAGTAAGGGAGCACTGGCTTCGTAGATCCGAGACCTCGCCTTCGAAGTTGATCGAGGATATCCGACCAGATGAGTTGGGCGACGTCATAATTTTTGTTGAAGACGATCCCATGGAAAATCAGCATAATGTTTCGGTTGCATTTGTCAGACCCGGAGTGTTTTGGCGAGAGGCATTTGTTTACGATCAGGAACAGGGTCCTCCATGGTCCAGGGATGTCTTTGGCTGTGAAGTCAGGGAGGTGAATGGAATTTTGGGCGTTAGGTTTGTGGCCCATGAAAAGGAAATCCCTGATTAGGACGTCATTAGATGGAGGAGTATCATATATGAGTGAGTGTGGTAGGTTGAGAATGGAACGGAGAATGGTTGGAGTAAAAACGACTATGGTGTTGTCGATTTTTGCGGAAAGGGTGGTTATTGTGGGGTTATTTGTTGGTTTCTGAAGGGTAGACCAAAATTGTTGGACATACACTTCAGGGACTACCTCGGTGATGTTTAGGGCGGTTTGTAGAGGGTGGTTTGCGAGGATTTTAATAATGATAGGATCTGGGCACGAGGTATAATCGAAGTCAAGTTGATGGTTATTGGGTGTCCTCTGTGCCCAGTCCTTAGAGGCGAAGATCTCATCAATTAGTCGCACCATTTTGAAATATCTGCAAATTAAGAGCAATGGATCAGTGGATATCGACTATTTAGACTAAGAGAAAAAAAAAATGAATGCAAGATTATTCAATGCGTGATGAGCATGTTAGGACTTAGAAAAATTTTGCAAAAATTATAACTAAGTGTCTTTGATGAAACAAAGTGAATTTGAGATAAGCAATCGGCGAAAGTGCTAATTCTGATTCAATTTCAATTGGTTTTGAGTTTCGGGCAAAAACATGCATCGTGCGATTTAAGTCATAAATTCAATTTGATCAGTGGTTTCGATCGAAAGTCATGTTTAATTGAAACATGTTCGGCGAAGGAGTAATGCAATTCAGTTTCGATCGAAAGTCCAATGTGGTACAATTTAAATCACGAATTGATTTTCGGTTCAATTGATCCTTCAGTTTCGATCGAAACTGTGGAATCGAGCAAAACTGTGAGAAGTGTCGATCGATTAAAATTGATTTTGTCGTCAGTTTCGATCGAAACTGTGAGATAGTTTCGGTCGAAAGGGTAAAGTCAAAACAATTATAATTATGTTGAAAATTGAAATACTCGATTTCGATCGAAAGCAGTAAAACCCTAGAATGCGTCGATTTGAAAACATAGAATAAGTAAAATTTTCAGTAACAATCGATCGATTGTCATGTGAAATTGAAACTAGAGTTTAGTTTCGAGCGAATCTAGCGAGATGAAAACACGTTTTAACAGTGATTCGCTCGAACTCACGCAACCCTAATCTGCGTATCCTGCACGAATGAGAGAAAAATCAGTTAAAGGCTGCGTTTTTCCTTACCAATGAGTGATTTGGAGTTGCAAAATACGGAAAAACAAAGTGAGACTGTGATGAAATCGTATGCGATTGCAGAGAGGTGTTCAGAGTGAATTTGAAAATCGATGAAGAAGAACAGTGTTTCGGGCGAAACTCTAATTAAATAAGCGAAGTCTCAGTTTCGCCGTGAAAATTTTCAAAGAGTTAATTTTGATTTTCGATCGATTGAATTGAGTTTCGGGCGAAAGTCAGTTTCCCCGAGAGAAATTTCAAATGATTTAATAATCAATTTCAATCGAAATGTGTTTCGGGCGAAAGTCAGTTTCGCTGATCAAAATTATAAGAGAATTTAATCAAATTGCAATTTCAATTGAAACGCGTTTCGAGCGAAAGTCAGTTTCGCCGAGAAACTAATGAAATAAGAGTTAAAGTTCAGTTTCGATCGAAACTTGCCTAGTACGATCGGCAAATCAATTTGAGAGGATTTCGAGTGATATGCAATTTCGCCGAGAAAATTATAACAGGAAAATCAAGAGAATTTTCAGTTTCGCTGAGAAGTATTTGTGAAATTTGAAAAATTTGAATAATCTAATTTCGATAGAGATTTAAGGAGTTTCACCATACTATAAAATTTGAATTTGATGAGAAATCATAAAAATTCTTTGCGTGAACTGTTTTGTGCATAATTTTGAGAGACTCCCCCTAAATGTGTGCGAACCATTCCATGACTCCCCTAAATTAGTGCATATGAATCGAAGACTCCCCCTAGATTCATGCATAAATTTTTATTAGTCTCCCCCTACACAATATCAGGTTCATGTAGGGACAATCGATCATGTCTTATGGTTCAACATGCCTAACCTAGATACCAAGAATTGGAATCGCTTTTCATCCAATGCCTTAGTAAATAAGTCAGCAAGTTGAAGATCTGTGTGAACAAAATGCATTTCGATTGTACCTTGTTCTACATGTTCCTTGATAAAGTGATATCTAATGTCTATATGTTTTGTGCGTGAATGATGTACTGGATTACTTGTTATAGCAATTGCACTTTTAGAATCACTAAAAATTGGGATATGATTTAACGTTATGCCAAAATCTCACAGCTGGGTTCTCATCCACAAAATTTGTGAGCAGCAACTCGCAGCAGCGACATATTCTGCCTCTGCTGTCGAAGTTGAGACACAATTTTGCTTTCGAGACGACCAGCTTACGAGTTTACCCCCGAGAAATTGAGCGGCTCCAGAAGTGCTCTTTCTGTCCAGCTTGCATCCTGCGTAATCAGCATCTGTGTATCCTACGAGATCAAAGCTTGATTCCATCGGGTACCATAGACCTAGATTCGGAGTTCCCTTGAGATATTTGAAAATTCGCTTGACCGCGAGCATGTGAGATTCCTTTGGATCAGCTTGAAAGCGTGCACAGAGACATGTGGCGAACATGATATCCGGTCTACTTGATGTAAGATAGAGCAAAGAGCCTATCATGCCTCGATAAGTTGTCTGGTTAACAGATTTTCCTGTGGAATCTGCGTCAAGTTTACATGAGGTAGACATGGGAGTCATGGCAGTATTTGAGTTGTCCAAGTTGTACTTCTTGAGTATGTCGTGAATGTACTTGGATTGACTTATGAAGATTCCATTGTGAAGCTGTTTAACCTGAAGTCCTAAGAAGAAACTTAGTTCGCCCATCATGCTCATTTCGAATTTCTGCTTCATTAGATCCCAAAGTTCCTGCACATTCGTGAGTCTGTTGACCCGAATATGATGTCGTCAACGTAGATCTGCACTAGCATAATGTCTGAGCCGTCCTTTTTGATAAAAAGAGTCGTATCAATCTTCCCTTTTGTGAAACCTGATGAGATGAGAAAATCCGAGAGGACCTCGTACCAGGCTCTGGGAGCTTGTTTAAGTCCATATAGAGCTTTATCGAGTCTGTAGACATGGTCTGGGAGTTGTTCGTTCACAAAACCTTCAGGCTGGGATACAAAAACTTCTTCTTTTAGTATTCCGTTGAGGAATGCAGTTTTGACATCCATCTGGTAGACTGTGAAGTTCTTGTGTGCAGCGAAAGCTAAGAATATCCTGATGGCTTCTATTCTTGCGACTGGGGCATATGTCTCATCATAATCAATTCCTTCTTGTTGATTGTAGCCTTTTGCCACCAGCCTTGCTTTATTCCGGATAACGACTCCTTGCTCGTCCTTTTTGTTCTTAAACACCCATTTCGTCCCTATAATGGTTTTCCCAGCTGGTCTAGGTACTAGGTTCCAAACTTTCAACCTCTCAAACTGATTGATTTCCTCCTGCATTGCAATTATCCAGTCCGGATTGGCGAGTGCTTCAGCTACTTTACTGGGTTCCTTTTGACTTAGAAAGCAGGAGTAGAGGCTTTCGTTCATCGTTGATGCCCGTGTGGTTACTCCAGTGGAGGGATCTCCAATTATTTGTGAGTTTGGGTGGGCTCGAGTCCACTTTCTGGTACTAGGCTGTGATGATCCAGCTGTGTTTGTATCGTATACTGTTTCTCCACCTTGATCAGCCTGATGTTCTATTTCTTCTCCAGGTTGTGGAATTACTGACTCTTCTGAAGAAATTTCTATTGTAGTATCATAAGGCTGTGGAGTTTCAGCGCCTGAGCTGGATATGATCTCTGTATCTGTTGGGGATTCACTATCGTCATCAAGATGAAGATTTTCCATTGTAGGAGGTGTATTGTCAGTGTTAGACTCCGCATGATCAATATTTTCTGGTGCCGCAGAAGTTGTTGGAGCAAAGTGTGGTAGCGGCTTTGGGAAGATATCTTCAAATAAGGGATCGAGTTCCATGTCACTTATCATATTTGTTTTTGAGGTTTCGCCCACAGTGGAAGTGCTAGGTTGATCCTTCGTCAATTCTCGTAGAAGTCCTGGTTCTGGACTGATTTGTGCAGAAACAACTCGGTCTACTTTATCAAACGTTACATTAACGCTCTCCATAACAGATCTTTTCTCTTTGAGATATATGCGATAGGCTTTTGATGTTGTTGAATATCCCACCAGTATGCCTTCGAATGCTTTTGGGTCAAGTTTGCCTCTATCTTCACGATCATTTACCACATAGCACTTGCACCCAAAGACTTTCAGGAATGAGACGTCTGGCACTCTACGATTTATCAACTCATAGGGTGTCCTATTGAACCTCTTGTGAAGTGAGCCACGATTTTGAGTGTAACAGGCTGTATTCATTGCTTCGGCCCACAAGAAGTGAGGTAATCCAGAGTAAGTGAGGTAATCCAGAGTGAATGAGGAGTGTACGAGTTGCTTCAACTAAGGTTCTGTTCTTGCGCTCAACTACCCCATTTTGTTGAGGTGTTTTAGCTGCTGCGAACTGTTGGGTGATTCCAAGTGATGCATAAAAGTCACTGAGTTTTCTGTTCTTGAATTCTGTCCCATTATCAGTTCTGATGATTTGTACACTTAGTTGGTAGAGGTTTTGCGCGGTTTTGATAAACTCAATGATTAGGCCTGGAGTTTCATCCTTGGTTCTTAGAAATTTAGTCCGTGTGTAGCGTGAGAAATCATCCACAATGACTAACACATACTTTCGCCCATTAATGGTCTGAGTGCGCATGGGTCCACACAGATCCATATGAATGAGTTCGAGAGGTTTGGAAGTTGAGGCTATGTGTTTGGTCCGGTGGGAGGTCTTTCTTATCTTTCCCATTTCACACGCTGAACAAAGATGTTCTTTGTGATATCTGAACGAGGGAAGCCCTTTTACCAAGTTTTCTGATCGCAGTTTGTTCAGGTCTTTGAAGTTGAGGTGAGAAAGTCGCTGATGCCAGAGATCGTTCTGATGTAGAGAAGCTCGAGAAATAAGGCATGTCGGTCGGACAGTCTTGAGGTCAATGGAGTAAAGATTCGTCTTTCTGTGTCCAGTGAGTAGCTCTCTTCCATTGATATCTGTGACACTACATTTGTTGGTCTCGAAGTTCACCTTGTAGCCTTTGTCGCAGAAACGACCTATGCTGAATAGATTGTAGCTCAGTCCTTCGACGTAGGATACTCCATTGATGGTTAGCCTGTCATGGATAAGATTACCCGTTTCTAGCATGGATGCAGATTGACCGTTTCCGAAGTAGACCTTCCCGAGGAATCCTTCAGAGAAGTTGCTCAACAGCTCTTTGTTTCCAGTCATGTGTGAGGAGCAACCCGAATCTAAGTACCACACATGACGGACCTGCAAAAAGAATCAAGTAAGTTTTGGCACCCATTTATAGATGGGTCCCCTTTTGGTAGTAGGTGTAGTAGGTTTCTTGTTCGTTGCTAGATTTAATTCTTTTCTAGGTTTTTGTGTAGCTAGTTTGAGAATCCAAGCGTGTTGATTTCCTGTAGGATGCAGTTGAGATTTCGGAATCCAAATCTGTTTTGGACTTAATTTCTTGCTTGGCTTGGTCTTGGAGATGTTGTGTTTCTTTACTTTAGATTTAATAGTATAACTAGACGGCGTGGGAGATGTGTCCTTAGAACGATGGATATGTGATGTGGAAATGCTATTGCGGAAATAATTGTCACGAGGATGGAAAAGTACATCATTGTAGATATGACAGAATTTTGATCTTAGGGAATGGAATAACGAAACACGTTCTGCGACATTACGAGAAGTCACTTTTGGAAATGCAAAAGATTTTGAAACATGAGAAGAAAGGTTGGAGACTGGTCTCTTCTTCTTATCAGGGACTGTTGTCTTCTTAGCTGAGCCAGGTAGAACCTTCTTCGCTTCCTTAGAGCTCACGCCTTTGTCTGTGAGCACATGCGATACAAAGTTAGTGTGAGATAAAGGTATTTTCTTTGTAGTTTGCTTGCATTTACATGTAGAGGATTCTGGAACAGGACGTGATGTGGAAGGTTTGTAGGCGTCAGGAAAGTTTTCAAGAGTATATATTTTGCTCAACAAAATAGTTTTCTCTTCTTCGTGAGCTTTCTTTTCCGACTCTAGGGAGGCTGTCAAGGAACCTATTTTGCGTATAATTTCTGGAATATAGATAAATGAATAAATAGGTTTAGCCTGTTCGTCATTGCCTTCGGGTCCAAATGGTGACATGTAATCATCAGAGAGCGTTATCTCTCTGGTTTTGTAGCTATCATTGAGTTCGTTGTAGTCACACATGATTTGAGCCCATTCTTTGTTCCTCCGTTTCTGTTCCTCAGTTTCAGTCACCTCTCTTGAGCTTACGAAGGGCCTCAATTGTTCAATGCTTAAACCAAAACGTTTAATGTTGTACAGTGAGTGTGCTTTCTCTGTTTCAGGGTTAGTGGTGGGTTCAAATCCTAAACCTTCGTGGGGATCATAAAATTCTACATCTTTAGGTTGACTAAGAAAGACGGTTCGTTCAGATTGACCTCTCTTGGTGTTAATGTCCTCTAGCTCTTTGACTTTCTTGTATAGACGAACACGTTCGTTTGTGATTAATTCGTATTGAGACAATACATTTACACGTTCCTCATCGCTGTCTTTCAAGCTTTTACACATATCGCTAATTTGTTTCTCCTTGCTCTCTACAAGATCTTCTAAAGTCTTTACTTTAGTTTCAGACAAGGTCAAGGATTCATTAAGAATAGCTATCTCTTCCTGTTGTTTGTTTATCAAGGCATAATTTTTGTCGAAATTGCTTTGGAGTTCTGAGTAATTTTTACGATGCATGGAGAGTTCGGCTATCCTACGTTCAAGGTTAATGAAATCGTTTAGGGAAGGAGTGTATACCTCCTGGTCGGATGAAGAGACATCCGTCCTGTCTGATCCGAGGTCTGGCTCATCCTCGTCGGAGTCATCTTCAATGCTTTTCACCATGAAGGCCATTTCTTCTTCCTCCTCGTCAGATGTGTCCTCTAGCCATTCCTCTTCCTCAGCAACCAAGACTATTCCCGCTTCCTTGCGCTGTGAGAGCTGAAATTTTTTCTTGTAATATTCAGTGTTTTTCTTCTTGGGTCTGTAGCATTCAGAAGCAAAGTGACCCGGCTTGCCACAGTTGAAGCATTTCTTCACTGCTTCAGGTTTCTTAGTTTCAGCCTCTTCAGGGGCAACGTACTTCTGTTTCCCCCCCGATGTTCGTTGTTTGTTGAAAGCAGAAGATGATTTCTTGGCGCTCATTTTATTGACCGTATCTGAGATCATTGCTAGTTTCTTTCTGATGGATTCGAGTTCGTCCTCAGATTCTTGATCAGATTCGGCGTTGTCAGAGGAGTCAGATTGTACGACTTGCTTTCCTTTAGAAGTCCTTAAGCTCCTGTTGTTTGACTTAGAAGTTACCAACGCAATTGGTTCCATGTCGATGTTTGGTTTTCCTTCGTTCTTGATTTCTTTGGCATACTGCGAGTACTGTGAGAGATTATCGTGCAGGGAGTGAATATCCATAGCGTCCAGATCTTTGTTCTGTTGCTTAACCAGAACTGCAATTCGTCCCCACTCAGGTTGAAGTGTGGAAAGGAACTTGATGTTGTGTTCGAGATTGGATCGCTGGATGTTGATCTTTCTCATCTCGTTGATGATGGTCAAGAAGCGAAGGTAAACATCTCGAAGTTCTTCCCCCTCCTTAGCTTTGAAGGAGTCATAGGCAGTAAGAATGCTGGATTACTTAGATAAATTACTAACTTCAGTTCCAACCATCATCTTGCAAACTTCATCCCAAATTTCCTTTGCAGTGACCATTGCGTCGACTTGCTTGTAGACATCGTTTGGTAGAGCCTGAAGTACATAGTGTCGGGCAAGCTTGTCCGCTCTGGCACGTGCCTTCTCAGAATCGGTGTATCGACTAGGATCCTTAGGAGTTCTCCTCTCTGGAATAGGAGGAACAACATCGGGTTGAGCAGGGATGATGGTCCAGACTTGAGCAGGTCCTTCAAATATGGAGGAGAGCATGTCGTTTGCGAGGTCTACATCTTTGATTTCTATGAAATTGATAAATCGTTGCTTCCATATGCCGTACTCTCCCCATCTCAGTAGTGGTGCACGGTTGTCAGATCCAATAGCAAGACCGTCCATGTTTATGTTTGGTAATGATCGTTAACGCGGGATATCTCTGCGAAATGAAACGCTTTAGTTTTGAAAGAAAAAGAGTCAAGTTTGAGTAATTTCTAACGTTGAGTAAGTATGTAAATTCACTAGGTGAATTCTGTCGAAATATAAGAGTTTGATGAATTTAGTGTACTGCTTGAACGATTCGTGTTAAGTGAATAGGTACGTGGTCGATTCAAGTATGATATGAAAATTAAGCTCAACGATTGGTCCAAATGTGTTGAGAATCGAGCAATCGAAATTGAGTTTAGATTTCAAGATTCGGGCGAAAGTGTGAAAGAAAAAAAAACAGGATGAAATTCAATGGAATTTGCTGAAAATGTGAGTTTCGATCGAATCTGTGAAATTAGGCACTGTAGCGTTTCGGGCGAAAGAAATTGAGTTTTGCTGAGAATAGTATCGATCGAAACTGAAAGCAATCGACTTTTGGGCGAAACAATTGGACTTTCGCCGAGAAATCTTTCGAGCGAAACTGTGAAGAATGCGAAGAATTGATCTAAATTCAAATCGATTGAGTTTCGGGCGAAACGTGTGAGACTTTCGCCGAGAAAACTATCGAGAGAAACTGTGAAAATGCGAAGAATTGACCTAAATTCAAATTGATTGACTTTCGGGCGAAACGTGTGAAACTTTCGCCGAGAAAACTATCGGGCGAAACAATGAAATTTGCGAAGAAATTCCCGAAATTCAAATCGATCGAAACTACTCACAGTGAGTTTCGATCGAAACCTTCAAACTCAATGGTACCCAGTTCAGTGAAAAACAGATTTTCTGTCTCGTTTTTGCTTAAATCCGACTCAAACTTGACTGAAATCGACGTGAGAGAACCTAGATGTACTCAATATCAGTTTTCTAATGTCCTAGGTGTGAAGAATCACTGAAAAACGATTTGAAAACATCCAAAAACAGTGAAAAACAGAGAATGAGTTTTCAAGCAAAAATCTTCGTCAAATCACGTTGAAATCGAGCAAAACTGGACTCAAATGGAAGATATTGATCCGCGTTAGGCTCTGATACCACTTGTTGGTCCTTTTATTACCAAACAAGGATCAAAAGAAGGGTTTGAATGTATAAAACGTGAAGAACACCTTGAGTGTGTGTTAGTGTGTGTTTTCTTAATGAAACGTGCAAGGTGGCTTACCTTTCAATTCTTTTGATAAAACCCTAATTAGGGTAAATGGGGCTTTATATACCACAATTGTTTGGTATATTAAAGCCCAATACAATACTATGACTTAATATCATAAGTCACCCCAAACTACTAACAACCCACTAAATAACACATATTAACCCAAGATTACATAAATCAAAAGGATGCTACAAAATAATCCTAACAATAGACATTGATACCTCGATAATTCGATGATTTTTCGTGCACTATTTGAATCAATTATGGGTATTAATGTTGTAATATGCGAGATAAATTTATATATTTGATGGTTTTAATTTATCGGGGATCTATTTGCTAACTCTTGAAAGATTTGTGGGAATTATGCAATTTCTTGATTTTTATTCTTGAAAGGCACGATGGATGGAAAGGAGGTTGAGTGGAATTTATTTCCTTCAAACAAGGAAACACAAACGCTGAAGACAAGAATAATAAATGAAGGAAAAGACACTTGCAAACATTGACCCAGGCAATAATCCGCAAGGATGCTTTCCAAGGACCTTTATTCGACCACATCCGAAAAGAGGGAGAAAAGGAGGCAGTTCTGAGAACCAGCTCTAAGGAGGCAGCGTTGAAAGGCTCAAAGCATCTCACAACCGAATTATAAAAGGAAGTACAGCTGGAGCATCGACGGATGGGGAGAGCGGAGACACGAAACTGCCCTCCTCCTCCTCATACACTGACACGAAGACAGCTCTGGGCCGAACATTCTTACCATCACGTATCCACCTCTCAAGCACCCACCTCAAGGAGGCACCTCACTAAGGTCTTAATACACCTCTCCACGCTCCTACATCATCACAACGCAGCTGAAAAGTTTGAAGCAGTCAGCTCTCAGGAGGCTGAATTATTTCAGAGCTGAATTAAAAGGGAAGACAGCTGAAGCTTCGTCGGTTGCTCACCAGCCGTTCGACGAAATACTCAAAGACGCACACAACTATCGGGCAGCGAGCAACTCAGCGGGCAGTGGTACGCATAAGGGCTGAGAAGAGACGTGAGGTGAACCGATTCGTGAACGGGAGACATTGACGGAACGAGATGTAATAGGAGCCAAATATCGGGGAAGAAATTATGTTTTCGCCTTTGATATTTACGTATTCTCTTGTTTGCATCGTGAACATGAGTACCTAAGTTTATCGTGTGCTTGGGATGAGATGAACGCTGGGTAGAAATATTGGACGTAAAATACTCGTGAACATGAAATGTTGGCTGCTTATCATTTATGATTTTGTTGTTCAAATTAATATGTCTACGTGTTAGATTTGAATATCACTTCGATATGTCTATGTGATTTCGTGGTAATATCGTTTTAGGGCGACAGCTAGAAAAATAATTAGGCATTTAATGATAGTAGTTCAATTGTAGAGCGACAGAAATTCCCCATTTCCCTCATCATGTGGCTTCACATGAGTTCATTCACCATCAAACCACCCACGTGTTTGCGAGAGATAATCCTTTCTGAGGCATCTACAACTCCTGCGGACACAAATATAGTGAGAAGGAAATCGAAGGTTATCGTTCGTGCCGATTGTTCTTATCTGTTTACACTCATCGGTGTACCGAATTATATCTTCACTTTGTAATATTAACACCATATGTTAATATCTTGTTTAGTTTTCAAGATAACAAAAATTTTATCTTTGCATTATTGGTAAAATTACAATAGTAACCTTCATCTCATCAACACATGGTTTACAAAAATAATTATTTTTTATGAATATCGAAAAATATAAGATATGCATATCAATTTGATCGTCATAAGGAATAAATTGGTGTTGTTATTTATTTTTATCGTTTGTATCACATGAAATAACCATGATTTTATGATTTGGAGGATTGATGGTGTTTTAGTCATTTTGTTGGACAAATTATCTTGGCCAAGCACCTCGGTCTATTTGTCTTGGATTCTCCATATTATAATGCCAAGACTTTTATTTAAAGCGTACTTACAAGAAAACATATATTGCTAAGTGAACAAGATTAATTTGGATAAATTTAACCTTATCTAGCCTTATCTAACAAACTAAACGCATTGAAGTTCAAATGACTTGTCCGAAAATTCATTTGGTGATGTTCACTACGACTTCTCGTCTTTGTGAGATAATCGATGTGCGTATAGCATTTGCGTATGAACATGTTGTGGTTCTAGAAATTGAATTCATACCGTTAGTGAAGTGATGATTATTTCTGCCCGATTTGTCTGTACGTACCTTTGAAATTAGTGTAGTTTGAAATTTGATTCTGACTGTTAACGATTGATAGATGATTATTGGGCTGCGTTTAGTTGTCCATATAAGAATATGTCACACAATTTACCTCTAGATTATAATCTTGGCATTTATAACGAGTTATATCTTCATTTTGTAATATTAACAACACCATATGTTAATATTATCTTGTTTAGTTTCTAAGATAACAAAAATTTTATCTTTGTATTATTGGTAAAATTACAAAAGTAACCTTCATATCATCAACACATGGTTTACAAAATAATTATTGTTATGAATATCGAAAAATATAAGATATGCATATCAATTTGATCGTCATAAGGAATAAATTAGTGTTGTTTATTTATTTTTATCATTTAAATCACATGAAATAACCATAATTTTATGATTTGGAGGATTGAGGTTGTTTTAGTCATTTTGTTGGACAAATTATCTTGGCCAAGCACCTCGGTTTATTTGTCTTGGATTCTCCATATTATTATGCCGGGACTTTTATTTATAGCGGACTTACAAGAAAACATATATTGTTAAGTGAACAAGATTAATTTGGATAAATTTAACCTTATCTAGCCTTATCTAACAAACTAAACGCATCGGAGTTCAATTGACTTTTCCTAAAATTCATTTGGTGATGTTGAGTACGACTTCTCGTTTTTGTGAGATAATCGATGTGCCTGCGTACGAAACTGTTGTGGTTCTAGAAATTGAATTCATGACGTTAGTGAAGTGATGATTATTTCTGCCCAATTTGTCTGTACGTACCTTTGAAATTAGTGTAGTTTGAAATTTGATTTTGACTTCTAAACGATTGATAGATGATTATTTTGCTGCGTTTAGTTGTCCATATAAGAATATGTCACAGAATCTATCTCTAGATTATAATCTTGGCATTTATACCGAGTTATATCTTCACTTTGTAATATTAACAACACCATATGTTAATATTATCTTATTTAGTTTACAAGATAACAAAAATTTTATCTTTGTATTATTGATAAAATTACAAAAGTAACCTTCATATCATCAACACATGGTTTACAAAAATAATTATTTTTATGAATATTGAAAAATGTAAGATATGCATATCAATTTGATCGTCGTAAGGAAAAAATTAGTGTTGTTTATTTATTTTTATCATTTAAATCACATGAAATAACCATAATTTTATAATTTGGATGATTGAGGGTGTTTTAGTCATTTTGTTGGACAAATTATCTTGGCCAAACACCTCGGTTTATTTGTCTTGGTTCTCCATATTATTATGCCTGGACTTTTATTTATAGCGGACTTACAAGAAAACATATATTGTTAAGTGAACAAGATTAATTTGGATAAATTTAACCTTATCTATCCTTATCTAACAAACTAAACGCATTGGAGTTCAAATGACTTGTCCTAAAATTCATTTGGTGATGTTCACTATGACTTCTCGTCTTTGTGAGATAATCGATGTGCGTATAGCATTTGCATATGAACATGTTGTGGTTCTAGAAATTGAATTCATAACGTTAGTGAAGTGATGATTATTCCTGCGCGATTTGTTTGTATGTACCTTTGAAATTAGTGTAGTTTGAAATTTGATTCTGACAGTTAAACGATTGATAGATGATTATTGGAGTTCAAATACCTTGTCCGAAAATTCATTTGGTGATGTTCAATAGGACTTCTCGTCTTTGTGAGATATTCATAATGTCAGTGAAGTGATGATTATTTCACCACTAATCGATTTGAGTCCAACAAAAGTTTATTAACCATCAAACCACCCACGTGTTTGCGAGAGATAATCTTTTCTGAGGGATCTACAACTCCTGCGGACACAAATATAGTGAGAAGGAAATCGAAGGTTATCGTTCGTGCCGATGGTTCTTATCTGTTTACACTCGTTGGTGTACCGAGTTATATTCACTTTGTAATATTGCGCCCTTTGTTTCCCAAGTTCTCATCGAGCCCGACAGAAATTCCCCATTTCCCTCAGTATGTGGCTTCACGTGAGTTCATTCACCATCAAACCACCCACGTGTTTGCGAGAGATAATCCTTTCTGAGGCATCTACAACTCCTGCGGACACAAATATAGTGAGAAGGAAATCGAAGGTTATCGACCGTGCCGATGGTTCTTATCTGTTTACACTCGTCGGTGTACCGAGTTATATGTTCACTTTGTAATATTAACACCATATGTTAATATTATCTTGTTTAGTTTCCAAGATAACAAAAATTTTATCGTTGCATTATTGGTAAAATTACAAAAGTAACCTTCATATCATCAACACATGGTTTACAAAAAAAATTATTTTTATGAATATCGAAAAATATAAGATATGCATATCAATTTGATCGTCATAAGGAATAAATTAGTCTTGTTTATTTATTTTTATCATTTATATCACATGAAATAACAATGATTTTATGATTTGGAGGATTGATGGTGTTTTAGTCATTTTGTTGGACCAATTATCTTGGCCAAGCTTCTCGGTTTATTTGTCTTGGATTCTCCATATTATTATGCCAAGACTTTTATTTATAGCGGACTTACAAGAAAACATATATTGCTAAGTAAACAAGATTAATTTGGATAAATTTAACCTTATCTAGTCTTATCTAACAAACTAAACGCATTGGAGTTCAAATGACTTGTCCTAAAATTCATTTGGTGATGTTCACTACGAGTTCTCGTCTTTGTGAGATAATCGATGTGCGTATAGCATTTGCATACGAAACTGTTGTGGTTCTAGAAATTGAATTCATAACGTTAGTGAAGTGATGATTATTTCCACCCGATTTGTCTGTACGTACCTTTGAAATTAGTGCAGTTTGAAATTGATTCTGACGGTTAAAAGATTGATAGATGATTATTGGGCTGCATTTAGTTGTCCATGTAAGAATATGTCACACAATTTATCTCTAGATTATAATCTTGGCATTTATACCGAGTTATATGTTCACTTTGTAATATTAACAACACCATATGTTAATATTATCTTGTTTAGTTTCCAAGATAACAAAAATTTTATCTTTTTATTATTGGTAAAATTACAAAAGTAACCTTTATATCATTAACACATGGTTTACAAAAATAATTATTCTTATGAATAACGAAAAATATAAGATATGCATATCAATTTGATCGTCATGAAATAAGGAATAAATTAGTGTTGTTTATTTAATTTTGTCATTTAAATCACATGAAATAACCATGATTTTATGATTTGGAGGATTGAGGGTGTTTCAATCGTTTTGTTGGACAAATTATCTTGGTCAAGCACCTTGGTTTATTTGTCTTAGATTCTCTATATTATTATTCCGAGACTTTTATTTATAGCGGACTTACAAGAAAACATATATTGTTAAGTGAAAAAGATTAATTTGAATGAATTTAACCTTATCTAGCCTTATATAACAAACTAAACGCATCGGAGTTCAAATTACTCGTGATAAAATTCATTAGGTGATGTTGAGTACGACTTCTCGTCTTTGTGAGATAACCGATGTGCATATAGCATTTGCGTATGAAACTGTTGTGGTTCTAGAAATTGAATTCATGACGTTAGTGAAGTGATGATTATTTCTACCCAATTTGTCTGTACGTACCTTTGAAATTAGTGTAGTTTGAAATTTGATTCTAACTGTTAAACGATTGATTGATGATTATTTTACCGCGGTTAGTTGTCCATATAAGAATATGTCACAGAATCTATCTCTAGATTATAATCTTGGCATTTATACCAATTATATCTTCACTTTGTAATATTAACAACACCATATGTTAATATTGTCATGTTTTGTTTTCAAGATAATAAAAATTTTATCGTGGTAATATTTGTGACATTACAAAGTAACCTTTATATCATCAGCATATGGTTTACAAAATAATAATTCTTATAAATATCGAAAAATATAAGATATGTATATCAATTTGATCGTCATGAAATAAGGTCTAAATTATTGTTGTTTATTTATTTTATCATTTAAATCACATGAAATAACCATGATTTTATGATTTGGAGGATGGAGGGTGGTTTAGTCATTTTGTTGGACAAATTATCTTGACCAAGCACCTCGGTTTATTTGCCTTGGATTATCTATATTATTATGCTGGGCCTTTTATTTATAGCGGGCTTATAAGAAAACATATATTGTTAAGTGAACAAGATTAATTTGGATAAATTTAACCTTATCTAGCTTTATCTAACAAACTAAACGCATTGGAGTTCAAATGACTTGTCCTAAAATTCATTTGGTGATGTTTAGTACGACATCTCGTCTTTGTGAGATAATCGATGTGCGTATAGCATTTGTATGAAAATGTTGTGGTTTTAGAAATTGAATTCATAACGTTAGTGAAGTGATGATTATTTCTGCCCGATTTGTCTGTACGTACCTTTGAAATTAGTGTAGTTTGAAATTTGATTCTGACTGTTAAACGATTGATAGATGATTATTGGAGTTCGAATACCTTGTCCAAAAATTCATTTGTTGATGTTCAGTACGACTTCTCGTCTTTATGAGATCATCGATGTGCGTATAGCATTTGTGTATGAAACTGTTGTGGTTCTTGAATCATAACGTAGTGAAGTGATAGTATTTCTGCCCAGTTTATCTGTACGTACCTTTGAAATTAGTGTATGTTGAAATTTGATTCTGACTGTTAAACGATTGATAGATGATTATTGGAGTTCAAATACCTTGTTCGAAAATTCATTTGGTGATGTTCAGTAGGACTTCTCGTCTTTGTGAGATATTCATACTGTCAGTGAAGTGATGATTATTTCACCACTAATCGAGTTGAGTCCAGCGAAAGCTTATTTCTTTTTCTTTTTTAGGTTTTGAAATTTCTTTGCTATGGAAGTTCCTCATACTCGTTGTGGGAGAAATTGATGAATTTTGCAGCGAACTTGTCCACCACCAACCGCTCGTGCTTCAGTAAAGGGAAATTCATCGAATATTTACATTAAGGTTTCTTATTTCATAATTTTGCACTTTATCTCGTTTTTTTTTTCAGCCTGCGGACACCTTGTCTGTTATAGGTGTTTAGGCCATCTTATTGGATTTAATACGAAACATAAGTGTCCCTTATGTTGTGCAATAGTAATGCATATGCCCTTTCTTTGTCAAATGATAGCCTCGGCTATTGAGATTTTGTACCCCAATTATGAAACAGTTCCAGGTACTCTTTTGTCAAAAAAATTTAGTCTAAATTAGTTTTATTTTATTTGATTTGGATTTAACAATTGGGTTTAGAATATACATCGGTCCCACTATTCACACTCTTTTTACACCTCATCAAAATATTCATATAAACTAAATATTCTTATTGATATATACAAACTAAAATAAATTCAGAAATAATTTCGAATATATAATTTTTGAGTTCGGGCCTAAAAATGCTCAAGCCCTATTGAATTGCTTACAATCCTAACCTCCTTCTATGGTTAAACAATGTAATAGTAAATTATCAAATTAAATTATAACATAGTGATATAGCTTATTAAAACAATTAGACTCGTCATTTGAATAAGAACATATGGTCGTATTTTGGTTAACAAAGAAATTAATTTTATTTCTGAGAAAAGAAAGCTTTCGTCTTTTTTATCAACTCTATTTTTTCAACTATTTTTTAAACATAAAATAATAAAATTCAAAGTGAAGCAAACATGGCTTGACTCTATCTTTATTGCAATATTTAGTGGCTGATTTATTTCCTTAATAAACAATTCTATTTACTTTATGTGTTATAATTATTAAGGGTGCAGATAGAAAATAAGTAGGTTGTTGCGTGTCAAACCCACATCCGATAAACAAAAGAACTTGATCAAGTACATAAGCTTGTGGGCTAACTTCCTCTCTTGCCAATTGGTTTCAAAGAGGAAGCCCACAAGCTTATATGAGTTTGGGATTGAGTTGGAATCGAGGCTGAAAAATCCTTACCACCGCATCTACTATTTACACCATCATTTCACATCCCCAAACACTTGAAATTGGTTACACAATCACATGATTTCAATAATAATTATTTTATTAATTTTTATAAAATTCAACATTATTACTCCGCGTGTTCAACAATATTAAATTAACTTACTTATTCAATTACCCGACTAAACAATATTAACACATTATTAATTACTCCTTATATTAATCGTTACGGTTACATTAACTTTAAAAGTATTAATATTTTCAAACTATCAGTAGTAATATTTAATTTAATAAAAATTATATAACATATTACATATATACTACTTATTAACCATGTAAACTTAATTTTTGTTAATTAATTAGTGAGTTTTGAACTAGCCATTTTGATATAGATTGTATATGCAATGCAATACAACTAAATGTTGGATTTTATTAAGCCAAATGGGCTTTGGGCCCAAATGGGTATTAACCATTAATAAAATCAGTTTCGCTTTTTATTAAATCGGGAAGCCATCGAATGCCGAAACGAGAAATCGTTGAAAGATTATGAATCTACGTATCACGGGGAATCTAACGAATATTAATACGCTCAAAACCGATATCGGGTGAATGAGAAATTAATTTTCGAAGTTGGCCCAATAACCATTAAAATGGTTGATAGTGTTTGAGTGTGGGATTTTATTGTCCCACATTGGTTAGACACCAAGGAAATCTTCACCATATATATAGAAACCCATGTGGGTTTATTCAAAGGGGCTTGCCATGTGGATGGGCTTAAATGGGCTTAAGTGGGCTTAAGTGGGCTTAGTGGGCTTGAGAAGCTTAAGTGAGTTTTGGCCCAAATAATAGCCGGGTGCGAGTCGATGCCTCGCACCGACGAGCACCGAGCCCGAGGCCGAGCCGAGCCGTGCCGTGCCGTGCCAAAGTGCGCAATGGGCACTTTGAGGCGCGCACTTTGCACTTCGCACGCCGCATTGAGGAGCTTAAATTTTTCCTCCGGTGAACGGCGACGGTGTTGATGACGTGGCAGTTGAGGTGAAGATGAGGTGGCACTGATTGGGCAGCTTAGGTGAGGTGGCATGACCCATTGGGTCAATGGGTTGTTGGACTGGTTCGGCCCAACACTAGGAAGTGTCGGTAGGCCCAATCGGAGGTGTCGGTAGCCGCTTCGGGCCGTCGGTGGGAGAACCGGGCCGCAGCCGGTGGGACACGCCTGAGATTCGGGCTGTCGGCCCGAGAATCGGGCCTGAGCCGGGTCTTGGGCTGTCGGTCGATCGGGTCGGGCCTGTCGGTGGGTTTCGGGCCGTCGGTGGTCGGATAGAGCGGGCTTGTCGGTTGGTCAAACGGGCTGTCAAATTGACCGACAGTCCCAAAGTTTCAAAGTGTCTCGTTCAGGCCCCTGAAAAATAACAAGAGCAGTCCAGCAAGTTCTTGAATTTGCAATTAAGCCCCTGTGACATGAAATCTATAAATAGCCCCCAATTGAGTTGGAAATTCATTCACTTCAACCCACACAAATTACATCATTCACTCCCAACTCCCTAAAATCCCGAAGCAAGAAAAACTCGAGTTTTGAGTACGGTTCGCTGGAAAAATTCGAATTGTTGTGCTACGATTTCGAATTTAGAAGTCGTTGCATCTTGGAGACGATCGCTGTTAACCGAAAACACTGAATATCGGGGCGATTTCGTCTTACGGATAGTGTGTCTAAAACACGCCTCGACTACGTCTACAGTCATGGATAATCTAGACAAACTCGAGGTCGAATTGTTCATCTTCTGGTGTTTACTAGTGCTCGCATTTGCAGCTATCATATTCTGGGTACTCGCTGATAAACGTATTTTCTTACGTTTATATTTGTTATATTTAAGTCGTTTGCATGATAAGTTAAGCCGTTTTGATTATTTCTGCACTGGCTTCACAAAAAAAAATCAAACGTTTTACGGCAGTTTTGCGTCAGTTTAGATTATCTCAATGATCACAGGGTAAACGATGTTCGATGGACCTGAAATTTTAACCATAGAGAGAGGACTCGTATATCTTGATTTTGCCCAAAGGATTTTAAATCCGATGTCTAGATCGAAAGATATGAATTTTTGAACTGGCTGTTGTTTTGTAGAACATGAGTCACGGCCGTGACTGTTATGCAAGAGGCCGTGAATGCTACCAGAATGCCATTTTCTTGTGCGATGACGTCACGGCCGTGAAGGTCAGCCAACCAAGCCGTGAAGGACCATTCATGGCCGTGAAAGGAGGTGCTTGAGGCCGTGAAGGCGGGCAGAAACCCATTTTCTAACCCCCGAACGCTTCACGGCCGTGAATAATAGTATACGAAGCCGTGAACGTAGGCAGAGACGTGTTTTTCTTCAGATTTTAAGTTGTCACGGCCGTGAGAATGCATATAAGAGGCCGTGAACCTCTTTGTGGCAGCATTAAAAGTCAAGAACAAGATAAGAAACGAAGTTAACTTATTTGGAATGAAACTTGTATCAAAGTCAGAGCAAATATCACGCTTGAAACAATATTTCTGCATAGGACAAGGCAATCAAACGCAAGGGCTGCTCAAGAGAGATTTTTGGCTGCACAAGTCTATGAAGATGATTTTGCTCATCTTTGTGGGGCTGAAGAGAGATGATAAAGGAGATGATGAAAACTCTATATAAAGAGCCAACATGAGAAAGAATGGGGTAGAGGAACGTGAGGCAAAAAGGTACGCCATTAAGTTCACATACTTACGAACACGTTGCCTCAATAAAACCCAAGAACACCTCCCATACACATATTTAGTTTGATCACAACGTGCTCGATAGAAGTACTCAGTGAAGGGCGAGATTAACTTCGAAGCCGAATTCAGGGAAGCATTTATGATATCTTCGGTGTTAATTACGTGTTTTGTTGTGATCATTATGAGAAGCTAATTATTGTGTATTTGAGATGAGATGAACCCTAGTGCGATCGATCGTATGTTTACGTGTATTTGATGTTATGTTGTCGTTATGACTCGTTTATGAAGCATATGAAGCTTGCCCGGCTACTTAAAGCGTTGATTAGTTGTTTGCGAGTCTCGTATGATAAGGCGCAGTTTCGTCAGTCGTATGAATTCGTACACATGTTGTAGGAATCTCCACGGTCTAATGACAGCGTTGCTTACGTGTACTTGATATATGTTTTGGTCGAGCTAGGGGGATTCGAAGTCTCAAATACGTTTGTTTCCATCAGAGTTTTCCTCTTCGTACCATTTTACTCAGTTGTTATTATTATTTATCGTTTCAACAACCCAAAAATATTTACTAGGATATTTAGACGATGGTTTTCTAAAGTACATAGTTCCCTAGGGATTCGATACTCGAATACTTGATACGTATATGCTATTTCGATAGGTACACTTGCCTGTTGAGCGTAGGATAATTCGTTAGTATTCGTCTTATTTTATTACTCGATCCGCTCGATCAAGTTTTTGGCGCCGTTGCCGGGGAACTATCGATATTAGAAAAGCCTTAGTTTATTATTCTGGCTATTTATTATTTAATATTAGTATTTTTGCTTAATCGGAAATCTTTCGGTCTAGGTACGTGTACTTCGCTGCATGACCCGAAGGAATCCTTCGTTACCAATCGTTAAAGGAGACCCGGAGATTGAAAGGACCTTTCGAAGCAACCTACGAGAAAACGTTAGGCGAGTCAAAGTAACGACCAAAATGGCGGAGCAGAATCGCGAAGAGATGCCATTAGCAACGAGAGAACCTCCAATGAGAGAGTTGTGGAGAAACAATGCCGTAGGAACGATTAGCTCGGCGATAGTACTTCCTCAGGTGCCGAACAATTTTGAGCTCAAACATCATTGGCTCCAAATGCTTCCGACGACAGCTCAATACAATGGACTCGCCGAGGAAGATGCTTATCGCCACATCCGAGACTTCTTGTCTGTTACGGACGCAATACGAGTACAAGGCGTAAGCCCGGAAGCCATTCGACTCTACCTATTTCCATTCTCTCTACGAGGCAATGCGAAGGAGTGGTTCAACCTACTTCCCGAACGATCTATCACCACTTGGGACCAGATGCATGCCACCTTCATCAATCATTTCTTTCCACCTTCGAAGGCTCTCAAACTAAAAATGGACCTCACGGCGTTCAAGCAAAAAGAAGGCGAGAACTTGTACGACGTATGGACTAGATTCAAAGCGCTCTTGAACCGATTCCCTCAACACGGGATGACGAGGAGCGAGCAAATTCAGCGGTTCCATGAATCTTTAAACGACCATACCGTGCAATTACTAGACGGAGCATGCAACGGAGGCTTATGTAATCTCAGCGCTACGGAGGGCTGGAATCTTATCGAGGACTATAGTGCAAATAGTTTTCGACGAGGGAGTTCAAGCAGTCGAGGTAAACCTCCGGGGATGTACGACGTCGACAACACCACTGCGATAAACGCCAAGTTCGACACCCTACAACAATAAATGTCAGCGACTAATCTTCAAATGCAGACCTTGATGAACGCGCTCATGCCTAAGCTAGCAACGAAGCCGGCCGTTAACGCTGTCCAATTACAACCTGCCCCGATGATCCCTGTAGCTGGTGCGCCTTCTCATTCATATGCGACGTATATTCCGCCATGCGCTACATGCGGAGGAAGCCACGACGCAGCTCACTGTCCCGCTGCTATTACGACTGAGCAAGTCGATTACATGGGGAATTACCAAGGTCAGCGAAACTTCGTTCCAAATCGAGTTCATCCGAACCTGACCTATGGGAATCAACAACAAGCTCCACCGGGATTTCAAAATCAAAGGCCGCATGGATACCACGGTGGAAATTCTGAAGTTGTCCCTGAAGGTCGCAATGATAAGCTGGAGGAAATGCTCGAGAAGCTAATGGGAAAGCTCGACTCCCGCTTGGATAGTCAAGAGGCACGGTTGCAAAACACTGAGTCTTCCTTGCGCGCCTTAGAGAAACAAGTTGGACAGATTGCCGAATCAATCCAACAACGTCCTTCCGGTTCATTGCCGAGCTACACCGAGACCAATCCAAAGGACCACCACGTAAAGGCGGTAACGCTTCGTAATGGGAGAGAGCTCGAGGAGGTGCAGAAATTGAAGAAAAAGAATGTTGAGCCCGTGAAAGCAAACATCGAGGCCGACAAAGAAGAGGAGACCATATCTAAGCCACCTGTCAAGGCATATCAACCGAAAATTCCATATCCAGCGAGACTTAAAAGGGACATCGTTGACGACCAGTATATTAATTTACCTCTTGTCGAAGCTCTTGCGCAGATGCCTCGTTGGGCAAAATTCTTGAAGGACCTTATCACGAACAAACGCAAGCTCGAAGACGTGTCCACAGTCGAACTACGAGGGGAGTGCTCCGCCATCTTACAAAGCAAAATCCCGAAAAAATTAAAAGACCCAGGGAGTTTCACTATACCTTGTTTAATAGGCGATCTTGTAGTACATAAGGCATTGGCTGACTTAGGTGCTAGTATAAATTTAATGCCTTATTCGATGTTCAAGAAACTCGGCTTAGGAGAACCCAAACCTACTAGGATGAGTATACAATTAGCGGATAGATCTGTTAAATATCCTAGGGGTATTATCGAAGACGTTCTTATTAAAGTCGATAAATTTATCATTCCTGCAGATTTCGTAATTCTCGACATGGAGGAAGATGAAAATATTCCTCTAATATTAGGAAGACCATTCCTCGCTACCGGAGGGACTATGGTCGATGTTCGTAACAGAACATTGACATTAACTATAGATAGTGAGAAAGTGACATTTGATATGACCGAGTCCATGAATAATGCCGAGAAGTTAGACGATAAGTGTTTTTATATCGATGCGTGGAATGAATTCTTATCGTTGCAGGGACTTTCGCAGCCTGATTCCTTCATCTCGAAGCAAGAAATAGAGGAAAACGAGGAACTCCATAAGAAAGAGCCGAATGATGACCTGCCCCTCGATGTTGCCCAAGCAGATGTAGATGAGAATGTCAATGAGGAATCAACGATCGAGGTGCAAAAGAGCAGCAGAGAAAATCGTGAGAAGATCTCGGTCGAGGAACCACCAACGCTCGAGCTCAAACAATTGCCCGATCACTTGGAGTACGCTTTCCTCGAGGAGAATGCAAAGCTTCCGGTAATCATCGCGTCAAAACTGGAGAAGGAGCAGAAACTCATGCTCTTAAACACACTACGGGAGCACAAGAGGGCACTTGCATGGAAGATATCGGATATCCGAGGAATTAGCCCGACCTTTTGCATGCATAAAATTCTAATGGAAGACGACTTCAAACCGGTGGTACAACACCAAAGGCGTTTGAACCCCAACATGAAGGAGGTGGTGAAGGCCGAGGTAATAAAACTACTCGACGCGGGAGTGATTTACCCAATCTCGGACAGTGCATGGGTGAGCCCAGTTCAGGTAGTGCCGGAAAAAGGAGGAATGACAGTTGTGCCCAACGAGAAAAATGAACTCATTCCGACGAGGACTGTCACAGGATGGCGTGTTTGCATTGATTATCGCAAATTAAATGACGCAACGCGAAAAGACCATTTTCCTCTTCCTTTTATTGATCAAATGCTTGAACGTTTGTCTGGTCATGGATTTTATTGTTTTCTTGATGGACTTTCAGGTTATTTGCAGATTCTCATTGCACCCGAGGATCAAGAAAAGACGACGTTCACGTGTCCATTCGGGACATTCGCCTACCGACGGATGCCTTTTGGACTTTGCAATGCTCCGGCCACCTTCCAACGTTGCATGATGGCTATCTTCGATAAACTAATAGGTGACGGAATGGAGGTATTCATGGATGATTTTTTGATTTTTGGTGACTCATTCGAGGTATGCTTATTTAATTTAAAGAAAGTACTTCAGCGATGCGAGGAAACAAACCTTGTGCTAAATTGGGAGAAATGTCATTTTATGGTAAGAGAGGGTATTGTTTTAGGTCATAAGATATCGTCGAGAGGTATCGAGGTAGATAGAGCTAAACTTTTTTCGAACATCTTATATGTGCATGACTTGATTTTTGGTATAAATTTTTTCGAAAATTGGCATAAACTTTTTCGAAAATCATGTTTCCTTCAATCAAAGGGTGATTTCATGTTAGAAATCTTGTGAGTAATTAGGATACATATGCGAGTCGACTTCTTTCTTACATAGATGAACTTGGCGATACCTGATAGATTCGTACACATAACCTTATTTTTGTGAGATTTTTGAGCCTACGAGCTTTTTGCTCATTTCTTTGGTTGTGTGAATCATGCTTAATTTATTTCTCTTCAGAACTTGCTTGTGTATTACGTTTTGAAACTACTTAAAGTGTGATTGCGTGAAAATGAGGAAGGCATTAGGAATTAAGTCCATAGCCAAAGTATCCAACCACGACTGATCACCGTAGTTATCCACTTTGAGCCTGAGCCTTTTATTTGTGAAAACCGGATTATAATATGCCGACCCTGATTAAGCCTTCAGACATAAACCCATTAGAGCGATAGTAGGAGTGGAGGTTGAATGTCGGACTCAAAAAGCGCAACCCGTACTAAATTTGTCAAAAAAAAAAAAAAACCGACGAATGCAAAAAGAATAGAGGGGATGGATAAGAACGACGGATTTAGCGCATTCGAGATGATGGCATGATTCCGACACGACTACAGCTCATATACTTTTGACGCTTATTCCTTGCATATCTTACATATCTTAGCCATATTATAACCCGGTAAAGACCTTCCGATCACGCTTGAACATTGAAAGTGGTAGATTTACGATCATTTGCAAGCTTATGGTAGAGATTAGATTAATGCATGACCCGAGAGATATCACCGACATCTTAACCTATACACTTAGTGATTTGAGTGAATCTTTGTGAGGTACGGATCTTGATAGGTATTTCTAAGGAAGTCGTGTGGTTAGTTGTTGATTTAGAATATGCTTTCCGACTTTACTTGCATTATCTCCTACGTGATTTTATTCTTGATTGATACGTTGCATGGTTTTATCCTTTTATATGCCATTTGTATTTAAGTGTGGGGATATTTGATAAACGTATTTTCTTACGTTTATATTTGTTATATTTAAGTCGTTTGCATGATAAGTAAGCCGTTTTGATTATTTCTGCACTATAATATGGCTTCACAAAAAAAAATCAAACGTTTTACGGCAGTTTTGCGACAGTTTAGATTATCTCAATGATCACAGGGTAAACGATGTTCGATGGACCTGAAATTTTAACCATAGATAGAGGACTCGTAAATCTTAATTTTGCCCGAAGGGATTTTAAATCCGATGTCTAGATCGAAAGATATGAATTTTTGAACTGGCTGTTGTTTTGCAGAACATGAGTCAAGGCCGTGACTGTTATGCAAGAGGCCGTGAATGCTACCAGAATGCCATTTTCTTGTGCGATGACGTCACGGCCGTGAAGGTCAGCCAACCAAGCCGTGAAGGACCATTCATGGCCGTGAAAGGAGGTGCTTGAGGCCGTGAAGGCGGGCAGAAACCCATTTTCTAACCCCCGAACGCTTCACGGCCGTGAATAATAGTATACGAAGCCGTGAACGTGGGCAGAGACGTGTTTTTCTTCAGATTTTAAGTTGTCACAGCCGTGAGGATGCATATAAGAGGCCGTGAACCTCTTTGTGGCAGCATTAAAAGTCAAGAACAAGATAAGAAACGAAGTTAACTTATTTGGAATGAAACTTGTATCAAAGTCAGAGCAAATATCACGCTTGAAACAATATTTCTGCATAGGACAAGGCAATTAAACGCAAGGGCTGCTCAAGAGAGATTTTTGGCTGCACAAGTCTATGAAGATGATTTTGCTCATCTTTGTGGGGCTGAAGAGAGATGATAAAGGAGATGATGAAAACTCTATATAAAGAGCCAACATGAGAAAGAATGGGGTAGAGGAACGTGAGGCAAAAAGGTACGCCATTAAGTTCACATACTTACGAACACGTTGCCTCAATAAAACCCAAGAACACCTCCCATACACATATTTAGTTTGATCACAACGTGCTCGATAGAAGTACTCAGTGAAGGGCGAGATTAACTTCGAAGCCGAATTCAGGGAAGCATTTATGATATCTTCGGTGTTAATTACGTGTTTTGTTGTGATCATTATGAGTAGCTAAATATTGTGTATTTGAGATGAGATGAACCCTAGTGCGATCGATCGTATGTTTACGTATATTTGATGTTATGTTGTCGTTATGACTCGTTTATGAAGCATATGATTTTAATTATGTCTATGTGATTGAAAATGTCTAGTTAGCTTGGTCATGTCTATGTGTTTAAGTTAACAAAGTTGGAAAATCGTACGCTACGCTCGAGAGAGGGGCGAACGATTAGACCACTCGTAAACGAGCGGAATAAACTCATCGCTAGAGATAGGTTGAACTACCCCGCCGGATTAGAGTCAAATCTAATAGTGGGATTCACTGTGATTTTAATGCGATCATCGGTTAAGTAGTTAGGGAAGCTTGCCCGGCTACTTAAAGCGTTGATTAGTTGTTTGCGAGTCTCGTATGATAAGGCGCGGTTTCGTCAGTCGTATGAATTCGTACACATGTTGTAGGAATCTCCACGGTCTAATGACAGCGTTGCTTACGTGTACTTGATATATGTTTTGGTCGAGCTAGGGGGATTCGAAGTCTCAAATACGTTTGTTTCCATCAGAGTTTTCCTCTTCGTACCATTTTACTCAGTTGTTATTATTATTTATCGTTTCAACAACCCAAAAATATTTACTAGGATATTTAGACGATGGTTTTCTAAAGTACATAGTTCCCTAGGGATTCGATACTCGAATACTTGATACGTATATGCTATTTCGATAGGTACACTTGCCTGTTGAGCGTAGGATAATTCGTTAGTATTCGTCTTATTTTATTACTCGATCCGCTCGATCACTCGCGAACTGCACCTGCGGTTGAAGACACTCCAACAATCCTACATTCATCTGCGCCGACCGAAGAGTCACAAGAAACCATTTCATTATACTGCCGCCGACCAGACCGACTCCACTTAATCAACACTAAATAATAAAATATTTTTCTGCAATGTTTGCCTTGTTTCTGCAATATATTGACAAACTCGTATGTTTCAAAATTTCATATTAAATGTTTCAACGTTAGTTGAAAGTCACACTATGCTTGTGACTCGCGATCGATCTCAGCCGTAGATCTAGTCTGATCGGACGTTCCAGATTCGCCATGCTTTGCGCGTGAAGAGGCATGAGGCGTGTGACGATTTTATAAGTAAAATCCCGCCTTCAACGAGAGCCCTCCGATCTTGATCCGACGTTCGAGATTTATCATCCGCATGATCAAATCTCATTTAATCTCGGCCATTGATCTTACTTCGTGTGCCATCCGACGAACCACATTCAAACTTCAACTTTAAACCTCTGCCTTCAGATCTCGCGCGCACCTAGATCGAGCGGCTCCTGAACGCCGCATCACTTCAGCTCTTCTCAAGCTCATTTCGTCCGATCGATTCCAGCGTCTCTCGGCTCGGCGAGGTTTAGGCTCGCATTTCTCAACAAAGACTTTACTTAAAACATTAATTAGGGGGTGCCAATATAATCTAAGGTAATAGTGTAATAAATGAAAGTGGATTTTGAGATTGAATACATCTACTGAATAGATATTGGCCGAGAATCATGCCCAGTTGGCCTTAGAGGTTGTATTTATTGCTTATATTTTGCAATTGCTTCTTATTCGTGAAGTTTTGATTGAATAAATCGCGTGGAAGTGATTCTTACAACATAGAATTGTTAGAGATGTTAGCATTATCGGAATGTGTACTTAGCAACTCAAATAAAGAAGTTATCATCAATCTCATTTAGGCTTCCCTCATTTGTTACCTTTGTGATCGCTTGATGGCCACTCGTGATTTCGGTATCTTTACTCTGATGAATTATCTAAGTAATCCTCCTGTGGTATGATGAATGCATTTCGATTTTATTATTTTTGAAACATAATGAGCTTTCTGTTCGTGTATATGCAAATGATAACCTGTTAAGGTTCATATTTCCATTGCTTACTTACTGCATGATGTTTTATAAGCAAATCTATTTGGCAACGAACTATTATAATGACATGATTCTTGGTTGATGTTGTAAAATTCCTAAAATTTGCAGTTATCACGTTGCGGAGCAGAATACCGTGCGAAAAAGGGAAGTCACCGACGATATCAAATGAAGAATAATACCCTAGTCAATGGAGACAATGTTGTTAAACAAATACGCATAATGTTTCTTGATATTCTATGGTAGAATGGACAAATTCAAGAAATGTATTAGCGACTTGTGCTTTTAATGAGTTGAAATATAATGAAACATGTTATTGAGTTAGGATGAATGCACTTCGATTTTATTTTTATTGTTGTTGAACGCATTTTTTTGTCAATGTAAATGTCTCGTTAGTTTTGAATACTGTAGAATGGGTATATTTGTCACAAGCATGGTTTTGAAGACCGGACCGGCCGGTTCCGGCCTGCTCCGACCGCACCGGTCAAAAATCCGGTCCGGTCTATATTTATAAAAAAAATTTAAATATTCGATTATCAATAAGTTGTACAAAAAAGAGTAAATATATGAGAATATTGGTTTGGTTTGCTGGTGAATATCTGATTTATTTATCTTAACGGCTGGGTTCGAATACCACCCAATACTTACTATTTTAATTTACCTTGTCAACTCGATATTTTCTTTTTATTTAATTTTGACTCAGATTGATAGATTTTAATACTTGACGTTCCCATATTACACTTAATTTTTAACCCCAACATAATTTAGTTTTATTTAATTTGTTACTAAATTTTTAAAATTATAATATAAAAAAAAATTCATAAAAATATGTATATTTCCTTTGATATTTTGTTTGATTCATTTATAAAATATATATATTTGTTATATCTAGAGATACCAGTTTTACTCCGGTTTGATTCCAGTTTTATACCTGTTCACTAAACCTTAAACCACTAAAATTTTATGTCCGGTTCGAAAACCCAGTTTCAGAACCTTGGTTACAAGGCTTCATAAACATAAATAAAATTTGTTTCACATCAAAGCTCTGTAAGATTTTTAATTATGTTTTTAGAGGATATTCTATTCGTTTTGCTGATTGATTTATAATTTTCAAGGAACTTCTCTACTGAGAATAAATTTAAGTTATGAGAAAATATTTAAAAATATGAGATATGAAAATATTGTGCATAAAGGATACTGTCAGAGTACTACAACCTAACTATAAGTCACTTATTAAATGAAGTATATTATATGATATCGAATAGTTTTCTACAGACTTGAATTTTTTTTTTTATATAATAATAATAATAATTTTATAGCTCTCAGACAATAAATATTTGTTCCATACGTAATCTTGACAAAACTCTATTTGATAATAACTGTGAATCGTTAACCAAACATAAATAAAATCCCATTATCAAGATGAAAGTTGTTAAAGCATTTTAATTTTATATTATACTAGTTTTGCCCTCGTGCGATGCACGGGTCTAAATGAACGTAGAAATTGGACAAACTCGACCTCAACTTTATAGTATACTCAACTTGTTAACTTCGATTTTTATTTTATGCAACAACGAAATCTGCGAAATCAATAAATATATTCTTTGGCGACCTCATTAGCACTTCTAAGTTCTATGGTTTATTTAAAACAGGCACTTTAATTTCTCCAGTCTCTTGTGTAAACATAGCCACTTGACCGGCAATATCATCATTTTATCAACTAATCACATATTAATTGCCTAGCACGTTTGTTCCCAACATTCTTCGATGGTCTTAAGAAAGTAATATATTATTAGATCAGCTTGAAACATAAAGAAAGATTATAATACCGATCCACATGTCGCTGAAATCTCACTGTCATATCTCGCACATCCCCAAACAGCCGGCTGCACCCAGACTATACCAACAACCTCTAGCAGTTCTCCTCACCAAACCCTCGAAGCCGAGTAGCGCGCCTACCAAATCTTACTTGCCCCCCTCGTACCCGCCGCACACACCATATATCTACCCTAGCGGACTCTCACAGCACCCCCTCGCACTGTTGAGTGGAAAGTAAAGATATTATATTGAATACCTTTTCAGTGAACTCCTAATATTGCTCTATCATCTCGAGAACGAATAGCACCTGCAAATGGAAAAGATCAACATCTCAAAAACATATGAAAAATTAATAATAACACGAAAGATGCACCTTCCTTTCGACGTCTCAGAAGCACCGACCACAACATTCTGTGCAGTAGGGCAGACGGCGATTGGGGTTGAAGCGTCGGGGCATGGGGTTTGACGGTGTTATTACTTTGATGGCGACGGAATAGGGTTGAGGGTTGAACCACGAATGAAATTGGTTCTGGCTTAGGGGTTTGGTCGATCGTGGGATTTTTTTTAAGGGGGTTTGATGTCGCAAGGGGATTGGCTATGGGAGTGGTCAATGAGAGTCCACATCCAACTTTTATATAGTATAGATAACATCAAATGGTTACGTACAGTTATAATTTGTCAAGATTACGTATGGAACCAATATTTAATGTCTGGGAGGCTATTACAAAATAATAACAAAAATTTCAAGTCTGTAGAAAACAATTGAGGAATCTATAGAAAAATACCCATTTATATAAAAAATTCGCAAGTCAGTACCCTGTCAGATTTGTTTATATGTAGGTACCTATTGGAATAATTTTTTTGCACATTGGTACCTGTTCCGCCGCAAGTACGTCATATAACATATTTAGGTACAATAGAGAAACGTATTGTGGTACATAATACAGTGAGAAAATGGTACATCATATAATACATTAAGGTACCACGTAGAATGTATATAGGTACCATAATGAGTACCATATAAACGCGTGACATGTTACGTAATACACATATAATAAGGTACGTCAAGACTGGGAAAATGGTACACACAACCGAACGGGTACTTAAATAAAAAATTTTCTGACAGGGGTACTGACTTGCAAATTTTTTATATAAATGTTTGTGTAGATTCACCAAAACTATTTGATGTCAATACTTGTCCACTTGTAAGATGGGGGTATCATTTTGTTGGTGACGTGTCACTCCAAGGAGAGTTCTTATCAACTTTTATATATTATAGATTGACTCGTAACAAATTATACGGCTCTAAGTTTGAAAAAAGGGAGAACGACATTTTTCGTCCCTGATGTTTGGGGCATGAGCGTTTTCGGTTCCCAATGTTTTGAGGTGCTACTTTTAGTCCCCAATCTTACCGATTTTGGGTCGTTTTGGTCATTCAATTAACGTAATAACTAATTTAGATGAAATTTAACACATGAGAGCACATGACTCCTTTAACTTGACTTAATAGCTCATGAATCATCATCTTCTTCAACTAAAACGCACGCGAGCATCATTACGTATCACATCTAACTCATTTTCAAGGTTGTCGATCATTTTCTAAATGTGATGGTTCATGTGCGTTTAAATCGAAGAGGAAGATTTGTTATGAGGTTTTAAATCGAGTAAAAGGAGATCATGGGCTCTCACTTGTTAAATTCGTCTAAACGAGCGATTAAATTAAGCGAGCGACCAAACCGTCCTCGGTAACATTGATGACTAAAAGTGGCACCTCGTAACATGGACCAGAAATGCCCATGCCTCAAACATTGGGGACCAAAAATATCGTTGCCCTTTAAAAAAAAATAATCAAATAAAATTACCCTTAAATCCCTTTTTCTGATTTCCCCCCTCAAGTCTTTCTAGGTTATTGTTGGCTCCCTCAAAACCTCGGGCTATTAAGAAAAGGGATTAGTTTTTATCCCTTTTAAAAAAAAGGGACTTGACTTTGGTCAATTAAAAAAAAGGGAGTGGGTTCAATTAAAACACTAAATATTAACTATTAACTAAATTAATCATTAAATATATCTTTTTTAACACAATAAAAATCCAACGAACCAAAACGACGAAAAAACAGAAAATCGAGCCAAAAAAAGAGCAAATACCGAATCATCCAACCAATATCCACTAGATCCGGAACACCCAAGATCCAATAATCTCGATTCTTTTCTTCAACGCATATTCAGTAAGTAATCTGGCATTTCCTTTTCTGCAGTTTTGTTAAACTGAACTTTCAGCATTGCAAATTACGTTCATGTTAACCACATTTTACGCTTCGAGTATCGGGATTTGAATTTCGCATCATTGGGTAGTTGTGATTAGGATTTTCACGGTCGATCTGTGTTAATTTGAAGGAAAATGCCGTTTTTCAATTATTCGAATATATTATTCGATTTTTTCTTGTTCGAAAATGTTGTTCAAATAAGTATTTTTCTACATATCAAATTCGAACCTGTTACTCGTAACAATACTTTATTCGAGTATAATATTCGGTTTTTTTTTTGCTCGAAAAGATAGTTCGAATATGTGTTTTTTCAACATATTGGAATGGCTCAATGTACATACTAGATTATTTATTCGAACAAGCTTTGCGGGTAATCGCATAATTCGAATACATTACTCGAATAATTTTTTTTCGAGTTTTCAATTTATTCGAATAGTACATTTGATTTAAAAATTCGAGTTTATTTATATGCAGGTTATGCCGACCAGCATCATGATTGATTACGATGTAGAATGGATTATTGGAGATGATAACAAGTATAGTTGGATTCCAAGGATGGAACAAATATAAAGCCCATTGGGTTCGATGGTGATTGTTGTTTGCTGGACGATCTGCGAAACGAAATATATGCGTCTATTAATGTAAGCGGGAGGCCGGCGTTGAAGTTGAGTTATCAACTACGTATGAGAGGTATGAAAGGTTGTGCTCCATTGTATATAAGGAATGATAGATAGTTGAAGGGTTATATTTACTTAGGGGGTCCAATAGATATACCGATTCTCTATGTGGAAATCGGACACGCTACGACTCTTCTCCGTCAAACTCTTGCGGATGATGAAGTTAGCCTTCTTCTAGTTGAGGTTCGTAGCGGTGGAGGTGGTTACAACGATGATTATTTTGATCGTATCATCGACTTCGGCACTGATGAAGATGTGAATTATGGGGGGGAGGGTCACGATGAAGCGAACGTACACACCAACTATGATGGGAATGTTGTTACACGGCAGAACGTGCACGTCAATTTTGATGGCGTAATCGAAGAAAATGCAGACAGGGATGAGGAGAACAATGAGGAGGAAAATGCAATTATTCCTAGTGATCGGTATTTTTTTACGGATGATTCCACCATGAGAGTCGGTGACGAATTTGAGGATAAGAGGGCTGCCAAGAAGAGAATCCAAAGAGTTGCCGTAGATGCATCCTTCGAGCTCCGGAGCGTAAAATCTTCTCGATCGGTCTATGCCGTGAAATGCAAAGAGGAGGGATGTACTTGGAGGATATGGACGGCAAGGATTAAGGATACATCCGTATTTTCGATTCGTACATATTGCAACACACATACGTGCGACCTTGCAAATCGTAACGCAAGACTTACTCAAGCATCATCATCCTCCGTGAGCGATATGCTGCTTGAATCTTTTCAGGGCTCTACAAGTACACTGGCCCCTAAACTAATTCGAACAATGATGAGAAACCGTGGAATCGAAGTTTCATACTTCAAAGCATGGAAAGGAGTCATTTTAGCACAAAATGCAATGAAGGGTGACCCCGACGAGAGTTACAAGCTGTTGCCGTCATACTTGTCGACATTGAAAAGGTTGAATCCGGGAACCATAGTAAGTCTATATCTAGACGATGAGCGGAGATTTAAACATGTATCCTATCCCTTGGTGCTTGTATTGCAGGATACCGTCATATGAGGAAGGTTGTTTGCATCGACGGCACTTGGTTGAAAAGAAAGTATAACGGTACGTTACTCGTTGCATCGGCAGATGATGGCGACACCCATCAGTTTCCTTTGGCTTGGGGCATAATTGACAATGTAGAGTCGATAGAAGCTTGGACGTGGTTTCTGAACGAGCTCTTGGCAGTCGTACCCAATGAGAAAGATCTTGTTATCGTCTCCGATAGAGCTGCTTCAATCGCCAGCGTTGCAAACATCTACAATCGTGTACACCACGGTCATTGTATTTGGCATCTATCACAAAATATGAAAGGCCGTTGTAAGAAGCATGGTGCGACTGAGATGTTCATGCGGATTGCTAAACTATACACGCAATGTGACTTTGATTCACAATACACAGGATTTTGAGAAAAGGTTTCCCGCAGCACATGCGTATTTGGAAGCAAATGCTACTAAGGAACGATGGAGTCGAGCTTATTCTCCGATAACTCGCTATAACATCATGACTACGAATGGAGTCAAATCGATCAATGCAAGACTCCGTGAAGAAAGAAAGTTCCCAATCATTGCGCTTCTGGATTCAATAGAGGATGACGGCGGATTGATTTGCTAGATACAGACATAAATCCATACAAGCAACCACACAGTTTACCCCAACGGTGGAAACAATAATCCGTGAAAGGTATACGCTGAGTCAAGGGTATGAAGTTGGTGAAATCGCTCCGCAAGAGTATGATGTCCGATCTTCAGGGAGTCGTGCCATTGTTAATCTGCAATCGAAGACATGTACGTGCCGCCAATTCGATATCGGCAGGATTCCGTGTCCGCAAGCAATCGCAGCGAGTCTACGAGCGAACAGGTCTTTCTATCCATTGTGTTCGGATTATTATTTTGTGGTAACGTGGCAGTTCGCTTATCATCGAAGAGTTTCTCCGGTTGCGGATCAAGTCGAATGGGATACCGTGGAGGAATTGGTGTTGCCGCCTCGGTTCGTAGCAAGGGGTGGTAGGAGAAAAGAAAGTAGGTTTCCGTCCGTCGGTGAGTTTGGTCGTAGACGTTAATTATATTGTAATTTGATCAGCGATACAATGTTGCTATGGATATTTTAAGATTGTATCCATCCGAATTTTATATGGAGGTTCGAATAGTTCGAATATGTTACTCGAATAAAATTGTGTTAAAGATCGAAAATGAACTTATTCGAGTATGTTTGGAAAATCGAAAAATGTTTCGGATAAGTTACTCGAATAAAGCATTTTTATTAGAATAAAAGAACAGTTAGAATAACAGAATTAACATGTTAAAGGTCTAAAATGAACTTATTCGAGTACAGTTGGAAAATCGAAAATGTTCGGATAGGTTACTCGAATAAAGTATTTTTATTAGAATAAAAGAAAAGTTAGAATAATAGAATTAACCTGTTAAAGGTCGAAAATGAACTTATTCGAGTAGGTTTGGAAAATCGGAAAATGTTCTAAACTCGAATAAAATATTTTTATTAGAATAAAAGAAAGGTTAGAATAACAGAATTAACCTGTTAAAGGTCGGAAATAAATTATTCGAGTATAGTTGGAAAATCGAAAACATTCGGATACCATATTCGAATAATATAATTCGAGTTGTTTCTTGTAAAATTCAAATTATGTTTATCTAAATATCTAGGTGTAGAAATATTAATATTTCGATGTTTTAGAGCCTTTACAAAGTTAATAATTCGCTTGATAAACAAAAACAATATTTGATGATAATCGTGGAATGAGTTATGATGGAATGAAATATAGTTCGACTTTTGTAGAGATGATGTTTGATAATAATCGAGTATAATTCGACTTTGTAGAGATGATATCATATCTTAATTTGATATAATTTACTTTCATGAATATGTAAAACACTAATAATACCAAGATAAGCAACACATTTAACATTACATGATAATAGTAATAATAACATTTAAATTTTTATTAACCTTTTTTCGAATGATGTGTGGAAGTTCGAATAGGTTCGACAATAATACTCGAAAAATGTTTAGTATCGAAGTTCACAATAATGCACTTATTCGAGCGATTTTGGAAAATCGAAAAAGGTTCGATTCTGTTACTCGAATAACGTATTGTTATTCGAGTAACATGAAAGGTTCGAATAACAGAAACTTTCACAAAATTTCATCCCAAATAACACTGAACTCACAGATCAGCATTTCATCCCAAATCAACATATCATCCCAAAACAATATATCATCCCAAAATCAACATATCATCCCAAATTCAACAATTCATCCCAAAATCAACATATCATCCCAAAATCAACAATTCATTCCAAAATCAATATATCATCCCAAATACAGTTAAAAAGAGAAATACATTGCTAGTTCAAGCAGTCCAATTGTTAAACCATATACAAATAGTCAAAAACTTTCTAAACAAACCAATTTTTTTATCGCTCAACGCCGAGAGATCATCTCTATTGCCGAATATCGTCGACATAGCCGCCCACAGCATATAAATACTACACTTCCCGATGTCCGACGAATAGAACAATTTCAGCTTTAATACCAAATTCTAGACAATTAAGTTCGATATGTAAAAAAATAAGACAAATGGAAATTACCTGAGACGTTGTTGAGGGAACTTGTCGCACTGCGTATATGTAAATTTATCGAGGTTTTCATTTACCCCTTCGTGTTGAAGCATCAGCCGTATCAATTCAGAGAGGGGTTCGAGGTACGGCTTCATGACTCGCATATCCGAATCACTTGACTGGTCGGAGTCGAGAATTTGAATGGTTCTCTCCTTGAACCGAGCGACTAGAAGCACCCAATGACTATTAAACGCCAATGGGATGACGGCAGCCTCCGCTTGGTTCCAGTGGAGGGACGGCTTATTAGGCGTATTGATTTCTCCCTTAGCGAATTGTCGAAACGAGTCCATCTCCCACGGGCGACCTTTGGCGGACTCAAGGAAGACCGCTTGTGCGAAGTTGGTATGCATGAATGCTACGCGTTCCACAGGAAGCACGTAGCATTCTTGCATCGCAATAAAACCCTGGAATACCTCGTTGACGTGCTGCAAAAATAGCATCAAATGTTATTAAACAAAATAATTAATTAACTGGAACATATTGAGAAAAAAGAACATACCGCTTCGGAGATCCAAATTTTTGGATCAGATAGGTCTTTGAAGAACTTCTTGTCGTAAGCCTGTATTATTCCCGCCCGTTCCTCAGATCCACTCATTCTTTTTAACTCCACCCCGAATGCACCCCAGCTTTTCAACCTCGACTCAATGTGATGCTCTAAGTTGTTGATGCGAGGTTTTGTACTAGGAGGGGTCGATTCAGGCAACGACACAAATGGGCTGCTCAGCGCCTTTGATCGTTTCTTCTCACGTCCAGGATGATCCCGTTTTCCTTTCCGTTTGTACTGTTTCCCGACGGGCTCCGTCACCGTCCTCTCGGCCTCGGGCTCCGTCACCCCCCTCCTGGCCTCGGGCTCCGTCACCCCCCTCTCGGCCTCGGGCTCCGTCACCGTCCCAATCTCGGCCTTCGTCGTCCTCTCGGCCTCCGTCTCAATCCCCATCCCCGTCTCAATCCCCGTCCCCGTCTCAAAACCTAAAAATGGGAGTGATACGCAAACATTGAGAGAAACTAATTAAAGCAGGAAATACGTAAAACGTAAACATACCGATATTTGCCTCTGGCGTATCATAACTCCTATCCCGTTCCCTTGTCGACCTCAGCGTCTCAAAACCTAAAAATGGAAGTAATATGTTGAACTTAAGTAATATATATATATATCAATATAATTTTATATAAAGTAAACATAAAGTAATGCATACCCTCGAGTACTATCGCGCGTAACTCCCCTATCTCTGTCCTCAACGACCCCATCTCGGCCTCCACTTTATTAGCGAGACGAATCTGTTCTTCCCGCATATCCCTAACGTCGGCCTCCATCTTCTCCATTCTTCTATCAATATGGGAGACTATCGAAGAAGAAGATACAGGTAGATGAGTGGATGCCTCACGTTGCAGAGGAAAGGATGCTTCACATCGCCGGAGGAGTGGATGCCTCACGATACGGAGGAGGAGACGCGGGAGGAGATGGACCAAGTCGATGGCTAGAGCAGTAGACCGACATCCCATTCAGAAGATGCTCCACTATCCTATGGGATACGGCATCATCCCTGCTGCCACAAAAGCCGGCGATCGTGCGGTCGTGATCTGAATCAACTTTAGCATCGGATGGTGTAAGCCAACACCGCACATCCTGTGTATTTGTACAAGTTAAAAAACTCAATCGAATTAGGGATGTGCAACTCTAAAAATTCATATTATAAATAAATTTATATACTTATATCCATCTCCACATCATTGAAGACATGCTCCACCGCTTCCCATGACGGAGCAAAACTCTTGCCATAGAATTTGGTCTTCCAATGGCACATGCGGCGTATCGGGAGTCGTTCATCGCCTTTCCTCCTTGCAAATTCGACCCCAACACCCGGTCAACATTCATATGCAAGAACCTGATAAAAGAGAGTATATGTAAGTTAAAAAATATATAATATAACTTAAATAAAACAAATTTACTTACCTGAAGCGGTTGGATGAAGCCGCTAATATCGAAGGTCGTCTGGTATTTTCCCTTGGAAGTCATCATCCGACGCTTCTCCACTAGGTCTTTGTTCAGACCATACAGAACCTCGCCGAATGCAATCCTTCCCCAAGGATAGTTGTTGAAGCTATCGAAATCCTCCACCAGACGGAGCCACTCGCTCTTAACCTTCAAGTCCCTTTTCACTCTCCGCGGCCCTAGTACCCCGACAACAAAATATAGTAGGGCCGCGATCTTCAATTTCTGGATATTCATGCCCGTGTCACCGTCGGCTGGAGGATCGCGCATCATACCGTCAACCTTCCGCTCCAGATCATCCAAATATATTACTCTCTTGTCTACAAGCCATAAAACAAACGTTAGTTTTTAACATTTAAGTAAAAAAGATTCAAAATGATAAAAAAAAAGGAGAATCATACCAGGCCAATGCCTCCTTGCAAACTCGTTCGATGAAGGTATCACTTGATCATCGGCAGCGTGACAGTGCAGGCCGGCGAGCAAGCAATACTCGACCAACGAAAATGGTAACGGTGCTCCCGAACGACCATCCACAGCTCCTGCGAGTCAGGCACATACTCGACCTGACGGCTCATCAGAAACCACATAAGCATGTTGGAGTTGTAGTGGTCTCGGGCCACCTTTATCAGGTTCCCGAACTGGGTCGTAGAGACCATCTCCGCCTTTTCCCTTTCGTTCAAAAGCGTACGAATGCGTTCGCATAGTAGCATGTACTGTGATGTCAACGTAAGGGTGGCATGGTAGAAATTATCCGCCAGCATCTTCGTAGAAAAATAGATCTGAAAAATTGCAAAAAAAAAAACATAAAAAACCACTGTTATTCGAACTTATTATTCGAGTAATATACACTCTAAAAGAAAATACGTTATTCGAGTAACATTACTCGAATAACAAACTCGAATAACCGCAAATCAAATTTTTACACCTAATTCACAGAATCCGATCGATTCGATGTTAACCCATCAATTTCACATGAAAATCGGTCGATTTAACTATATGTACACAAAACCCAAAAACCCATTAAGATTAATTAACTCACCCTGACTCTATCGCCTTCACCGATCTCATCAACCCGGTCCCGTCGAAGTGCATATGGCCTAGTTCGTTTTGATTTCGTCATTGTAGTCGATCGGTCTCAGATTTGGAAGAAGATTTGTGGAATGATTCGATTGTTGAATTCGAGTGTGTGAAAAAATCGAAGAGAATAGAAGAAAAGGGGAATACTAGGGTTCGAGTGAATTTTTATTCTGACCTTTCGCATTCTTATTTGTTGATGTTTTTTTTCGACTAACACATTATTCGAGTATAGTTTTCGAGTTTGCTTTACGGGTTTATTACTCGATTAAATATTTATATCGGTGAGGAGTTATTTATTCGAGTCTTGTAATTTATTTTGGTCGTATAATCTATTCGAATATGATCGAGTATTTATTCGGTTGTATATATTACTCGAATAACTTAGGGCTTGTTTGGAAACCCATTCTAAATGCACTTTTGGAGTAATAAGCCCATGTAAAAAAATTTATAGCGTTTGGTATTTAATTTTAAATGGACTTCCAGAAAAGTTAACTTATCAATAAGCTCATTATGAATAAGTGGAAAATATCACTTTTAGGGAAGCACATCTCAACTTCGTACATCTATACGTGCACCATCATCTAAACTCACTTTTAGTTGCAATGGACTTTTCAGATGAAAACTTGCCAAACACTGTCAAAATAAAAAAAATGAGACTTTTAAAAAAGTCAATTTCTAATAAGTCCATTTTTAAAAGGACTTTTGTCTTATAAGTGCTTCCAAACACCACCTTATTAAGTTGGTTAAACCGTAAACGTTTGATATTTAACATTCTTAAATATTTTTTAGTAAGGATATTCTACTCATTTTCACCCCACTCCCTTTTGTTTATTCTCAAAATTCCCGAGAGAATTACAAAAATGATGTTATTTTGAGAATGAAATTACAAAACTAGTTGAGTTTTTAAATCCATTACAAAACTAATAAACTTTTTTAATTTTAACTATTTTTATTTTCATTTTAACCACGAACATACTTAAAATTATAAATTTTCACTAATGTTATCTTCAAACAGCACAACACTTGTTAATAATTAAAAATTTACCCAACTTTTAACTCAAATATATTAAAAATATATTACTTAAAGAAATAATCAAAAGAATAATAAAATTACTTGGCATGACCGTGACCTACTCTTCCCTCGTTAGTTCAATATCTAGAGCTGTCAAAACGGGACGCCAAGCCTGGCCGGTCCGTAGCTCGCCAAAGCTCGCCTTGGGCGGGGCGGGCGCGGGTAAGCCCGCCGTCTGGCAGGCCTAGAAATTGAAGGCCCACCTCGCCACGTGAGTTAAAATAAGTTGGAGTAAAAATTTAATTATTAACAAGTGTTGTGCTATTTGAAGATAAGAATAGTGAAATTTGTAATTTTAAGTATTTTCGTGGTTAATAAAAATAATTAGAATTTAAAAAGTTGATTAGTTTTGTATTAAGTTTAAAAACTCAACTAGTTTTGTAATCTCGATTGCTATTCACCGCCCCCTTTTTCCTAGTCACCGCCCCCTAAAGGGCTGGAAAAAGACGATTTTGCCCTTATGATATTTAAATTAATTTAAAAAGAGAAAAGGGCCTATTTTCACGACTGGTAAGCCAAATTAACGTAAAACATTGTTCGAATTTCAACTCGACCGAAAGAAAAAAAAAAATTTCGACCGAAATCAATTTTCGGTCAGTACTGTACTGACCGAAAATTGATTTCGGTCAGTACTGTAACGACCGAAAATTGATTTCGGTCAGTACAGCACCGACCGAAATCAATTTTCGGTCGGTACTGTAACGACCGAAAAAAATTGATTTCGGTCGATTTTTTTTTTATATATATTATTTATTTTGATTATTTATTTATATTATTTATTTGAATTATTTATTTGTATATTTTATTTGGATTATTTATTTGGATTATTTATTTGTATATTTTATTTGGATTATTTATTTTTATTATTTATTTGGATTATTTATTTGTATTATTTATTTGGGTTATTTATTTATATTATTTATTTGGATTATTTATTTGGATTATTTATTTGTATATTTTATTTGTATTATTTATTTTTATTATTTATTTGAATTATTTATTTGTATATTTATATTCGAAACGGAATAAATATGCAAACAAATAAACATATATAAAATCCGTCCGATACAATAAAAGATAAAAAAAACAATAGCAACAGCGTCAAGGGGCCTGGCGCCACCGGTCGTTGATGTCATTCAGCCTGTGTCGGAACTCGTCCGTACGCGTCGTTTCACCACGATGCAGACTGGCTAGCATGTCCGAACTCAAGCTGTACATCGTGCTGTACCACTGCACATAGCAATAATACGTACGATTACACATATAAATATAAAAAAAATCGACATAAGATTTAATTACGTACGTAGTCGGCGTGGCTGCGCGGGGGTATGCATGCCGATGAGGATCCCTGCTCCGTCGAAAGTAGGCGAGGATGAGAATGCATCTCATACCAGTCCATGTACCCTCCAACGGTTTCACCAAGGTACTGCGCGGTGGCACGATTGAGGTACGAGAGGTTGAGGATGGAGGCGTACGGGAACTGACGCCAAGCATGTTCTGCTGCATCGACAGAATGATGCACCTTATACCTCGTCGGGTCTGCTGGCATCCTCGTCGGGTCTGCTGGCATGACCGCCTTCCGTGGCGGATTCATCGGCGGCGGGATGACCTGCACGTACCCCAACTGGCGCAACACTCTCAAGGGCGAGTAGGGCTCAACGATGTCGCGATATATAACCCATCCAATGAAAATCGTCCTCAGCTGCTGCGACATTGGATCGGGACCGTACGGCAGCCAAGCAACCTGAAAACATTTAAAAAATTGTATATCATCCCACGAAAATATAGACTTAAATTGTTAAGATACCTCGCTTGTACACATGACATCTATCTGACGGCGGATAGCAATCAAGCGGTGGACCGTCCGCTCTGGCTGACATACAGACCACATGCGTGATCGTGCCTCGCCAGGCTCCACATGATGGGGGAGACGGTGTGGGCGGAAGCATGGGAAGTACTCGTAGATCCACGCCTGCAGTAACGAGAGGCACACAGCTAATCCCCTCGCATCCACCCTGCTTGCCATGCCAAGCCGGCGATAAAGGTAAGCGAGAACGGCCGAACCCCACGAGTAACCACTGGCAGAGGGCAACGACCGGTAGAACTCGTGCATGATGTCCGGCTTCACCCGGCTCCCGCTACCGTCGACGAACAGCGTCGACCCCAAGCAGAATCCACAACCAAGCGATGGCCTGCAACCCCGCCGGCCGCCTCTCCAACATCTGCTGCATCACGTCGTTAATCAGAAGCCCACCGCCTCTCCAACCCTCCCTGAGCGCGTCCGCGGAGATGCCCATAATCTCCCTCGCCGCCATCTTCTGGTCGGCGGCGGCTGGTGTCCCCGATACCGTCGTCCCGTCGATCGGGATACGCAGGATCTGCTCGACGTCGTGGAGCATGATCGTCATCTCCCCCCACGGCATGTGGAAGGTGTTCGTGTCTGGATGCCAGCGCTCCACAAAAGCGCTGAGTAGAGGCTGGTCCAAATGACCCATCATAGCATCCGTGAGGTGCGCAAGCCCCGTGCCATCGATCTGGCTCTGCGTCTCCGGCGGGAACTTGGAGTACCAATTCTTCAGCTTCCCAAGCACTAACGCCCGCTGCTCGCACTTCAGCAGGGGTCTCTCCTCACCCGTCCAGATGCGGGGCGCGATGTGCCCCAGATAACTACGGATCACCTCGTCATCATATGGACCACCGGGCTGTGGCCCCTGCACCCTCCACGAATCGTCATCTGTGACCCTGGAGCGCTTGCTCCCTATTTCATTTTTCACGAATAACGCAAAAATAAATTTAATTTCTTTTACGTATTTTAAGACACGACATCGCATGTCAGTTTATAGAGGAGAATGGAATTACCTGAGGAGGCCGGTGGCAGATCGTCGCCGGATGACTCAAACGATGCTCCATCATCCGGCACAGATGGAGGGGGTCTACTGCTTCCTCCGGGTAGGGTCTTTCCACCCTTGGTCTGTAATTAAAAAATAAATAATACAAATAAATAATCCAAATAAATAATACAAATAAATAATCCAAATAAATAATAAAAATAAATAATCCAAATAAAATATACAAATAAATAATCCAAATAAATAATACAAATAAATAATCCAAATAAAATATACAAATAAATAATCAAAATAAATAATCCAAATCAATAATATAAATAAATAATCAAAATAAATAATAATAAGAAAAAAAAATTCGACCGAAATCAATTTTCGGTCGTTACAGTACTGACCGAAATCAATTTTCGGTCAGTACTGTAACGACCGAAAATCGATTTCGGTCAGTACAGTACTGACCGAAAATTGATTTCGGTCGAATTTTTTTTTCTTTCGGTCGAGTTGAAATTCGAACAATGTTTTACGTTAATTTGGCTTACCAGTCGTGAAAATAGGCCCTTTCCCTTTCCTAGTCCCTGTCGGCGATCCATTGCGATTTCAGTATTTTTTTTTGTTTTTGTCTGATTTTCGATATGTGATTTAAAAAGTGTTGTCTGGAGAGAGCTTTAAATAGATATTTTTATTGTTTATTATAATTTTCTCTTTTTAAATTTGTTTAAAAATTATAAGGGCAAACTCGTCTTTTTCCAGCCCTTTAGGGGGCGGTAACAAGTAAAAAGGGGGCGGTAAATAGTAATTCCCGTAATGTAATTCCATTCTCAAAATAACAATCATTTACGTAATTCTCTCCAAAATTCCCCCGGGTCTTTTTAAAAAATAGCCTTTGACGTGGTCAACTTTAAAAAAATAGCCTCGTCGATTCTACCTTTTAAAAAATAGCCTTCAATTTAAGGGTATTTCCGTCTTTTTACAAGTGGTTCTCATAATTTTTTTTTTTAATAGCACGGGACCTGTGCTACAGCACAGGTCCCTTGCTATATAGTACAGGTCCCATGGAGCACGGGACCTGCACTATACAGCACAGGTCCCGTGCTGTATAGTGCAGGTCCCTTGCTCCATGGGACCTGCACTACGGGACCTGCACTATATAGCAAGGGACCTGTGCTGTATAGTGCAGGTCCCGTGCTATATAAAAAAAAAAAATTGGGGATTTGAACCCACGACCTATTACTTGAACGTCCGACTACACAACCACTGGACTACACCCCACCCGCCCACCCAAACGCGATTCCCATTTAACATATTGATTTTTAACGTGGGCACGATTAGTAAGGGCAGTATAGTCATTTTACATTTGAAGGCTATTTTTTTAACGTTGACCGAGTCAAAGGCTATTTACTTAAAAAACCCAATTCCCCCTCTCATCACCAAAAACACTCATCACCGTCTTCATCAACGGATTCCTAACACATACGAGTTTATTTCGCTAGATGGCGATAGAGTCCACTGCAGACGAGATCGATGGCATCATCGAATTGGTCGAAGAAGTCGATGGAGAAGAAATTGGCTCCAGAGATTTCCGATTCTCCAAAATCGGTGAAGCCGTACCCATCAACTCTGAAGAATTCGATCCTAATAGCCTCCCAATACGGCCTCTCGCCTTTTCAAAGCGGCTTCGTCTCTTCTTTGTTTCTCATCCAAATGGTGAAACAATCTACCGTGCTGTTCCACTACACTTCACTTTGTACTACGTTCACTCTGTCTGCGTTAAACTGCGCGTTATTGGTGTTATCCTTATGTCTTCCTTTTTAGGGTTTTGTGTTGCGAGGACCAAGGAATTGATGGAAGCAGCTGATGAGATCAAGGAGAAAAAAACTGTGCGGTGTGTAAGAGATTTGAGCGTTGTGGATGTTTCCATTGGAAAAGTTGATATCTTGGCTCTCTCTGCGGATGAATCGTTGCTTGCTGCTATTGTGGGGAAAAAAGTTAATATCTTCGCTGTTAGCGCTTTGCTGCATAAGGTATTGCTTCAGTTTTGTTGTTTATTTGGACGTCGTATTGAATAACTTTTTTGTGATGTTAGTGTTGTGGATTCATAAATTACAATATTGTTGCAGTGCCTTGTGTCCATGTATATATTTGGTTTAAGGACTGTCTGTGCGGTATATAAGCTGCTTGGAAAGTGAGTGAGGAACTAATCATATAATCAGAAAGTGAGTGAGAAACTAATCGTATCATAGAATTGTACAAGGATTGAACTTAACCGGGTGTTGCAAAATCTTGAATGGTCCTTGAGGCGATATACAAGGCTTCAAAATCAAATCAACTGGAAATGCATTTGAGCTATGTTGCAAGTATTGATTTTGCTTACTTGTTTTGGAGGATACAAAGTTGATTTTATGGGTCATGAGTGGATAGCTACAATCTCACGACATAACAATTTTCATTATTATCCTTCAGATCTCTTTATTTTCATGCAATTCCGACACTCATCTTCTGTAAAGCTGAAATATAGGATCCCATATTTTATGCTATTTCTGGTAGGTAACATTTTAATATTCGATTGCATTTCAATTTCCCAGAATCTATAGTAAGTAGCTACCATGGACCTCAAGGTTTTGTATAGGTTATTCCCTAGTGATAAACTTTGTCCTGCTTGGTGAATACTACCAATTAATTGCTCGATGAGTTGGCATGGAAGGATTCCTTCCTCTTTGTTCCTCATCTCATCTGCCTCCAACTGTGATTTATTTTGAGAGTTCAAAATTAGTACTTGTGATATTGGTGTTGAACAGGATCAAATGCCATCATATTCCGTTTCATTTGACCAACCAAGTTCCATAAAGGACATGTGTTGGGCAAGAAGCACAAAAGATTATGTAATTCTTTCTGATGAAGGAGTGATGTATCATGGATCTGGTCAAGGTCCCTTAACTCAAGTGATGGAAGGTGTTGATTCAGGTATGTTGTCTTCTACTTTATGAGTTTAAATGAATTAGTTCGAACAAAATCTCGTTCACAATTCTCAGAATTTTGGCATATCGTCTTTCATTTTCGTAAAACAAAGCATAAAATATTTCAGTAGAAACAAAGACGAAGGTATGTTTTTATATTCTGTGTCATGTCATAATTTTCATCTGGTTGGGATACTGAACCTGTTACCATTTATTGTTTAACACATGAATACCGTCATCTGCTTAGTTGATTGGAGTGTTGAAGGAGATTGTTTTGCTATTGCAAAAGGAAATACCATCAGCATTCTATCATCACAGTTCAAGGAAAAAATAAGCTTTTTGCTGCGTTTCCAGTCACTGGTTGATGATTGTGGTCTTGTAAAAGGTATCACGCTCTCTGTATTATATAGTGCATCTGTCAATTTGTTTGTTTCTGCTTATCATCATTCTGTACTTATTCTGCCATCTATTCTGATTTATTCGCAAGATGATATCTGTTGCTTGAGATTATTTAACCTGCTTTAGCTTAATGCAGGGGTGATATACACCTACTTGCCCATTGTGATCTACAGATATATATCACGTATCTTAATGGTTTTCCGTCTCTTGACCTTTCAATATTTTAAGCTACTTCTAGGTTTAAGCTTACTGAAAGTGAACATTTTTGTTCTAAATTTTTTAGGGGCGTGATTGCCATGCACGCGTTTTCATGTAAACGTCAACGACCTCAATCTCTTCCGTTCTTTCCATGTATCCCTCGTAAAATTGCTTCAACTTTCACATATAAATTTGGCAGCGAACAGATTTCATGTAGTCATTTTTCTGTTCATTTATTGATACTGACTTTAGTAACTTTAAAATTGCTGCTCTCTCTAAAAGTTAACTCTGTGCACTTCAACTTCTCGTAACAAAAAAAGAGATTTAGTTGTGTTTATTTTTCTGGGGCATATACGATTTCGTCTGTTAGAAATTGCTTTACATCCAGCACAAATCTTTTTAGCCTTAGCTTATGGCTATCTGCTTTTAGTTGATGTTTATCTCCCAATATCATTTGAGTGGATTGCTGGATCTGATCTCTTTTCCCTTTGCCTAAAATTTGACAACCTAAATTTTCAAGATAATGAAGTAGTGAAGTGATTATTGGTTGCTTCATGAAAGATGTAAATGACCTCGAGTATGACTTTGCCTGGATAAACTGCATATATTTAATTTGTTTCTTATCAACTACAAGCAATTGTTAATCTTTTTTTGGATTCCAGTCGATTCTATCCGATGGGTCCGTCCAGATTGTATTGCTGTTGGGTGCTTCCAATTAGATGAGAGTGGTGAAGCAGAAGATTATGTGGTCCAGTACATTACTAGCAGAGGAAAAAATATTGCCGATGTCGATGTATGTGTCTTTTGTATAATTGTATTCTTTTTCGTTGGTTATTTACGACTCAAAAGCTCAACTCTTGCTTTCTTCTCTTTCAATCAGTTTCTAATTCTGATACGGAACATTTGAATCCTTTGTATAGCTCAACTTATGAGTTAGCATCAGTAAGGAAGTCTTCTAGACTTGTTATCATGGTATTCCATTTGCTTGGCAATATACCAGGTTGTATGAAATTTGACTTAGTCGAAACTTGTGAGGATACACCTTTATGCTAACTAGGCTCATTCCTTGGGGTAAAGGGTCTTCCGGTACCTTGTTAATTTTTTTTCATCGTGTTTTTGTTTTCCTTTTTCTCTTAACTTCTCAATAAAAAATAATTGAGTTAATGTAATGATAATTTGCCGGGCTTTGACAAACTTGCTGTAAATTTTCTTGGTTGAAATATATTCTGTTTCTCGTATATGTTTATTTAAGTAAGGAATGTTTATAAGTTCGCTTGGATATGAGAAGTATGTCCACTTGCCGCTTGGGTTAAGGGTCAAGTAGTTTACTATCGATTAGTTAGCAGTGACCGTCAATGTGTTTTCCTTGTGCACTTTAGCACTATACGTTAGGCATTGTCAACTTCCAAATGGATTATTTGTTTTGTTATCATGCCTGATAATGGATTGCAGTCAACTGAAGGGTGAAAGTTTTAGATTGAAAATATTTGTTTAATATTTGATTTCTCATCTTATCGTTTATGCAAAACGTTCGGTCTATATGTCGCACTGGAACGAAAATCCTTTCTTTCTTTTTCAGGATACTTCCAAGCCTGATGTATTATCATTCAGTAATATCTTCATGGATTTCAGTACCGGTGCGAAACCCTCAAGAGACAGTTCACACATGCTACTCAATTATCTAGATTCTCAGTATGTCTTCGATATACTAAATCTATTTCTGTTACCTTAGGCGCCTTTTTGTCTTTGACCTGCATTTTAGTACTTGAGAATAGGAGTGTAGAGTATATTTAGTGAGTCTGAATTTATTAATATTTTTATTGTAGGCAAGGCGTGACTTTGGTTGTTATGAGTATCAACTGTAGTTGCTTCGAATTATGAACTTTGGTTGCTAATATTATGATAATATATATTCTGCTTTATAGGCATATGTTATCTTTTCTGCTTTTTCATTCATTGTTTCACATTTTTTGTCTGATGATACATCTTGCAGTGGGCTTGTATTTATTGGTAACAAGAAAATGTCGGTCGGAGTTAGATTGTTTTGTTGGTCAAGAGAAGATAAGACTGAACTCGCCATCGTCGAAATTTTGAATGACTCTTGGGATTTTCATATTGATCAAGGTATTGGAATATTAAATGACAGCTCTATTTCGATATTGTTCTTCATGTTGCGTCTGAGATTATGCAATCGATTTCACATTACCTGTAACGTGCAGTTTCTATTTGAAGAATGAATAGTTTCTACGAATAATATCTCTTCTGTATGTAAGATAAGTTTGACAGCCTTGTGCTATTTTTCCAGAAGCACGATGCGTCCTTGTAAAATACATCTACTCCTATTTTTTTCTCATTAATCGAAGTATTAGATAATAATGTTATCAATATGTGTGTGTGTGTCCGTGTGATGAGACACCTCTATGAAGCTTAAGCTTTAGAACTTAGAAGATGATCGTCTTATATGGTATCTTGAGTCAGACTAGAAAGAAGTCCCAAGTTCCAATTCTAATGAGCATTAAAATAAATGATTAAGCTTTTTGAAAAGTTGGTCCGATACCTACTTCAGAATGAAGGTGTTCTCTATTCGTTCCTGCTTTGCAGTACCTATTTTATTTGGAACTATAATTCTTAAGGATGATCAACTCTTTGATGTTAAATTAGGCGATGGAGTAAATGTGGTGCTGGGAGTAACTGTTGACTCAGTGTCACAGAAAGAAAATGTCAAATTTACTTTGGGCGATGAAGAAAGAGAAGTATCACCTTGCTGTGTCATCTTATGTTTAACCAGTGATGGGAAAATCTCCATTTACCACTTTGCTAGGTGAGGTTCTAACCTTTATTTGAAAGCTTTGGGTGGCGATTTTTTGGTGCTGTATCATGTAATAATATATTTTTTTCTGCAGTGCTGCAGGCCCCTTACTATTATCTGATAGCAGTGGTGTCGAAGAGGAAGATGCGGTTGCTAAGATGTCCAAGCAATACGATTCATCCCTCATCCCTTCTGTGGAGACTAAAGAACGAATGATTTCGACGATTTCGAAGTCTGAGTCTCACCAACTTAGCAGAGTTGTTGATGAATCCTGTGATTCCGATGGATCTTCTGATTCCAAGGTTAATGTTACAACAGACCATTCACCATCTCCTAATTTAGGATTCAGTTCACAAGGGCAAACAGGCAGCACAAACTTGCTTCAAAATTCTCGTGGAACTTTACCTACAACGAGAGCTGATGAGCCAGAAAGGTCTCTTTTGATTAAACCTCAACAATTAAGCAATTCAGAGACTCTGACTAAATCGGAAACTGAGCCTAGAAAGTTCCTCTTTCCCGATAAAGCTACAGGAAATGCTCCCCTTTCATCGAGAACCAACAATCAAATCTCAAGCTCTTTCTCCAAACCATTACCACTAGGACAAGTGCCATCAACAAATGCACCCAACATATGGTCTTTATCCCAATCGAATGCAAGAGTTGATAATCCAAAAACATCTACCGGGATATTTCTTCCACGTTCCTCTGATGGAATAGAAAAATCAGCAAGTCCTGCTCTACAATTCCCTGATTGTAGACTGAAGCATCAAACGGATCTCAACGAGAAAGATAAACCTCCGGGTTCAGTCAATAGTTTTGGAGTGGCATCTGCGCGGGAGATTAAACAATCACAGACAGGGAATCCTTTTCAACATGCTTCTTTGGGAGAGGGTAATGCTTTAGGAAAACAATTCCAATTTGGTTCTGGAAGGAAATTGAATGCAGCTTGCTCACCCACCGGGCTTCCACATACCACAAATAAGGCGTTTAAACAGTTTGGAAATGTAACATTCTTGCTTGTGTTACACATCGTTACACTTTTCGATATCATGATGTTTAGTACTTATGGGCTCTGTTAGTTTTTCATTCTCTTTCGATCTAACAGTGGTACCCTTCTACTGTCTTTTCGGTCTTATGTTTCATCTACGAGCGGTTCCTCCATTTTGTTGTCCTTTTGGATTGGTACTTTATAAAATGTTATATGAGGAAGTGGCCTGGATGCCCTATTATGGTCCTGTACTCTTTTGTATCTTCAGGTTGAAGTGATGGCGGAAGAATTGGATTGTCTTCTTGAAGCTATTGAAGGAAAGGGCGGTTTCCTAGAAGAAATTGTAGCCTCTCAAACAAACTCAGTCAATGAGTTGGAGGATGGCACGCGTGCTCTTTCTGACAAATGCAGAAAGTGGAGGGTTCGTTTCCTTTTTCTTTTCTTTTTACTCAGACTTCAATGTTGTAAATCAATTTATGGTGTTAAAATATTGTTTTTTTACGATATACCATTTTGCTCTAGCTTTTCTAAGGATGGAGGACTGGTAATGAATCCTCTTGAATCACTTGATAGAGACAGAATAGTTAAAGCAGGATACCAAAATGACTACTGTCCAAGAAAAATGTGTGACAGAATACAAAATATTCAAATTAGAACTATACTTTGAAGTTGGAATGGAGACTCCTAAATTTTAGTCAGATATGAAGTTTATGAATTGAAATGGACAGCTGATTGTTATTGAAAATTGAACTCCAATTAGCAAGATCAGTCCTGTTTACCAGTCCTTCATTCGACCTTCCTTGCTGCCCCAAGCCATTGTTGATTAGGCTGGTTGGTATTTTATTATATCAATAGGAGAATACCCTAGGAGACTACCTATGAGCTAGAAATACAATGTAGTTCTTTCAGATATTGCTTGAACTTTGTGTGGATTGAGATTGCATCTCCAATGCAGTCTATTCTTTAATTTTTTTCTCTCTTTGATTATTCAGGGACTAATGGATGGGCAATTGAGGGAAGTTCAACTTCTGATGGATAAAACAGTACAGGGTTTGTTCCTACTTTCATTGTTTCATCTATCTTTCTGCCCGCTATCTCCTCTCTATCAAGCACATGTTGGTGTAATGGTTGGGGTTGAAGGGAAAAGTTCTAATGTTGTTTTAAATGATTTTCAGCATATTTGGTATCTATATTAAATGTCTTAATGTTTTTACATAATGGATTATTCATTTATTTAATTTTAAAATTTCTTCTATCTGTATTGCCGAGCAAATAAATTTGGCTGTTTTATGAAGTTGATGGATTGTTTATTTGTGTTCCAGTTCTGGCCAGGAAGATATACATGGATGGGATTTTTAAGCAAGCTGCAGATAGCAGATATTGGGAATTGTGGAATCGCCAAAAACTGAACTCTGAACTGGAGCTGAAGCAAAAACGTATTTTAGAACTAAACCAGGTACTTTAAAGTTAACATTAGGTTGATTTTCTTCTAACTATATTAATGCATCTTAGTGTCTACCCTCATCTCTGGAAAAATAGGACTTGACCAATAGGTTGATTGAATTGGAAAGACACTTCAATTCTTTGGAGTTCGGTAAGTTTGGAGAAAATGGAGGAATGCAAAGAAACATGACAGTTTCACTGAATAGGCATGGAAACATAAGGTGCTACACATCAATGTTATGTTTTCTTTCTGTCTGTAATGTAGCATGGTCCTCAACATCAATCCATTAACAGTAACGGCTTTGGGATATGGTATTTTTTACCATATCTGCTCCTTATACGTTCTTTCCTCTTGTATGCTAGTGCAGTGCTTGTCGAGTTCATGTTGACTAGTTCGTAGCTGATATTTACTGGACAATGCTGTTTGTTGGTCTTGGCTTTTTCTTTTATTTTCCATGCGCCAAACTAAATGTGTTCCCAAATTACATCCTTATAATGCCTACCTGATACTGATGTTTGTCTTTCTTTTAACTCGTTAGTTTCTGAAGTAGCTTTATAACATATTGAAATGGATGCTTTCTATTTTTCAGACAAAATCTGTCATTACACAGCCTACATAACACGGCGAATGCTCAATTAGCGGCTGCTGAGCAGCTTTCTGGATGTCTTTCGAAACAGATGGCTACCCTGAGTATAGAATCTGCTGGGAGAACTGATGTAAAGAAAAAATTGTTCGAATCCATTGGCCTTACTTGTAGCAGTGACTCTCAATCTCCTGCTGTTGATTTGTCTTTCTTTACTCCTAATAAAGAAAATTCCGTAAGTTTGACTAGTGCTGCTGCTAGAGATCAGTCCAGAAGAAACCAAGGAAACTCAGCCAAGAGTAGTTATGAATCAGAAACTGCAAGACGGTGCAGGGATTCCTTGGATAAGGTAATACATCTTGCTCGCACTGTATCATGCTTTGCGTTGTTTGCTGAAGATGTTTGCTTCATTTGACTTACCTGATGGTTTGCTTAGACAGTACTGTTTTTATTGCTTGTTGCTTCGATGAAGATTCCTTCATTCCCTTCTTATCCTCTCCATTTAGTCTGCTGACTACAAATAAAGTCGACATCATCCATCATGCATGAAGTTTGCACAGTCATCCTTAAAGTCCTTTAAATGAAGTACCAGATTGGCCAAAAGTGATCAGAATTTGTGTAATGGATTTGCGAACTCCATTTGAAAGAAATACAGGAAAAGGGAATATTGGACATTAGCATATTTTATTCACTATGTTAGAGATGTTTCGTCAATTATTTTGTTTGCCTGTTAACACTAAGTAACTGGATAATAAAGACTGGTCTTTGCTACTTAAAACATGGTATGTTTCTCCAAGTTATGCTTTCTTCTTTTTCTTTGAAGAGAGAACTCTTTACCAAGTTTTATGCTACATTTATACATTTTGACTTCTAAATGCAGTCTATGGCTGCCTTTGAGCCTCCAAAAATGACTTTGCAAAGGGTGCTGAGTGAAGATCGCCAAAAAAGGAGTCCAAAACAATCATTTGTGATAGCTGATAAGCCATATCTTAGCCCTCACTCACAGACAAAGACAGATCCCGCTTTTCCTACGCGTTTGAGCATGTTAGGGGCATCAGTGAATGCTTCCAGTTCCAATATCAAAAGTAATAAACAGAACTCTTCTTTATTAAGTATAAGGAAGTATATAGAATTCACATTTTTTATAAAGGTGTGTTTATTACTAATTCATTACCTGCACAGGTAATATTGTAGTAGAAGGTAATCAATTCACCAGGGGACTGTCCCCATCCTTGTTCCAAGGGACAGATAACCTTGCAGATGGTACTAGGGAACAGTCAGCAATCAAAAGCTCTTCTGCTATGCCTCCACCTTCCATATCAGATATAGGTGAATCTGGCGGTGCTGAAAATTTAGAAAAGTTCAGCGGCGGCTTTACCAAGTTTACACCTTCAGGTCAGACAGTCACAAGGACGCCTGAGTCTACAGCGTTTAAGTTCGACATTCCTGTGACTTCTGTACCTTCTAGTCTTGGCCTGGGTACATCTGATAAGGTTACATTCACCAAAACTGTGGTGAAGTCTAGTCAGCCTTCTAATGATCTGTCATCTTCTAATCCCCCATTTCAAGGCTTTGGTTCATCTTTGCGTTTTACTGGGACTGCTTCATCTTCTTCGTCGGGGTTTATTTCTCCAGCACCATTCTCTGCAGTTTCATCAAGCTCGGCAGTAAGCACAACTGCAAAACATGAGCTATCGCCGTCTTCAGTAACGGCATTTTCTTCACCAGTGAAATCTTCTTCCTTGTTATTGTCAGCCCCGATGCCCATTTCATCAACATCCCCTTCTAATATGGGAAAGTCAGACCAACCGACATTTTCTCACCCTTCCCCTTCAGTGTATGGCTCGAAAAGTGAAGGTTCTTCCCTAGCGGAGACTCCAGTTGTCACTCCTCCATTTAAACCAGGAAAAGAGACTAAGACAGAGGTTTCAGATTCGCAGTCCACTGCCTCAGCTCCTTCTAAGTCTGTCTTGGAATTGGGGCCGCAGGCATCATCAACACCGACTGAGTTATCAAACACTTCGAATTCTGTCCGTCAATTCGATCTGCGTGGCTCATTAGAGAGTTCCTCCGTCCTTATCTCAGATGTTGAGCGACAACAGCCTTCTGCAACTGAAGAAGCTTTGCCTTCAGTTGTACCATCAAGTGAAGGTGTTGTTGGAAGCATGATAGCTTCGGATACTTCTCAGGAAGAAATGGAGGAGGAAGCCCCCGAGTCCAATCAGACAACTGTTGACCTGGGATTTGGGAGCCTTGGTGGATTTGGCTTCGGATCAAATACGAATGCAGCTGCGCCAAAATCCAATCCGTTTGGTGTTTCCAACAACAAGGACAATAGTATTGGTGCATCTCCATTTCCATCATATGCTAACCCTAGCGGTGAGCTGTTCCGACCCGCATCTTTCAGTTTCCAATCACCTACTCCCCAACAATCTCCCCAGCCAACGAGCACCATCAATTTTTCTGGTGGATTTGGTTCTGGGAATACCGTTCAAGGTTCAGCGCAAGCGTCTGGATTTGGACAACCAGCATCTTTAGGATTTGGACAACAAGCACTGGGTTCAGTACTCGGTAGCTTTGGACAGTCTAGGCAGATTGGGACTGGTCTACCTGGAAGCAATAGTGGTTCGCCTGGTGGCTTTGGCGGCGGTTTTACGAGTATGTCTGGTAGTGGCTTTGGTGGTGGTGGATTTGCTACTGCTTCTTCGACAAGTGGTGGATTTGCTGCCATGGCTTCTTCGAGCGGTGGATTTGGTGGTGGATTTGCTTCTGCTTCTTCGACAAGTGGTGGATTTGCTGCCATGGCTTCAAATGGCGTCGGCGGCGGCGGCGGCGGCGGATTTGGTTCTGTTTCAGGTGATTTTTGCTGATTACGAATGTCTATTGTCACATGCTGAAGCTGTTCCATATTCAGCTAGAAAATAGCAAGAAGTGAGCAGTGGTTAAATAATATCTGCTGGTGCTAGACTTGCTATATTATAAGCTTTTCGAAGACATACAAAACTGATATTCAAATTATCTCTCAGTGACAAAGACTTGGTGCTGCTATTTGCTCCTTCTTAAGGAGCTATATTATTTGTTTTTATCTTGTGTGCTTTTTTGTTATCTTATTTATTTGATATTATGTTTGAAGGTGGCGGTGGATTTGGAGGTTTTGGGAGTCAGCAGCAAAGTGGTGGTGGTGGTTTCTCTGCCTTTGGCGGTGGCGGCAGTAGACCTCCTCCTACTCAGTTATTTACACAGATGAGAAAGTGAATTGAAGGCAATTCCAAACATAATGTTATTGTTATAGTCTGTTTTGTCGCATATCATGCTACTTATTATGATAAGGTGAAAATGTTTGTCCTAATTTTCATTTTTTGTTTGACACCTTTTTTTTGATAAAAAGGTGCTTCATTCAATTAATAATCAGTAGACAAAAGATCAGCCATAGTCTGTGTCGGCGGGGATAAACCTTCGCCATTATGTCCCAGACATTTGGCCAAGTAATGAGCAACACCGTTACATTTTAGAAGCTGTGTATGTAATCTTTGTTATAAAATAGCTAAAATTAGGGGTCTTTACTGGCAAGACCAACCGAACCGTAACTTTACCCCAATGCTAAGCGCAAATTCACAAACCACTGCTTACGTGAAAAGAAAGTTGGCGAGAATAAAAAAACAATGCCTTACGTGATTTGTTTTTAACACAATTAACTTTTATAAATTAAAAAAAAAATGAATCTTAATCCCCGCGAGGTGGGAATGGGGAATTTTTTGCCCCCGTAGGCGGGGATGGGGTCATAGTCCCTGCCCCGTTCCCCGCCATTAATATTATTTAAACAAAATGTTTTATATCTTAAATTAATATCTAAATAACATTTTTTATACATAGTTTATATTATTATAGTTTAAAATAATATTTTTTACCCATTTTGTAATATTATATATAAATAATATTTAAAATATAATTTAAATAATATAAACAATTTATATTATAATAAAAAATATTTTTTTAAAAAAAAGAAGTTGCGGGGACGGGGAAACTCCGCGGGGGCGGGAATGGGGACGATTTTTTTCCTGTTTATTTCGCGGGGATGGGGATTCCCCGTCGACGCGGGGACGGGGATGGGGACCTAATCCCTGCCCCCGCCCCGCCCCGTTGACATCCCTATGGACGATACTGCGAAACCTTAGAGAACTTGTTTATTTGTGAAAAAAAATATTGAACAAAAATTTCAATTCGAGATTTGATTTGTACCGAGTTTTTGATTTGTCGATCAGTTTTGTCTATATGTGCATCCGCCAAAAGACATTTTCATCCGGTTATGGTTATTTTCATCCGGTTATGGTTATGGTTCCCGATTATGAACTGCTGACCACAGTTTCAATCACATTTTGGAATTGGCCAATCCGATTTCAATTCTTGTTTATACTTGCCGATTTACGCATCCAAATCTATAAACCTGCCGTCAATTTATGGTTAGAAAAAAGGTTTAACGTTCCGATTACGATTTGAACCGAAACTGTTAACAGTTGTTAACGACTTGGTTACGGTTTTTCAAACCGGACGAAGACCTCTACACACGCATAGATGTGTATTTCAAATGAAAATACTAAAAAAGATTCTCATACTGCCTTCTATTCATAATAAGAATAATTAAGTGAGGTTGAAAAGCACTTTTGTACATATCTAGGAACACAGATGAGCAAAAACTACAGTTGGTTTGCGAACGAAGAAAAACACAACACTTTCTAGAACACTTTTCAGATAAAAAATATCATCAAACAAATGGATTCAACATGAGATCTCGGGCTCAAATATTTTCTACTACGGTGAACACTTTACAACGTCGGAGAGGGAGAGAAAGCACAATAGAGGAGATATTTACTATGATGTTCACCGTAGTTAGACTGGTCGACCCAGTGGCGGAGCCACATGAGATCCAGTGGGGTCATTGGACCTAGGGCTGAGCAAAAAAAATCCGAAAAACGGATTCCGATCCGATATTCGATTTTTAAAGTCCGAAAAAATGGATATCCGATATTGGATATCCGATCCAGTTTATTTTACAAAAAACCGGACCGGATCCGGATAGTCCTTGGAGGAAAATCCGAATATCCGGTATCCGATTTTAAGTTTAGAAAAAAAATAAGTAATTAAAAAAGCAATTAAAGAAATTTAGCCCATCAACTAAAAAAGGGCCATGAAAGACAAAATAAGTCAAACTAAATAAAGAAAAACTGCCCAAAACGATTAAGGAGGGAGGAGGAGAATAAAGGGCATTGAGAAAAAAAAAAAAAGAACACAAACGAATAGTTGAAAAAAGGGACAGCCAGCGATCATCACCTCCATAAATTTCATCTTCTTTGGACTGTTTTAATCTCTTAATGTAAGTAAATCTTTATTCTACACTTGATCTTGTTCCTAAGAAATGCGATTTTTTCAAAATAGCTTGTTCTCTTTTTTGTTGAACTTCGTTTTTTAATTTTTTACAGAATCAAGTATGTCATCTGAAGATAGCGTTACAGACAATTCTAGTGAAAGAGTTGTGGACTTGCTCACTCGATGGATGGCCAAGCAAATGAAAATAAATTAGAGAGTAAAGAAGATCATACAAAAAAGAAGAGAACTCTTGAGAGCTCTACAACTCGTAAGAAAGGAAAACCACCAGGTCATCCTAAACCTCAAGTAAGTGACGAAACTTCTTCTCTTGGTAAAAGAAAAAATCGTTCTTCTGCTTGGGATCACTTTGATAAAACTGATGATCCGGAGAAAGCTAAGTGCAAATATTGTGAGAAGCTAATTGGTTGTAGTTCTAAATGGGACTTCCTGTTTAACCAATCACATCCAGAGTGGGTGTTCAAAAGCACCTGGTCGGGTTGATTTGAAGCAAAAAAAATTGGATATTCATTTGAAATCTGTTGTGAACAGCGATGGTACAACAGAAATTATCAGCATTCCTAGCTTGTGGCAATATGATGAAGAATCTTGTAGGAGGGCACTATCCCGAATGCTAGTATTGGATGAGATACCATTTCGGTTTGTGGAGCGAGAAGGTTTTCGTATCTTTTGTAAAACTTTGAATCCTCAGTTTGTCATTCCATCACGATTTACGGTAGCGAGGGATTGTTATAGCTTCTTTATAGAAGAAAGAAACAAGCTAAAGGAATTTTTCAAGAAGCTTTCTTCTAGAGTTTGTCTCACAACTGATACATGGACATCTGGTCAAAATATGAGTTACATGTGTCTCACCGCTCATTTTATTGATGATTGGAGTTTGCACAAGAAATTTATCAATTTTTGTCCTACTACTGGCCATTCTGGTAAATTTATTGGTAGATCTGTGGAGAAATGCTTGAATGAGTGGGGACTTAAGAATGTTTTGACCGTAACCGTGGACAATGCTAGTGCTAATGACAAGGCTATCGAGTATTTGACGAAGATATTTAATCATTGGGATTGTGCTGTTTTAGAGGGTAAATATTTGCATGTGAGATGTGCCTCTCATATCTTGAATTTGGTGGTGAAAGATGGCTTGCGTGAAGTTGAAAAATCGATACCAAAAATCCGTGCTCTTGTGAGATATGTTAGATCCCCGGCAAGGTTACACAAATCAAAGACTGTGTTGAAGAGGAAAAAATTGAGTCTAAAAGCCTTGTTTGTTTGGATGTAGAAACAAGATGGAACTACACTTATTTGATGCTTGAATCGGCTCTAAAATTTAGAAAGGCTTTTGATAATCTTTTGATGAAAGATAGTGCGCTTAGGAGTCAAATGGTTAGAGAGAAGGTTGGTGGCGAACCTTCACAAGGTGATTGGAATAAAGTGTCCTCTTTCTTGCCTTTCCTGATAATATTTTATGATGCTACTTTGAAGCTGTCAGGCTCTCACTACGTGACTTCCAACCGTTACATGGATGACATTTTTGGCGTTGGAATTGTCATTTCGGCACAATGTAATAGCTTGGATAGGTATATTAGAAGCATGGCATGCTCGATGAAGGCCAAGTATATGAAGTATTGGGGTAATATTGATATCATTAATGTGTTGTTGTTTGTCACTTCGATTCTTGATCCAAGAAACAAGTTGAAATATGTTGAGTGGATGGTGAAAGGCTCTTATGGTAAACAAGATGATGCATCAGGATCCCCCCGTGCATCAGGAACCATCTTCTTTCAATTTGGAGTATTCCTTAAACAACTCACGAAAAGCACAAACAATCTTGGGAATAAGAATTTCAGCATCTTGTTTACCATAAGAGCCTTTCACCATCCACTCAACATATTTCAACTTGTTTCTTGGATCAAGAATCGAAGAGACAAACAACAACACATTAATGGTATCCATATTACCCCAATACTTCATATACTTGGCCTTCATCGAGCATGCCATGCTTTTAATATACCTATCCAAGCTATTACATTGTGCCGAAATGACAATGCCAACGCCAAAAATATCATCCATGTAACGGTTGGAAGTCACGTAGTGAGAGCCTGACAGCTTCAAAGTAGCATCATAAAATATGTTCAGGAAAGGCAAGAAAGAGGACACTTTATTCCAATCACCTTGTGAAGGTTCGCCACCAACCTTCTCTCTAACCATTTGACTCCTAAGCGCACTATCTTTCATCAAAAGATTATCAAAAGCCTTTCTAAATTTTAGAGCCGATTCAAGCATCAAATAAGTGGAGTTCCATCTTGTTTCTACATCCAAACAAACAAGGCTTTTAGACTCAATCTTTTCCTCTTCAACACACTCTTTGAATTTGTGTAACCTTGCCGGGGAAGATCTAACATATCTCACAAGAGCTCGAATTTTTGGTATCGATTTTTCAACTTCACGCAAGCCATCTTTCACCACCAAATTCAAGATATGAGAGGCACATCTCACATGCAAATATTTACCCTCTAAAACAGCACAATCCCAATGATTAAATATCTTCGTCAAATACTCGATAGCCTTGTCATTAGCACTAGCATTGTCCACGGTTACGGTCAAAACATTCTGAAGTCCCACTCATTCAAGCATTTCTCCACAGATCTACCAATAAATTTACCAGAATGGCCAGCAATAGGACAAAATTGATAATTTTCTTGTGCAAACTCCAATCATCAATAAAATGAGCGGTGAGACACATGTGACTCATATTTTGACGAGATGTCCATGTATCAGTTGTGAGACAAACTCTAGAAGAAAGCTTCTTGAAAAATTCCTTTAGCTTGTTTCTTTCTTCTATAAAGAAGCTATAACAATCCCTTGCTACCGTAAATCGTGATGGAATGACAAACTGAAGATTCAAATTTTTCAGAAGATACGAAAACCTTCTCGCTCCACAAACCGGATGGTATCTCATCCAATACTAGCATTCGAGATAGTGCCCTCCTACAAGATTCTTCATCAAATTGCCACAAGCTAGGAATGCTGATAATTTTTGTTGTACCATCGCTGTTCACAACAGATTTCAAATGAATATCCAATTTTTTTGCTTCAAATCAACCCGACCAGGTGCTTTTGAACACCCCCTCTGGATGTGATTGGTTAAACATGAAGTCCCATTTTTAGAACTACAACCAATTAGCTTCTTACAATATTTGCACTTAGCTTTCTCCGGATCATCAGTTTTATCAAAGTGATCCCAAGCAGAAGAACGATTTTTTCTTTTACCAAGAGAAGACGTTTCGTCACTTACTTGAGGTTTAGGATGAACTGGTGGTTTTCCTTTCATACGAGTTGTAGAGCTCTCAAGAGTTTTCTTCTTTTTTGTATGATCTTTTTTACTTTGTAATTTATTTTCATTTGCTTGGCCATCCATCGAGTGAGCCAAGTCCACACCTCTTTCACTAGAATTGTCTGCAACGCTATCTTCAGATGACATACTTGATTCTGTAAAAAATTAAAAAACGAAGTTCAGCAAAAAAGAGAACAAGCTATTTTGAAGAAATCGCATTTCTTAGGAACAAGATCAAGTGTAGAATAAAGATTTACTTACATTAAGAGATTTAAACAGTCCAAAGAAGATGAAATTTGTGGAGGTGATGGTTGCTAGCTGTCCCTTTTTTCATCTATTCGTTTGTGTTCTTTTTTTTTCTCAATGCCCTTTATTCTCCTCCTCCCTCCTTATTCGTTTTGGGCTGTTTTTTTTTGTTTAACTTATTTTGTCTTTCATGGGCCTTTTTTAGTTGCTGGGCTTAATTTCTTTAATTGCTTTTTTAATTACTTATATTTTTTTCTAAACTTAAAACCGGATACCGGATATCCGGGTTTTCCTCCAAGGACTATCCGGATCCGGTCCGGTTTTTTGTAAAATAAACCGGATCGGATATCCAATATCGGATATTCATTTTTTCGGACTTTAAAAATCGGATATCGGATCGGAATCCGTTTTTCGGATTTTTTTGCTCAGTCCTAGGGTATGGGGTCCAATTAGACTGGACCCCACTAAGTTGAAACTCTACCTCCCCACTTGATCGACCTAGTTTGGCATCGTTGCAAATCTCGCTAATATTTAGTTTTAAATTTATTCCTGCATTACATCTATAATATTATATAAACGCTCAGGCATCGATACAAACCGTCAAATTCGTTTCTAATTTGGTGTGTAAATTTGAAGAATCAACCAATAATAAATTGACAAGTGTCATTTCATTATATTTATTAATTATTAATAGGAGAAAAGTCACGTTCATGGAGAAACTGTAATTCAGTTTTATATCTTATTTATCTACAATTAAAAATGATTATAAAAACAAAATAAAAGAAAATTAACCCACGTTCAATATGTGTGGCACACACATAGAGTGTGCCAAATTACTAGTGGTAATAAATTACAACGAAAGGTGCTTTCCTTTTTCTTCTTTAATTTAATTTATTTTATATAGTAAATGGGAAGATGCCGTCGTCATTCATGTTATGTTATTGGAGATTTTGGGACATGATATCACTTCACGCCACAGATTTAGTTATTACAGCTCAACTATTTTGATTTATTTTTTCTAAATATACATCGAAATGTAAAATATTCACAAAACGCGGTTTAACAAGGAAAAAAAAAATTAAAAGTCGACGACGACAAAAAGATCAGAAGCGACGAACAAGAAACGGAATTTTCTGAAAAATTCCTGACCTGGTAAATCAGGAGTTCTCTGGATCCTGGTAAATGCTTTGCTCTTTTGGTTTTCTTTGTTCTCATGGTTGTGAGTTATTATCCGTTATTTGGTGGAATTTTGTTTGTTGTTGCAAATGTTGGTAGCTTTCTAGGTGGAAATTTTCGCTTTTCCCTCTTGATGATTCGTTTTTAAACCTATATAGGCGAATGTTGCTGTTTCTATTTAGAACTTGGTAGGCACCGATTCTTAGTCTGCCGTTGATTATAGCTTCGTCTTATTTTACCTAACTTTGTGCTTCACAACTTTGCACGACACGATCAATTGCTGTATCAACTAGCTTGGCCATCTGTTGGATCTGTTGAATTCTGCGAATTCGTGCTTGCATTTCTGCTAGCCCTTTTTCAGTTGAAGATTTTTTCCTTGATTTGACTGTTCAATCCTGCTCGGTGGATTCAGAAACCATGGATCATTCATCCTTTTTTCTAATACGAAAGAGGAACCTCTATCGAAGTTACCAACATGTTTAGTTCAGTAACACGATCGTACTCCTTCGTCTATCTCTCTCCTTATTGTTCCTAACGTTAGAATCGATGCTTGTGATGAGTAGGTAAAAGCCTCATTCACCCTCGTATATCAACAATGGACGGCGATACAGAGGCATCATCAGAATACTGGTGCCACGCGTGTTCCCAGGCGGTGAATCCAATCTTGGAAGTCGAGACAATTAAATGCCCCATATGCCTTAGTGGCTTCGTCGAAGAAATGTCCTCTGCCGCCGCCGAAGGCAACGATGCCTATGCACCACCCATCGAGCCCAACCTTGATGGAGACTCAGACTCAGATCGTTCCCTTAACCTGTGGGCCCCAGTCTTGCTAGGCATGGTGGGCAATAGGCTCCATCTCCGTAGGCTCAGGCGTATGGAAGAATTCGAAATGGACGAAAACGACCCTGAGGACGACGACAGCAACCCTCCCCAACTCTTCGACGAGCTCGAGTCACTTATGAGGAGGACGAGAAATAATGCTGCGCTTCTCCAGCTCTTGCGTGGCATTAGAGCTGGAATATTGTCGGATTCCATTGATTCTGACAGAGATGGAGAACGAACGATTTTGCCGCAAATTGGTTCTTTGGGGGATTACTTTGTGGGTCCCGGGTTGGACGTTTTGCTTCAGCACTTGGCTGAGAATGACCCGAATAGGTATGGAACGCCACCTGCGAAGAGAGAGGCGGTGGAAGCCTTGCCCACGGTGAAAGTCGAAGAGGCAAAGGAGCAGTGTTATGTGTGTTTGGACGATTTCGAGGTTGGTAACGAAGCAAGGGAAATGCCTTGCAAGCACAAGTTCCATGGAGAATGCCTTTTGCCTTGGCTCGAGCTCCATAGCTCTTGCCCAGTTTGCAGGCATCAGTTGCCTTGCGAAGACGAGTCGAAGATTGGTAGAGAAGGAGGTTCTTCGGAGAATGGAGATGATGGAAGTGATAGTAGACAACAGTTATTACCTCTTCCGTTGCGGTGGCCTTTCAGTAGTTTGTTGTTCTCTTCGTCTTCGGAGGGTAATGAGAACCCATCTTCGTCGTCTTCCGGGAATGGACCTAATGCAGGTGAGGATTGATTATTGTTTTTTCGCAAAATTGGGAGATGGAATAATACGCAAGTCGTATATCTTTTCGGGTTTCTTTCAAATCTTGGTGAACATGCTGCTGGTGTTTGAAGCAGAAACTGTTTATTTATTGTCAATTTGTACAGTGAGAACCTAACTATCATATGTTTTTTATATTACTGATTGACTTTGGATTTTGTACAGTGTAGGTTCGAATACAGTAATGGGTGGGGATGATCGACGAGTCTTGGGCTGGATTAAAACAATAGTTAGCCTGTAGTAAAATTATTCAGAGGTAGTCATCGTTGACCAAAAGGCCTGAATTATTTTCATTGTCATCTAGGTTTTTATAAGCTATTCCCACAATTATAAATTGGGGATGAGTGGAACTCAAACGGGCTTAAAATTTGATATGTAACACTTTTGCTGCGTTTAGTTTCCAACAAGGATGTATTCAAGGCCCAAGTTAGAAAATGAGTTAATAATCTCATCTTAAGGCCCGTTTAGTTTGATTATTTCGACCACGCTGTTAATAAAATTATCTTGTTCGGTTGCGAACGCTAGTCATTGTATTACATCTTTTACATGCAATTTGACACGTCTAACCCTCTCATACTTGCATCAAATTTCACTACTATTTCAGGGAACAAAAAAAAGAAAAAAAAGGCTAACTCATTCAAGTTTCTCTCTAGCATAAACATCAAAATTAAGTGCTCAATGGATTTCATCAGCGACCAAATTGAAGAAAGAAAGAATCTCCTTTGTCCGTCAAGGAACAATCCTTCACAGACACTAAGAATAAGCTGCAGAAGTTACAGATATCTTTGATGATAGAATCTTTGAGGACTCTATTATAAATTTGAATTGCAAGGGAAAATGAATCCCTTAAGCAAAAGTGTCGTCTAATACTTCAAATTGGTTTCGAATATTCGAAAATCAAACAGATTAGATTGCTAAACAAAACTCCACGTTACAACTAAAGACGACACCAAGGCTGCAACCATCCCCAACCCCAACCCCAAAACCGTGTATTTCGTAGATCCTCCAATTTTGTTACCCGCATGGACATCATCCGCAGCCGGAGCATCCGCCGCCAGTGCAGCATCAGCGGCCGCTGGTGCCTTGGCCGACCGCCTTCGTAGTAGGAGCATCAGCTGTGGGATCCTCCTCGGCGGGGACTTAGGCCGGCGGTTCAGCCACCACTGGGTCTGCGGCCTTCGGCGGCGACGGTGGTGGGGTGGGGTGGCCGCGAGTGGGAGTCATCGTCAATGTCAGGAGGTTAAACAGAGAATATTAGGATCGCCGATTAGGATTCCGCGAATTGGGGGTATCTTTTCAATCTCTGATTCTAAACGAGCTCCTTCTTCTTCAATTCAAGAAGGGGCGGGTCGACATCGATTCCCATATTTGCAGCCGCGCCAGCAATAATTCTCATTGGCAGATTCGAGGGTCGAGCAGTTCAAATCGGGCAGCTTTTCTTGGGCTATCGTTTTGAGCTGATCGATGGTTACCTTACCCACCTTTACTTGCTGCGGGTCTTTAGAACCCTTCTCCACGCCTAACAAAAAGAAAATATGCATTCAAGCCAAACGAAAAGAAGTTCATTAGCAGAGATCAATCGAAGTGATTATTCATTCAAATATACGAAAAGATGAAATCAATTAAATAGCGGCACCAAGATTCGAATCAGCCCTTGAACCTCCCAGGTTCGAGTGGGGCGTTGTGAAACATAATAGACGATTACATGATCTTCTCATAAAAAATGCATAACCTGAAATCACCTTCGAGTAGCAAAATGGCGCAGAGATCAGAAAAGTGAGTTTCATTTCCACCCCAATCGATTCCATCGTCGTCAAACAGATTTTAGGATTTTACATTTTACAGGGGCATTTTCGTCATTTCATAATTAGTAGAAGGGGTTGGATAATTTATCTGGCCCAAACCCCTTTGGATAAATTGCAGTGGATTTACGAGTTTATAGTAGCGGGCCGCTTTATTATATCGGGCTTTATATTAAGGCAGATATATGTACTGAACCAGATTGTTTCAGATAATAAAGTCACTATCTTGATATATCATAAACTAAACGGGCTCTTTATATATAACTAGTACTTTCCGCATGCTATATGCGCGTGGTTAAAAATATAATTATCTTTATGTTATTTCAATACATTTATAATATTTAATAAATGAAATATAGTTTTACATATATAAAGTGAAAACTAATGTATTGGAGTATAATTGCAATAACTAAGAAATTTAGAATTAAAATGATAACTTATTAAATTAATTAAATTATAAATAGACGGACTAAATTGCAAATAAAATGACAGACAAAAAATTGACAGTTTTTAGCCATCGTAGGCCTTTTACATAATAGAATAGATTTCATCCATAAACACCAATCCATGTGTTTCAATATATATATATATATATATAATATATATATATATATGAGGAATGTGAGCACCATATATGAGCACCTGCTGATTTGACACTGATTCGTGCCAAATCAACATGCCACTTCAACATCAAATGTGATGTGGCATTAATCAACACATCTTAGGTGTCACAGGTCGATACATATGATGCTGATGTGTCATGTTTACGTGGTATATATTAAGGTCACACAACAAGTGCCACATAAGACGTGAACATCGCACATCAACATCATATATCGATCTGTGACACCTAAGATGTGTTGATTAATGCCACATCACATTTGATGTGGAAGTGGCATGCTGATTTGGCACGAACCGGTGCCAAATCAGCAGGTGCTCATATAAGGTGTTCACATAAGGTGAGCACCATGCCAAATCAGCATGCCACTTCCACATCAAATGTGATGTGGCATTAATCAACACATCTTAGGTGTCACAGATCGACACATATGATGTTGATGTGCCATGTTCACGTCTTATGTGACACTTGTTGTGTGACCTTAATATATACCACGTAAACATGTCACATCAGCATCATATGTATCGACCTGTGACACCTAAGATGTGTTGATTAATGCCACATCATATTTGATGTTGAAGTGGCATGCTGATTGGCCACGAATCGGTGTCAAATCAGCAGGTGCTCACATAACGTGAGCACCATATCATTCCTCTCTCTCTCTCTCTCTCTATATATATATATATATATATATATATATATATATATATTGAGTAATGTTATGGTGCTCCCTTGCGTGAGCACCTTTCTGAGCACCAACCACATCAACGCACCAAATCAGCATACAATGGGATTTTTTATTGATCTATAACCTACACATGGGATTAGTGAACCCGTCGGGGGTTGATTTGACATGTTGACGTGGCACAGAAAAATGCCACACAACAGGTGCTCACGCAAGGTGAGCACCATAACATATTATATATTATAAGTGTGTATGGGGTTTATGAATAGTAATTGTTCGTAATCTACTAAGCTATTAAGTAGGCTAATTATAGCTATTACTGTTCTCAACATTTCCATCAAGCTCCATGCATTAAATTTTTTCGAATTACGTGCATACACATAATTCAACTTCTAAAAAATATATTTTAAATTAAAAAGGGAATTTTTTTGTCTTTCCCTTACACCTCAGAAGCATTGTGTTTCTTACTGAGGATTTGGTGCTTCTAACACAACAGAAGGTATAAGATTTTCGGTAAGCATATTTCTACATAGCCTTTTTTATGATTTCTGTTTGTTTCTCAATGGCACACACCCATTTTCTAAGTGAAGAAGAAAAAGGTTTCTAATGCAGAATCTAATCGTTAGTTTCTGCGGCTACAGTGGCATAGCACAAGCATTAGGTCGGTTCTTCTCTTGTGCGGGTATGTGCATCTGTTATTTTGTTGTTGAACATTGTTTTCCAAGCCATTCTTCAGTTGTATCATTTTTTCATTTGGGTTCGACCAAGCATACTGTAGAGGTGTTCATGTGTCCAGAATGAAATTATGAAAATACAGGATCAACGCCTTCAAGAATGTTCAAGTCTTGATTTGATTGCTAAAGTTGTCATTTATTATGATTGGTATATAGTATTATTATTCGATTTTATGGAAAAATGGATCGAGCTGAAGGTGAACCGTATGAGGAGACTTCACGTAACTGGTCATTTATGAAGCCGAATTTTTAAATTTACGGGGCTGGAACTGTTAGTATTATCGGTATATTATTGTTATTATTGGTATATTATTACAATTGTTGGATTTTCCGAAGAAATGGATCGAGCTGAAGTGAACTGTAGGAGGAGGCTTCGCTATTCATCTATGGATCCTGAAAAGCGAACTGAATTTCTTTCGCGTCGCAGATTGAGATATTATAGAAGTAGATATGTATCACAAAATTTGGGACCGAATGATTCAGAAAAAAGATTGGAGGTTCTTCGTCAATTGGTTTGGTCTTCTATACCGAATAGTATGGTATTGTGGCAAGGCAACTTCATCATCTCATGCAAGTCTCCATTGAATGCAAATCCCAACTGTGGCGAACCTCTGCAATTGCAAGCTCGGATATTGACTTTCGAAGAACATTGAAGAATTTCTTATTTCATTATATAGGGGGTGGTTGATAATGATCAGGTAGCTAATGATAGTGATGATGTCTTTTATCAGTGTGAACCCGCCGATGATGATGTGGATGATAACACGAACGATGGTGCACTTTGATTTGGTTTAACTTTCAAGCTCCTTTTTAGTGACATACGAAAGTCATTGTTCACATTAAAATGGCTAACGAACCTTTTCTCTTTTCTAGATTGTGTTGGACATCGTTCAACAACAATCTGCGTTAATTCCAAAAAGGATCACCGAAACATCTTAGAAGGTTAGTTTCTATTCGATCTTTTTAATTTGCATTTGAATATTAATATGCTTCCCCTTTTTATACTTATATGTGATTTTTGCAGCTACATTACCTTTCAGTTCCACGATTGAAAACCGTCGAATTCGACGTAGTCGAGCTAATGATCAATTTTTCAGACTTGATAGTTTGTTGATGGATGAGTGGATGTTGCCTTCTGCAGTCCCGTGTTCTTATTGTTCCGCTCATCGCATTAAGTGGGAATCACCATCGTTCTGTTGTGGAAATGGTCAGATTTCGTTGGTTAGCCATGAAATGCCCCCTAAGTTGCTTGGTTTTTTTTGGGGAAGACACAAGATTCTATCGACTTCAGGAAGTGTTCAAGGACATACAACAATAATCTTGCGTTCACTTCCATTGGATAAAAGCAGATCCAAACTCTTCATGGGCGAATAAGGGAATTTATTCATTGCGGATACAAGGTGTTGTTTGTCACTATCTAAATGATCTAAACCCCGGTGGAGATTTGCCTTCCAACTTAACTTTGTAGTTCCATGAGTCTGAAGACGAAGTCTCACAGCGCACCAGGCGTTCGCCAAATTTAAAACATCATATTCTTTCTTCGCTCATTGAAATCCTTAGAGGAAATCAATATTCTTTATTTTTCCGAGGCTTGAGGGAAGCTTTGGAAATTGAAGAATGTCGTATTGTATTGCGATCCGAACCAAGGTTAGATCAAAGAGTTTTCAATGTTCCAACTGTCGCACAAGTTGGAGCAATTTGGTCAGAATCCAGTGGTGCCGAACAATTGTCTCGTGATATTAGGATTTTTGTTTCCGGAGGACGCACCCACAAAGTACAATATTATTTTGGTTGTTATGATCCACTTCAATACCCACTTTGGTTTCCACGTGGGGAACCTGGTTGGCATGCCGGCGTTGCTAAAATCCAAACGAACTCTAGGGGGCAAAGTGATTGGAGCCGATGTGTTGATGCAAACTTATTGTTGGATCCCGCGAGCAACAAGTCCGTTGAAGATCTTCTTTTACATGAAGAAGCAGGTAATATTTTTATTTTTGACAACATGGCATGCTATTTTTTATCACGAGTCATGCTATTTTTTATCATGAGTTATTGTTTTCTTATTTTTCAATTTTCGTTTGCTATGGATAATTTATTGTTTTCCTTTTCTTATTCAATGCATGAGACCAACAAAAGGCGCAGGATGTGTGTTTCGATAAGAGAGTATTATTGATATCAATTTCAAATTCGTGACGGAGATAGATCGTGTTTGGTAAACTCCGGACGCTTGGGCCAACAATATGCAATAGATATGTTGTCAAACTAGAATGTTCACGCCTTGATTACTATAGAAGTGAGCAACGACAACAAGATTTAAGGATTGAATCATTTCAAGGACTTGTGGATAGCTTGGCAGGGGATGGTGAGGATGACCCTTCGAAGGTTGGGAGAAGAGTTATTTTACCTGCTTCTTTTATCGGTGGTCCGCGTGACATGAAACAGAGATATGTGAATGCAATGGCATTGGTTCAAAGATTTGGAAAACCCGACCTTTTTTTTAACGATGACATGCAATCCTTCGTGGCCTGAAATTACGTCACGATTGAAGGATTTTGAAGAGCCGCATGACAGGCCATATTTGATTGCTCGGGTTTTCAGAGAAAATGTGGAGGAGCTCAAAAATGATATAATCCGGAAAAAATTATTTGGCGAGGTCGCAGCTTATGTGTATGCTATTGAATATCAAAAGCGTGGCTTGCCGCACATACATTGGTTGTTAATTCTTAAAGAAGGCCACAAGATATGTTCTGCTCAAGATTATGACCGTGTTTTTTGTGCTGAAATTCCTTCTCACCAACAGCATCCTTTTCTTCGTTCGTATGTCGTTAATCATATGATGCATGGTCCATGCGGTGATCTCAATCAGTCAAATGTTTGCATGCGTGATGGCAAGTGCAAAAATCCGTTATCCGAAACCCTTCTGTGATAGAACGGTTCATGGTTCGAATTCTTATCCTACATATAGGAGAAGGGATAGCGGGGATTCAGTTCTTGTTCGAAGACATGTTCTTGACAACAGATGGGTTGTTCCTTATAACCCTTTCATTCTTGCGAAGTATAATTGTCATGTTAATGTCGAAGTGTGTTCAGATATTAAGTTGGTCAAATATTTATATAAATATATTTATAAGGGCCATGATAGGATTGCCTACACAATTGTGCGACAGACGGACAACCGTGATGAAATCCATCAGTTTCAAGCCGGTCGTGGATTTCTGCTCCTGAGGCGCATTGGAGATTATATGGTTTTCATATGAGTGAAATTTATCCTCCTGTTGTCGTTCTACAGGTTCATTTATCTAATGAGCATTACATCAGGTTCGGTTTGAGAGGTCGATATCAGATATTCTTCAAAATCCAATGTTAGAGCGGACGATGTTAACGGAATTTTTCAGATTAAATGCTACTGATCCAGAGGCCAAGAATTTATTGTACAAGGAATGCCCTGAGTTTTATGTTTGGAAAGGAGCTACTAAAAGCTGGTCTCGTCGAAAAAAGAGGAATGTTATAGGTCGGTTAGTCACCGTTCAACAAACTGAGCATGAAAGATTCTTTCTAAAGCTTTTGTTGAACTGCATAAGATGCCCGACATCTTTTGAACTTTTACGTACCATTCGAAGTCATGTTTATGACTCCTTTCATTCTGCAGCTTTTGAATTGGGCGTTCTTGATTCGGATGACTTCATTGAAGAATGTCTAAACGAAGTTGTTTGTTGTCAAATGCCGAGTAGTTTGAGGACATTGTTTGCGACAATTCGGGTATATTGTTTGCCGGCCAATCCTAAACATTTATGGGATAAATATGTTCATTCTCCCTCGGAGGATTTTCAGCGTGCTGCTTCAACAACGGCTACGGATGCGATAAATATGACGTTAAAGTCAATAGATTACATCTTACAATCAATGGGAAAATCAATTGATGATTTTGGTCTTTGCAACAATACTATGAGATTATCTGAAAATGAGAAGTTCGTTAGAGATTGTGCTCATGAGTATGATATAGTGGTTGCCGACGAAGATATTCTTTCTATTGAAAAGTTGAATGAAGAACAAAAACTTATCTTTGATCTCTTGAATGATGCTATTCCGAACAACAAAGGTGGAGCTTACTTTCTCGATGGCCCTGGTGGTACTGGCAAAACATTCTTACACAAAGCATTGCTAGCACTGGTTCGATCGGCTGGTGACATAGCAATAGCTGTGGCTATATCTGGCGTTGCTGTCTTTTTATTGCCTGGCGGAAGAACAGCTCATTCTAGATTCAAACTTCCACTTCAAATAGACGAAAATTATGATTTGAGGGTGAGTAAACAGACGAGTTTATCAAAAGTTGATAAAGATAGCCAAAATAATCATATGGGATGAAGCATCTATGGCTAATAGGAAAACAATTGAGGCTTTCGATCTTATGCTTCAGGATATTAGTGACAACAATAGCAAGGTTGTCTTTTTAGAGGTGACTTTCGTCAAACGCTTCCAATTGTTGTTGGAGGTTCTCGGGAAGATGTTGTTGATGCAAGCTTTTTTTTCTTCAAAACTGTGGAGTTCGATTAAGCGACTTGAGTAAACGCAAAATATGCGAGCGAAGGAAGATCCACATTTCATGAACTTCTTGCTCCAGATTGGTAATTGAACTTATCCTCTAATGCCTGATGACTATGTTGAGATTCCTGCAGCAATGTGTTTGCCCGTTCAAGATGATCAAATTATCGACTTGATGAACTTTGTTTTCCCTTGCGAAGAAGCTTTTGTGTCGCATCCGGAGCAGTTCATTAACCATGCAATATTAACTCCAAAGAATGATGTTGTAAATGAGATCAATATGATGCTCATTGAAAGATTTCCTGGCGCAGCGGTTGAGTATATTAGATTTGACAAGACAAATGATCCTCAACAACAGGCTGACTATCAAGACTTCTTGAACTCAACTAATATCGGTGGATTGCCCCCACATCGATTGATTCTGAAAAAGAATTACCAGGTCATGCTTTTACGGAATATCAATCCCGTGGAAGGTTTGTGTAACGGCACTAGATTGATAAGCAACTGGGACGTAAAATAATTGGATGTGAAATAGTTGTGGGAGAATTCAAGGGAAAGCATGTATTTATTCCTAGGATTCCACTGGAGGCGTCTGATCATATCAAATGCCCAATTACTTTTAAGCGACACAAGTTCCCGTTAAGACTCTGCTTTGCAATGACCATCAATAAAGCCCAGGGTCAGACTGTGGAGCTCGTTGGAATTTATTTGCGGGAAACAGTCTTCTCCCACATGCAACTATACGTGGCTCTTTCAAGGGCCAAGTCATCCAAATCTGCTAAAGTCTTGCTTCAGAAAATTTCTACACCAACGCTTTTGCAGAATTGTACAAAAAATATCGTGTATCATGAAATATTTAACAATTTACACCGTCGGATTTAATGCTTCTAAGTCGGGCCTAATGTATTTGATATATATTTATAAAAATTATATTACATTTCCTGTGGCATTTTAGATCATAGGATTATGTGCTTGTTTTTTATTTATTGCAGTGTGAATTTAATGTTGTCGCTTGTTGTTTAATATAATTTATGATTACTTTTTACATGACATGTGGTGATAAAATTATATATGTATTACAGTGAATAGTGCATATCACGAATGGTTCTTTTTATTATATTATTGTGTTAGTTTCATAAATATCTTATAGTGATTTTTGACAGGAATATGCCTCAGTCTATTGTTTTTATTAAGGATGTGACGCCAGTCATAGTAAGTTGGAGCGTAAAGGTTCGTGTTGATGAGAAACTCCATCCTCGTGTGGGACAGAACAGCCCCAGGCGTTACCAGCGACTAATATTAACTGACGCTAAGGTATGCGATCATCATGTATATTTATTCGATGTATAACATGACTGCATTTTATGTTATTTTATTTGTCCTCACGACAGGGAAGTAGGGTTGTCGCAACCATTTATGATAGAGACATAGAGTTGTTTCGTAATTTGTTACAGCTTTATGAAACCTATGTCGTCTCTAAAGCACGCGTTACTACTGTTGAAGATAGATATAAGATTGTAGACAACCCGTATCAGTGGGTTATCAATGCTCGCACTGCGGTCTTGCATGTTCCTGAAGATGCTATATCTCGTAATGCTTATATGCCGAAGTTTGTTCCATTCTCAGAATTTCATAATTATATCGGTACCAAACTTTGATAGGTATGTTGAAAAAATTAAGAAAAAATAATATGAATATGCTTATATTGGCAATATGTCATGTACAAAAAGCACAACTGTCCTTGATCTTATAGATGTCATAGCTGTGGTTACGACAAGTTACCTGAGAGGTCCTTAGTGATTGATGGAAGGAATGTACGCGTTCAAGATTTTGCAGTGGTGGATGAAAGGTGCTGTATCTTTTTTCTCCTTTCTATCTTAGGTCGGATTGATTCAAGTTTTTCATTGCATTATGTTGGTTATCTTTTTTATGATTCATTGTAGTTTGAAACCTTGTATCTTAACGCTGTGGAATAACATTGCTGTGAACGAGGGATCAATACTTTTAGTTGGAGAGAACAACATGCCAATCATTAAAATGAGTCGTGCAGTTTATCATGGTAAATTTCAATTTTCTTACATTCATCATCCACAAATTTAGGTGAAATATGTTCTTTTACAACTAATACTGAAACCTTTTCTCAGGTATGTCTCTTGGTTCCACCGCATCAACCGCAATTGATATTGACCCTGAGATTCCTTCGACGATGGCTTTGAAAGAATGGTATCTTGGAAAGCAAATCAGTTATTAAATGACGACGAGTTTTACTTATGTTGAATCACTACTGTCGAGTTTGTGTGACATACTTTTGTATAGGCGAAACAAGAATCTAGACGTTCTGAAGTCAATCGTAGCTGTCCAATCATATACTACCAGGCCACCCTTGTCTGAGATGATGTCCGGCATTTCCATGGAATCAGTAAAAGACGCTCAGAATAATATGAACATTGTATGTACATACAACTTTCTTCTCCAATATTACATTTATATATTATTTAAACTTTCTAACATAGGAGAATATTTACACAATTTTTTATATAGGGAACTCGAATGAATCTTAGAGTCAAAATAAAAATTGTTGATACCCAGCAACAGTTCTTTTATATGGCTTGTGATGGATGTGGAGCTTCTACAGTTGCTGAAATTAACTGGAAGTTTCAGTGCATGAAATGTCAGAAAACCGTTGTCGCACAGCCGAGGTACAAGTGAACTCTTGGTTACCACATGAAATCTTTTAGAATCTTTTCGTCAACCTTTTTTATATGGAATCATGAAGTCATTGGTGAACTTCTACTTGCAGAGCAAAATTGTCATAGCATATGATGAAACTGGAGAAATTTTGGCATTTGCTTCTGCTGCTGAAAAAATTCTACAAATCGATGTTGTTACTTGCATGGATGCATTTGTGAGAATTGATATTCATTTGTGCATTTCACTATCGATCTTAACAATGCTACTATTGCCTAATTGGGTCCTATTCATCAAATGCTTACAAAGAAGACTTTTTGTATTCAAGTTAAGTTAAAAGTATATTCGCAAAGTGCGGAGAAGGCATTCAATTTCTGGTGAATGAGATAGTTGAAGAAGAAATACCGTCCTCAGAAATACCGACTACAAGCTCTTCCAATCAAGCAGAAGAGCAACTTGCTGATGCGAGCACGCAAATCACCAAAGTTGGTGTTGTCAAGAAATTAGCATTCGAAGGTTTGACCAGTCAATTTATATATGCTTGCCTATTTATAGTAAGTATTGTGTGAAATATTGCCACTAAAACCTTTTTGTGCTATATAACACATTTCAGGACAAAGTGAAGATAATGATGAGCAACTCAACGCTCATAATTTGGCTTGATTGCACAACCATCAGTCACTTATATATTTTGTTTTTGGACTGGCTGTATATTTTGTTTCTAGCCTTGCATATATGTTGATGGGTCAGATGAATTATTTCATCATGTATGTAAATATAAATGCTTTTTGGGTGTTTCGCTGTGTATAAGAAGTGGTTAACATTAGTCTTCAAACAAGGTCGTGTAAAGTTAGTTTTGTATATCTTTTGTTTTAGTCATTGCTTAATGTGTGTCATTTTCAAGCGATTCACTATACTATGAAAAGGTCGGTGTTGTTACGCAAACATATGATTTTACTTGTGGGTCATTGACATTTTTGGTCCCTAATGTTTAACCTGTGGGCGTCCATGGTCCCCGTTGTTCCCGAGTTACATTTTCCGTCCCTAATGTTACAATTTTTACACACTTTTAGTACATCTATTAAGTTGAACCGTTAGTTTTAACCCAAAAGAACACGTGTCAATTTTTGACCAAAAAAATTAAGAAAATGTCGGCATTCCCTCTCTCTCTCTCTCTCTATCCTCTCTCTCTCTGCTGGGCGGCGACGGAAGACAGACGACGGGCGACGTGGAGCGCCGAGCGGTGACGGAAGACAGCCGAGCGGCGACTCTGGCGGTGGTGTCGGGCTTCTGCTGGATTCCGGCGAAATTCGAGGCACTGGCGAGGTCGGCGATGGCTTCGAGGGGTGTCGGCTGCGACCTCAGATCTGGCGGGCGACTTCAGATCGGGCGGTGGCTGGTGGCAGTGGTGCGAGATTGGGTGCAGATCTGGTGGTGGAGCGACGGTGGTGGATCTGGTGTCTGGTGGTGGTGGCTTCGGAGAGGTGTGGTGGTGGCTAACCTCCACAAGAACCTCTGCGTCGCTGTAATGAGTCACCGCCTGGATTACGGCTCGAGCCCTCTTCGCCGGGTCACCGCTCTTGAAAACCCCCAACCCCACAGACACCCCATCGCACCCGAGCTGCATCGTCAAGCGCAGCGTCCGCCGGCGTCGCCACTCCGCCCATCACAATCGATGATGGTGCCGGTCCCAGCCTCGCCTTTGGTCCTAATCATGGCGGATCCTTCCCTTATTCTCCTTAGCGCCTCGCCCAGATTCCTCGCCCAGATTCCGACACCCCCAGACGAACGGAACCCTAAAATTTTGCTTGTTGATGTGGTTGTCGTTGGCGAGGGTCACGATATGTCTGGGTTTGATCGGCATCCGATGGCGACGAATTCCGGCTAACGGTGACGTGCGACTGCTGGGAGGTGTGAACGGAACCCTAAAATTGTTCTTTTCTTAATTTTTCTTTTTTTTTCTTTTTTTTTTCAACGAAAGCTTGCTATCTCATTCCTCAAAAAGTATTTACATTGGCAAAGAAGCCATAGGGTTCCTCTGGTGACATCGATAATACCAGTAGGAACAAAAGCTCACTATAAGAGCACGACCAACCCCAAACAACCACCAAAGAAACCAAAGTGCCAAAAACAAGCATGGAGACATAACACAGCAACAAAAAGAACAAAAACAACTCCAAAGAAACATCAGCATCATACCACTGGATTTAGCTCCCTAGTAATCAGCTTGTGTTCATCACCTCGAATGCTGTTCACCCCAAGCAGCACCCAAACTCCAGAGTTGAAGTCAGAAAATGCACTGATCAACGGAACCGATCCTACACCCACTGACCAAGACAAAATGCTCCCAAAACCAGCTCAGATTCGCTAAAAACAGGTTAATTCAAAGAAGAGAATTCAGTCCACTCGGCCACTACTTGGTTAACAATGTCCAACTCGGACCATCTCTCACCATCAAAGATACAGATGTTCCTTGTTTTCCACAGCATCCATAGAATATAGACAGAAAGTTGCATTCTATCAACAACAGACTTCAAAACTGATTCTGAGCACAAATCCATCCACCAATTCTTGAAGTTAATGTCTGGAGCTTGAATGCCTTCCCATTGCACACGGGAGATTCTCCATACTTTTTGGGCCCTGTCACAAAGGAAAAATATATGATTAAGATGATCGAAACCTTCCCCACACCAACAACACGCTGGGTCAACTTCCATGGCCTTCTTCCTCAAATTCACTTTGGTAGGTAGAATATCATGTATGGCTTTCCAAAGGAAGTGCTTAAGTTTATTTTTGATCTTCAATTTCCATGTCACTAGCCACATTCTCTTCATATGATGCCCTCTATCGCTGCTTTCCACCATTCCCTCTCTTAGTCTGTGATTCCAGAATAGTGCCTTATAAGCCGAGCCCACACTATATTTTCCATTCTGTTCAAGCCCCCAGATAATAAGGTCCTTAGGTCCATGGGCTTTGAGAGGAACCTCTTCAATGAGCTCAGCTACCTCTTTGGAAACAATAGCTTTGATCACGTTTGAGTTCCATGTAAGTCCATCCTCATTAATAGGTTCCTTGACCCAAGTAAATGAGAGAGCGCTCTGATTGATAGGGGTAGGGATGAAACCAGCCACCTTTTCCAGCCAAGGATATCTCCAAATTTCAATATCTTCTCCATCTCCTACCTTGAACCTAGCTCCACACTTAATAACAAAAATAGCCTGGTACCGTGACTTCCAGAGCCACGAAGCAGACGAAGGCAGGAAGCTTGGAGCAGGTTACAATTAGGAAAGTATTTTGCTTTGAGGATTTTAGACATAAGGGAATTTGGTTGGTCCAGAAGTCGCCACAGTTGCTTTCCCAGCAAAGCGTCATTAAACTTTTGCAGATCATGGAATCCCAATCAACCCTCAGCTTTCGCCAATGTTAAATGGTTCCACGCCCTCCATTGCGGTTTGAATGTGTCAGTTCCTTTGTCTCCCCACCAGAATTTTGCAGCCAAAGCAATGATCTTCTTGCAAATACCCACTGGGATCTTGAAGCATGACATGGCGAAGACAGGCAGAGCGTTAATAACAGCTTTCATTAACACTTCTCTTCCGGCCTGATTAAGAACAATGTTTTTCCAGCTTCGAAGTTTGCTCCCTACAGCCTCCACAATATAATTGAAGGTCTCCAGCTTAGATCTTCCAATTCCAAGAGGTAGGCCAAGATACTTAGCTCTAGATTGAGCTTGAATACCATAGAGTACTCTGCTAATTCCTTCTCTGACCTCCACTGATGTATTTTTGCTGAAGAACACCGAAGATTTCTCCATGTTAACAATCTGACCTGAGGCAGCGCCATAGAGCTCAAGGAGGTCTTTAATAACCATTGCCTGTTGGCAAGAAGCTTCACAAAACAGGATAGAATCATCAGCAAATAACAAATGTGTAACAACTGGGCCTCCTCTACAAATTCTAAGTCCTTTATACTTTCCAATTTGAGCCGATTGGGTAATGAGGTTGGAAAACGCTTCAGAAATGATCAGGAAGAGAAAGGGAGATAATGGGTCTCCCTGTCTGATCCCTCTAGAGGGTTTCAACATTCCACAAGCCTTGCCATTAATATTAAAGGAAAATGAAAAAGAATTAATACAAGAGTTAATCCAGCCAATGAATTTCCTGTCAAACCCCATTTTGGAAAGTACTTTATCCAAAAATTCCCACTCAACTCTGTCGTAAGCCTTAGCCATATCTAACTTAATAGCCATAAAGCACTTACCCCCTCTTCTAAGACTACTAAGATAATGTAGACATTCATGAGCCACCACTACATTATCCAAAATTTGTCTACCCGGGATAAATGCCGATTGGCTGTGATTAATGCAGTGCTGAAGGCATGGTCTCAACCTATCCGCAATGATTTTCGAGATAATCTTATAAGCAACATTACAGAGGCTAATAGGTCTAAAATGTGAAATAAGTGTGGGCTTTTTAATCTTAGGGATGAGGGTAATGATTGTGTGGTTAAGGCTTCTAAGCATTCTATTATGTCTAAAGAAGTTTCTAACAGCATAGCAAAGATCACGATGAATAATATGCCAAAAATGCTGAAAAAAGAGCGGGTTCATACCATCTGGCCCTGGAGCCTTCGTTGGGTGCATTGAAAAAAGGGCTTTCTTAATTTCTGTTTCACTAACTGGTTCAGTGAGCGCCTGGTTCATAGCAGGGGAGATGGACTGAGGCATTCCTTCTAGTATCCCCGGGAGATCAGCAGGTAGAGAACTGGAGAACAGCTGTCCATAATAATCTGTAACTAACTTTTCAATTTGGTCTCTATCCCCACATATGACTCCTTCTGCATTTTTCAGAGACGTGATTGAATTGCTAGCCCTTCTTTGTGAGGTGACTGCATGGAAGTATTTGGTATTTTTATCGCCATCCTTGAGCCATTGAATCCTGGCCTTTTGACTCCAATACATCTCCTCCTCTTTATATGCTTGATGAAGGTCAGTCTTGAGTTTCTGCCATAACCCCCAGTTCCTTTCACCTTTGTGTTGCTTCAGCTCCTTCAACTCATTTTTCAGTTTCTCCACTTGTTTAGCGCTGTTGGTCATAAGTCTAGAACTCCATGTCAGAAGACTCCTTCGGCAATTCCTGATCTTCCATGACAGTTGATAAAGAGGTGTGCCCGCCTGTTCTTTTTCCCAAGCTTGTTTAACAATTTCCTCAATTCCAGGTTGCAACAGCCATCTCTTGTCAAAATGAAATCTCTTATGAGCTATCCCCACTCTAGAGTCTGTTGAAAACGTTAACATACAATGGTCAGAGGAGATTTTATCTTCATGAAAGACCATTGCCGCAGGCAAAACGGGAAACCAATGAGGTGAGATAAAGATCCTGTCGATTCTCTCTTCAACGAAACCCTCCCCAAACCTGTTATTTGCCCAAGTGAATCGTGTCCCACTGAAAGGCAACTCCATCATTTCCATGTCACCAATAAAGTTATTGAAGGTCTCAAAGCTCCTCACTGGTCTAGCTCTTCCCCCAGCTTTTTCTTCATTGTTTCTGATTTCATTGAAGTCGCCTCCCAGTAACCACTTCTGCCCCCATTTCTGTTTAGCATGGTTCAGATATTCAAATTGTGCTCTTCTTTGTTGAGAATCCGTGCTTAAATATACAAAGATCGCCCAGAAGTTACTAAGCTCATTACCCTTCTCACACCTCAATTCAATGCAAAAGTTCGTTTCAACAATCTCCTTTATGGTAATGTCCTCAGACCAGCCAGCCCACAAACCTCCACTTCTACCTACAGGATCCACACAATGCCATCTATCTTTCAGTTTAAGGTGTTTGCAAACTGTGCCAATAAAAGCTTTTTGTTGTTTTGTTTCACTAATAAAGAAAATTTCAGGGTGGTGGAGCCTCATGGCCTCCTTGAGTTGGGAAACTGTAGAGGGTCCTCCCAAACCTCTACAGTTCCACACACATACTTTTTTTTTTGGTGGAATGCCCCATAAAATGAAAAGAATACAATGTAGCCAAGAGAAAAAACTCAAGCCAACCACCGGTAACATGCTACCGGGCCAAAGGACAACAACAAGGTCCAACAAATCGAAAAGCAAAACTACCATGCGATACGCCAAACCCGACGAAGCGCAGCAATCTGTAAAGCATATCGAGCTGACAATGTAGAGACACGCATACATGCCACACCAAGCACCAAAGCAACGATCCGATCGGGGGGACTCCGTATGTGGTCCCTCCAACGTGTGTTACGCTCCCTCCACAGATGGTAAACCAACGAAGCAAGAATATGCCTATAGACCAAATGAATGATGTGATTAGTCCTCCATTTTGCCGCAGCCCACATTATTCCTAGCTCCCATTGTCGATAAGGCCATGACCAACGAATCCTATGGCGAAGTAGTTGGAGACACCGCGCGGAAAATGGACACTCGAAGAAAAGATGCTCCGTCGTCTCCATGCAAAGTGAGTCACAAAGAAGGCATGACGTCGTGCCCGCAGCCTGGGCAACCCAGGCCTTGTCTCGCGTCGAGAGTCGCCGTCTAATGGCCATCCACAAAATAAACTCATAACGGGGAACCTTGAGGGATCCGCCGAAAAGAGTCGCCCATGGGACTGTTACTCGTCTACATCGAATCGCCTCCCTAACCGAGCGTGTTAAATATCGCCCATCTGGAGATCCCTTCCATACAATGGAATCCTGCTCCAGTGGGTACACATTCGGTAGGAGCTGCTGAATCACCAAGAACTCATCGCAATAGCGGCTCGATCTGCTCGGCCAATTCCAACCATGGTTATCAATAACCGAGCAGAGCTTTGTGTTTGGGTAAACCCATTACCCTCGGTCCTCGGGGAAACCACTCCAAGAGCGGGTCGGGTGTAAGCCATGGATCGCGCCAAAGCCATAAGGAAGAGCCATTACCCACACGAAAAGATATCAATGAACGAAGGATTGAGCGTAACTTAAGGATCTGCTTCCAACACCAAGCATCATTAGGAGAGGGCACAACTTCCCACGGCGAATGTGATCGTAATCGCGTGCAATATAACCATCGAACCCACACTGAATCCATATCACGCGTAACCACGCTCCACGAATGTCGCATGAGAAGGGATCGATTATCCACCCCTATAGATCGAATTCCAAGACCCCCTTCATTCACTGGTAGGCAAATATCATCCCATGCCACCTTAGAAGATGGACCACCCCATAGAAAGCGACGGAATCGTGCCTCCAAAGTACTAATAACCCCTTTCGGCAAAAGGAATACCCCGGCCCAATACGTTGTCAAAGCACTCAGAACCGACTTGATCAGTTGGACCCTCCCAGCATAAGAAAGGGAGCGATTCAGCCAAGACCCGAGTCGCCCGTCCACCTTTTGTAGCAAGGGACCACAATCGGAAATCGTAAGGCGCGTGGTAAGTAGAGGAACCCCAAGATAGCGGACCGGTAAGTCCCCAACACTGAACCCCGTGAGACTGACAAAGTCTGGACCAAGATGTGTCGCACGCTTGGAAAGGAACATCTCGCTCTTCAATGCATTCGCACTCAGGCCAGATAGCTCAGCAAACTGATCAAGGGCAATTTTAAGGACCCTCACCGATGCCATATCTGCATGGCAAAATAGAAGTAAGTCATCGGCGAAAGTGAGCATGGCCAGATCCGCAGTGTCACATCTCCAATGGTAGCGAAACTGGGTGGTTTCCCTAATGCGCATCGCCACGATACCATGCAGGACCTCCATAACCAGGGTGAAAAGATAGGGTGATAAGGGGTCTCCTTGCCGAAGTCCTCGTCGCCCCGCAAAGAACCCAAAAGGGCAGCCATTGAGGTTGATCGAGAAGCATGGCGTCGTCAAACAGGTTCTTATCCACTCAATGAAACGGGGATGGAATCGCATAGCCGCAAGAGTAGCAAGAAGAAAACTCCACTCAACCTTATCATAGGCCTTTGCTAAGTCCACCTTGAAGGTAACCCGTGGTGGTAGGCTTCTACTACGATAGCCTCGACAAACTTCCTGAGCTAAAAGGATATTATCACTTATGCGACGCCCAGGGATAAACGCAGTCTGTGAGATGTCCACCAAGCTAGCCAGAGAACCCTTCATACGATTAGCAATAATCTTCGAAATAATCTTGTAGAGAACATTGCAACATGAAATCGGTCTGAAGTCAGACGGTCGCCGAGGTGCCGCCCCTTTAGGAATTAAAGAGATGAGAGTGCAATTCAAACCCTTCAGAAGTCGGCCCGTCGAAAAGAATTCCTGCACCGCCTGAACGACATCGCTCCCAATGATTTCCCACGAGGCTTTGAAAAAAGCTGCTGTATAGCCATCCGGTCCAGGCGCCTTCTCATCACCAAAAGAGAACAGAACATCCTTAACCTCGTGAGAAGTAACCGGTCGAACCATCCCATTTGCCGCCTCGTCCGACAGGGTATGTGAAATAAAACCGCTCACATCCATCAGCGTGACTGGGACATCCCTCGCCGTTTGGCCGAAAAGACAATGAAAATATCTTATAAGCTCCGCGGCCACTAACTCCTCGCCCTCAATAAGGTGGCCATCTTCTGCGTCAAGAGAGAAGATGCGATTCCCAGCACGTCGTAACGCCACCTTTTTGAAGAAGAATGAAGTGCATTGATCCCCATCTTTGAGCCAATTCAACTTCGCCCTTTGCGACAATGCAGATTGTTCCATCTCCACGGTGCGCGCATAAAGAGCTCGACAAGTGCGCTCGAGGTTGTAGAAAATGACTTCAGTCGGGTAGCGTGTGGAAAACATCTGACAAAGTTCAAGGAATGCCTTTGCCTCCATAACGTTTCTTGCGAGATTACCCTTATTACGGCGCAATTGACGGAGTTGGGTCTTGAGTACTTTGAGCCGCCGAACCAAGGTAAACATCGGAAAACCATCCAGTGGATCAGCCCAAGCCCTATGAACCATACTAAGAAATAATGGATCCTTAGCAAGAAAATTATCGAAGCGAAAACTTGTCTTGCGCGGTCCCAAACTAGTCGTCACAAGGACCAACGGAGAGTGATCAGACGTTGATGGGAGATCACAGTGATAGGCGAGATCGGGAAAAGCAGCAAACCAAGTAGGATTCCCAATCATCCGATCCAAACGACGCCAGACACCTGCTGATTCGCGTTGCTGATTATACCATGTAAAAAATTGCCCCGTCATGGGCAACGTGGTAAGATCAGCCTGCGTAAAGCAGGAGCGTATATCATCAACTTCCACTGTGGAGTAATTACCCCCCCGCGCTTCTGCCGAATCCAGTATAGCATTGAAATCGCCCATGAGTACCCAAGAAACCGCAACCCGCTCCGCAGAGATCGACACAATTTCCTCCCATAATGACTTCCGCTCATCACGCCTGTTCTTACCATACACAATTGACACAAACCAAGTCATCCTTGTCGCAAGAGAGAAAACCTCACAATGAACCGCCTGAACCGTCTGTTTTCATTATGAACCGCCTGTTCTTACCATACTTTCATTGTACACCACGGGGCCATTCATGGCTGGCTACCTCCACCATTTCCCCCTTTTCCTTGTTAGAGATCTTCTTGAGTTTCTTCCTCTCAGCACTAAAAGTAGAGTTGTCCGCACCCAATGCTTCTTCTAGTCCTCTCTTACCCCCCAAAAACAGTTTCTTGGCCTGCTCCTGCTCTTCTTGGTCTTCCTTGTGTGATGTTCCTTCGGGTTTGACTGCGTGTGAAAACCTTCTCTTGTAAGCTTTGGTCCCTGGTCTCATAGTATTAGATATATCCTACAGAGGTTGTTTTTTGATCTCCATAGGTTGGGGAAGCCCTTCCTCCTCAGAACTGGTAATGATGATAAGTTTTGAGCCGTTCACGGAATCAGTTTCCAAGGGGATATAGTTCATCGTTTCCTCGTTGATATCAGCAGGTGATGAGTGGGACACTATCTCTTGTGTTTCAGTTTCCACTCCTAGCTCGTGTATTTGTTCGACATTTCCTATCTCTGGGTCAGTTCCCTCTTTGCTATCTCCATCCTTACCATTTACTTTCTCCCCAGTCTTCCCCTCCTTTCTTTTCTGGTTCCCCCCAAGAGGATAAATTCTGCTCCTGTTATAGTTACCCTCTGCTCTCAGCCATTCACCGAATTGTGCATCCACCTTTTCGAGTTTACTGTTGTCTCTTCTTCTCAAATCACAGTTCACATCATTGTGTCCAATATGTCCACAATGAAAACAGAAATTTAGCAGGTTCTCATATTTGAAATCAATCCACTGTCTGCATCCAGCTAGAGTCACAAACGTTCCCCTCATGAGAGGTTTTGATATGTCCAGCTTAGCCCGTATATGCCTTCCTTTGTTGCTGCCAGTTTCAGGAATGATGATATCCTCACATTGAGGGAAAATCTTTCCAATCTTCATACCCACTTCTTTTGAGAACCATTTGTTGGGCAGGTTCCAAACTTGTACCCAGAGTTCGGCATACTTAAATTCTTCCTCTCTCAGCTGTAGGGTTGGGGACCATTCTTGAAGAATTAGGTACTGTTGATCAAAGGACCATTGTCTTCCTTGTAGGATCTTAAGTTTCTCAGTCTTTGTTTTGAAGACGAACTGAATGAAGTTCTTTCCCAACTCCCTGATAATAACAGGTTCCTTTGTGTCTCAAAGATTTGAGAAAGTGCTCTTCATTCCTAGGAAGTTAGCTTTCTTCGACCCAACAACCTTGCCTATTAAGCTCCTAAGACACTCTTCCCTGCTAAGGGAAATGTCGTGTTCCTCTAACTCTATCCCCCTTGTTTCCTCTTCCGAGAGTTTGAAATGAGACAGCCGTTCACCCAGTTCGTCTGCTTCCCCTTGGTACGGTGCACCTTCCATTCCCCCCATTAGGACCAGCTCACCTACACAGAAGGAAATAGATAGAGGATTAGAAACTCGTTCAGGACTTTTAACAAACGGTTTGCACTCGTTCCTGAGGGGAATGTAAGCATGACACGAGTTTGCACAGGTTCCTTTTTGTTTTTTTTTCTGGAAATTTTATTTTTTATACACTTTATAAATTTGAGGTGGAATGTAAGCATGACACGTGTTTTTCTGTTAAAACTAACGTTCAACTTAACGGAGGTACTAAAAGTGAGTAAAAAATGTAACATGAGGGACTGAAAATGTAATTCGGTAACATCGGGGACCACAGACGCCACACATTAAACATAAGGGACCAAAATGTCAATTGCCCTTTTACTTGTCATGCTATCCCCCCTGCTTAAGAAAATTAACTATATTCTTCTGATGAGTCTCCGTCGCATTTAGTGAAAATTAGATGAATACCACGTCCAATATTCGACCTTGCCAGTCCTCAGCCACCACAGCGCTGGCCCACCCAACCTCAAAGCTGATATCATTCTGATTGAAGTTTTACTTCAAACTGTAAGTGAAAAACATGACTTCGTTGATGGGATTTTCATCTCAAAATTCATTCAACTATTTTCTAAAAATATCAAACCAATTAAATTACCTCTCAGTTTCTCTCAAATAATTTTAGGAAACAATGAGCCTAAACTAAATCACAAAATTTATAAAAGGGTCCTACTATTCATACCCCCCTTACACCCACTTTTACACCCATTTTACACCCTCTACATGAAATTTGTAAAAATTATTTTACCTAGCCAAATGAAATCAACAAATACTATTTAATTAATTTATTTTTTCATATAATTCAAATAAAATTAATTACACGTGTTATTCAACTAATTTATATTTTATTTAATATTTTTATTAATCAGCGAACCTTTTTAATTAACTTTAAAAATTTTATATTTTTAAATTATTAATCTAAATATTTATTTTATTTTAATAAAATATTTATATGACATATAAACACATAAATAATAAACAATTAGCTAAAGACTATTATTATATTTTTGTATCATTCCAATATAGCACGATCAGGAGTACAATTAGCGCACATCTGCTTTTCATAATTATTAATACGATTAATATAAGGAGTACTCCATGCGGCTGCACTTTTATCTCTGAAATATACCCATTGTGTTATGATAGTCGGCATTGGGTATCCTTCGGCTAATGAAACTTTCACGTAGTGATTATTATTAACATGACCAATCGCAATAGCAACGTGATGATACCATGGTGGCGGAGCAGATCGAAGCGGTAAGTATGTCATACTGCCTCTATTGCTTATAACATGTAATATCACGCTATACTTCGAAGTAGTCAATACGCCCATATCAGGCATAGTCATCCAGTTTTCACAAGGTGCAGACCGATATGACTCGAAAAAATTTATCGAGTTATAGATATTGAGCCATCCTTCAGCACCAAACATGTCTACATATTATAACTTATACATGTCCAACTCTTCTATTAAATTATTCAATTGGAGCTTTCAATCAATTCATGGTGATGGTGATGTCGATGCATCAATCAAAGAAGGAAGTGAATCCACCCAATTAGTAAACTATATTTTTACAGTTCGATCTATTCTCTTTAGGAATATGGGATTTAACTTTCCATGTGTAAATTATATATAATTACGATAATGACATTCTATTTTAGGGAAAATTGTGAAAATAATTAATAAAGTGATAAATCTTAAACATAGAAGTATTTAATGACTTACTTTTATTATTAGGGGGGTGTATATAGAAAAAGAGAGGGTGCCAATAGAATCACCCTTTATAAAATAATGATAAAGGGAAAAAATTAAAAATAAAATATACAAATACAAATAAATAAAAATAGTTTGCAAGAAATTTACATAAAGAAAAAAGAATTATTATATTAGGTTCAACACCTGCTTGGACAATATTCTTTTGGACATAAAAATCAACCTAATTCCCATTGCGAATTGTTGCGACATATTTCTTTTGTTGATTATCATTGCGTTTTCATATAATTTTCATAACGTTATTATGTGAACGCCTAACTTAATCTGGAATTTTTTCTCTTTATTTCTTTTCACTTGTCTAAATTATTTTCACTAACCGTTACTTTATTGAAATGTAACATTTATGAATTAAAGAGTTAATATTAAACATATGCTAATTGAAGAAAACTATGGACATTTGTCACCGCGCGCTCGAAATTTTTCTAGTATATATATGCGTCACATGCAAATCAACTTCCCTTTGTGTTCAATATTTTTGTCCAATAGCGAGTCAGAAAAATATCATGATTTAATACAAAATCATCTATTATCTCTTCCAATAAATAACCAGAGAGTATATAAATAAGTAAAACCACAAAACTAGCCTATTTAATACGATAATTGTACAATAAAATCATTTATATATAAGATATACAAATAGAACAGCTTTCGTAATTACACGTAGAACGAACCTAGAACAGTTACAACTTATCCATTTCCACCACTTCATAAAGAAAAGAGACGAAATGAGCACTTCACAGCAACATCTAAAGAATGACTTCCATCTTACGAGACAGAAAGCAAAATCTTTCTAACCAAATCCTACGCTATATATAATTACTCAATCCATCTGATAAGACCTGCAAAAGATATAATCTCAAAATTACCGAGGATTCTTAATTTGAATCCGAGTATGTAATAAGTTCAGGACAAAACAAATGCACCTAGAGTGAATTAGTGTGTATATATATATATATCAGTCAGATTGATGGTATCTCCTACTAAAATGTGCAGCTTCAGGGTCCAACCGCTCAATGTCACCTGTATATATAATCAGAAAAGACGGTATATTTACAAAGTTTAAATCATCAGAAAATGGTTTATACTGTTACAACACCCACCATGTTCATGCCCATCATTAAAGTTGCTCGCGGAAGCTGTTACGAACGAATCTCTAGCGTAACTCTCGAGTAAATCTGTCATGGCAAAAACAAGAACCATAACCGCGCGTAAGAATCAAAACTTGTCAGATTTCGATCGATCAAATGGGATAGAGATAGACGCAATTACCAGGAAAATCATCAGCTGCCAACTCAGGGAAGCTGAGATTTTGATCCAAGAACCCAAAGGGTGAAGAACCATCTCCCTCCATGAGACAACCATCGTTCAGATTCTGATGCTGACGTGCAATGGAATTATTCTCTACCGTGCCACCAAAAGGCTGCGTGCACCCCACAAGGGGAGGAGGACGTTGTCCTTCCATGAAACTACTGCCTTGTTGTGGGCTGAAGCCGAACTGTGAATGAATGTTGCCATAAACAGCAGCTTCTGATCTCGGTATGTCTACGCTTGAAGTTTGAGCCATTCCCGAGCATGAGTTGCGAGGCAAGAACACGCTTGGAGAAACATCTATCTTTTTACCGTGCATTTGTGATCCACAGTCGAGAAACATATTTGGCTGCTGCCTAATAGCCTCGGTGGGCTTGAAGGTCCTTGCATTTTGCGGGGTACATGATGTGGTGGGAATATGCTGAGCTGTAATGCATTGCTGCTAAATAAGCCACTGAATAAATCTAAGTTTTGCATACCACAGTGATAAACTTTCAAATAATCAACGAAAACATCTTACCAGGTGAAATGTGAGATCCATTAGATGCATTAATGGCAGGGCTGCTTAATCCAATTCGATGCATCAGTTCGACCTGCTCTGAGAGCAACCTGTTGAATTCCATTATTTGATCCTTCACCAGTAGTTTAAGGTAATACGCCTTGAAAAATTCAGGATTCTCCTCTTCAAGTTGATGCCAGACTGGAAAAGAAGCAGCTAGTTATAGTAAACGAAAGACACGTAAACTAAACTACGAGCAAATTTGTCACTACACAAAAGAACGGCATCTTTCTTCTCTGAAAGTTGTATCGTTTTGGCTTCGTATGTAAGAAAGAAGGTCGTTTTAGGATGGATCGATGCAATGTTGGAATCATATCTCAAATTAATGCATTGACCAAGTTATCAATAATGAAGCCCCCTCCTAGTCCTTCTTTAATCATAATTGCTTTGAAATACAGCAATGAAAACAAACTCATTCAGAAATAAGACAAGATCGTCGGTTATTTATCTAATCAGCTGAAAATTTCAACTCGCCGAATCTCCAAAACAGAGGATACTTATATCGAAAGGAGGCCAACTGGATTAACAGACTACCCATAGCATGCAAAGAGTGGAGATGAAACATACGGATTTAGAAATATAAGCATAAGAAATATATGCACGCTCCACATTTTCGTTAAGCGAATTGAGAGAAAAGGAGGAAGAAATTTTCTATTGTAGCAATTTTCATATTCCAGAGTTTATCATTGCGACAAATGGAGGAAGAAAAGAAGATGACATTACTTATCTCTGTAAAATTTGGGTCGATGTTGTCCTGTACAGCAAGAGCATTTACAGCTTCCTTTTTGTGCATGTAATGCCTGAGGCAGTGTTCTATGCGACTCTGAACCTGTTTTGGAAATTGATCAAATTATTACCATGAGAAATGTAAAAAATAATGGATATTACATTCTTAATTGGTCGGTATTACTATAGATATTTGTCCTTTCAGTAAGCAAGGCATCTCATATGAATGAAAATCTTTTATCACAGAGGGGTCGCACAAATGGAGAGACTATTATGCATGGGTATGGACTTCAATCAAAATAATGATTAAAATGTTTGTACTGTTAGGAGATTTTTTCTATTCGATAAGTATATGCTTCGAAAAATATATCCTTATACATCCAAAAAAGGCAAGAAAATTAACCACGAAACAGATGATCAAAGTGGCGTTCATAATGCATATTCCCACCTAAATGCTATATTTACATGATCTTTCAAGAGGGGCAAAACAACAACGATTAAACCATATGTCACGTACACTTGACTATCTTATACACAGAGGTAATATGCCTACTTTTCTTGAATTAAATTCTACCAGACATAGATAAGAACTGTGCGAAGAGTCTCATCAATTTTAACACGAACTTTAACAGATGGTCATATTTGATAAATATTAACTTAAGAGTTGAATGCAAAACATCGGGTGTAGACAAATTGCAACTTGTGTGATTTTATGATGGAGAAACCATACAGAAAAGAATAAAGAGAGGGATACCAAAACACAGCAGATAAAAAGGAACCAATCCCACACTATGCATCGTGCATCCAGAGAAAATACAATTCAATATAAAATCTACATTTTCTTTATGATTCTAGTTTGCATTCTCGGGAAAAAAACAAGATGATCACTCATGTTGGTGAAATTTGGCGTTGGAGTCTTACCAGCATCAGATCTTAACTTGAGAGATTTATAGCCTCACCACCAGACATGTTTGAGCTTTTGTGATTGCGAATGCAATCAGATGATAATGAACATAAGATTTTGTTTCTTCTTCCGAAAGATTTTTACCTAACAGAAGAATCCCAATAGATGAAAACGAGTTTAGGAAATTAAAAGAACCACAATTTATAAGATATAAGCATCAAGACAAGAGTAGACATAATTTCGCATACTTCCAAAAGAAACCGCTTCAATCAGTCGAACTATCGTCAGTTTGTTACCGAAAAATAAATACAAAGTGAAAAAAGATCGGTAACGAAACCCATACTGAATTTCCACTTAAGAAATAACAAAACAACAGCTATTTATCTGTGCGATTAGGCTTTTGGTGACAAAAACTATCAGGAGAAAATGCCTAATTCGCTGGAACGCCATACTTACCTGTTAGAATTTAATTTTTCTTTCCTTCTTTTCTAAACAGAAAATCCTCAACAGAAAGAAGTCTCATAACGTAAGACCGACGAAAAATAGAACAGAGGCCTGACGTACATACAATGACAAATTCGATGCTGTTCAGGGAAATAAATGGAAACTATACGACATCATCACTAAACTAATTGTGCAAACTCAATTCAGAACTGAATTCCGATTCTTTCCACCGATTTAGCATTAGGGTCAGCAAGAAAAAAGCATGGATAAAAAAGCACAGAATTAACGGCTTCAGAACAGCTGCAATATAAAGAAAAGGAAAGCAACATCATCCAGTCACAGCTCAATTTCAACAGATATGAAAAGATACGATCTTTCGGATCGGAATAAGAATCTGTACTTGTTTTTCTCTTTCCAATAGACTCGGCAAAAGGAAGAAACACCACAACCCCATTCAATTAAACCCCGAAATCATACATAGTGAAGCACGCCAAGTGAAGTCCCTAAAAGGAAACAATCGTAACGAATACAATTGAAATACGAAGTGGGCAGAGAGAGACTGCTGGTGAAATTAATTGCGACAAAAGTAGTACTATAAAGCGAACGAACTTGAGCCTTAAAATGGAAAAGGAAAACTACAGAACAGTCACTAACCATGAAGCTGAAAGCTATTACTATTTTGGAGAGGAACAGAGAGTTAAGATTTTGGGGTGGTGTTGTTGAGGTTTAGCAGATAATTTGATTCAAATGTTTCGACTTTTTTCTCATCGTGGAGAGGAAAGGAAAGGTTAGGAGGGTGATGACGTCGACATTACGTTCCCTTCTTTGCTGGTGTGGTGGTTTCCAATTAGACGTGGGCTTTGGGCCGGTCCAACCCGGAACCGGCCCAAAACCGGCCCGCTAAACCGGTCCAAAACCGGAACCGGTAGAACCGGTTCCGGATCCGGTAACCGGCCCATTTAAATTGGGCTGGGCCGGTTAGCGGGCCGTGGAACCGCGGTTCCCCGGTTCCGGTTCCCGGATCCGGGTCCGCGGTTCCGGTTCCGGTTCCGAACCGGAACCGGAACCGGCCCAACGGCTAAATAGCCGTTGGGCCAACGTCCATTTTGAAATTTTTTTTTTTTTAATTTTTAAACACTGGAAAATTACACTTTTTACCCCAAACGAAAAATCTATAAATACCACCTCATTTTAACCATTTTAACTCACAATTACATCCAAATCTCTTCCAAACTCTCTCAAAAAGCTCTCAAAAAAATCATCCTATTAATATTTAATATTATTAACACTAATAATTATTTATTTACACTACACTACTACACTACACACACTCACTTATTTTATTATTACCAATAATTGAATTATTATTTTGCACTAATGGCGTCGTCATCGAGAAATCCTAACCCTCGTGACGAAGATGCTTTTATGATTTTAGGTCACGCCGACACATTTCGGGGAAATGCCGACACCGACGATGAGACCGATGCACCGGAAACGAATCCGACGGCGGCGACCGACGAGGGACCGAGCCAAGCTTCTACGGCGACAACAAGAAGGAAGCAACAACCGCGTGCTCGGCGGTCTAAGGTATGGAATTATTTCGACTTAGAAATGGATAAAAATAATCCCAATTCAGGTACCGCTTATTGCAAAATGTGCCGCCACCCCTACACAATTAAAGGAGGACCGAATCAAGGTGGGACGGGCTCGCTGAAAAAACACCTCCAGAGGGCGCATAACTTCGGGGACGATCTAGAGCCGGTAGGAAACGAACCCCGACAACAACAAATAAACGTAAGTACGGGTAAGAATTTTGTTATTACTAGGGAAATTTCTAAAAAAGCATTAGTTAAATTCGTAGTTATGTGTGAAGAACCCTTTTGCATTGCGAAAAGTGAAGGGTTTATCGAATTTACGAGTACGATACAACCCGGATTCCATAACGTGACCCGTAAAACCCTTAGGAAATATGTGTTAGAAACTTTTAAGGAATATCAAACTAGCTTAATTAGTCATTTAGCCAACATTACGTGTAGGATTAGTTTGACTACCGATATTTGGACTAATATTACGTCGCAATCTTATTTAGTCGTCACCGCCCATTGGATAGATGATACATGGACCATGCAAAAACGTATTCTTTCCCTAGATCCCCTAGATTCGCAACATAATGCCACTACGATATCGAACTATGTGTTGAATGTCGTTAATAAATATTGTATTCAAGATAAGATTATGTCTATCACCTTAGATAATGCTAGCGCGAACAACGTAGCGATAGGGATCCTTCGTAGGCAACTTAGGTTACCCTTAGACGGCAAATTATTACATGCTAGGTGCGCTTGCCATATTATTAACTTGTGTGTGCAATGTGCTTTTGACGAAGTTTTGGGAGATATTGTAGAAAAGTTTAAGGTAATAGGTAAGTTACTTCGGGAACGCCGCATCGGAACGTCGTGGAAGCAAACCGTCCTTGCCGCCGGCCTCCCGTACAAGAAGTTTCCGTTACCAGTCCCGACTAGGTGGAACTCGATGTACCACCTCCTCAGCACCTTCATGCGTTACAAGGACTTGTTGACGCCTTTTTGGAACGAGGCCGCAGTCGGCACCACCTCCAGGTATGAATTACGAGAACTTGATTGGGATATTGTAGGTTTGGTCGTGTCCATACTTGAAGTGTTCGCCGAGGCTACGGAGAAATTTTCCGGAGTTCACTACCCGACGTCCCCATTATTCGTCCCGAACCTCTTCGCGATGTGCTACAAGTTCGTGGAGTTTCGCAACAATCCATACTTGTGTAACTTCATCCAAAATATGGAGAAGAAGTTCAAGAAGTATTGGGAAACCATCCCAATAGTACACGGTTTGTCGGCCTTACTCGACCCTAGTTGCGGTGTTGATACATTTGATATTTTTTTCGAATATTATGCTCAGTTTCTTGGAAAGAAAGTGGACGACCAAAAGGCGTCAATTCACGCTTCTCTCCAAGAACTTTTTTCTTTTTATGCATCTGAGCAGGGACATAGTGTGGAGCAACCCGTACCAGCGAGCGAAGCCGGTTCGTCGGAAGGAGGCGGCGGCGCAATGGGACTACTACGAAGATTGAAGGCGCAAAAGACGAAGACCAAAACGCGTGCATCGGGGTCGAACACGAATGAGATCCAGCTCTACCTGAGCCACAACTTCCATACTCCCGAAGACTTCGACGTTTTGGTCTGGTGGAAGTCGAACGCGACTCTTTATCCGACCCTCTCCGCCGTCGCTCGAGACGTTTTAGCCGTGCAAGCGTCTAGCGTCGCCTCCGAGTCCGCATTCTCTACCTCCGGGCGAATTATCGGCGACAGACGTGCGAGCCTTAGCCCGACTTCCCTCGCAATGTTAACAATATTGAAGGATTGGTATTTGGCCGAATCGAAGAACCGACGGGAGAACGCCATCGACGAGTTCCGTTCTTCCAGTTCGGACGAAGACGAAGAGGCCTCTAACATAGTTTTAATTAATAGTCAAGTCGAATAAATTGTATTTTTTATTTCGAATATTTTTTCATTTTTTGTATTTTGTAACTTGTAACTTTTAGATTTATTTTTCTTTCTTTTATGTTTTTATTTGTATTTTTTAGGTAGTTTTTTTTATTTTTTTGTACTTTTCTTATCTTTTTTTTTGTTTTTTTGGAATAAAATTTTTGGATATTTTCTAAAGAATTTTTTCATAGCAAAAAAAAAAAAAATAAACGGGCCGGTTCCGGTTCTGGAACCGGAACCGGCCCAAAAGAGGCCCGGGGGTTCTTCGTACGGTTCTGGTCCGGTCCCTGGAAAATGGTTCCGGAACCGGAACCGGAACCGGAACCGGAACAGTGCCGGAACCGGTTAACCGGAACCGGTTGAACCGGAACCGGTAGAACCGGCCCGGAACCGGCCCAAAGCCCACCACTAGTTTCCATGGTGTAATTCCTCTTTCTTCCTCCGTTTGTTTTTGAGTTAATTTCGTTTCAGCCCCACATAAGTAACTTTCGTTTGGATTCAGCCCCCATTGCTTTAAATTTCAGTTTAAAACACCCATCTCAAGTTTGCCTTAGAGTTAAGGACCTAAATATGCTAAAAAGACCCATCTGTCCTCATCTGTTGCGAAAATTTACAAAGAATGCCATCATCCCTCTCCTGCGAACCATCAGCCCCAATTGCCATCTGTTGATTTATTACAACACCCAAACGCCTTGAAATCTCCGAAATCTCCGACGTTATTGAGCGGAAAAGGTAAAATCGAGCTCAATTTCTCATGGGTTCTCGTAACCAAGGAAAATTTCGATGTTATGTTGGAATAATGCTTCAAATTCAATTCGAAAATTTTGGTACAAACACGAGCGAAATCTTGACGTTTGTGCTCGAATAATGTGGATTCACACCAATTCGGATGTAGGTCTTAATAATCGACACGAAATTACAACTAATCTAGCCGCGACCTAAGGTCCGAACATTTTCAATTTCAGTAACAAATCACCTGATCTGGGTACTACTTTATGCTCGTTTGGAAACACTACCATAAAAAACTATACCAGATTCTTAACATTGGCGAATAAATGTTGCCTCACTAATAACAAATCAGTTCAGTTAGCACGTCACTTATCTAGGTACCACTTTTTACTATTTTGGAAACCCTACCCTAAAAACAATAACAGAGGGAATAAAAATTGCATCATTTATAACATATAACGAGAAGACAATAACGATCTGTTTCTTATAATAACTACATGCAACTAGTACAAAATAGGGCGTCAAGAGGAAGATCAAAAATTCGTACGACACCCAAAACTCTCTGAAATCACACAAATCTTCAACGTTAGTAATCGGAAATCTCAATTTCTCATGGGTCCTCATAAACAAGGACAATTTTCGATGTTAAGTTGGAATAATGCTTCAAGACAATTAAAAAATTTTGGTAAAAAACGAGTGAAATGCTCGAATAATGAGTATTCACAGCAATTCGGGTGTGGGTCTTAGTAATCGACATGAAATAACAGCGAATTTTGCTACGAACTAAGATCGAAACGTTTTCAATTTCAGTAACACATCACTTTATCTGGATACCATTTTCTGCAAGTTCCAGAACTTTACCTTCAAATATTGTAACAGATTGCTAATAAATGGAAACAAGTCTTGCCTCACGTATAACACATAATAGAAAAACAATAACGGTTTGTTTCCTATAATAACTACATGCAACTAGTTCGGACTAAGGTGTCAAGAGAAAGATCAAAATTCGTATACTAACCAAAACTTCCCGAAATTGAAGAAATCTTCAACGTTAGTAATCAACAAAGGTGAAAACGATTCAATTTTTCATGGGTCCTCATAAACAAGGAAAATTTTTGATGTTATGTTGGAATAATGCTTCAAACCCAATTCAAAAATTTGGTAAAAAAACTAGTGAAATCTCGACTTTTATGCTCGAATAATGTGGATTGACACCAATTCGGGTGTGGGTCTTACTAATCAACAATCGATGCTAGCATTGAATAACGACGAATTTTGAGGCGACCTAAGATCGAAACATTTTCAATTTCTGTAACAGATCGTTCTACTTTATTGGCGACCTAAGATCGAATGTTGAGGTTATTAGTTTGATAATGGAAAAACGAAGAATTTTGATGGGAAATATTGGAACGTCTGTCAATTAAAAAGCTGGTTGGTAACACTTTATTTATTCTGAGTAACAATTCATGCATTCTGGGTAACACATTACTAAGAACATTCTAGAAGGTTCTAGATTGTCAGAATATTAGTAGTACAATAACTTAATATTACTACATTGCCTGCAAATAGTACCACATGTCTGATAAAAAATAACATTATAAACAAAGGTTATAACACATTTGTAGCTACAAGAACCACAAAATAGCTAATAAATACCACATTACTATTTCGATTAATTTCATTCATAAACTCATTTCCTTGGGATGTATAAGATTGACATTCATGAAAATAGATGATATGATAAAGCTAAATCACAAAATTTCATTAAAAGTCACGTTTTGCGAATGTTGATATCAATATGTGGAAGTTGAGATCAAAAGTCATGTAAACACATAGCTCTTCATTCACAAAATATACTAGTATCTCTTTTGATGATACATAACGTTATGCATTCCATCACAAACGTATTCAAAGTTCAACATTAAAGCACTAACAACATTTAATAGACCATAAACTCAACATTCGAGACCTCAAACTAAACAATCGAAGCAAAATGGATTTTTGAGCGTAATTAATGAAATGTTTTAGAATATTACCACATTACCTGCAAATAATACCAGATGCCTGATATGAAGAAACAATACCAACCAAATTTATGACACATTGTTTGGTACAGATACCACATAATACGCTTTTCAGTATAACATCATTAATTAGACTTATTTTGTTCGTAAATTCACTTTTTCCCGAATGTATAAGATTTATGTTCATGTAAGTATGTGATTTTACTAAGTTAACAAACCAAATTCCCTTAAAGACATGTTATGCGATGTTGATATCAGTATGTGAAAGTTGAGATCAAAAGTCATGTAAACACATAGCTCTTGTTTCACAAAATATACTAGTATCTCTTTTTGATGAGACACAACGTTATGAATTTAATCACAAACGTATTCAAAGTTCAACATTAAAGCACGAACAACATTTAATAGACCATAAACTCAAAATTCGAGACCTCAAGCCCTAAACAATCGAAGAAAATGGATTTGTGAGCGAAATTAATGATATTAGTAGTGTGGTATGGAAAACCTATTATGCAGTATCAATATCTACAATAGTGTTAGAAATTGGATTTGTACCTGTTCTTTTATATCGAAGATTTGGTATTATTGGCGAGTAATGTGGTAATATCCCTTGACAATATAGAACATTCCGGATAATGCAATTCCCGCCTAAATTATTGAGAACCCGCCTAAATTATTGAAATCCCGCCTAAAGTGGATAACACAAGTTACACAAAGCATAACAATTAATAACTTACTGGTACCACTTTCTTGTTTCGGAAAATTAGGCAAATCCGACGATTGTATTTAAATTTCGGCAACCATGAGCGACGAACAATAGAGCCAGTACTGTGCTTCAACGACTTGTCAGGATATGGGTCTCTCGAATTTGTACGAAATATCTTCAATTTCGATCGAATCGGGATTCGATTTTCACCATGTTTTAATTATTTGCGTCAAAAGAATTCGAGAAATTTACCCGTACAATCGAACATTCGAGACCTGAATAACATGATAAACCATCTAGGACACACCCAACTTGGTTTGGTGCAGGTCGTGCAGATGGAAATAATATATACGATCGATTGTTTCGATCGAGTTTCTACTGTTACGGTGATACCAGATATTTGGCAAAGGGTACCAAATCCAGCTTACTCGAACCTTTTAATCAGTATATACACCATATGGTAGCTTACCAATACCAGTTAACTGTATTACGGTGACTGATACCTGACAATCCATACCACGTTTCGGGAACAGTTGTTTAGGCAACAATCGGCGACTTTAAATTTCGGCAAACCATGAGCGACGAAGGATAGAGCCAGTACTGTGCTTCAGCGATTTGTTCAGGATATGGGTCTCTCGAATTTGTACAAAATATCTTCAATTTCGATCGAATCGGGATTTGATTTTCGTCGTGTTTTAATTCTTTGCGTCAAAAGAATTCAAAAATTTACCCATAAAAATCGAACATTTGAGACCTGAATAACATGATAAACCGTCTAGGACACACCCAACTTGGTTTGGTGCAGGACGTGCGTTCGTGCAGATGGAAGTACTATATACGATCGATTGTTTCGATCGAATTTCCATTGTTGTAATGATACCAGATAATTGGCATTCGGTACCAAATCCAGCTTAAAGATACCTTTAAATCAGTATATATACCATATGCCAGCTCACAAATACCAGTTAAATGTTTCCGGGTAACAGATGCATGACGATCCATACCACGTTTCGGGAACAGATATTTAGCCAATAATACGACGATTTTAAGTTTCGGCAAACCACGAGCGACGAACAATAGAGCCAATACTGTGTTTCAAAGATTTGTTTAGGTTATGGGTCTCTCGAATTTGTACAAAATATCTTCAATTTCGACTGAATCGTGATTCAATTTCATCGTGTTTTTATTATTTGCGTCAAAAGAGTTCGAAAAATATACCCGTAAAATCGAACATTTCGAGACCTGAATATCGAAATAAACCTTCGTGGATAGATCGCGTTTCGTTTCCGAGGATCGTTCGAAAGATCTGCAAGTTTTTTTATCATCAAAAGAATATTTTATTTACTTATTAATATGGTAACGTGGTAACAAAAAACTGGTTCTGGATACCACTTATTATAAACTTTGTAGGGGTATTTTGGTCAGATCAAATATTTGGTCCTTTTCTCTAAACTTAAAAGATATTGGGTCCTTAAAACCGAAATTTCTACTGACAGGGGCTGAATCATGTTTTAAAACTTAAGGAGGGTTTGATTCATAAAAGCCCTTTGTTTTTCGCTAATTATCGTATTATGGTCGCTATTAGACATGCCCACTTTTAAGCGTAACCGGCGGTTAAACCGCCTAACTGCCGGTTAAGGTTATAACCAGGGCCGATTTTTCAATTTAGGTGGCCCAGTCATATACCATAAAGAGGCCCTAAATAAATATAACTAATTATAAATTTAAATATTTTTATAATTTTTTTAAAGCCCATTTGTTAATTTATATGGGATATGGGCCAGAAAATATTAGTTTTTAAAATATTTTTATAATTTTTAAGGCCCACATAGTTAATTTATGGAATATGTGCCAGAAAATATTAGTTTTTAAAATAAATAAAGAGACAAATGTGGCCCTATATACACTGGGCCGTATTTGTGGCCCTGTGCTGTAGGTCTGGATGCACAGGCCCAAATCCGGCCCTGGTTATAACCGTAACCGACCGGTAATCGTAACCGGCAACCGTCATCGGTCGGTTACGTGGCGGTTAGGGGTCTATGTGAATAGTAGGACCCATTTTTTTTAGTAACCGGTAAACCTTGATCTTGGACCAAGTAAGCCTCGGGGCGTGATAGCCTGCAAACCACGCCAATCAAGTTAACCACGCTAGTACAGGTAGGACCCTATTTTTTATCCAAAAGATTCGCCAATAAAAATCACTAGTATTTTTGGCACACTCTACTTTGGTGCAATAAAATAAAGTTAATTATTATTAATAGTTTTAATAAGTAACATACTAAAAATAGCATTTGGTAGTTATTATGAGGTTATGGAAGATACGTGGTTTAATAAGTCTTTTTGTTATTTTCTAAATAGATGCAGAAAAATCTGATTGGTCAATTGATACAGACCAATTGACGGTTTATACTAGCCCTCACTTTTAAGAAAATAGAATAGATAATTATACTTGTTTATTGGCCTCAAATAATAATGGGGTTTCAAAACTTAAATCTACAGCAATAGAAATAAAACTAATCAGTCACATGTCAGACTTTTTTAACCTAAGTACCTACTTGAATTTTATTTTACTGATAGGTACATTAACTGACGGATTTACCTTTACAAAAACTGGTTGATTACAACCTTACCTGGGGTTTCTTATTTCAGCATAGGTTCATAAAAAACAACATACACCATCCCAAATCGCGCGACCTTCTTCCCAAAATCGACCAGTGGTTGTTTTGCTTCATATTAATCGTCGTTGGGTTCTCGCTTCCTCGTTGTATTAGCCTTCTGAAATCAACATTCTTCCCCAAAAGGTAAGTCCTTCGCCTTCTGAAATCGACTTTCTGAAATTTTATTTCGTCTTGGTGGGTTTTCGCTTACTCTGTGGAGAATCAATAGGCTTGTATCTAGTTTGCCTTTGCCATTATTCGTTGGGTTTAAGCATTTGCGGTTAATGTTCGTAACAATTTCTCCGTGATGTCTTGTTCGATTTGGGTTTTTTTTCAAATGGTTCAATTTTTTTTTCGAAACGATAGTATATTAATTTCAAAATGTTATGTACATGCGGCTAAATAGCCAAGAGGCCTACTTTGCAAACAAAACACAAAGTAAGGCAAAAGCTCAAAACAGTGAGTAAAACTGGAGACCAAAAAACGTGAAAAATAAAAGAAAAATGTTTATGAGGAGAAAGAAACCTTTCCAAAGTAAAACAGAAAAAGAAAGAGCTTGAATGGTATTAGAGCCACTGAAACTTTGAGAGATTCCTAGCTCACCAACCACAAACGAGGCTCGATCTTAAACTTCTCTTGGAGGCTTCCAGACAGTCAAGTATTGCACTGCCTAAACAGAAGCTTCGGCCTACAAAAACTCAGCAGTCTAGGAACAACAGAGACAAAAGAATAAAACAAAAAGATTCGGGCGTTAAGACCTCATGTCAGATGCCTCCATCCATTCTTGAATGGCAAGGTCCACAGTTTCTCTTTCACTTCGTTTAGTACTCTTAAAGATCCAAAGGTTACGAGTCTTCCAAAGCATCCAAAGTAAATAGACAGACAACTGAACGCGATGGTTAAATGATTCCTTACCTTTGACATTGCAAATCTTGATCCACCAATCTTGGAAGCAAAAAGGTCTAAGCTAAAAATCTTCCCAATGCATTGGGCTGATTTTCCAAACAATTTGAGCTCTAGAGCAGGTGAACAATAAATGCACAATATCCTCGCGCTCCTCGCCACACAAGCTACAGATAGGATCTAGAGGAACTCCTCGATTGGCCAGGTTCATCTTAGTGGGATGAATATTGTGGAAGCATTTCCAGATGAAGTGCTTAAGCTTGGGCTTCAGCTGCATCTTCCATAAGCGAGAGCACATCTCCCTTTCGCCAAGTCTTCTATCGCTGTTCTCAATGAGCCCGTCTGAAAGAAGTTTTGTGTCCGTGATGGCCCTATAAGCAGAAGACTGTGTATTTCCCGGACTTATCTAATCTCCATCAGGAAGCCGTTGTTAGTTTCATCTGTACAGATGCCTAATCTCAAAACATCCCGAGCTTGAGCTCAACATCTCCACATTCAAGAGGAGTTTGAGGGGATCTGAGTCGAGAATAGATTGTCAGTAGGAAAATACTTTGCTTTGAGGACCTTGCTGACAAGTAGAGCCCGTGCTGTGTGAGAATTCTCCAGAGCTGTTTTGCAAGCATCGCGTCGTTGAAAAATTGAATGTCTTGGAAACCGAGGCCTCCTTGTTTGGAAGTGGAGAGTTTGGCCCACGATCTCCAATGAATCTTTAAACCACCATCACCTTTTGAGCCCCACCAGAAATTTGAGGTATCTCTCATGATAATCTTGCAGATGTTGGCTGGAAGCTTAAAGCAAGACATTACAAAAGTTGGCAATGCATTGATGACTGCTTTTATCAAGACTTCTCTTCCTGCTGGATTGAGGAAGGAGGATTGCCATGCCCCAATTCTTCTCTTGACGGTTTCAGTCACGAACGCAAAAGTTTCCTTTTTTGTTATTCCAAGGATCAGGGGCAACCCCAGGTACCTAGCGCTCCTATGTTCCTTAATGCACGTGAGGATGTCTGTTATGCATTCTTTGCAATCTGCAGGCGTGTTTGAACTGAAAAAAACTGGGGATTTCACCAGATTTACTTGCTGACCAGAAGCCTGGAAGTAAAGGTCAAGGATATCTTTAATAGCTTTTGCCTGCGAACAAATGGTTCAATTTATTGTGGTCGATTTGTGCGTGCATTTTCGAATGGGTCGATTTTCTGTGGTCGATTTGGATTTTTTCGAATGGTTCAATTTACTGTGGTCGATTTGGGTTTTTGAATGGGTCGATTTTGAGGGATACGTATATATCGATAAGCGTCGTCGCTTCATTGATCAATAATAAGAAAGACTCCATTTTATACTCACACAATGCAAATAACGTCCCGTCACCAACCGAATTTGAAGACGCCATATTTTCAGATAAATGGCAACCTATGGAGATGGTACGTCTATATAGTTTAAAGTGGTACTGCCTAAGCGGACACTCGGTACCGTATATACATGTTAGTTGGTACGTAATATAAATACAGAAAGATACAACATAACATAAATGTCCAATCGGATAGTGTATCGCATAATATATTTAGGTACGGTAAAGAAACATACAATGGTACGTAATAAACATAACAAATGGTACGTCGTAACAGTTATATAAAAAAACCGAAATCTCGATGGATTAGCCTCAATAACTATCAAATCCTAACATTCCACCCTTATATCGAGCTCTTAGATCGCATTCAGCTCCGGGATTTGGGCTAAAGCTTGACCACACGAGTGCAATCGATTAACTAAACCCAAAGCAAAATAAAAGCTTACCTGACAAAATCGAGATCCAAAATCGAGAACCCAACGTTCAAGAGGCTCGTCGCTCGCCGTCCGGCGCCGACGCGAGCGGAAGGAGGTCATCGGTAAGAAGAAATTTCATCGATGGTGGGATGGAGCTCGAAAGTGTCTAGAAAAAAACACTGAAATGAAATTGTAAAATCATTTAATAAGGGTAAATTGGTAATCTTAGGTGGTCAGGTACCTATCCGTAAAATTTTTATTCAAATAGGTACCTAACTTAAAAATATTTCCGACAAGAGACTGAATAGGCTTTTAAGTTTTCCAATAGGTATTTATGTGTAGAAAGCCGAATAATATACTCTTAAAGAAGAATCATTGATTTATCGAACAAAATTCGATTTTCTTACTTAATGAAGTTTGTGACGTGGACAATTCCGAACCGACAACCCAAACGACTCATGCATTTGTACATCATGGGAAAACTACTGGTAACAACCACATCACATTCACAATTATGAAGGGCCTTCTTATGCTACTACTGCCTACTGTCACTCACTCTGTGTGTGTGCGTGAAGGAGAGGTGATAGTGTAAGCAAACCAGTGATAGGGTTTGCTTAGAATCTTAAGCAGAGCAAATGGGCAAGAACATAATTGAAGTGGGAGTTGAAGATTTGGTGAGAAATGGGCTTGAATTTGAAGAGGCCAGAGATTTGGAAACACAGATTAAAGACTCAATCAGATGTGTTGGGATTAAAGATGCTAAGAGCATTTGGCGTGAGATTACAGCTCGCAAGCTGCTGAAGCCATGGCACCCACACGCTCTCCACAGGCTAATCTACTTCTCGGTGTACCATGAATACGATGAGTCCATCAATGGCCCTCCGATTTATTGGTTTCCTACACTGTAAGTCAAGGGCGGGGAACAAATTCGTGCAATTTCGCTTGGATTGTGCGAATTGATTGCTGTTCTAGCAGCAACTTTTTTTTTTTCAAGATTTTTTATTGTTGGTTTGCTTTAAGATGGAGTTTGTGTATATAATAGAAACCGTGGAGATGTTTTTTGTTTGTGTTTGGTTTTTAGCTTAGAAAACCGTAGTTGCTACGGTTAATTAGGGATGCGAGGTGAAGATTTTCTGAATTTTTTTTATTAGCATTCTTTGTTGGTGATTGAAGAGGAAGGCGTTCTCATTGATTTTTTGCTGTAGATTTAAGTATGAGGTGATGTGATTACATAATGTTCTATCGTTTCAGATCATTGTCTACACGGACAAACTTGGGACGTCTCATGGAAACTCATGGCCCGAGTCTATTGGGTTCATCATACAAAGACCCGATAACAAGTTTCGAGCTATTTCAGCGCTTCTCTGTGCGACATTCCGAGGCCAGCCCTTATTTGCACAATGCGTCTATTTTAGTTAAGTTAGTGCATTTTCCATTTCACTCGGGCAATGCTTTTCTTTTTGGGCTCTTTTTCAGATGTATTGGCCACTTATTTTGAAAGATCTGTCCATAAAATTCTACAAGCCGCCTAAACTTATCTTGGATACTTCTGATAAATCCCGGCCCGGCGGAACATGGTTGCCTGGCGCAGAATTGAATGTAGCAGAATGTTGCCTATCGCCAAGAAATGGAAATGATGATAGCCCTGCAATTGTGTGGAGAGATGAAGGTCAAGAAAGTATCAAGAGTATGACTCTCAAGCAGCTTCGCGAGCAAGTAATGTATGATGTTGTTGGGCAACTCTCATCAATCTTTTATTGTTGGTTTGCTGAAAAAGCAGTGAGAAAAACATCGTAACATTTCTTGATTTTGCTTTTTTTTATCTTTCGATCAGGTTGATAGCAAATGCCTTGGATGCCATATTCGTCAAAGGAGATGCTATTGCTATCGACATGCCAATGACTGCCACTGCAGTTGTTATATACTTGTCCATCGTACTTTCTGGTCATGTTGTGGTTTCTATCGCCGATAGCTTTGCACCAAAGGAGATTGCCACGCGCTTGCGTGTATCAAAGGCTAAAGCGATTTTCACTCAGGTAATTACCACATGAATGAACTTTGATCCTTTGACTTTTTTCAGATGCATGAGTGAAGAAGCTGTTTATATATCCTTATGATACGGTGTGCAATCTTTCTGACCTTTATGAAACATATCCCAGGATGTTATTGTACGAGGAGGGCGAACATACCCTTTGTACAGGTGATAAGCAGTGCAATGTTTTATAACAGTATGATTTCTGGATACATAATCTCAACTCAGTGACGTAGAAAGGATGGGCTCTTTTCAATGCTAAGTGGGATATTCTGTTACGTCTCGGTGCAGTCGTGTTGTGGAAGCTGACCCAGATAAAGTAGTTGTCATCCCCGCCACTGGAGAAGACATTACTGTTCAATTAAGGAGCCAAGATTTGTCTTGGAATACGTTTCTTTCGAGTGTACATCGCATGCCTAGGTAGGTAATAAAAACACTTTCATCCTCCTCAAAGTTGGTGCAAGCACATAATAAGCCTTCATTCGGTTACTCTTTATGGCAGATCGAATCACTATTCACCCATTCGCCAACCCATAGATGCTGTGACGAACATCCTTTTCTCATCTGGCACTACAGGTCAGTGGTAACTGTTCTATTTTTTTGAAAATGCATTGATCAATTCTTTCTCATACGCTCTGCACTATTGCGATCTTCCATTCTTATAGGCGATCCAAAAGCTATCCCATGGACTCAACTGTCTCCAATCAGAGCTGCTGCTGATTCGTGGACACATCTCGACATCCAGGCCGGAGATGTCTGCTGCTGGCCCACGAATCTAGGATGGGTTATGGGCCCGATATTGCTCTATTCGTGTTTCTTGTCGGGCGCAACTCTTGCCCTCTATCACGGTTCTCCTCTGACGCGTGGTTTTGGAAAGTTCGTTCAGGTCTGACTCAAAATCTCGCCAATCGTCGAAGATCTTTCTGCTTCTTTTATTAGGCAATGAAAAATTTCTGACTGCACACTTTTTCACTAATTTTAGGATGCAGGGGTCACTATATTAGGAACTGTGCCAAGCTTAGTGAAGACGTGGAAAAACACGCGATGTATGGATGGTCTGAACTGGACAAAGATCAGGTAATCTTTTTATTATTATTATGTTAACGATATAGCTTTATAGTAGACATAGACATCATCCACCTTTCACTATGTCTATCACTTGAAGGTCATTTGCTAGTACTGGGGAGACCTCGAACGTCGACGATGACTTATGGCTTTCCTCGAGGAATTATTACATCCCCGTCATGGAGTGCTGCGGCGGCACAGAGCTCGCATCGTCCTATGTTTATGGAAACCGTCTGCAACCGCAGGCATTTTCAGCATTTAGCTACGCATCTATGGGCACTGGCTTTGTCATCCTCGATGAAAATGGAAACCCCTATGTGAGAGGGTTTCATATCGTACTTTTAAAATATTCAAATCAAGCAATTACTGTCCCAAGAAAAATTTATATAATTGTTGAATTCGTCTAACAGGCAGACGATCAACCCTCCGTTGGCGAGGTGGGCTTATTTCCTCTTTACATGGGTGCAACTGATAGGCTGTTGAATGCTGACCACGACAAGGTTTACTTTAAGGGCATGCCCATTTACAGAGGAAGGGTAATTAAGTACTTTTTATAGCATGCTTTGAGGCATGAGACAACATAGTACTTGTAGAAATCGACACATTGATGTTCTGTTTTTTTCTCAGCAACTGAGGAGACATGGAGACGTTTTGAAGAGGACCGTCGGCGGATATCTAATGGTTCAGGGAAGAGCTGATGACACTATGAATCTCGGAGGCATTAAGACGAGCTGCGTTGAGATCGAGAGAGTGTGTAATGAGGCCGATCACAGCGTTCTTGAAACTGCAGCAGTTAGCTTTCAGCCATCACATGGTGGGCCCGAGCAGCTGAGCGTATTTGTTGTGCTGAAGAAAGGGTTCGAAGTCGACTCAGAGGTGCTGAAGATGAAGCTTTCGAGATCCATACAGACCAACCTTAACCCTCTGTTCAAGGTGAAAATTACAATCTCATTTTGATCTTATAAGCCTATGTTTGTTTATGTTGCTAGACTTTGGTGGTGTTATTAAATACATACATAATTATGGGCAGGTGAGTTTTGTTAAGATCGTGGCGGAATTTCCTAGGACGGCGTCGAATAAGCTGCTGAGAAGAGTTCTGAGAGATGAGCTGAGGAAGGAACTTTATTTACAAAGCAGAATCTGAGTTTACATTAGATAGTGAAATAAGACTGTTGCTTATCGACATTATTACATTAAATGGGTATGAATGGAGCCTAAGTTTTTGTCGTGTGTTAACGGTATAAGTCCAGTGACTTGTGGAGAATGTCTCATGAGAGGCCCACAAGCACTTGGGTAGATTCTTACCTGAGCAAATCCCCGTTTGGAAAGGCATTTCTTTCATTTTATAATGAAAATGCATTATTATAGAAGAAAGTACAATGTGAGATAGATCGGAAAATGAGGAAAATCCATTATCTAATTATTCGTTTCCATACCTTTTTTTTTCAAAAGAATAGTTACCTATAAAGTGCTAGTTAGTTGGCCAATCAAGAACAAACAAAACAAAACATGTTTCAATCAACAAATACAAATCCAAACTAAATAATCCCAGAAACAAGAATGCCCTGAGAAACCAAACACTACGACAAGTTCAACAACTTGTATCAGATCAATAATAATAAAGAAACTGTCTATATTAATCAATAGTAACCCGCAACAACATCAGAAGGCGCTTGCGTTTTCAGCACCATCTCATCATACTCATCGCTGGAATTCGAAAGGGCCGTAATAGCACCGCCGGCCCCAATCGAAGCCTCCCCTTTATGCATCACTATCGTCCTAATCACAATGTTAAGGTCGAAGGTTTGGTTGTAAGAGAAGTACCCTATGCATCCCGAGTATATACCCCTCGAACCGCCCTCGAGAGAATCGAGGATTTCCATCGATCTCAGCTTAGGAGCGCCTGTCATAGAACCGCCTGGAAATGCTGCTCGGACACATTCGACTGCGCTTATGTCTGAATGTTTTTTCCCGTGTATTGTGCTGACCATCGTATGGACTGTGGCGTACGACTCTATTTCCATTAGACGAGGCACGTTGACTGAACCTGGTTCGCAGACGCGTCCAAGGTCGTTCCTTAGGAGATCAACTATCATTAAGTTTTCAGCTTGGTCTTTCTCGCTGCACATAAGGACTGTAATAATGAATATACTTCTATATATGTGTGTGTAAATAAACGCGATTTTATTTATTAGGTTATTTCAATACCTGTACTTCAATTGCATCTTGAGCAGTTCATCTTCTCCAGGAGATGATCCGCGGGCTATTGTGCCCTTGATGGGTTTTGCCTCGAGGATTCCATTGAGATCCAACCGTAGAAATCTTTCGGGCGAAGAGCAGCAAATCGATAGGTCTTGTTTCTGGAAATTAAGCCATGCCCCGTACGGCGCTGGGTTTTTCCGTCGTAGCTTTAGATACAATCCCAGAGGATTTACTTCGCCAACGATTTTCCTGGTCATTTGTGTAGTAAGGCACAGCTCGTAACTCTCGCCGTCTTCTATAAATTTTTGACATTTTTCTATGTCCTTAATGTATTGCTCTCTTGATTTGTTGGCTGAGAATACTTCACCTGGAGAATCCCGTGCTCGAGATGGCTTCGATGGAGGATGATTTTTCCTCGGAGAAAGTTTCATGGTTAGAAGCTTTTTCTCAATGTTGTCCAGCCAATTGGTTGTCTGTGTGCTTCTGTTGTCATCTATAGACAGGACATAAACATCATCGCAATGATGATCTATCACCAACAGATTGTCCGAAAAGAAAAAGCATGCATCTGGCGTGCTTGACTTGTGACTATTTCCTGAAGCACCGCATTCTATCTTAAGATCATAGCTGCACTTTTTTAGAAGAGATATCATGTCATGTAAATGCTCATTCATCTATGGAAAGCAAAGATTGAATAACGAATTTCATGAGGACCGACCGTCAACAACCTATACCAGCAGAAAAAGTCCATGGTACATTGCACAAATCAACTACGATGAAGCAAGAAAATTAATAAATTAGAACTTTTTTCCAGAACTTAAGACTGGTGAGTTGCGAATTTTCAATTATTGGAGTCTATACGTTAAGACTCAACAGTAGAACACTATAGTTGCAAGTTTTAACCGTAATGAGAGCTGCCAGGTTTTCTAGCATAATGTATTGAAGCAAAAAAAATGAATATGGCAAACAAAATAATCGGGATTGGCATGATGCTCCACGAATTACCTAGTCACATAATTTTCTTTTGTGACCCCCCGTCTTAAACGAAGTACCTTTGGAAACAAATGAACATGCTTCATCTGCTCCCCCAGCAATACGAAGCATCAACACTTGACCTCAGGATTAGCAATAAACAAAGGTGAAGAAACATACCCCATGTAGCCAATATAGCCCCCATAGAAATCGAAAGGCAATCCTTTGTACTCTTCCGCATCATACTCAAACGACTGAAGCTCCTAAACATGCCAAAATGTTAGTAAATATATGTCTAATGCCAGAAAAAGATAATATGAAAATGAAAGATAAAAGTGTGAAGCTAAATTCAAGGATTCTCAGTCTGTGTTTATGGGGGAAAACAATACCGAAAGAATTTTGGACGGAAAAGAAAAGCTCTACGTGTTTCCTTTACATCTTAACAGGTTTACCTTTCTTTCACAAAAATCTTTGAAATACGGATCCTTGTAGTACTGAAAATGAATACATCACATACGATGGAATATTACAATATATATAATCATGCATTACCTCATTCAAAAAGTCAAAAAAACCATTTCGCAAATAAGTTCTTGTAGTCAAGCCACCAGCATCTTCAATTGTTAGGTAACCTCCATCGTCCTCGCCACTGAAATTTATCACGACATTTATAAATCATCAAAGAGTCCAATTTAGATACAATTATTGCAGTGGCACGACACTAAGATCTAACCTCTTTTTCAGTAATTCAAACGTAATTTGCCTCCAGAGTGATCCACCTCTACCCCCCATAAACGAAAAGCGAGCTCTACCCTACAAAGGGAAGAGTAGCAATGTCAGGCATTTAGTAACACGCCAGTACAACTAACATTATTGCGGATATTGTCCCAAAGATTAACATTAGTAATATATAAAAATTCATATACTTGAAAGAAACCATCTTCTACAGCCAACAGAGAATGGAGACAACTGACTAAACCTACAGCTTTGAAATACTGATAATATTGGTGTAGATAGTATTGTACTATATAATTTGAAACGTGCTGACGGGTTTCGTTGCGCATACACAACCAGATATACCAATTTCCCTTCGATGTCCCTATGGAGAAAATGAAAATCATAATCACAACCTAAATTCCTTTCTAAGGAAAAGAATGATCGAAGCGCCAGCTGGGTTTCTGAAGGAAACATACAATCTAAAAATAGTAAATGAAAGGAAGAAGAAGCAAACCTTTTCTGTCGAGGAACTATCCAACCAAAACGTGTCTCCCGCCTTATTGTCTCCAAACAACGCACAGAATATCTCGTCAGCTCCGCCAATTTGGCTCGCAGAGATTTCAAGTTTTCTCCATCTTAAGCTCAAGTATGTTCTTTTTCTAGACTTTGTCGAGTTCATAAAGTTGTATAGGCCAGGATGTTTCACGCAATAAGATCCGCTCACCAAGTGATTACTCGTTTCAGCATGTTGGAATAACTGATTTATATTAGGCACCTGCATGCATGCTATGTAATGTTCACTGCTCAGAGTGTTTTTATGGGTATGCAACTGAAAAAATATAGAGGAACTAGCTTCAGATTTTTAAGCTGAACATTATAGCAATTTACTATTCAATTGCAACTGGACCGTATGAATTTAAATGGGCTAATAGCAACAAATTTTTATAAGGGTAGTAAATAATGATACTCATTCAAGAAACAACAAATCCTTGATTATTTCAATCTGATGCATTACAGTGTCTTACTAACGGTATTAACTTAGCTTTAGAAACATATCTTATTGTTTGAAGTATGTTACCAGCATATTGAATCTTACCCTTGTTACTTTGTGAAGCTCTCAACCTGAGCCAGTAATCTTTTGTGATTCTGGCAAAATTCTTGAATATTTCCTTTCCATGGTGAGTAGCAATGCTCTCTGGATGAAACTGGACCGTGGAAAGATGACCTCCACTGAGATAATGACAAGTCTTATGATGCTAAAAAGATTAGTAATAAGCACAAACCTGCAAACCATAATGAGGGCATTTGGAATGCATAATTCCCATGAGAACTTTTGGTTTTTGCATTATAGAGTCAGCAAAACTAGAGGAACTAGTATGTCTTTCCATGTCATCAAGATAGGCATCAAAATCTTGGGATTCAAGGAATGGACTTGTAACAGGGTATGCAGTCCATGCTATAGGTATAAGTTCCGTTGGAAGTGAGCTTGGGTCTATGACAAGGGAGTGATATCGAACTACCTATATAACATCATATTAGAAAAGTGATAGTAACTGAGTATTGTCGTACAAAAAAGATAATATATAGTGAAACTTATATTTTGCGTTGCACTGACCTTGAACCCTGAATTAGGTCCAGATGGAATCCCATGGAACAAGCCACAATCATTGTGCTCGATATCACTGTAAAGTCAAATGAAATGCAAATCATTGAGCTTAAAGACCATACAGTGATTCAAAAAAATACCAGTTCAGCATCCAAAAATACCACTGGTAATATGTGACTGGTTTGAGTGATATGATGAAGGCATTGCCGTATATCATTTTACAACTGCCATGCTTTGGTAATTAAAAGGTTCAAACAGAGATATAAACCTCTTACCTTAACCGTCCGTGAACTGGTTCAGGGGCATGGACGACCCGAGCACCATGAACGTGGCCCAACGCCTATGAATTATTTCAAATATCAGAAGGGATAACTGAAATTATCTCGAACAAAAAGGTACACATGTTGATCCTAATCCATTTTAGAATTTGGATATCTAATTTCTCATGGTTAGCCAAGCGAAACCCTTGATAGCTATTATTCTTATGTACATTTTCCATCTTTGGCAATTTTACGTTCAGGTAGCTTAGCCGAAAAATACAACAATATCCAATCTTCAATCTAAGAATCCTGAGCATATGATTAATCGATCAATATTAATAAATCCACCTATACAACGAGATACGTTTTGCAGAAGTAAACTTGAGGATACGATTGAGAAGCCCGTCCTCCAGTAAATAGTAATAGTAATAGCAATGATATCGGTTAAATCACGAACTTTAAACTATAAATCTTTTGCATATCAATGACACCCCATTAAGAAAAAAAAGAACTGATCAACTAATTCAAGAAAATTAATCAGTAGAATATACCTCAGAATCACTGTAGGCATACCTGATGACCTAGGCAAACACCCAAAATAGGGATGTCCCTGCATTCAAGCAGCACCCTCAGACATATTCCTGCATTGTAACCGATTAGAGTGAACTTAGAAGTTTATTGGTGGCAGACGTTGGAACTGCTGAAACAAACACTCATTTTCATGCTCTACTCAACACCTTCTCTGTTCAGTTTTTGGCCCCTAGTATATATCAATCAAATGAGATTTTGGATATGCAACTATGTTAATCCTTCTACACTACATATATCCCTGAGCATGGCGATCATCAGTTTGCCTGAATTCCTCTTATGTAACTATGCAAAATTGTCCGGCCACTAGGCCCAAAACGTTCAACAAGAATGAAACCGAATTTATCAATAATTATTTCTGTTTCTAATGGTCACAGCCTGCTCATTCACCATTTGCTATATAATTCCATGTGAAAAATTACTTGATTCAGATAACAAAAACGTCAAGAGGATCTTTTCAACGTGGCATTGGGTCTCCAAATAGTAATATCTAACCTATATCTGCAGCACAGGCAGGAGAACCAGGACCAGGAGAGATCACAATATTATCAAACGCCTTTTCTTCGTATACATAATGACAGAATTCTTCCCACGGCCATTCATCATTATGGATCACCACTGGAGGCACTGGTACAAGTCAAAATAAAAATAAGCATGTTAAAAATGATTTCATTTACACCTTCGTCATGCTGACTTATTTAAACCATAATCGCCAAAACTTTTCAGAAATGTAAGCAACCATGTTAGTGCGTGACCCATGATTCTTTTTATTTGCATAACTTGCACCAACAAGGCTTCATTTAACGTATGAATCAGCGTCAATGAGACACTAGCAAGAGAAAATGACCAACTAGACTAACATCAACTACGAAAGAGAATGAAGCAGCAATAAAATCGAGTAAACAGTAAAAATAATGAAACTTACATCCATTAATCACAGACAGTTCCTGGTAAATGTTGTAAGTGTAACTATCATAATTATCGATCAACAACGTTCTAACAAATTCCAACTTTTTCAAAGTCTCGGTTATCTGTTTCTTCCGCGCAAAAGACCCTTCCAGCTGCCCTGGGATCGAATGGCCCGAAATTGAAGCCTTACTCACAACCTCGCCATACCTCTCTTTCTTGTTAAAGTCACCAACCCTAGCAAAAGCTCTCACACCAACCATTTTTGAGCTCTTGCGAGGAGTAACACTCTCCAAAAGAGAGAAAGAAACGTCAGTTGAAGGCGAACTCAAACCATATCCCATTTTACAGTGAAATAAACCGGCAAATCAAAATTCTCCCCTGAAAATATAGATACGAATCAAACCTCGACGAATCCGCGTATCTTATTGCATTTGCAATCGACGAATCTATAAAGCATCAATCAACAACTCGCAGCATGGATAAAAACACGTTATTCCACTACAAGGTTGTCGAAAAACGACACAGAATATAGAGTCGCCAACAGATCTTGACATGCAAGAGAGAATAATGCAGGGAAAAACAACAGCAACATAACATTAATCGACAAAGAATACTAATACCTTAGAAAAATCGAAGGCGGTGTTCAATTTTTTCGTCTCTTCCTCTTCTAATTTTCCGTAATTTGTTTTTTTTTTTTTTGATTGTGTAGGCGGCGAGTGCTTACATATTTTCCATGTCTCGGGGTAATTAAGTTACTACCAGAAATATTATTAATAACACAGATTCGGCGCAAAATAAAGAAATAGTTTGGACGAATGGTTGACTGCCACGTTTGCAGACCAACAACCGTATGTTATGCTTGCATCATTCATTCATATCAATGAAGTTGGTGGTGAGATTGGATCTTCGCTCTTTGGCCCAACTGATACATTTAAATGGGACCATTATGATTTTACCTTAATTGAATTGAAGCCATTCGTTATTTACAAAATTACAACGAGGATGAGCTAATGATCTTGTGTCCCATTTGGTATATTACTTGTACTTTCATCATTTCTAGACCTATCAATTCGGCCTGCAGCCTGCCCCGACAAAAGGGCGGGGCGGGTTGCAATTTTGGCGGGCCCGCACGGGCCCCGGGATTTGGCGGGGTGGCCCGCGCCAGCTATTATTTTTTTATATATATTATATGTGAAATATATATATTAAATTAATTAGGGAATTTAATTAATAATTCATTAGCTATACCATAATTAATGATGCATTTATTAATAAATACATAATTAATTGCACATTTACACCAAATTCATTAATAAATATCATAATTAAATAATATATCATCAATAAAATTAATATTTTAAATTTAAAATAAATATTAAATTATTTCCTTAAAACTGGCAGGCCTAATTCGAAACACCCACAATAAATTGATCCACGAATGAACACCAAACGAGCCGTTGTCGTTTTGGATGTTGGAATTTCACATTTCGCTCACGCCCTAGTAAGTTTCGTAATTTTTATTTTTCGTCAATTAATCTTATTTTATTGTCGATTTTGTGTTAATTATGTATTATCGCTCGATTAAAGTTCTTAGGTATCCATTTTGATTATCATATTCGATTAAGGCTCTTATGGGTTGAATTCGGGGATTTTTATGTCTAATTTTGGGAGGTTTAGGTTTAATTTAGGATTTTTTCGGTGTCGATCAGGGTTCCTGGAGCTTAAATGGAATCTTTTCTTGTAATAATTAGGATTTAACGTTGGTAATTTTTTGATACATTATATGTATGTTTTTAGTATGTTATATGCATTTGTACTATGTATGCATTATAATGGTACAGTGTGATAATATAAATAAGTACAGTATAGGTAAGATTCTAAAAATTTGAGTCTCTTTTTTATATCCTATGCCTAATTGTAATTACGCTACAATTCATTTCTTTTATTTTATTTTTTATCTCGTTGTCCACATAAACGTTTAAAGAGTATGTACATGTGGATGTAAGCATTTTGTGGTACACATTGCAGATACGAGACGCCCGTTTTACCACCCATACTTTTGGTCAAGAAGTATAGAGATATATACATGGCTAACAAGGGAAAACACGTGTAAAATACAGGCACAATCACCGTACGTATAGAGAAGTCATATCCACATAGCGTATTTTACAATATTAATTGTATGTTGCATATAAATGAATTCGTTCGTGGATATTAAAATAGTGTTAGGGTAGATACGTTCTTTGTTATACCTACAATTTTGATACGGTAACAATGTTTATTAGGTACGGTAACCGTGTGGACAAGTCATTAAACACTTGTTAAATAATATGCTAAATACATTAAAATAAGTACGCTATATTGATAAATGAAAAAAATTGGTGAATAAACAAAAGAAGTCAAAATTTATTAGTATCCGACATTTTTAAAGGTATTGTGGAACATAATCTGACACGTACAGAAAGATCTGACTGTTAGGAATATGCCATCGGAATGCTGTACGAGGATTGGACGAGTATAGGGCATTAGGTTATTTATCGTTCTGTCGTTTTATAATGAAACATTATTATGTGTTAATAAAGGCATTATTCGTTTATTGATCATATGAGTTCGTTACTTGGCATTCGATAAAGCAATAAATGAATAAACCCAAATGTATCGAGTTGAGTCACTGTTCTCGATGGGTACGAGAGAGGAAGGCACTAGTGGACTCTTAACCTCGAACATAAAATGTTCGTAAGCCTTAGGCTCCAGTTGGGTGTTGGATAACCGATTACTTATTTGTCGATGACCTTATCGTGTGCCGATATCCCACATGAAAGTGGAGTTTATGACTTGATACGAGTCGAATCAGGGGATTGAATCGTTTCATGGACACTGACTTGTTAAACTAACTCATGTTAGACATGAAGGGTTGTTTGGTAATTTGTCTCGTCCCGTTTGTATCATAGTATGGAGTCCAGTGAGTTTGACATAGACCATGACTCTCATTCGATCGGGATACAGTTGAAAGGTTTATACGTAGTACTATTGTAACATCCCGTTCCATACCGGGTGTCACTGTAGCATCGATTCCTACCGGGATTAGTGGGGTTGGGCCCACCACACTCTGACTGATAGTCTGGCCCCACTGTATCACCTTTTAACCTTTTAGCATGCTTCGTGCACTCGCTCGCACGCTACCTGAGAAACTTCCTAGGGGTAACCCATCCCTAGATTGCTCCAAGTGAACCACGCTTAACTTCAGAGTTTCTATAGATGGACTCCCGAAACGGTAGGTCGACCTTGGTGATATGAGTAGTACTATCAATTCTCTTATACGATTCTTAGCCTGACACGCCCATACATTGTCAGTCTAAGGATCCACTCTCATTCGGGTGTCGGATCGGTTCGTTCATGTACCCCTTCGCCTAGAAGCCTGCGAGAGGTTGAGCTCTGATACCACCTGTAACATCCCGTCCCATACCAGGTGTCACTGTAGCATCGGTTCCTACCGGGACTAGTGGGGGTGGGCCCACCACACTCCGACTGATAGTCTGGCCCCACTGTATCACCTTTTAACCTTTCAGCATGCTTCGTGCACTCGCTTACATGCACCCTGAGAAACTTTCAAGGGGGTCACCATCCCAGATTGCTCCAAGTCAAGCATGCTTAACTTCAGAGTTTCTATAGATGGACTCCCGATAAGTTAGGTCGACCTTGGTGATATGAGTAGTACTATCAATTCTTATATGATTCTTAGCCTGACACGCCCATACATTGTCAGTCTCAGGATCCCCTCTCATTCGAGTGTCGGATCGTTTCGTTCATGTACCCCTTCCCGCCAGAAGCCTGCCAGGAGCCGCTCCTTGTCCGTGCACCTTTCTGGCACCGGCGATCACTCCCCGCCCTCTTCATGCTCACGGTTTACTGTCCGGTACTACGGGATTGGCTAGGCAACTACCAGACTCTTGGATTCCTCCCTTGCCGATTGAGTCGAACAAAGAGGGTTGGGCTTAAAAAGGATCATCAATGTGTACTGATGAGGAGAGAATGTGTTTTGGATTCTAACGGGCCCTGGGTCGTCAGGTCGCGTCTTAATGAGCATTGGGCCGTTTATTGGACCAAAGTCGGACTTCGTATGAAACTAACTTTGGGCTTGGCCAAGTGCTTAAAAGGCTTGAGGGTAAAAGTGGACTTTCACCTTAAGCTAATTTCGAAATATACCTATGAGGATATATTCGGAATTTGAATATTTGATATAAATAAATATGAAATAAAAATATTCGGAATATTATTTAACTAGGAATTTCGATTTATATATGGTATAGAATTCGAAGTTTGATTTCATATTTAAAGATATATTTGATTTAAATATATAAGTTAGCTATCTAATTATAGTAAGTTTCCTTAGTTTGAATTTGGAATTCAAAAGTGAGAGATATGTGGCAAAAATCTCTCTTTTCTTAAGGAGTAAAATCGAAAATACCAAGCCTCAAAAAGGGGGAGATTTTCGAGCCTCACTATTGTAAATAGGGAGCCCTAGTCTAGACATGCCCAACCACCGGTTACCGCCGGTTAAGTTAACCGGCGGTTGGCGGTTGGACTAACCGCTGTCTAACCGGCCGGGGGCGGTTGCCGGTTAGCCGCCCCGGGTTGCCGGTTAGGTCAACCGCCGGTTACGGTTAACCGGCGGTCACAATCGCCGAATTTTTATTTTTATTTTTTATTTTTTTAATATCTTAGTGTTTGATTGAAAGTTTGATATATTATTTGGCCGAATCGAATTATGTATCGAAATCTACTATATAATTTGCAACACTTACAAAAAAATCTACATTTTACATTTTACAAAGAACTTGTAGTACAAAATTTTAATTAACCAATTACAATACAATACATAAATGTAAATTAAATCAGTCTTCGTCCGGGACTTCGTCCGAGAAAGGCCCCAACAAGTGCAAGCCCGAACTCCCAAGCGAAAGTTACCTAACGCGCCCGACGCTTGAACTTGTTGAAGCCCATCACGGGTGAAGCCACGATTCTTCGATTTTTCGGGCTTCCGCAAGTGTAGGCGAGAAAGCAGCGAATGATCTCTGGAGCTTTGACGAATCAACTATCAATTATGATCCGTCTAAGCATCCGGAGATCACACGTTGCTAACTTGCTTGCACTTACCGAAGCCACTCTTCTTCGTAATCTTCTTCCCTATGAAAAAAATGCATAAACATAAGTTACATTAGAAGTTTAATTTTGAAAGAAGAACAAGAAGCAATATTAGAAATATTTTACTTATCTTTTTCGGGCTTCGTCGTCGTAATAGGCTTGTTCAAATGAATTAGTACCTGAAAATAACAATTCATTAGTTAGCCATATAAACATAATAAATATTTGTACGCAAAAAATACATAAAGTTGGATACTTACCTTTTTTTTGGGCTTGTTTGTTGATGTGGAGTCCACGCCTCGCCGAATGCCTCTAATAATCCTCGCCGTCGCTGCCGCCGCTAGTCTCCGTGTCGGTGGTGTCATCGAAAAGGTCGTCGGGCGAGTCACTGGCTCGGTCATCTTGGGTGCGATACTCGGCTCGAGTCGAATCGTCGAGAAGACATTGGTACTCGAGGTTGTCGACACCCAAGTTCAAATGCTTCTCGCTCAAAGTCGGACTGCCCATGCTAAAAGCATGCTCCACCGCGACGGTCGAGACCGGGACGGCAAGGATCTCCCGAGCGATCCAATCGTCGAGAAGACATTGTATACTTATTTTTTTTATTTTTTTTAATATTTCAAATGGCGGCATATTCAAATTTGAATTTTGAATTTTTTTTTTAAAACCTAACCGCCGGTTAACCATGTAACCGGCGTTTCTCAACCGGCGGTCGGCAGTTTGTCGAAAGGACCAACCGCCCCATAACCGGCAATTTACGGTTGCCGGTTATGGTTTGTAACCGTAACCGGCGACTCCGTAACCGGCGGTTCGCAGTTTCAACCACCGGTTACGGTTGAATTTGGGCATGTCTACCCTAGTCCAAATAAAGTGCTGAAATTTTATAAAAAGCGCACACACCTTTCTCTCCCGCGCGACGGATCAAATCTCTCTAGTCATCTTTAGAGAATTAATTCTGTGTACACTGCGAGGTCGACATGACGATCTAGTGCTATCCACCATCACCGTCGCCTTGAAGAAAAGGACGAGGAGCTGCCACTCGCTTCAAATGGTAATCTCTTACGAGTTCGACCCGCCCTATTACACGAGTCTGTGTTTCACGTTTCTGATTTGAGATACGATGGCAACGGGAAACCCGGAAAAATATTTATTCCGCACCGTATCCGGAGCATTGCGTCTCGGGAATACACCCAGTATCCCAACATTGGTATCAGAGCAAGGTTGCTCGTGATGAGAATCATAACTTGATCGAATCAAAAAGAGGCACGTGGGAGACGATCGAAAAGCCTACGCTGTTCGACCGGCGTGGGGCTACTCGAAGCGTCGATTGCCAACCCACGGCCACCATCTCGTGCAGCTTGGCCGACGAGGCAGCCACCGACTCGATCGGAATGCGCGCGGCTGGGGGCTGCTCGGAGCAGACCCGATCTGCCGTGAACCCTGGGTCCGGGACCGGCCATGGTGGCTCCGGCGCTAGTCCAGGGTGGTGCCACCACATCCAGCGGTGGCGGCGGCAGCAGAACAGCCGCGGCATATTTTGCCGCGAGCTGAGGACGCGCGCGTTTTGCGTGCAGCGCGGCGGCGCTTCTGGCATCGACCGGGCTGCCGTCTCGCCAATCTGCTCCAACATTTACGGCTCATCACTTTGAGGCGCGACGACTGCATAGGGTTTTTCGCCCAAAAATTCCTAGCGGGCTTTTCATTGGACTCCCGTTTAAGGCCCAAATTTCGTTTCTGTTTGAAATCATGCAAATTGTCAAACGTCCTCGTTATGAATGTGATTTAAGGCACACTTATGAGTTTAGGATTTCTATTCAATTTTTGAAATGATATACATGCTTTATGTACTCTTATGTGAGATGGTTTATTCTCCCGTTTGATAATAACTAAGAGTAGATGAATTGGATTCCTGCCTTCTATCATGCTCAAGATGTCTAGTGTTAGGGAGTTTGTGCGGTTTGTTTCGAGTAAGTTGGCGCCGTACATCCCGTCATAGCATTAACGTTTCGGGTTCGTTTCGATGCTCGCCAATATCATATTCCGCCCCACGAAGCATAAGGTGGGGCGGATTCAAATGTGCGGTTATAGCATAAGTTGATAGGTTTGATTGAACTGTGACGCGGCGGATTCTTGACCACCGATTCGAGCGGTCCATAAGAGCTTAAGTCATCTATAAATAAGCTGAGGATTCTTCAGTTATTATCATCACAAGCTCATTCGAGTTTTACTATATAGAGTGAAGTAGTTTGAGTACTCTGTGAGGCTATCAGTTCATGTAGAAACTGATAGAGTTCTACATCCACAGAGAGGTGTGAGGTAAACACGAGTGGTAAAGGTGAGATAGTAAAAATTTGAGAGTTTTAATTTTTACTATAAGTGAAAGGTTTGCCGACTCGGGCGTGGTTTTTCCCTCTTCATTGACAGAGGGTTTTCCATGTAAAAATTCTGGTGTTCTTTCTTACCATTACGGAAATTTTATTTTTACTGTGGTAGTTACTGTGTGGATCCTACCAAATTTACCCCGTGGGTCCACTTCTCTCGTCGAGCCAAACGGGACATGTTCGGTTGCGGGGACCACTGACCACCACGGGCCCACTTCCCTTCCCAACAAGTGTATCAGAGCCTAGTAGTATTCTGAGTATGCTATGTGGTTGCAGCTTTGACTGATCTTCCACATCAGTAAAAGATACTGATAGGTTGCTGGTAGATTTTGACGATCACGATAACGACGGAGGAATGATCAAACTGACAGTAACGAATTACTCCATATGGAAATCAAGGATGGTGATTATTTGTATTACAAAGACTTCCATGATCCGATTGAAAATGAAGGCAAGATGCCCGAAGGCGGGAATGCTGTCATATGGAAGAAATTGCAAAGAAAGACGCTAGGTGTGATCCGCCAATGGGTGGACATTAGCCGCTACAACCACGTTCGAAATGAGACAGACACCCGTAAACTCTGGATGAAATTCGAGGGTATGTACGAGGTGACAAATGCACTGAATAAGGTATTCATGATGCAGAAACTCATGAAAGTGAAGCTGAACGAGGGACGATCAGTTGCTGAACATCTGAATGACTTTGAAGGGCTGGTAACTCTCCTTGATAATGAGCTACAAGCATGTCTACTACTAGAATATCTACCTGATCGTTGGGATACATTGGTGGTATCGCTCACTAACTCGGCACCAAGTGATAAAGTCACGATGGATATGGTGAAAAACATACTCTATAATGAAGAGTTGGGATGGAAGGATGCTGCCAGTACCAGTACGGGAAATCAGGCCCTTGTCACGGAGAATAGGGGTTGGAGCAAGAATAGAGGATCAAAAGGATACGATAAACTCAAAAGATAGATCCAAGTCCAGGGAGATGAGAATGTGCTACCCTTGTGGAAGATTTGGCCACTTACAAAGAAATTGTAGGCTTCTCAACAGAAATTGCCTCCAATGATGGTGGAGAGGTTGCTCTGGTGAATGAAGCAGACTGCTGTTATGTTGCGGATGCGAGCACCGAATGGGTAGTGGACTCATGTGCCTCCTACCATTGTGTTCCAAGGCGTGAATACTTTTCCACATATAAGGCGGGGAACTTTGGCACTACGAAGATGGGTAACCATGTTTCTAAAATAGTGGGGACGAGTGATATCTGTATCCAGACGAGCGTAGGGTACTTGCGTCTCAACCTAGTTTCTGTGAAGGTGCTGGACAACGAAGGATACTATAACGAGATGGGGAATAGAAACTGGAAACTCAGCAAGATCATTGGTGGTAGTGAGAGGAAAGATATGTTGCTCGATGTACAAGATGCACGCAACGATATGTGCTAACCAACTGAAAGCAGTTGAAGATGATGCTTTTCCAAATTTGTGGCACGGACGGCTGGCGCACGTAGGAGAGAATGGATTGAATGTCTTGTCTAAAAGTCCCTCATACGTAGGGCTGTTAAAAACCAACCCGACCCGCCAACCCGACACGAACCGTACCCAAAATAGCTGGTTTGAGTTAGCATTTTCGAAATGTTTAAGTAATTGGGTAAACCCAAACCCAACCCGAATATTAAGTGGGTCAGGTTAGGGTTCGAATTTTCAACACAAAATCAACCCCAAAAGCAACCCATTTAACCCGAATAATTTATATTATAAAATATCCTTAATATACATAAAAACTGCTTTTATTAAGAAAAATTATATGACTTGTATTATTTGGAATTTTAACTGGTGTTGATTTTTAGAAAAACAAGTGCTTTGTTTCTCTATTGTGATATTTAATATGGGTTTGTAATTCAGATTATTTAGTTTTAAACTCAAAATTTGAAATATATATGGTATAATTTTCGAATATTTAATCCATATTAAGATATTCTATTTGGAGTAAATATCTAAAGTTAGTAGGGTAATTATGGATTGTTTCCTTAATTGATTTGGAATCGAAAGGAAAGAGATATTTATGTCGAAACGATCTCACCTGATCATGGCTTTAAATTCGAAATTAAAGCTTGATAATGGGCCAAAATTTCGTACCCTACCCTAATATAAAAAGGGTGAAACCCTCGTCCAAATTGATAATAAGTTACGCGCACAAAAACACACTGAAACGCACACACCTTCTCCTGAACGATTCTGTTTTAGGGGTATGTGATGAAATACGGAGGTCTTCTTCCTCGTTTCTCGAAGAGGCCCACACTCTAGCCATCTTTAGAGAATTGGATCAGTGGTGCATCGCGAGGTCGGCGTGACAATCTAGTGCCATCCACCGCCACTGCCGTAGAGTTGAAGAAAAGGACGAGGAGCTGCCACTCGCTTCAGCTGGTAAATCTCTACGGGTTTGACCCATCCTATTACGTGCGATATGTGTTACTATTTTGATCCGAGCTACGAGAGCAATCGGGAAACCCGAAAAACTTTTGTTCCGCAGTGTATCCGGGGACATGGTGTTTCCGCTACACACCGTGTAACCCAACAGCTAGACCTAACCTCCCATATTGTAGTGGGTAAGCGTTGTTAAACGCATCGTACGTTCAATAGATGTCCTACGAAATCTATCATTCCATGTGGGATATGGACTGGACAAAAATCCGAGCTAAGATCACATATGGGGTTGCCCCATTTTGTGAGATAGCTCAGATTGGAATCGAGATCAGTGAAAGGTCGTTATGGTAGGTTTCCCAAGGATTCCATGGGATACCTATTTTACTTCCACGATGATCATAGGATCGTTGTAACCGTGTAGAACCACTTTCTCGAGGAATAGTTCGCTCGAGAAAGTGGAGTAGGTCTTGAAGTAACTCTCGGAGAGTCGACATAAACGCCTTCACAAACTCCAGTGCCAGTAGGCACCAATGCAGTCCAAGATGCAGCCTGAATTGCGCAGGCCAGGTACAGTATCTCGCCAGCCTGACAGATATTGTATAATACACATCGAGCACTGGGTTAATGCAATGAAGGGAACGTTAATGACGATCCTACTACCTTTGACCAGTCAATGACAGAAAAGATTGAGACGGCTTAAGGCTATGCAAGCCAAAATGATTTCTATGCACAAACAAACTGGTTGAAACGTGCGGGGCTGGGCTCATAGCAAAAGGTTTCATTCAAAATTAGAGCATTGTCTGTGAGGAAAGTCCTTCACCATGTGCAGTGATGAAATCGATTATAATTGTGCTTGCGATAGCAGCAAACTATAAGATGAGGTCTGATAAGTCAGGATTTTACGTCATTTTTATATCATTTAACAACGTGTTATCGATTGTTATTAATCCAACTTTCTCCAAATATTCTACGTTTGTGTTTATAATTTTTACTTGACAGATATGATGAAAAAGAGCTTGAAATAGGAAGATTCGAATGTGGAAATAATTTAGAGAAATCAAACTTGGAAACCACCCGAGTTCATATACAAAAGAAGCCAATTTGCGTGAAAAATTATAATCATCGCACACATCACCATCAGGCAACTAATACCAGCTCAAGACAAGCATGTGGAGCCACTATGAGGATATAATAATGCAATGGGGCTATGAAGATTACATGATTGGAGTGACCCACTTGCTTTGAAATATAGAATTGATGTATCACGCAAGGAAGACAAATAGCACACAAGATCAAACTTGGTGGATTCTCTTTGCACTTAGGCGTGGCTCAACTCCCAAGTTACTGCTGAGAATTAACAATCTGTGTTAACAGCCGCCCGAAAGATCGCTTGCCATGTCGAGAAAAATCGGCTCATATCTTCTTACTTCGATCACTTGGGATTTTAAACCTATAAATGGATCGTCTCGGAGAACAGAAAGAAGAGGAGATGAGGAGAAAAATCCATGGCTGAAGGATTGAACACCCGCCGCAAATACTAACATCATCCAAACACCCACACATCAAAGCACACACCTCTCTCTCACTGTTATCCCCAAGCAACCACATGAACCACACACCTCAACCCTCTCAGCTCATACTTACCATCACGCAGACCATCACCCAAACCATATCACGAAGTAGGGAACTCTCACACCCACGAGTAATATTCACGAATAGCTGAAATTACACGGGGCAAACTTCAAACATCGAGCGATGCGTGACACTCGGGCAACTCAGTAAGGGACGAACTTTGTGCTTTTTACTTGGAACTTTGAGAATGATGATTTCCTTTGCATCTTCGTTGTTTTCATCTTTTAATATGCTAGCTTAGAGTATTATGTGGTTGAAGCCATGCTAAACCGGATTATGATTCGTCTTAATGTCGTTCTTATCCTTTTTAATCGTATAAGTCAATTTATGTGTTCTTTGTTGAGTTTAATGCGTACATGTGATTGGCCACCATACGTATGATCCTAGATTGGGTTATGAGACAGACTAAGTGATTAGACCAATTGGAACAAAAACATTGAATACCACTACGTAAAATGACCAGAAATGGAATTCGGTTTCGTACGTGTGATTTTCGAGATCTTAGAGCCCAAAGCATTTAAACTCGGGAATTTCATCGAAATTGAATGCATGCGTAGAAACTACAGTCATATAGACATATAGGGATTGGTTCTCTATCGCACAGGATCGTTATTGCGGGACAAACGAGTAGCGATTATCTTAGGAAATTTTACCTTGACTAAGATTAATATTGATTAAATAGGATTAATTACATAATGACGTAGGAGTAAACCGTGCCGAGCATGCTCCTTGATCACATTTTCGTCAATCGTTTATTTGCTTTTAGTCGCTTATTTGCCTTTTTTATCTGTTTGATTAAAAAAATCAAAAAATCATAAAGCATTATATAAAAATTGCTCCAGTCTAAATTAAATTTTTAAAATATTTTAAAATTAATCGAGCTGTCCTCGTGGATCGATACTTGGATTTACGTTCATTTTATACTACTTGCACGACCTAGTACACTGCTAGTATCCGAGTGTGTCAAGGTCTAGCAGACGGATGTGAAACCTAGTTCCTAAACAAATACCTCAAGGAGGGATATATGTGGAACAACCCAACAGTTTTACATTGTAAGGAGATGCTCATAATATTTGCAAATTAATACGAGCCTAAAAATCTGAAACTTCGGTTTTGATGAAGTAAAAGATTACGGATTCATAAGTAATGAAGGTAATCCTTGCGTCGACAAGAAAAGCAGTGGATCATTTCTCGTATAGTACTTGGCAGACGTCCTTTGGATAGGATATGATATCGGGATGCTTCCAATGGTGAAAGTTTGGTTACCGAATTCTCTATGATGGACTTGGGATAAGCTACATACATCTTGTTTATTCGCCTTTATAGAAATCGAGCGAATCGTATGGTAAGATTTTTCAGGCCCTTTACTTAGAGAATGTCCTGAAGAAATTAAATATGGACAACTCTATAAAAGGGTTCCTACCTATGGGATATTGGATTCACCTCAAAGTGAAGAGGAATGGAATCCCCTATACATCCGCAGTGGGTAACTTGATCTACACGATGGCACGCGACTGAACATAGCGCATTGGGAGAGTGGTTGGTCGGTTTTAAGCTAACCCTGGTTAGGAACAATGGTCTGTAGTCAAGAGTATCCTTGAGTGCTTCAGAAAGACTAAGGATATGATATTGGTCTAATGGAGAATTAGAGTGGAAGGATATATGGATTGGGATTTCCAGTCAGACGTGGACGACCGATAATCCACTTCGGGTTTCGTGTTTATGCTCAACGTTGGAGCAGTATCTTGGAAGAGCTCCTAGCAGAGCACAGCTACTGATTCCACCTGCGAAGATGAGTACATAGCCACCTCTGAGGCAGCTAAAAGAAGGAGTTTAGATGAGAAAGTTCTTGGAAGAACTTCAAGTGGTTCCGATTGCTGATAAACCACTGCCATTGTGGTGCGACAATAGTGGTGCAGTCGCACAAGCCAAGGAACCAAGGTCTCACAGTAAATCCAAACATTTAGAAAGAAAATATTACATGTTACGTGGACTCGTTGAAAGTGGCTACATAGTCGTCCAGAAGATTGCGACCGCGGACAACGTGGCCAACCCATTCACTAAGCCTTTATCTCATGCAGTGCTGAATCGACATCAAGAGAAAATGGGTATTAGATACGACAATGCATGGCATTGAGTGCAAGTGGTAGATTGTTAGGAATATTCCCTCGGAATGGTGTACCAGGATCGGATGAGCATAGAGCATTAGCTTATTTATCGTTTTGTCGTTTTATAATAAAACATTATTGTGTGTTAATAAAGGCATTATTCGTTATTGATCATATGAGTTCGTTACTTAGCATCCGGTAAAACAATAAATGAATGAACCCAAACATATCGAGTTGAGTCACCGTTCTCCATGGGTACGAGAGAGGAAGGAACCAGTGGAGTCTTAACCTCGAACATAAAATGTCCGTAAACATTAGGCTCCAGTTGGGTGCTGGGATAATCGATTACTTATTTGTCATGACCTATCGTGTGCCGATATTCCACATGAAAGTGGATGTCATGACTTGTGATACGAGCCGAATTAGGAGATTGAATCGTTTCATGTACACTGACTCGCAAATCGTACGATCAAACATGGCTTATTACTCGAGGAGTGTCAATGATAGACGACAAAGCTATAGTAGTCCGCGTGAAGCTTAGACCTAAAGGGCCTTTGACGGAGTTGATTTCGATGTCTCGACTGACACTAGTTCCCCTCGACCCGAATTTGCTGTTGCATGGGTCAGCGGGCCACATATGGTATTGATAATGATTTGTGATTGCTGGGCTCAGACCACCGAGTAAGGATTCATAGTTTCAAAAGTAATTGAGACATGTGTCCTATGAGAACGGCGATGAGAAATTACTAAAATCCTTTGTCAAGGTATTAAACTAGCTCATGTTAGACATGGAGGGTAGTTGGGTAATTTGCCTCGTCCCGTCTTTATCATAGTATCGAGTCTAGTGAGTTTGACATAGGCCATGGCTCTCACTCGATCAGATGACAGCTGAAAGGTTTATACGTATCACTATAATCTGTAGTAAGGTTCTAGAATAAAGACTGGGTCGAAATTCGCACTCGAATCGGGTTACGGTCCGGTACTGCGGGATTGGCTAGGTGACTACCGGACTCTTGGATTCCTCCCTCGCCGATTGAGTCGAACCTAGAGCGTCGGGCTTAAAAAGGATCATCAATGTGTACTGATGAGGAGAGAATGTGTTTTGGGCCTTAACGAGCCTTGGGTAGTCAGGTCGCGCCTTAATGGGCCTTGGGCCGTTTATAGGATCAAAGTCGGACTTCGTATGAAACTAACTTTAAGGCTTGGGCTTGGCAAGTGCTTAAAAGGCTTGAAGTACACCTTAAGCTAATTTCGAAATATACCTCTGATGGTATTTTCAGAATTTGAATATTTGATATAAATAAATATGAAATAAGAATATTCGGAATATTATTTAACTACGTTATGAATTTCAATTTATATGGTATAGAATTCGTTATTTGATTTCATATTTTAAGATATTTTATTTGATTTAAATATCTAAGTTAGTTATCTAATTATAGTAAGGTTTCTTCGTTTGAATTTGGAAGAGAGAGATATGTGGCAAAAATATCCATTTTCTTAAGGAGCAAAAATCGAAAATATCAAGCCCTTAAAAAGGGGGGAGATTTACAAGCCTCACTATTGTAAATAGGGTAGCACTAGTCCAAATAAAAGTGCTGAAATTTTATAAGAACTTAGCCAAAAAATATAGAAAAGAAGGGCACACACTTTTCTCTCCCGCGCGACGGATCAAATCTCTCTATCCATCTTAGGGAATTGGTTCCGTGGTACACTGCGAGGTCGGCGTGACGATCTAGTGCTATCCACCATAGCCGTCACCTTGAAGGAAAGGATGAGGAGCTGCACTCGCTTCAAACGATAACCTCTTACGGGTTCGACCCGCCCTATTACACGCGCATATGTTTCACGTTTCTGATCCGAGCTACGACAGCAACGCGAAACTCAGAAAGATATTTATTCCGCACCGTATCCGGGGCGTTGCGTCTCGAGAATACACCGCGTGTCCCAACACTGACTCGTACAGAAACTTTTCTGTCAGAAAAGTACAATATATTCCAGTTAGAAAGTTCCTTAATTTTGGTATGTCAAGCTATTTAATTGTGGTATGGTATATCTGCACAATCAGATACATTTTCAGGTTGTTTAATGGTACTACCACTCGCTATTCTAAGATAGACTATAAATGATATATTTGAGACAAATTATTAGGTTAAGCATTTTTCGTCGTCGTTCGAATTAGTTTTTATGCGAAACTATTTTATTTCATGTATATATATTATATTTTGACGTAGTATCAAATTTTATAGTTAAACTCTTATAGGCATGATTTTGTATCCCAAATATCAAGTTTCATAATAAAATGATGATTCTTATAAGAACATTAAACTAGTGAAGTTTGAATGTAAACTATAAATCCATTACTTTGAGGGTTAATCCACTAAATAGATTAGCATAACATATTTACATATACTAACGTATTTTCGCATCAAAACTAATGTAAAATGCGATGAAAATGCTTACACTAATAAGTTATACCAAGTATTCCGTAGATAGTGTACCGTCGAGTAGTCAGTGATTGTATCTTATTATGAATGTTGTAGTACCATATCAATGAATTTTGTAGTACCAAAATAAGTGCTTATACGGCACCATGTTTTATCGATTCACATATCTAAGTTCAGCTCGCCATCTAATATGTTATGCCCCAAAAATTATATCTAGGTTGAATTAAACAAAAACATCTATAAAAAGTTGAACATTTTCATTTTACCAATCATTTACACTATATTCTAGTAAGTTGTTCTCACATTGTTCCTTATCTTTCAGTGAACTTCGTTTTGAAATATAAAACCATTAGTGTAGGGGTTACTTAGTAAGAATTGATATAAAATGCAATAGATAACTTATATACATATAGAAATATGGTTTTCCGAAGAAACAAATTGGCATTAATACGAAAAATGCTTGCCCTACTAAGTTGTACCAAATATATCGTATATAATATATCATTGATAGGTCTATGACTGTATCTTATTGTGGATATATATTGTATTTATTTGAGTATTGTTATCGTACCAAAATTAAGAAAAAGACAAGAGGTGGAGCGCTTTCGGCGTTACTTCTTCGTACGACCCAAACTGTAGAAAACAAGAAGAAAGTGCGATTCCCGCGGCTGGGGAAGCCCTGACTACGGTCGTGGAGCAAGTGGGGCCCGACATTAGAAAGAGTCTGACATGAGAATTTTTTTCTAGATTTTATCACTGACATGTCAGATACAGTTAATGTCAGATTGCTGCCATAAAGTATAGTTCTGACATGTCAAGTTTTGTTCAAAAGCTGACTTTTTGTATTTTTTTAACTCTGATTTACGGCTCTTGATATGTTGTACCATTTTAATGCGTGTAAAATACCATTTAACATCGGTTGGTTGTACCTTTTACACACGGTTATCGTACCTTTTCTAACATCGTTACCGTACCAAAAAATACACGTATAACAAATACCATTTTAGTCATAGCACTATCTCAATACATCCACCAACATTACAGCAACACCAATAACATTCTCGTAATCAGACTATCCACAACGAATGTACACTTATGCAACACATGACCCAAAAACATATGTCATAACTTATGCAACATACTAACAAAAGAACATTGTCTTTCCATAAACGAAGGTTCTCTAAATGGCGATCAAATACAAGTCTCCTAAATAATATTGTCTACAGAAACATATCGTACCATAATAGATATACAGTACCAAAAACATTTTTTATTAACGTACCAAAAACATATGTATAGTATACCAAAGAAGGAGTTGCATAATCGAGGCTTAGAACCAATAAACCTAATCGCATTATCAGAACTTCACGGGCTAAAGATGAAAAATCAGAAATCAATTGCAGACAATGGCATAAAGTGAAAACAAAAAACCACATTTTCACTCCACGAAACTCACAAGATTTTTACAATAACATGGGGTTAAATTTTCATAAAACGGTTGGACTTAACAATACGATTGAAAACGGTACAATTCGTAAACAATATTGAATTCGGTAATCGATGCTCGGTAAAGACAAATCAAGAACGACCCCGCTACTTCGAGCAAACGGATAAAAATAATTGGGACAAGTTCCAATATGACAACCCACAACAAATTGAAAAGACCCATGTTGTCACTGACATGAACCGAGAAAACGTGTACCGGATTGAACATGAAACCCCAGAATTTGACAATTTATCCTTTTTATTCTTCCCCATTTTTGGGTTTCTCCTTCTTTGAAAACCCCACAACGGACTGATAAACTGCAGTCGCACAGGTCTGGACCAAGGGTAGACACATTTTCCTCCTCCTCCTTCTTCATCGTTGCTTTCTCTATTCTTCTATTTTTCTTTTACTTGTTATTTCTCTTATACAACCATTTGTTTCATTATAAAAAGAAAAGTAAAATAAAAATCATAAAGTAAGGGTAAAATAGTTTTTTAGTAGATTTGGTTCTTAAGTGATAGAATATTTTTGCAGGTGATGCTTAAATGATAAATTTGTTTGGGGGAGTTAATTGAAAGCTATTTTAGCTCATGAGGATGTAAATGAAATTGTCCCCAAAAAAATGTACCACTACAACTCATTCATAAGTTCAGAACTTACACTGCCTAATTCAGAAGTTCCTTTAGTTTTGCCTCCCTTATTGACGTAGATTAAGATTCGATTTTTTATATCAATTGAAAGGAAACTTAATCAACTCAAACATACAGAGAATTAACTTGGTTTACGTCAATTTTTAATGTGCAATTGATCCTACGTCCATGGAAATGTTACACTTAATTTTCTTTTCGATTTCTCGAGCTAATTAATTACATGTAATCAATACTAAGGAATGAAAACTTGCAACAGTATAGTAGTATGATCTTTTACTCAATACACAATCAAGATTATAGAGGAAATAAAAATTTGGAAATGAACTGAGTAAGAAGGGATGCTCTTTTTTCATAGCCTTCCTTCGATTCTGCCAGTGGCGGAGCTAGACTTTGATTCCAGTAGGGTCCAAATCAAGACTAATACATATAATAAAATTTAAATTCATGAGTATGGTACTTTTTCCACAGGAATCTCGATTGCTCTCTAATTAAATTGATGATGGCCCACAGAGAAAAAATTCCCAAACGAAAGACAAGTAACACAGCGTCTGAAATTTCTTTTCTTCAGCTTATTTTTTGTGAGTGGGTTATTTTAGTCTTATTAAATATCTTAGCTGAGTGGGGTCATTTTAGTCTTATTAAAATATATTAGCAATAAATATTACATTTCCTATTAAAAATAGTAAACAAAAATTAAATTTCAGTGGGGTCCAAGGACCCCACTGGTCCAGGAGTGGCTCCGCCACTGGTCTCTGCTCTGTTCCAAGAAGGCTCCGCTTGATTGTACCACTAGCATAATAATCATATTGAGGAATGAGTTGACTTAAGTAGTCTCATACCAACGAATTCTCTTTTAATCTTCATATACTGCACTTATAATAAAAGGTGATATAATTTATCTTAAGATAGTATATCTTGATATATCTTGTTCATTTTCAATTTAAGCATTGTATATTGGATTAGATTACTCTCTTGTTTACCTTGCAAGATAAAAATAGCGTAAATGGCAAAAATGTTATTTGAACTACACCACAATTTCACTGTTGGTGCTCAAACTTTTAAATGTGTCATTTTGGTTCCTGAACTTTGAAAAACATGTCATTTTTTGTTTCTTTGACCTACAGGTAAAAGAACCAAAGGAGAACACCTTTGCATAGTTCAGCAACCAAAACATCACATATAAAAGTTTGAGCACCATTTAGAATTTTTATTTTATATACACGTTACAGTAAAATTTAAATTTAAAATTAAGTTTCGATTACCACGGTAATTTTTTTTCAGGGGGCATACCAAACACACCGAATTTTTTTAAAATTTGAACAGCAATAATTAATTTTTTTACATATTGTTTTATTTTTTACAAGAGGCATACATGATTACAGTGCAATTGTGTTGAAATATTATTTAAATAAAACGTTAGAAAATTTCGTGGAGATCGAATATGAATTATATATCAATTTACACAAAAAATTCTAAATGTTGGTACTCAAACTTTTAAATGTGTCGTTTTGGTTCCTGAACTTTGCAAAACTGTTCGCCTTTGGTTCAGCACCAACATCGCGACTGTGGTATAGTTGGAGCACCATTTTTGCTATTTACTCATAAAAATATTACTATTGTTGCATTGTGATCTTTGGTTCATCATAGTGGCGCATTAAAGATAATAAGAAAACTTCACGTGGCTATTATGTTGGGAAGAGTGGTGGGTGTAACAGCACGCTCTCGGGACCAGTGGGGTTGGGCCCACTGCACTTCATTGATTGTCTGGCCCCCCTGTATCACCACTAGCCTTCCAGCGTCCTTTGCACTGCACGCACCCTGAGCTACTTCCCATGGGGTCACCCATCACAGTGCTACTTCAAGTCAAGCACGCTTAACTTTAAGTTCTTATGGATGGACTCCCGAAAAGGAAGGTGCACCTTTGGTGATATGAGTAGCGCAATCAATTCTCTTAAACAATTCCTTAACTTGACAAGCACATACATTGTCAGTCTCAGGATCCCTCTCATTCGGGTGTGGAATCGGTTCATTCATGTATCCTTCCGCCTAGAAGCCTCGCCAGGAGCCGCTCCTTGTCCGTGCCCCTCTCTGGCACCGGCGATCACTCTCTGCTCTCATCGGCACTGGGTGTTACAGTGGGCCCCGCGGTGGTCAGTGTTCTCCCCAGCGGAACAGGTCCCAGTTGTGCTCGATACGACGATCGGGAGAAGTGGAACCCACGGTGTAAATTTTGTGGGACCTGCACAGTAACTACCCCGGTAAAACTAAGAGGGAAAAACCACAAGATAAGAAAGAACACCAGAACTTTTACGTGGAAAACCCTCTGTTACGAAGAGGGAAAAACCACGGCCGAGTCGGCAAAATTTTCACTATAGTAAAACTTCTAGGGTTGTAATTGGGTTGGCTCTGATACCAATTCGTTAGGATATATTAAATCCCCAATAATATATTTGCCCAAGAAATGACTAATAAATAAAAGAGACGAATTAAATTTGGACAATGAATATGAGATATACATGGTTCACTCAGAATGTCCTACATCCACGACCGGATGGTAGAACTTCTTTATTATGTGGAGATACTACAGACTTTTTTCCTGTACCCGAATTTTGATCTTCTTTTAGATCTGCTACTTTCAGCGTCTCTATGTTCCGTTCTTCCCCGTGCAAACAGACCTTCTGCCTGGTTACCACTTATTTCTCCCATTATATCCATGTCCATTTGTTCTTTCGATTGTAATACAGATTTGACACTAGCATATGATATCGTGTCTTTCTCGTATATAATAGTGTCATGAAAATGCTTTAAGGATGAGGGAAGGGAACACAACAATATTATGATATGATCTTCTTCAGTTATTTTGACTTCTACGTTCGCCAAATCAATAATGATTGAATCGAATTTATCGGGATGCGAGAGTGTAGTAGTACCTTCCGTCATTTTGATAATGTAAAGCTTCTGCTTTAAATAAAGCCGATTCTCCTTAGTCTTTTTCATGTAGACAACTTTTAACGCATCTCACATACTCATGGCCGCGTCTCCGTAGCAACTTTTTGGAAAACCTCATAATAGAGATTTAAGATAATAGTCGATCAGTCTTTCTTGTCCAGTTCTTTAAATGGATCGTCTTTTACTTCTGATGGTTTCTTCTTTTCTCCTTCAAGCGCCACCTCACAACCGTCTTGAATGAGTATAACATCCATCTTGAGACTCTATATTGCAAAGTTGACATTTCTGTCGAATTTTTCAATTGACATTTTTGTTATCATCATGGTGGCAAAAAAAATTCGGGTTGGCTCTGATACCATTTTGTTGGGATATTCTAAATCCTAGATAATATATTTGCCCGAGAAAATTAAAGTTGAACAGCGAACACGAGATTTACGTGGTTCGGTCATAATGACTTACGTCCGCGGGCTGGAGGGTATAACTTCTTTATTATGTGGAGATATACAGGCAAGTATACCTTGTAAAGAGGGAAAACCAGCTACAGATGATAAAAATGAGCGAACAGATAGAAGATAAATTCAAAATGCTAGGGGATGTGACGCTCTACAATACCTGGATTGAATCAGATCCAATTTGAAGGATTTTGTAGATTCATTTATCAGGGTTTGTTTGTCGTGGTGGTGTCTTCCTTCTCCGCAGATGAGGCAATCTATAGGCGAACCTGTACGGGCTTGAACGTAAGTGTTTAGCTCATGAAGATCTTCTTTATTCAATATCGTAGCACTTATCTGACTAATCCATGCAGCGCCTCTTAAAGAATGCAAAATGAGTTCTTCTTCTTTATTATTCTATCATCTTTTCCTTATGATTTCTCAAGCCCACGTGAAGCATTGTCCCATATATTTAATGCGCCACTTTCACTGATCCAAAGGTCATTATTTAACAAATCTCCACCTTGACCTTTTGTGGTTCCGTAAAATTACTCCGCATTGACTTAATAATACATTTATCTCCCCTCGACCTTAGCCCTGATGGGCTACTTCACCATTTTCGAAACACCAATCAAGTCCAAGCAATGCTTGAACTTCTGGAAGAGCTTTCGTAAATATGTCCGCAGGATTATCTTTCGTGTTAATCTTTTTGATAAACACCTTCATATCTGCAATGATATCACGATAAAATGATACTTAACATCTGATCCTTAGTCAAATGAATCGCACTTTGACTATCACAGAAAATAGTAAGAACTCCCTGGTTATGAGTTAATTCGCTGAAGAACCCGTTCAATCATAAAGCTTCTTAGATCGCGTCAGTAATGGCCATGTATTTTGCTTTCGTAGTAGATAACACCACTACGTGCTGCAGAGTAACTTTCCAACTAACTGCACAACCTCCAATAAATATTACATTACCAGTAAGAGATCGTTGTTTATCAAGATCATCTGTGTAGTCTGAATCGACGAAGTCAACGAGAGTATCACTGTTTCTTCCAAACTTCAAACAAGTGCTTAGAGTACCTTTCAAGTATCTGAGGATCCATTTCACTGCTTGCTAGTGTTCTTTTCCTGCAATAGCCATATACCTGCTAACAACACTAACAACTTGTAAAATATTTGGACGAGTACATATGATTGCATACATAATATTGTCGATTGCACTCGAGTTAGGAACTCGTGCCATATACGCTTCTTCCCCATCTGATGATGGTGACTGAGCAGCGCATAGCCTAATATACTAGCAAGAAGAGTGCTGACGGGTTTGGCATTGTTCATGCCAAATCTCTCCAAAACCTTTCAGAGGTAACTTTCCTGGGTCAGGTGTAACTTACCAGCTCCTCTATCACGTCTAATCTCTATACCAAGAATCTTCCTAGCTGCTCCTAAGTTCTTCATTTCAAATTCACCGTTTAATAAAGCTTTCAACTGGTGAATTTTTGCAAGATTCTTAGCCGCAATGAGCATGCCATCAACATATAACAATAGATAAATCAACGAACTGTCATTTAACTTCTGGAAGTAAACACAACTAGACCTGGGTAACGGGGCGTTCGGCCCGTAACCGCCCCGTAATCACCCCGCGGTTCCAGAACCGCGCCGGAACCGTGGCCGGAACCGGCACGCCAGGATGGGGCGTGGCGATCCAGATCTTTGGAACCGCCCGAACCGCTTGCCATTGGGCTTTTTTTGTGCATTTTGGTCCTTTTGGACAAAAATGCAATTTTTTTCCTTTTAGTCCCTACTCGAAAAATCTATAAATGGGGGTTCATTTTCATCATTTTTCACAATTTCTCTAAAAACGCACATTCTCTCAACGATAATCCACGATTTAGTTTTATTACACATTAATACACTCTTTTATACCCAAATTACATTATTACACACATAAAATACACACACCTCGCACGATTTTTTCTACTAATGGTGTCGTCATCGGGAAATATGAATGACAATAATTTTTATTTTGTAGGTGCTTTCGGTGCGGAGGAGACTTTTCGCGGACGTGGAGCGCCTGACGACGAGGGAGACGAAGAACCGATGCCGGTGCCGGTGGGAGAGGGACCTAGCTAAACCTCAACGGCGGCAATGGGAAAGAGAAAACCTCCGGTTCGTAAACGAACGTCTAAAGTATGGAATTTTTTCGAGGTCATTTTAAATAAGACGATCCCCAAAATGGTTTTGCATATTGTAAGGATTGTCACCAACCTTACAAATTCAGTACCAGACCCGGACATGGTGGGACGGGTTCAATGTTAAAGCATTTAGAAATCGCTCATAGAATAGATAGATACACATTTGAACCGATCGGCACTGAACCTAGGCAACAACAAATAAGCGCTAGTACTGATAGAAATTTTGTTATAACTAGGGAAATTTCTAGGGTTAAATTTGTAGTAAACTGTGAAGAACCGTTTTGCATTACGGAAAGTGAAGGGTTTATCGAATTCACTAGTACGATACAACCCGGATTCCATAACGCAAGTCGTAAGACACTTAGGAAATATATGCTAGAAATTTTTAAGGAATATCAGACGAACTTGATCTCGCATTTGTCCAACATATCGTGTCGGATTAGTTTGACTACTGATATTTGGATAAATGTCACGTCACAATCGTATCTAGTGGTTACCAGCCATTGGATCGATGAGACGTGGAAGATGCAAAATAGACGTCCTCGAGTCGCAACATAATGCACACACTATATCGGTTTATGTCATGAATGTTGTGAACAAATATGGTATTCAAGATAAAATTATGTCAATCACTTTTAAACAATGCTAGTGTTAATGATGCAGCGATAGACACATTCTCCGACAGTGTCTAAGGTTACCCTTAAACGGTCGGCTACTTCATGTAAGGTACGATTGTCACGTAATTAACTTATGTGTCAAATGCGCCTTCGACGAAGTTTTAGGTAGTACAATAGAATAATTAAAATTCATAAGGAAAAAATTACGAGAGCGGCGTCTAGGGCAGTCGTGGAAGCAAACGGTCCTTGCGAGCGGTCTTTCCTATAAGAAGTCCCCCCTACCGGTTCCGACCCGATGGAACTCCTTATATGACCTTCTTAGCACTTTTGTGCGCTATAAGGATTCCGTCACGACATATTGGAACAGCGCAGTCGGTGTCGATTCCCAAGTTGTGGTTATTTTAATCGATACCGATTAGGATATTCAGGAAATGTGCGTGTCGTTACTTGAAGAATTCAAGGTGGCAACGGAGGTATTTTCCGGCGTTCATTATCCCACGTCGTCGAAATTTATTCCGAGCCTTTTGGCATGTGCTATCAATTTCTAGAATATCGGACGAACCCGTACTTGTGTAATTTTGTCGAAGGTATGGAACTTAAGTTCAGGAAATATTGGAAAAATATCCCAATAGTCCACGGCTTAACGACTTTGCTCGACCCTAGCTGTGGTCATGATACTTTCGATATTTTTTCGAGCATTACCAAACTTTCTTGGAGAAAATGTTGACGATCAGAAGGCATCAATTATGCGTTCTCTCCGAGAACGTTTTTCTTTTCATATATCTCAGGAGCAAGGAACAGGTGTTGAAGCGATGGCTCATGTGACCTAGATTTCGAGTGGCAGTAGCTCACATGTTACGGGAGGAATCTTGCGAAGATTGAAGATGCAAAAGAGTAGGGCGCCGACTTCGTCTAGAAGTAACTCAAATGAGATTCAACTCTATCTGAGTCGTAACTTCCAAACGCTCGAAGACTTCGATGTTTTGGAGTAGTGGAAGATGAATTCTAAGCTTTACCTGACTCTAGCAAAGATGGCACGGGATCTTTACCCGTGCAAGCTTCGAGTGTTGCTTCAGAGTCCGCATTCTCGACTTCGGGTCGAATCATTGGAGATCGACGGACGAGTCTTAGTCCGACTTCACTTGCGATGCTAACGCTATTAAAGGATTGGTTTTCCGCCGAATCGAAGAATAGACAGGAGAATGCAATCGACGAATTTCAAGCATCAAGCTCCGACTCCGACGAAGAAGCGAGCAAAATTGTACGAATTAATCACGATGTAACGTAGCTGTAGTTTTTTCAAAGTTCAATTTTTTTTTCTTTTCAATGTATTTTTTTCTTTTCAGTGTATTTTTTTATTTCCATTGTATTTTTTCATTTCGTATTTTTTATAGGAATAAAAATTTTGGAATTTTTTAACTTCGCCCATACCCAAAAAAAAAACTAAGGGTTCGAACCGCCCTGCAACCGCCCCACAACCGCGAGGATCGCGGGGCCATGAGGCGGTGCTAGGGCGGTTCCGGGGTTTTGGTTTGCAGAACCGGAACCGCTCGACCCCGGCCAGCGGAACCGCCCTGCGACCCCCTTGCCCACCTCTAAACACAACTATCATACTTGCTCCTGGCCCAACATGAAAGAGTCAACCATTTATACCACTGTCTTGGAGACTGCTTTAATCCGTATAAGGATTTTTTCAACAAACAAACTTGGTCTTTTTTCCTTCAACTATGAAGCCTTCAGCTTGCTTTACATATATATATATATATATATATATATATATATATATACAAATATATTGATCTAAACTGAATAGAGATATATCTAAGGACATGTGAGAATACATCATTAAAATCAACACCTTGTACTCGTAGTCTTTCGCGACTAATCGTGCCTTCTACCTTGTATGTCACAACCATATAAACATTTGCTCTTCTTGAAGACCCACTTACATATGACTACTTTCCTTTTCTTCGACGGTGGCACAAGAATCCAAGTACCATTCTTTTGCAGAGACTCCATTTCTTCATTCATCGCTACCAGCCACTTATCAGAATTTGTATCGCTTATTGCCTCTGAATATGTAGATGGTCCGCCGCCTCGACCTGTTTCTTGTGCCACTGATAAAACATACGGAACTAAGTTCACGTACCGCTGTGATAGTCATATCTTCCGTCTCTGTCTACCTCTGGCTCTAGAATTCTCCTACTCGGTGCTTTCATCTTCAACAGGACCTGAATCATGTTCTCGCTCTGTCTCATTTGATCTGGTGAACTTGTAGCAGGATCATCGGGGAAATCTTTGTTGATCTCGAGCTCCACCTCGTTCTGTACATCCTTCTTTTCTTGATTAGACGGATTAGTAGATTTTTTTGAAGGATGTAACATAGAAGACTCTTCAAATGTAACATCTCTGTTAATTATGAATTTGGGTGACTTGGAATCAGGATTATATAATTTATATCCTTTCACCCCGGAAGCGTAACCGAGAAAATTACACTTCTTAGCTCTAGGCTCTAACTTTCCCTAGTTTATGTGCATGTAAGCTGGGCACCCGAATATTCTTACATTAGAGAGTACCTGACCATACTTCCTCGGGAGTCTTGAAGTTGATTGGTGGACACGGTGAGCGGTTGACAACATAACATGCTGCGGCGATAGCTTCAGCCCAAAAATCATTGTCAACCAAGCAGTGGAGATCATACATCGAGCTCTCTCTAAAAGCGTCTTATTTATGCACTCGGCAACACCATTTTGTTGAGGCGTCAATCGAACGGTGTGATGTCGAGCAATTCCTTCATTCTTGCAAAATTCGTTGAACTTGTTTCCGCAGAATTCTAAGCCATTATCTGCCCGCAATCGCTTGATTTATTTTCCTATCTGCTTTCAAAGCTTTCCATTGTTTAAATGTTAGAAAAACATCACTTTCCTGCTTAATAAAATAGACCCAGACTTTCCTTGGAAAATCATCAACGAAAGTCACACGTATCTTGCATCACCTTTGGACGGAACACGAGAAGGACCCCATACATCAGAATGAATATAGTCCAAAGTACCTTTCGTCCTATGGACTGCTGGCGAATTGAAGCTGGCTCGTTTCTGCTTTCCAAAAATACAGTGTTCGCAAAGTCCATCTTACGAATACTTTGACGTCATAGTAGGCCCCATTTGCTTAACATCGTCAAGCATTTTTTCTCCCATGTCCAAATCGCATATGCCATAATCTCTTGGTATCAACCTCCGGGGATGTCGAAACTGCAGCGGAACCTATAACAGTTGTCCCTACAAAATATATAAATTTCCAACCTGCAAGCTTTCATCACGACGAGGGCACCTCTGGCAAATTTCAAAACTCCACCTTCACCTGAGAAGCTGGATTTTTTAGGTTCAAGCGTGCCTAAAGAGATAAGATTTCTCTTCATATTTGAAATGTGTAACTTTTTTGAGCGTTCGGATGATTCCAATGAACATCTTAATCTGACTGTACCTTTACTAACAACTTTACATGGAACATCCCATCAACACATATCCACCATCGACTTTTTCATATGTGTAAAATCAATCTCGACTCCGACTTATGTGGTAAGAACAACTCGAGTCTAAGATTCATTCATTATCCAGACCTAACAATGTTTGCAGTTACTACAAAAATAGTTTCATCGCTCTTATCTGCAGCTACACTAGCTTCGTTGGGTTTATTATATTGCTGATTATTTTTTACTTATTTTTTAATTTTTAACAATCAGCTTTGATGTGGCCTTTTCTCTACGCCCGCAACTCAAAGCCTTATACAAAAACAAAGCAGCTAAATAAGAAAAGTCAACAAAAATATCTTTTGGGGACCAAGCATGATTATATACTGCAAAAACGAAGTCAAACCAAATATCATATGGCCGTAATGAAATGCGAGATCTAGTAACATTTAATTCCAAGTTGAACTATAAGACAAGCTACTACATATCTATATATATGCATCTTACCAAATGTAATAGATAAAGTAACGAGTGAGCAGCATATAAAAATTTAGTTCTCTAAAGAAAAACAACCTTCGTTATATTTGTGAGTGGCAGATCGTGAAAGAGTGTTATGGTTTATTATTATATATTAAATGAAGATTTTGTTTTCTTATGTCGGTGGGCGTGGTTGCTTGTCTTCAAGTGGCTGGATCCCATCATATTATTTTTCAAGGGTGGGTGCCTGATTATGCAATGGATAAGAAGAAGACGAAAGCAAAATGACTTGCATGACTTTCATTCTATTAGTTAGTATGGATTGGATTAATAATTTTGGGCAACCCTTTGAGATAGCTATCATAGTATTTAATGGATTATTATAGTTGACCTTATACTTGTCTCTGGCTTTATCTATATAACATTATGGGGTTAAATGGCACTTTTTCTTGCCTTATCATGTGAACTAAAACACAGACATAACGAAATGACTGGTACGACAGCAGTACTCAGTTTCCCCCCCAAAATTATAAGACAGTTTTCAATGAATTTAATATCAAATTAAAAAAGGCAGCATTAGTTGGTAATGAACCAAATCTACCACAAAGATTGCTTGCTGTGATATTATATTCAGAAATAAAAAGCAGCAGCATTTTTCATTATCATTTCGAATTTGGGGCATCATCTTCAAGTTGACGATACTCGGCTTTCAGCTCATAGGATCCTTGATTAGCTCCTTTGTTGTTGTACGAGCATAGGGCCTTAAGTATATCCTTGAGAAATTGCTGCCATATATAAGGAATTAAAATAAGCGACGAAAGGCGACTTATTACAACAAATGAAGTTCGTTTTTTTAGCGCATTTTCGAACAAGTTTTCAGCGCAATGCTCTGCTGTATGTAAGGCGCTCACCTCAGGCTGATCGGTCGTCTGAATCAGTTGTTTGAGAGTCCATTTTGGTTGCCTCTCGAAGAGCTTGAAAATAATCTTCTCCATTTCGTCTCTGTCTCTTCTAATCCTTTTTGTCTCCGACGCTTTAACTGGACATTTCCTCTTTTCCTGAAATGTTTTATAAAGCAATCGCAATTATGAAATATCGAATACGAATCGATTGCGCAAATCATAACAGTATCGAGTGCGCAGAATACAGATATACCGGCAATAATGATGATCCAGATGATGACGACTTGATGTCGATAATCCCGGGCATGGGCCTCATATGCATACCGCTGTCACCTTCGATCACCTTAAGAAATAACAATTCACGGTAGATAGAAAAGAAACCATGATAGAAACTAACCATAAAGTGGCAGTGGTTGATGTTACCCTTATTTGTCTGGTCTTAGTGTTGTAGTTGTTCATCCTTTCTCGGCAGAGTTTTGCGTAGTCTTCGATATTTTCGTCGTGAGGTTTCATGTCAAACTTGTGCTTGATTTTCCCCTCCACGGATGTCTTTCCTGCATATGCTAAGTTCTATTTTCTTAACCATGGGAATTAATGGGAGCCCAAAACATGACTAACATGGGAATAATCAATCCAATTCATGATCCAGCAACTAGCTCGAATAAACGTGCACCCAAAAAATGTCATGTTACATTCTTGAATATTATTACCAGCAAATGTGGAATCTGAAAGATTGTCGCGTACAGAAACAAATAAAAAATGCAAGAAACCACCTTGGGATGACTCTGAAAGCACACACATTGGGATGAAATCTGTGAACATGTCCATCGAGTAGCGTTTGGGTGCATTTCTATCTCCGGCGCCGGTCAGTTCCATTGTAAACTGGTTGTGAAAAATGAGAAAATCTTATGAAATTGCAAGAGTTCAAATATGGGCTGATAACGTATACGGTATAGAAGTAACAGCGACGAAATCGTTTTTTTTTTCACGAATCAACAAAGAGCCAAGATTCAGCAATGTACGTTACTGTTAGAGTTAAGACAGTCTAATCACGTGCACGGACAATACTTCGATTTATAGTACGATGAGGAAATAATTCTTACAGTCACTTATATAACTGGCGCAATTTATATAGAAAAAAAACAAACCAGAATCCAAAGACAAAAGTAATGACGGAATAAACGACCAAAACCGAGAGTCAAACTTGGCCGCCAAATTTCTCAAGAAAATTGAAATACGATCAAGAGATCAAAGACGAAGGCCAAAAACAAAGTCAATCATTTCTATCTGGCAAGCTTAAGGCGACTAGAAATCAAACACAAATGTTAGTGTACAGGCAGAGGTTGCTTCAAAATAGGAAGTATGCCGACAATGTTTCTGAATCCATCATAAACAATTTTACGGTAACATGGTTACGCCTATTGATCCCCTTCCCTCAGCATGTCAATCAATGTAATATCTGATGCAAGTAGAATTTTATCAATAGTGCAATCTATAACCCCTAACTTCCGATGATAATTCACTATTTTGTATCAGCACTGCCAACCAAGTGTTGACATATACATAAGCAACCTTAATTCTATCTCACTTTTCAATAGAAGACCATCCAACAGATTAGCGTAGCTACTACTGCAATGAATTACTTTAATTCAGATTTAATTTGGCGCAGCTCTTTTCGGATTAGCAAGAGTTTCATTTCTCCGATAATTGAGCGGATTAATGAACTCAAATTTGCACCTATCCTTCACTAAATGACAAAAACAGTAACAAAACCAACCAAGCTGCTGGAGGCATTTGAGGAAAAAATTAAAAATGATGGTGATATGGGCGTGCATGCAACTTCACACACATAAACCATAAGCCTGTAAGTCTGTCATTTGCAAGTTAACACCCAAGAAGAAGTGACAAGCACGCACACAAAATGTAACACAAAGAAGAAGATAACAAATTATTGATCGCCACAATCACTCCAAATCAACAAATCAATGACAAATAATTGGAAAATGAACAATGCTATCAAGTTAAAATTAATAAAACAAACGAAAGAGAACACATTGACACCAAATAGAAGGAACACAATTCAGAAAATCAAAAGGAAACCACGATCAGGACAGTAATGGAAAGCAAAAAAAAAAAAAAAACAGGTAAAAATTAGATGAAATCAATCTCAAAATACGCACACAAGCTTCACAGAAACAACAGTAAACAAAAAACCGCACCAGAAAAAAAAAAAAAAGAGCAGCCAATCGAAATGAAACAACACATTACGATACGACAAAAAAAATTCGCACAGAAACGCACTTTGCTTGTTCGTACCTGAGGGGGTGAATCGTCGGGAAGCAGTGGATCGACGGAAACGATGACCTTGGCGACGGTTTGAACGGCGTCGGAGGAGGAGGAGGATGAGAAAGGCGTTGGAGGTTGTCGCTGCATGGAACGCGACACCAAGGGAGGGCATTTCATCAACCACACGTGCCTATCCGCTCTGCTGGTTTCCATCGGATACCCATCAGTATCATCGATGGGCTTTTCAGCCGCCATTGGATGTTGAAATCAAACTCGAAAGGAGAACGAAACACTCTGGAGGAAAAGAAAGAACCAAAAACAAAATGCGAGGGCTTTCTTTTTTTTTTTCTTTTCGAGAAAAGAGTTGTGTAATTTTGTACCTTTTATTTATACTCGCATCGCAAGGTGGTATTGGCGTTGCTTGTGCTTTGAGGTGATCCGAGAATTTTATTTTGCCACGTGGGGTACTATTTATTTAATTTTTTTGGTATCCTACGATTTGGATGAAATATTATTAATTATAGGAATATGGATGAAATATTAATTATCTTCCTAGGGCAACGTTATCCTTTGAGTGGCACTATCCCGATCGTGTGCTGTTCAGTCCGTCCCGCAACGTCCGAGAGGTTTTGATGTTGATCTTCATCGACACAATATCCATAACGTCTCGGGAAGGGAATGGAGGGCGTATCACGAGCAGTATGAAGCCTTGTGGGTGTCCCGATACAATAGCATCGTCAACGCCCAAGAGGGAGCTGGCGGTTCGCAGTGTACCTCGGATTATTTTCGGTGGTACCGGAAGATCACCGGTCGGTATATTTCTCCATCGACTATTCATATGGATCGAGGAGTCCAGATGGGAGATAGTGCATTTATCGACGTTATGTTTAGTTATTTTTTTCCAATATTTTTTTTAATTTTCGGCGTGTCATTTAAGAGGTGAACTTATTACTCACTAGGCACAACACGTCGATCGGGCGGAGCAAATATTCAGAGGTGGAGATATGGATGGGGGATTAGATGTCATACATCAGATGCAGCAGCTTGTCATTGACAGGCGTCAGCGAAGCCACGTGCAGTTCACTTATATCCCTCCGATCCGTCCGACACAGATAAGTGCCCCGTCGTCTTCTCGATTTGCGACTCAGGACCCTGGCCCGTCGTCTTCACGGGGTCGCACGGGATTATACGACGATGGTACATATTTTACACCGACAGGCTACGGTGTCGGCTATGATGATGATGATGACGACGACGAGACGCCTCCACATCAGCCATGTGCAGCAGTCACCGCCGCGACTACAGCATCGACGTCGTCGCCCTGAGCAGCCCGATCCTCCTGTTGCCCGTGGCCATCTTCACAGGAACAGACGGCTACGTAGATATGGCACCGGATCACATTATATTCGTTAGTTATTATTATGTTTCTAATCTTTTTATGTAATCAGAGATTCGATGGTTTTTTAGTTGTTTTTTCTAGCAACTTTTTTAGTCGTAAATCGATGATATTACTTCAAAATATTTACATATATAACGACATACTACATCAACCAACATAGAAAACAGACAATCAATGTCCACGACCTCTCTGACGCTGTCTCCGACTTGAGTTACCCTGATCCATTTCGTTGCGAATACGAGTTGTCTTTGGTCTACCCGGTCCTCTTCTGTCACGTCGGTCTTCATTATGTATCAGCGAAAAATCAGCAGGCTCCCAAAATCGCTCGTCATACAACGGATGAAACGTTCCCTGATGTGATTGAAAGTATGCTACTTTACTGTAGAAAGGAGCAATGAATTGTGTGCTAGTAACATTCCACTGGCGGCATGCTGCCTGCGCATGAGAACATGGAATGAAATGCATGTCCAATTTTCCACAAGTTCACGTTCCTCCTTGAATGTTCACCACATGTTTTCTTTGAGTCACTGATGAAGAAGTATACACCTCTGCTGTTTGCATTCGCAAGTCAAATGCAGTTACAAAATGGTCGAATGAGGCATTTGACCAGCCACTGAACATCCTCCACGCATAAGGAGACCATTCGGTTTCAGAACGCTGCCTGTTGATACCTATCACGAAAGTATACGGCACATCGATGGAAGCTGAAGTCGACTATCGCTTTGGAAGCAGTAAGCGAGCCCCTTTGAACACACCATTAAGTGCTTCTGAGATGTTCGTCGTCATTAAACCACACCTAAGCCCACCATCGTAAGCAAATGTCAACTTTTCTCGATCAATCTCGCGCAACCAATCCTAGGCTTCTTCGCGCAGACTCTTAAGATGCTCCATGATCCGGTCGAATTTTTCCACGGTATGCGCCATCCCTGCTCTGTGGCACAATTTTTTAGGTCATTGTCTTTGAACTCCTTGTTAAAATTTGATACGACGTGACGTAAACAGTAACGATGCACTCCATTTGGAGACCTATAAGCTTCGCGCTGTTCTACTGCGGACAGTAAACCTGCATTACAGTCAGTAGCTCACATGAACTAATTTTAGTAAATAGAAAAAAACCAAGAACTTGATCTATTTTTAAGTAAAATACCTGGTTGGCGATCTGAAATTAGGCATACCGATTGTCCCTCCAACATGAACATTAAGCAAGTTCAAGAACCATCTCCAAGAATGTAAGCTTTCGGTTGTAACGATGGCAAAAGCAAGTGAAAAACTTTCTCGATTTGCATTGAGTGCACATGCAATCAACATTTTATGCTTGTACTCCGAATACAAGTGCGTACCGTCGACACAGACCACTCTACGACAATGCTTGTAGCCGTCAATGCATGGTTTGAATGTCCAAAATACATACCCGAATTTTTTTACTCCAGACATATCTTGAAGATGAAACCACTTCACCACCGTTCCGGGGTTGTAACGTCGCAACGCTTTCATGAATATAGGAAGTTGTTGGATTGACGTTTCCCAAGTACCATAAACAATCTCTTTTGCTCTCTTGAGTCCATGCCATGCTTGAATATACGAGATGTCGTACCCAAAAGTATCCTTTACGAGCTGCTGCACGTTTTTGGGTAAATACTGAGGGTCGTTCTTCACCGTTTGGATTAATATTCTCGTAATTTCATTACGCGGAACATTGCGATGCATGCTGGCCAACTCGTGCGTGAGGCATGTGTGAGGTCCTCTGTATCTCGTCACCTTCCAAAAAAAACTTTTCGGTTTGAAGACTGCTCGCAATTTCCAATTACAGTCGTCGCTGTGATTGCATCTCACGCTCCATGCGGTTCTATTACTTTCGGTAACGTGGCACTCACGTCTAACAACCCTCAAATGGTAATCGTTAACAGCACATTTCAAATGTTCTTTGCTATTAAACGTCATACCTACGAAAAATGCGGGGTCGTCCCTATCGTAAAAATCACCACCAGTTTCGTCAACTTCTGGGGGAGCCATTTGATAAGTGGTATTAAACGGCACCGACTGGTATAATGCTCGGTTCTCTTCTGGTTCACTTGGAATTGGTTCATCTTTATTATCATCATCGTCATCTGCGGGATCTGGAAAATCGTCTAGCGTCCCACCCTCGTCATCAGCTTCAGAGTCACTAACGTCACTATCTTGGACGGCGTCATGAACGATATCAGGCTGCGCCATCGTCGAACTAGTAGTAATGCAACGGCTACTCGAAGGTATATCTTCGTGAGAGGCGAACGAAATATTTGTCAATCCTTCAGTAACTGATGTAATGTCAGGAAACGAATCCATCAGCGCGGGATTCGTGTACTCGTCGGGAGCATCTACGTTGCAATCGAACTGAACGATCTCAGTTGCCTCGACAAAGACTTCAATGTAATCGAGTTCGGCGTCGGGATCTAAGAAGTATGCGAGGTCGGCATCATAGACATTAGTAAGAGATTATGATACAGTCGAGAGTGTTGATAATATTCGTTCTTCACCCGAGCGATTAAAAAGAAAGAAGTGCTATCGACAGAAGTCATGTCGTACAGCATACTAAGAAATTGATCAAAATTGGTTTCACGACGAATTCGTCGATAACCGATGGGTTGAAGACTATTCGAATGATGTTCGATTCCACCGCCATAATAGACAATTATTTGAATTTTTCTGGACACCATATTGAATATGTATGAAATTTTATGTATGAATTTTATGAAATTTTTGCGCGGTTTAAATAGCGGAAGCCGTCGCGTCCTGGACGCGACGCCGCATTTATTGGGTGCGACGTCGCGGCTAATAGCCCCGACGCACTATCAAATGCCCGACAACCCTTAATGGGTTGTCATTTCCAACTTGATAGTGGGCTTTGGTCAACCGTCGCGGTTATTAAGCGCGACGCCGCGCCCACTAAAAGTGAAACGGGCCCCGTTCGTCATTACCCCACCTCGAAGCCAGCATCCAGCTGCCACGTAGCCGCGACGTCGCATTTAATAGGCGCGATTTGCCCTATTTTATTAATTTCTTCAACAATAACCCTATTTTATTGAATTTTCGTTTTAAATAACCTTATTTTAATAAAAAAGCCATCAAATATCATTATGTAATATATTGCTGTGAAAAAAACATATATAAAAAATTTATTGAACAATTTTAGTAATATAGTCCCAATCCCATCCCATGTTTGAAACTATGTTCACAACAAGAGATGCTTCTATATAATTAGATAAAAGAAGAAATCATGAAAAAAATATAAATATTATCAAAATTACGACTCACATTTTCAAAAATAATTTCGCTAGCTTTCGAAAAAAGTTAATATGATTAACGAAAGTGTGTTTATAATTATGAAATCTCATGTTGCAATAGTTTTTGTTTATGTTATTAGGCACAACTATATACGTATGCAAAAAAGACTATAAATTGTAAATAATGTTGCTAGTTGCTTGCACCTCTCTACTAGAATAGACGATAAAATGCATTTATTTTTATTAAATCCTGATAAACCGAATAACATTTATTACAAGGAGGGCTTATTCTTGGATTTCTTGGTGGTGGTAGTAGTAGTACTCTTGCCTGGAGCATTGCATACTTGTCGTTTCATTTTGAAGATAGCATTTCCATTGTTTCTGCACTTCTTATCACCCTTAACCTTAGCCTTAGCAATATTATTACCACCGCCATCGCCTAAACTTCGAACCCTATCCTTCATCGCATCCTCGACAAAAAATTTCAACCTCCATAACGTCGTTTCGCTCTGAGCATTAATATCGAGTTCGACATGTTCGGCGTCTAATTGGAAGCCATCATTTTCTTGGGCGACTATCTCCATTGCCTCGCACAGATCTTCGGTAGATAATTTGGAGAGTTCGATTCCAAGTTTCCTCTTCTCCATAGACGTAAAGCATCTACGCCCCAACGAAAAATGAAGATCAAGACAAAAGAATGATCAACTAATCGAACATTTAATTCAAAACTAACCTGCACTTCTTAACCACCGTTTGCCTCAGTTCTTCGATACAAGCATCGACCTCACATAGCTTCAACACATATCAGATCAGATAGTAACAGTTACTTATTCCCCAAATATAACCACATAATATCAAAATTCTTACCTCAATACTTAAATCGCTAGCTGATTCTGCAAAAGCTGCCTCGTGGGCAAGCTGTATGCTTCTCTGTGCTTCGGCCTCCTCTTCCTCTTTCCTTTTCTCCTCTTCCTCGACTTTTGGTAAGAACTGCTTCCACTTCTCCTCGAACTTGTCCGATAAATTTTTCGCCATGGAATGGACGTTGCTCGTTTCGTCGTTGTACTTCATTGCGTTTTGAAAGATCGACCTAACGTCAGAACATATCTCGCGAACGTGCTTGTACCCAGTGCCATCTTTGGTGGCTTCCATTTGGTTCTTGACCGTACTAAAGTCCATGGGTCGATCGATGATCTGCCATGTATCGGACATGGTGATCACAGACATGGTCGAGAACATTTAAAAGCATGGAGAATCAGATATATATGTTAGATGTACGATTTCTACTCAATGTGTTACTTATCTTATTGCGAAACTGCTTTTCCTACTACGTGGTGAGTAGGTTGGTATGCATGGAAGTCATACTCAATGACTTCAAATTTTTCTTAGTCAGCAATCAAATCTCGCAGCCTAAACAAGATCTAGTTCAATAAAGTGCGCAATGGACACATAGAAGGCTCCTAAGATCGCAGATATTTTTAGCTTTAATGACATTAAAAACTCAGAATATGAGTATTCAATAATAGTCGAATATGTGATGGAGCCGTGGATGCATTGTGTCCCTGCGATGTTCTGATTGCAACCCGATTGCTATGATTAGATCTAGGATCAAAAACAATTCAAATCCATCAATTTTCCAGTTACAAATCAGGGGGAAAAAGGTCATATATGTCAGAGAGAGAAGGGCGTGCACATATCATATTATGAAAATATAACACTCATTGCCTACATGAACTTGATTATTATCTAGTAAAGACGAATAGGAATAAAAAGGAGAAGTAGAAAATGGTTTACTTGATAGTAATCATCCAACCCAAGTGCTTCAACATTTACTGGTTGCAAAAAGGGCCATGCCCACTTGTGCTGAGTTAACTGTAGCAGTGCATATAATACTATTACAAAAAATGTGAAACTAATCGAAAAAAAAAATGAGTTTCCTCACAAGTTAAACAAACGTTGAAAGGTATAAACAAACATGTTTATATAAAGACAGACTATTTACTTTGGTTGATATATGGCCAATAATACTGCAAATGATGTAATGATCCAATAGGCTGAAAAGACAGTTCTTGAGTTACATCACAATAGCACGATCACTTTCGCCTACTGTCCTAATCAGGAATGCATTATATCTTCATTACTTAGCTCCTCATAAATGTAACACTTTATAGAGAAAAATATTCGCTTGGACGGTGCACAGCAATGACAATCTTACTAGATGCAGCTTCGTTGGATATGAGGAGAAATTAGTCTACAATTCAAAATTTCCACGCCAAAATGCATATAAATAGAATGGAAGACTCACGAAATCTAAAGCTAATAAAACCAGCAATGGCATGCTAGAGTAACTTTATTTGCAATTTTGCAGCAATTTCAGCGGTGACATGATATCAATGAGTGAGAAACAACTCATCAATCCCAAGTTCTACAAGCCTATGACGTCTATCATCTCATCCATAAAGCTTTGGCAAGTGCAAAGTGCATCAATCTATGCCAAGTGCATCAATCTATGTTCTGAATGTTTGCAGTCACAGCAGCATAACTTTATGTATCGTTTCTTAAAACGACTTTCGAAAGGAGTTATTATACGCACTGAAGAATCGCATAAATGGAGCATAATAAGCAAGTGACTTGCCTGACGAATTATACTTCCGAATTGGCGCATAAGCTCTTGCATTCTCTTTGCTGCAGCAGACTCTCTACGAGAAGCATCCTGCTGTAGTTTTCTCATGCCGGGAATATGTTTCTCCTTCTCCTTCACAGTAGAAGTACTTCTAGACGTGTTCTTCTTTTCGCTCGTTTTAATGCGAGCATAAAATTGCCCAATTTTATTAACGCTTTGCTCGAGCTGCGAATTAAAATTCAAAGTCCAAGAGATTTTGACAGTTACATTAAAATCCATAAGCCGCATGTGGTGCCTGAATGATCATTTAACAGCATAAACCCAACCCTTTACCTTCTCAAGATGCAAATCACAGAAGTTACAAGATGCATTAACCCAAGACAGTAAAAAAAAAAAATTCTTCAGGCACATCACTCAACACCATCTACAAAAGCTGAAAAAAAAGAAAATAGAGTAAACACACTTACTTCTTCAACCTTCCGAAACAGCTCATCAATTTTGTTACAAGAGCTGTCGACTTGAGCAGCATCGCCTGCCATAATTCCTGGTCCAAGATCAGTGACTAAAGCTGATCAAAAGCATTCAAAATCAAACTGAAAACGAAAAATTAAAAGTTTGTATGACTTAATCGCATACAAAAAAAATTCTCAAAAAAAAAATAAATATTAAATTGCGAACCTGTACTCCTTTTTTTTCGTGGGTCACGTATGCGGTGGTTGCCCTGAGGGGGACGGCGTGGTGGCGACGATTTCGACACTAGGTGGAAGCTATGGCGGTGCGGTTGTGGCCGGCGAGATTGTGGCGGGCCAGAGATGAAGGACGCGGCACGTCCAACGGAGTGAGTGATGATGGGAGAGGGAATTCGCCACCATCTCCAATCCAAAAACCCATTCACAAACTTAAACTCATTCTGAAACTCAAAATGCAGTAATTCTTCTTCAACCGACAAACCAATTCTCTAACTCAAAAGTCATTTTTGTAATATTCTCTTCTACTCTATTTTCAAAATTACCCGTATATTTTTCAAGTTTTCAAATTAGACGACTTTTCAAACTCAAAAGAATATTTAAGTCAACATCAACTTCAACTTTTTCAATAGGATGAGATGATTATATTTTACAAGTTTATAAATTAGACTATGATATTATTTTACACTCGATTTGATTCAACTATTTACGCACATATGCAATATGAGTTTTTTATTTAATTTCTAATATTCTCGCATGTATTCATTTACTTCTTACATTCATTTAATCTCTAATTTTTTTTCTTCATGTTATTAATAAAAAAAAATACTTTATTGAAAAGTCAAACCAACCAAATATAATAGCGATAGAAATAATAACAAAGAGATTAATTATTTTTGCTATTCTTTGTCTGCAAAATGAGCAAATTGAAAAGGTTAGGTCTCATTATCATGTTACTTTTCCCCATGTTCATCACGTTCTTTTATAATAGATTTATTTGTTTTGTTTTATTTATATATGAGTGTCTTTAATTATTAAAAGAAGTATAGGGACTTGAATGTAAATTAAGAAGAACAAACGCATAAGTTCTGACGCAATCGCATATTTGCGTGCAGTTGATGAGAGAGAAAAGTAAAATCTCATTTTGCGTTTTGTTTTGAAGTACGATTGGAGTATTTTATTTAAAATTTTTGGATTATCCAGCTCCGTTGGAGTTGCTCTTAGAGCATATCCAGAGGGGAAAAAATAAAGACGTCTTTATTCCAATAGGACTCTATATCTAACACTAATATTGTGTTAATTAGCAGACATACTGTAAAGTCCAGATTATCCAAAAACACATGTTTACTTCAATGGATTAAATCTTTGATAGTTCCTGTGAACAGTGCTTTGGAGGCGTAATGTAAGTTTTAGAGTTTTGAATAATGGAAACTTGATTAGTGATTGTTAGGGTTTAAGCTTAAATACCTTGTAAGGTATTTAAGCCCATTGGAAGCCCATTACAACTACAACCCATCTAACATATACAATACATCGTATAGAAATAGCAAGACTTAGAATAAATATTTTGGACACTTCTAAAATATTCCTAACATTCTCCCCCTAAGTGTCCAAATTACAAATAAGCCTATTATCTAAGTCTTCACGTCTTCTTTTTCTTCGAGCGAGGAGGAGGCCGAGGTTCCAGAAGTTCGTAGGCTGATCTTCTAAGTCCAAGTCTTAATTCATATGATCTCAATCTTCTACGAAAGGAGATTTTGTCAGAAATGATTTCGATCATCTTATGATACTTCTCTTGTACTTCAGATTCTACTTCTCTCATTTCCTCAACGATCCTTTTGAGCTTATCTAGAATAATACGGAGAGTTCCATCACAAAACTTGTGGATTTCTGAAGTTCTCATCAGTCTCTTCTCTCCCTTGTAATTGAAGTAGATTACTGAAGGGTCTTCTCTGTCAAATATATGGACTTCTCCATAGCTCTCTGACTCAGGTGCCTCAAAGGAGGGCTTCGTGAGATTCACCCTTTTTATGTTGCTTTCAAGTGCCATTTGGAGGTCATGTGTCGAGTTGAACTTAACTTGACGCAACATAAATCATTTTAATAAAGCATAACCCATCCTTAATTCTGGTGTCCTGAGTACTCCAAGCCTCCTATAATCCCCTACTAATTGATCAATGTCTTCACCTCTCAGATAGGAGAGATCGCCTTCATTCAGTTCTTCAGCTGCTTCACGTCGTACAATGTAAATAGGGAAATCAATGTCTCCAAATCGCTCCTTTCGAACAGTCAGAATTTGTTTGATTCTGGGTCGTTGTGCCTCAAGTCATCGAAGATCATCAACATTCGTTCCTTTTCCTCTGAACATCAGTGTTCGACGGATAGAGAGCAAGTACTGAATGGCTTTTGGTCGTGAGAGATGCGTTAAATCTCTGAGGTCGAGCTCATCCACCTTCATGATCTTATCTTCCCTTCTCCAGATTTTCTTTCGTATTTCTTCTTGATATGGAGCATTAACCCTCACGTTTCTCCATGGAAGTTGTAGCTCGTCTATTCCTTTGTGTGTATCTGGAGGACAATCCTCGTCTATGACCGTGTGTCGGAGAAGTTCGGAAAGTTCAGGTATCTCTGCTTCATAGTCTTCACCTTCATCGAGCTCCTCTTCTTCAATTTGAACTAGACTAATGTTAGCCTTCGAGAGAAAGTATCTAGCATTGTCCATAAGGTTTCTGGCCATAATCGGATTTTCAGGGTGAGTTCTCCATTCTTTGCCAAAGATGTACCTCTCCACAACATCATGTGGATTGTAAAGTTCTTCGACTGAAGTGTCTGGATTGTCGATCTGAAGGGATGGGATGGAAGATTGGGGACTTATGTGGCTTGTGAGAGTTGTGGTTGTTTGGACTGATTGGGTGGATAGCCTCAAAGAGCCAGACCCTACTTCGCCAAGGAAAGTTGTCTGGTTCGGCCCTGGCGTAGCTTGTCTGCCCCTAGTGGACCTTGGTGGTGGGTTAGATTGTCGGGAAGAACCGCCTCCACGAGTTAGAACCCCGCGTCCTCGTCCGCCGCGAGTGACCGGAGACTTGATTCTTTGCCTCTTCTCCCCCTCAGGGCGATCCTGGTCGTCAGGATCGTCATGACGATGTTTCGACCTTGAACCTTCTTCACGGCAGGTAGCTGGGTTAGGTATGACACCACCTGCAATCAGCTTTCGGTACAGATCTTCTTCTGCAGGAGTCCGCTGATTGTCGAGCTCAAGAAGACGAGAGATTCCAATGTCGAAGAATTATTGAAATGAGTTCAAATGGAAGAAAAAAATCGGTTGATAAATGAATTCTCAAGTAGAGGCATATTGTATGGACCGGGTTCAGGAGTTACTCGTGGTGGTGGTAGTGAGATGAGGCGAGGCTGTGACGGTTGTTCTCCCACGGGTGCCTTTGTCCTTGGAGGCTGATTGCATGGCATCCTTAATGAGTCCTCGAACCCGTGGTAAGGTGACGGATTCAAAGAACTCAAAAAGGCGATTCTCCAGGTAGGCCATCGTCACAGTTTGAGGAGTTGAGGATTGTGCACCGGCGCTGCTTGGGTTAGCCGTTATCACACGTTCAGAACTAGGTTCTGTACGGTGGCCCTCGTCAACCGAAGTCTGGTGGACTTCAGTTTCCACGGGTCTTCCGACCTCTCCTTGCGACACATCTTTAGAAGATGGTGGTCGGGTCGTTATGGGCACATCAATTAGATGGGCTTGTGTGGAGCTTTCACCGGGGCCACTTCCCGTTAGCACTCGTCCAGAACTAGGTTCTGTTCGGTGGCTCTCGGATGCTGTGCTGCTGAGGTCATCATAATCCGAGAGGCTTCCGTCCAATTCTCGAAGGGCCTCGATCTGAGGCTCTTCTATGGACATTGATGCCTGAGGGACAGGCTGAGACTCGGGCTGTGTCGTGAGGATGGTTATTATTTGTTGTGGAGTGGACACAGAAGCCGAGGTGACTGTTATTTGCGGATGTTCTGGGGATTTTGAGACACGTGCCTGTTGGGAGGCAGGTGAATGGTCTGGTTCTGGTTGAGTTTGCATCGTTGGGTCGACTGCAGCATCTCCTATCCTAGGGGGTGACCCAGCTGTATCTGGCTGGGGAATTTCGATTGTTTCTAACAGGGGAACGACAATTTGTGGTTGTTCGGGCTACTCTGTTGGTGGTCGTTCCTCGTGAGGTTGACCAGGAATGATTGGTTGTTGGGTCGGTTGAGATTGTGGAGGTACTATCTGTTGTTCTAAGGGTGCTATCAGGTCCTCACTTGCTCCCTCTCTCTCTCTCTCTCACTATCCCCTGGGTTAGACTCTGGGGGGGTTTTCCGGAGTCGTAGGGATATACACATTGTATTTTTGTCTGTAGACTTCGATTTTGTCTGGGGTGGCTAGGGCTAGTAATTCTAGTGGGATTGGCATGGCTGTTCTTGAGTATTTCTCATCGGTATTCCCTTTTCGCAGAAATTTGAGTTTGGGTGGACTGTAGTTCTCTTATGCTGGTCTTGGAGGTATCCCCCGGTGTTGTGGTCAGAAAATGGTGGATCATTAGTGAGAACCGCCGGGGATAGGGCAGGTTCTGTGGCTTCTTTGATTTTGACTTCGATCTTTGGTGAAGCTGATCATCCAGGTCTGAGATGATTGGTTTGGCATAGTCGTAATTCTTCTTGAAGGCGATCCCATGGAAGATCCGAAGAATTGTGAGATTGCATATATCCCAGGCGGAGTGCTTTGGTGAGAAGCACTTGTTGACAATTGCAAAGAGGGTTCGCCATGGGTGTGGAATCAGTGATTGCTGAAAACGGGAAACAAACTCGAGTGAGCAGTAGTAACCCATTCGAAGCATATCAGTGATGAGCTCGTCCTCGGATGCCTCATGTTCATACTCGGGTTGACTGGGTAGCCGAAGGATTTTTCGTATGAAATCTTTTGTGATCCTGACGGTTTCATTTGCAATCCGGGCTTCATAGAAGATGCTGTTATCCTGGGCAATCTTAGTCGTCATTGTTCCCTAGAATTGTTGAAGGCGCGGGGACTTGGACAGAAGCTGAGAAAGCGTATCCAAGGTGATGATTCGTCAAAATGGATGGGATGATCTCGTCCTGACATTTGAAGGTGCTCAGGTCAAGTTGATAGTTATTGTCCTTGATCACGATCCATTTTGAGGTGGCAAACACAAGATCGACCGGCGTTGTCATTTTTTTTTTGTTTTTTGTTTTTTTTTTGACACCGAAAAATCCTGCTTAAACTGCATCACGAGAGAAGACGGATTAGGCTAATAGATATAACATGTGTATGTGTCATGAATAGTGTGGACTTGTTTAATTTGAAAATGAGATTGAGGTCGGCCCATCACTATTCGGTCCAAATTGTCATTTGAGAAAGTGGTCGAAATTTTCTAAGTGTTTTTCCCGAATCAGTGGAAAAAATTAGTTTAAAATTTTGTAAAGTTTGATTTGCGAACTGCCTTGAAAATTTTGTAAAGTGTCGCGAATCAGTTTGAAAGGATTGACTTGGTCAAATTTTGACATCGCCAAAATTTTGAGTTAAAAGAAAACTTGATTAAAAAGGTTTAACGTATGTAATTTGCGGGTTAATAGAAAAAATTCCTGCGAATTCATAATTGCGAGCAAGACAATTCGCGAAATGACTTGGTCAACAGTGAAGCGTAAAGTGTTAGTTCGCGAATTGGTCAAACTAGTCAATTAGTGAATTTTAAATAAAAGGATTCGCAAAAAGCACTTCGCAAATTAGACTTTGGCAAAGTCTAAAGAAATTTGGCAAACTTAACAATTTGCGAATTGGTTTGGTCAAATGGCGAACTCGACAATTTTGCGAATTGACTTGGTCATACATGAAGCGGGAAATGGTATTTCGCGAATTGGTCAAATCAGTCAGATTCGCGAAACTTAAAATTACGGAATTCGCAGTCCTATTGAAATAAGGAAAAAGCTCTTCGCAAATTTGACTTGGTCAAAAGTTAAAGGAATTCGCAAAACACATTTCTGATTCGCAAAATAAAACTTGAAAGATCAAAAAGTTGGTTTTCTTTAAAGCTGTTCGAACCCTAGATTTAAAATTCGACCATTTTCCGACAGAACACAGAATTCTAAAAATCAAATTTAAAAGGATGATAATTTTTCAAACAAAACTTTAAACTTAGAGCGTCCTAATGCAAAAATCAAAAACTGATTTTCTCTTTTTTTTTTTTTTTATTTCAGAAAACAAAAACATCGTTACTCTTCTCCTGGACGAGATCAATACCTGCAAAAACAATATCACTAAAAAAGAGTTAGATGTTGGGTTTCTTACCACAACGAAGTTGGTGAGAGTGTGGGACTATTTTAGGAGTGAACGGACACGGAGAGACAGTGAGAGCGAAGAATCTGGTGAGTTGTTGAAAAGAAATTTGAGGAGAGTTCGTAGATCTTTGAGTTCGTGAAATCAGATTTGGGGATTTTGCGAATTAGGTTAAGTAAGTTTTGCGGGCTGAGAAAATTTAGATTTGGGCCGCGAAAATTTTATGAGGAGAAGGCCCATTTTTGATTCGCGAATTGTGAATTTTGCGAGTTGTAGATTTCGAAGTCTTAGATTCGCGAACTGGCATTGACAATTTTGACTGGTCAGCATTTGAACCGATTCGCGAATTGTACCATCAGTGACTTCGTGAAAGTAAATTTGCGAATCAGAGAGTTCGCGAATTGAAGGCTGTAAATTCCCGAAATAATCTTTGACTAGTCAAAGTTTGAGAGGGTTCGCGAATTTGCACTTTGCGGAAAAGATGAAATAAAGTTCACAAATTTCCCAAAACTGAAAAATGCGAAATTTTTTAATCGAAAAAAATTTAATCATAAAATTTAAAACTTAGCCTTAAGACGTTAATTCGACTCAATCAAATCATAAAATTTCAAATCTACGAGTTTTTCAAAAATGATTTATCTGAGCCAAATTTCGAAAATCGACAAAGAAAACATCGATTTCTTTTGCGGCGATGAACCCTCAAGTCAAAAGTTCGTCTATACGGTTGATAATATTGGTTGGAGCATTAATAATGTTATTGTTCATATTGTGCCTATAAATAGACAGAACTCGAAACGAATTCACAATTTCATAGGTTGCCACAAACTAACTCTACATTTTCATCATTCCCGCAAGGATAGATGGACAGGATGCAGCAGCAAGTATATGAAACTGAGGAGCATGTGGAGTTAAGACGTAATTTTGAGCGCAATATAGATAAATTGGCGTTTCTTATTTTTTTCTATTGTGCTTCATCGTCGTCTTACTAGCTATTCTTTTCTGGGCTCTCATAGGACGTGCTAGCTTTTGAGATTGTTTTGAGTATTTTGAGAATTTATGAAAGCTCGTTGAGAATGTTTTGAGGGCTTTTTTGAGAGTGTTTTGTAAGCTTATCCTTTTAATATTAAGTATTTGAGATTATTTTTCACATTTCTGAGAAACTCGTGTAACTTTGAAATATCAATTAAGCGAGAAATAGTTACTCCCCCTCAAAGTTTTGGAATTTGGAATGGTTACCCCAAACTCCCCCTAAATACTATGCCTATCGAGAATCTTAAAGCATTTGATAAATTACTTTCTCCCCCTCGATGCATGGATATCACATTTCTCCCCTCGTTGTAATGCCATCAGCATTGGTGTTACATCGAATTATTGGAAAGCAAGAAATATAATTATTAATGAAAATAAAACTAAATTAGAGCAAAGAAAATAATTAACAAAGAGACACGAATAGAGTTGAATTTAAAACAGAGCAGATGGACATGTAATGAACCGTAGGGAAGCATAATCGAAATTAGAGATTGAGATTCAACAATTCCAGTTTTGCCACTAAGAATTGGAATCGTTTCTCATCCAATGCTTTTGTAAACAAATCAACTAGTTGAATCTCAGTATTGACAAAATACATTTCTATTATGCCTCTTTCTACTTGGTCCTTTATGAAATGATAGCATAGGTCTATGTGCTTAGTGCGTGAATGGTGAACGGGATTGCAAGTAATTGCTATGGCACTTTTAGAATCACAATAAATAGGAATTTTATTGAAATCAAACCCGTAGTCTCGTAGTTGGGTTCTAATCTACAAAATTTGTGAGCAGCAATTGGCGGCAGCCACATATTCTGCTTCTGCCATGGAAGTTGACACACAATTTTGTTTCTTGGAAGCCCAACAGACAAGCTTATCTCCAAGAAATTGGATGTTGCCTGATGTGCTTTTCCTGTCCAGTCTGCAGCCTGCGAAATCTGCATCAGAATATCCGATTAGTTTCATACCTGAGTTTTTAGGATACCAAAGTCCAAGGTCTGGTGTTCCTTTCAAATACTTTAATATTCTCTTGACAGCATGAAGATGCGACTCCTTAGAATTGGCTTGGAATCGAGCACATAAACATGTGGGGAAGAGAATGTCTGGTCGGCTGGCAGTGAGATAGAGCAGAGACCCAATAATTCCTCTAAAATGCGTTGGATCAACAGGCTCGCCCAAGTGATCTGCATCGAGGGTGCATGAGGTTGACATTGGAGTGCTGGAAGATTTGCTCTTGTCAATCCCATATTTTTTAAGAATGTCGTGAATGTACTTTGACTGATAATAAATATCCCATCCTGAAGTTGCTTGATTTGCAGTCCAAGGAAAAAGGACATTTTCCCCATCATGCTCATCTCAAACTGTGATTTCATCAAAGTGCTGAATTCGACACAGAGTTCTGGATTTGTAGAGCCGAAGATGATGTCATCCACGTAAATCTGCACAAGCATGATTTCGGAACCAGTCTTTTTGACAACAGTGTGGTGTCAATTTTTCCTTTAGTGAAGCCTGAGTTGATAAGGAAGTCAGATAAGACCTCGTACCAAGCTCTTGGTGCTTGCTTTAGCCCATATAGAGCCTTGTCGAGTTTGTAGATGAAATCAGGATGTTCTTGATTGAGAAATCCGTTGGGCTGTGAGACATATTTCTTCCTTCAAAAAATTCCATTCAAGAAGGCAGTCTTTACATCCATTCGATAGACAGTAAAGTCTTTGTGTGCTGCATATGCTAGAAACAGTCGGATGGCTTCAATTCTTGCTACAGGGGCAAAAGTCTCATCATAGTCAATCCCTTCTTGCTGATTATACCCCTTAGCTACAAGTCGAGCCTTGTTACGGATTACCACACCATCCTCGTCTTTCTTGTTTTTAAACACCCATTTTGTTCCGATTATTGTCTTGCCTTTTGGACGAGGAACTAAGTTCCAGACCTTGAGATGCTCGAACTAATTGATTTCCTCTTGCATGGCTACTATCCAGTTCGGATCACGTAGTGCGTCAATTACTCTGGTTGGTTCTGTTTGGCTCAAGAAACATGTGAAGTTACACTCATTTGAAAGCGAACCTCTAGTCTTTACTCCAGTAGTGGGATCGCCAATTATTTGATCGGCTGGATGACTTCTAATCCATTTCTTCTCATAAGGTAGTGGTGTATCATCTGTTTCCGATCCCTCATTAAGTGGATACTCAATCACAGAAGTATTAGTGTTGCAAGTAAACGTTTGGTGAGTCCTCTGTCTGTGTTGCTGGGATCGTGGTGTCTGCATTTGAGGGTGGAAACGTTTGTTCAGGAAAAGGTTCGGATTCAGGAGGTGATGGACAAGCACTGGGTTCTGTATTTGGAACGGAATCAGTGGTTGGCCTGTTTTGATTTAGAGAGATGTACATGTGTTCAAATAGTTGATCCAGATCCATCTCTTCTTGAGCTTGTTGACTGAAACATGTTGGGTTGCTGTGTCGAGATTCATCAGTTGTATGTTGTTGATCTTGCCTTGCTTTGTTTAATTCTGGTTCTGAATTAATGCGTTCAGAGGCGTCACTCGAGGACTCTCCTAATTCCATCCGTGATTGAGTAAAGCCTAGTTGTGTGGGTTCGGGTCCCCAGCTGTTTGGTCCAGATTGAGTTTCTAGATCCTCATCAAAAGTGACATTTGCACTTTTAATGATCATTCTCCTTCCACGAAGATATACCCTATATGCCTTAGATTGCGCAAAGTAGCCCACAAAAATTCCTTCAATAGCCTTTGGATCAAGCATAGATTTGTCTTCTCGGTCATTTGCGACGAAGCATTTGCATCCAAAAATCCTCAAGTGAGCAATGTTGGGTAATCTGTCGTTTATTAGTTCATAAGGCGTCTTTCCAAATCTTAGATGAATGTTGGTTCGATTCTGAGTATAGCAGGCGGTGTTCATGGCTTCTGCCCAAAGAAAATGAGGTAGTGAAGATTGTATTAGCATCGTTCGGGCAGCTTCTACAAGCGTTCGATTTCGCCTTTCTACGACTCCATTATGTTGAGGCGTGTGGACGACAGAGAATTGTTGGGTAACCCCTATAGAGTCATAAAATTCACTGAGTTGTTGATTTTTGAATTCTGTGCCATTGTGAGATCGAATTACTTTAACATTGCGCTGTAGTAAGTTCTGCGTTGTCCTGATAAGATTTGGAATATGGTCAACTGTCTCTGATTTTGTCCGGAGGAATCGGACCCAAGTATATCCTGAGTAGTCGTCTACAACAACCAGCATATAACGCTTTCCACTGATACTGTCTGTTCGCATTGGGCCACAAAGGTCGATGTGTAATAGCTCTAGTGGATGTTGAGTCGATGCTGTGTGTTTTGTAGGATGAGTTGCCTTTTTCATTTTTCTTTTCTCACAGGCCGGGCACAGATGTTCCTTTTGATACTTCAGTGGTGGAAGTCCAATAGCCAATTTGTTAGTCGCCAGCTTGTTGAGAGTTTTGAAATTTAGATGGGATAGCCGCTAGTGCCATAAGTTATTCTGAACTGATGTTTCTTGGGAGATCAGACATATGTTTGTCTTTGGTCTGACTGTCCTAATGTCAATGGTGTATAGATTTGTTCTGCGAGTTCCAGTGAGAAGTTCGTCACCATTGGCATTGAGAATTTTGCACGTTCTTTTCTGAAATATAACTTGAATCCTATGTCACTGAACTGTCCTATAGAGAGGAGGTTGTGTGTCAGCCCTTCAACATACGAAACTTCCTTGATGGTGAGTCGATTACATATGAGATCGCCATAACCAAGAATTCTGGCTCCATTGCTATTACCAAAACGTACCAGCCCACCTGGCCTATCAACGTAGTTGCTCAACAGTTCCTTCTTCCCAGTGTTGTATGTGGAGCAACCAGATTCTAAATACCACACATGAAGGGCCTGCAAAATAAAAACTAGAGGGTTTTAGGTACCCATTTAAATATGGGTCCACCTCTATTGTGCTTGTTAGTCCGTTCAGACTCCCTAGATTTTCCTTCAGTCTTAAGCTTTGGAACCCATTTTTGCTCTAGTGAAGGTCTCTTTGTCTTAAGCTTAGAGATGAGTTTTTGAGGTTTTGCAAGTTTTACAGGTTCCTTGGTAGGTTTTGGTTTTGATTCTTTCCTTTTCTTTATATTTTTGTTTTTAGGAGTTGTTTTGTAAGTTTGTTTGTAGACCTAATCATGCATGAAAAACTTTTTTTTTGATTGAAAAGATAAGTTTTGCGATACATGCCGAAATAAAGTGGGTACAAAAGTTTTTGAAGGAAAATAATCAATAACAAAAGGTTGAAGATATAAATGTGCCTAAGAGGGGGAGGGGGGTGAAGTAGGCTTATAAAAATTTATGCTTCTTTAAACAAATGCTAAGTGTGGTGACTTAGATATGCCTACTGATGTTTGTGACGAGTATGCTTGATATATCCTAGTAACGTCGGATGTGCGTCGGGTCTGTCTCACAGCGATATAGAAATAACAGAAAAGTAAATGCGAGACATGATTTTTATAGAGGTTATATCCCTAACTGGGGTTTACTCCTCTCCTTGGGATTTGCTTCCCAAGAGTTTAACCAATCACTATAATGCACCGTAGCTGGATACAAAACTTATTGGTTAGCCCAATACACAACCGAAACAAGTCAAACACTAGCTACTACTAGGTTACCACACGCCGAGTTTCGTTCCTCGGAATCTCCTTGATCCCGACAGACACAGCTCGCTACCGAAGGGCCCCCGGACTTGTCCTTCCCTTCACGTGTGCGTAAACGTCGACCTTGCCTCCTTGGTATTGCTCACGTCCGAAGACAACACGTCCGAAGACAGAATATATGGAGGGGATGATGGAATATCAGATGAATCACTTTCTCAGTGATGGATACGCAAGTTAACGCTCAATAAGGCAGAAAGCTATCGCAAGTGGAATGGCTCAGGAATCTCTTAGTATCTCTCTGCTCAAAAATCTCTCGTAGGCTTAAATTCGCAAATTCTCAGTGTCTCGAAAATCTGAAGTGCAGCTCATATATAATCCTTTTCAAATGGCACTTCTCATGGAAAGTCATATCAAACAATAATCACCAAATCAAGTATAGTTTCCATGTAGCTTTCGAGTCAATCATACCATATAAAACATGCTCACAACAATTCATCACAACGGTCATATAGCACATTTAAAGCATAATTATTTTCCATATAGATGCTCAATTTCGTTTTCAAGCTCATTCAATCATTACGCATACATTTTCTATTTCAACACTTTCCATAAGTGATTCCTTGCTATCAGCTTCTAGTAACGAGTTACTCCAGATTCACTTTCCAAGTATGGCACGCAAGATAGCAATATATCAGCACATTTACCATGTACAGCTCATAGCATTTAATTAATATATTTACCATGTTTAGCATGCAAATCAGATTAGAGCTTACTTAAATAGATTTATCACATCATGGCTCGACTTTCCTTATATCAGAGATCACACCCGTTATATCACATACCATATAAGAGCAACTTATCCACAAGGTCAATCAAATCAGATCTTTCCAAAATATAATATCCAATCAGCATAGGGAAAGATATCAATTCAATATTTCACATTTAATTCAGTTAAGGGCATGCAAGGTTCGTACATATGATTTTCGTCCAGGAATAACGGATTTCAAACAGATATATCACTTTCCATATATAAACAGCATATTTTCCATATATAGTTCAGTAGGATATCTCATGCATTATTTTCATATATAACACAGAACGATATATCCTATCTCATGGACTGTCTATAACGTGTGATCACCTAGTTTCATCAAATCATCACAGAATCACACGCAATTCAAATATTCAACACTTAATCGATTTATAGCTTATAAACAATGCATGCTTGAATATTATCATGAACTTAGACATTTTATTTGTCTTAAATCGAATTGCTTATTTTATAGACCTAATGTCATTACAATTACATTGTCCATCAAAACTCTCTAGCATACATGGACCAAAAAGGTCAACATTCTCCCCCTTTTTGATGATGACATGTAATTGATGCATCACGAAAGCAAGTAAGCATATTCGATCACGCAAATCCTATCACATATGTCTAAGTGTTCCGTAGTTGCAAAACAGAGCATATGATATTTCCTAGTCACATATGATACACATTTGCTCCCCCTGCCTAAGTGCAGTAATCTCCATGACATACGAAGATATATCGTGAACTAATTTTGCTCCCCCTGTCTAAGTGCGGATATATCCTGTCATTTTCTATGTTATATCCTGAGTGTAAAATTTTGAAATTTACCCGTGAGTGTGCTCCCCCTGCCTAAGTGCGCATTTTCCAAGCATGAGTCAAGCAATCACATAGTCATCGCAGCAGGCACTTAGCACTTATCAAGAAATATCACATAAGTCAATTTGCACTGTTAAGTATCAGAGTATCACTGTATCAGAGCATGAGATCAGATAACGCAATATGAGATCAACACAGATATATCCTGAGATCATCATAGATTGCACAAATTTTATAGATTAGGGTCTTACGAACTTCCCTAAATACAAACTACCAACCAAAAACACTTAGACGCTTATCGCCTGAACTTACCTTACTACTCCCCCTTCATTATCAAAAAGGTGGGAGGGATACTTAGGAACTCAAATGATACTGGCAGAGCGGAATAACCTAGGGGCAACTAGGAGCAGAATGGAACAAGCGGGGCAGCCTACTGGCTTGAAGATGTTTCAGAATCGGCGGGCTTAGGAAGGGACTTCTTGACCAGCTTTGAGAGCTTGGACAGTTTCAGCGATAGCTCGGTGTATTGCTCTTTGAGCTTGCGGAAGCGCTTCTGATTATCAGCCTTGATATCGGAGATATCGCGGCGCAACACCGAGATTCCAGCCTTTCCTACGCTCAGCTCATCCTCGTAGTCCTCGTCGTCGTCGCTCTTCACTTTTGCTTTTCCTTTTGCAGCCGACCTTTTCTGAGCGCTATAAACTGTCCTACCTTCCTTTGCCTTGAACCAACCTTGGCTCTTTGTGTAGTGGATACCCATCCGCTTCAAGGTCACTTGGTCCACGATGTGGACGGATCTGTCTTCCCAGCCCGACGGCAGAATAATGCCCTCGCACTCGAACAAGTGAGTGAGCAACATGCCATAAGGCAGTGCCTTATCTTTGCTTTCGAAGGCGTGAATCACGTGCTTCATGATGACATATCCGATGTTGAACTTGAGGTTCTGGGAAACCATGTAGACCGCAAAGGTGCTCATGAAGTTCATCCTCGTCGAGTGGCCGCCGCTACCAATTTTGGCACTCCAGAGAATCATGTTGAGCAGTTTGTGCAGGAAGAAGTAGTCAATAGAGAGTTGGTTCAGTGCTTCACCGTCAGAGAATTGAGGTTTCGTGCGGGTATTCCAGAGTGTATGAAGGACATTACCGAGATCAAACTCATCAGCATGGCACCAGTCATTCATGTCATAGTGCCGAAGGCCCTCATCAGCAACTCCCAGCATAGCGTTCATCTTCTGAGTGGTCCACTCGATCTTATGGCCGAGAACATAGGAACGGATGTTGACATGTCCTTTGAACTCGTCGTAGTCGAAGTTGGCATAGAACAGTTTGACAACTTCAGGATAGAAGGGTGTGTTGAGACTGAGGAATTGCTCCCATCCGAAATCCTTAAGCCAGGTGATTACGTTCCCAGGGGGCAACTTGTCGAAGGCAACTCCGCGACCGCGAGCGATGTCTCTGTTGCTGAAGCTTTTGTAGATGGTGCGGTTCTTTTCCTCTAAAAAGAGGACTTCAACAGGGAGCTCGGTAGGTTTGGAAAGATCAATAGAGGGTTTTTCAGGTGACTTTTGCGGAGGTGAGGTTTGAATTTCTTCGAGAGGAGTTGGAGAGTTCTTTGGTGGAGTTGGGACTTTTGGCGGTGGTGATGGAGATTTCTGGGTTTCGGTTGGAGTTGGGGATCGCGGGGGCGATTTCTGGGTATCCTCAGGAACGTCTTCAGGAATTTCAGAGCTTGAGGCAGACTTTTCTGGTTCGGGCGTCTTGGATTTCTTGGTTTTCTTCTTCTTCTTTGCAGTTTTGGAAGGAGTTGGGATCTTTTCAGAAGGTTTGGATTTGGATCGGGTTTTGCGAGCAGAAGGCGAGGCTTGTTTTGGTGATTTGGAAGGTGAGTTGAGCGGGGTTTCATCAGTGCCGGTCATGGGTTCCTTACGTTTGCTGCTTGATGATTCATGGTTGACAGCTTTGGATCCGAAAGTTCTGGCCATTTTCAGAGATTAGGGTTTGAGGAAAGTTTGAGAGGATGATGAATCACGAAGAAGGGGACGGTTTTGGATTTAAAGAATAAGGTCGGTTTATTTTAGGAAGAGATAAGGATGAAATTTGAAATTTGAAATTTGAAATTTCGAAGTTGAAAAGTGGAAAACTGTCAGAGATATCGAGCTGATTTGACAGGATCTCAAAATTATGGAAGGGATTTGACTGGGCTGAATAGGAATATAATTTAGATGAATGAGTTCCCTAAAATAACTGAACGGCCGGAATGATATCTACGAGTTCTTTCCTAAAATATCCCGATCACATTCAAGGACAGATCCAGAAGATCGGGCATTCCTAAAATAATCTAGATAATTGAGGAATGTCTCGGAATGAGATAACTACGAATTTCTTCCTAAAATACGAAGATCACATTTAAGAAAAATATCTATAAGATCCACAGAATTATTGCAAGGGCTGAATGGATATCTTAAGGTAGGATTACTATGAATTTCTATCTAAAATAGAATAACCTAGAGTAAATGATAGAATTAGGCAGATTTACTAACCTTATTAAGCTCGAGAATTCCCAATCGATCACGGATGTCGCAGAATCTTGCCTCTATTAGTGGTTTAGTGAAGATATCAGCAAGCTGATCATTTGTTCCTACGAATTCCACACTGATATTCCCCTTCTGAACATGGTCTCGCATGAAATGATGTTTAACCTCAATATGCTTAATACGAGAGTGATGCACGGGATTCTTAGTAATGCTAATGGCGCTAGTGCTATCACACATAATAGGAATTTTGTCATAACCTAACCCAAAATCACTAAGGGTTTGTTTCATCCAGAGAACTTGTTGACAACAATTTCCTAAGGCCATATATTCAGCTTCGGTTGTGGAGAGGGCGACAGCATTTTGCTTTCTACTAGACCTAGTTACCAGGGAATTTCCAAGTAATTGGCAAGTTCCACTAGTACTTTTCCTATCTTCCCTACAGACGACTAGTCGGCATCGGAATATCCCATTAATGGGAATTCTTCCGTATGAGAGTACCACAAACCATAATTGACAGTACCCTTGATATATCTAAGTATACGCTTGACTGCTGTCAAGTGAGATTCCCTAGGGTCAGACTGATATCTCGAACACATACCAACAGCTAACATGATATCAGGACGACTAGCAGTTAAGTAAATAAGGCTACCGATCATACCTCGATATTCCGTTTGATCAACTGGTATACCTGATTCGTCACTGTCTATTTTGGTGGTCTGATGCATGGGAGTGGAAATCGCTTTGGAATCGTTCATCCCGAATTTTATCAGTAATTCCTTGCTGTACTTAGTCTGGGATACAAAGGTTCCACCGTCAAGTTGCTTTATTTGCAACCCAAGGAAGTAGTTCAGCTCGCCCATTAAGCTCATCTCAAATTCCTTCTGCATAGACTTAGAGAATTTCTCGCAAAGAAGGATATCAGTACTACCAAATATGATATCATCAACGTATATTTGTACCAGTATCATGTGATCTCCTTCATACTTAATAAACAGCGTGTTATCAATAGTTCCAGTCGAAAATCCTAAGTCGATCAAGAACTTACTTAGCCTTTCATACCATGCCCTAGGAGCCTGCTTTAAACCATATAATGCTTTATTTAATTTAAAAACATGGTTTGGAAAATCTTCCCTAACAAAGCCTGGTGGTTGTTCTATATAAACCTCCTCATTTATAAAGCCATTTAAAAATGCACTTTTTACGTCCATTTGAAAAAGTTTAAAACGTTTAAAGCATGCATATGCAAGTAAGACCCGTATAGACTCTAACCTAGCTACCGGAGCAAAAGTTTCATCGAAATCAATACCTTCCTCCTGGGAATATCCTTTTGCAACTAACCTCGCTTTGTTTCTTGTGACGTTACCGTGTTCGTCGAGTTTGTTGCGGAAGACTCATTTGGTTCCTATGATGGATTTTTCGTCAGGTCTCTCTACGAGTGTCCACACTTGGCTCTTTTCGAACTGAGATAGCTCATCTTCCATGGCAGAGACCCATGATATATCATCTAGAGCTTCATGGACTGTCTTTGGTTCCATCATTGAGAGCAGTACATCATGAGATTCCTCCGTATCTTGATTTCGTGTTGTCGCTCGAGTTTTGATTCCAGATCTGATGTTTCCTATTACTTGATCTGCTGGATGACTAGAAGCATGCTTCCATTTTCTAGGTTGCAGCTCATCAGCTTCTGGTTCCAGTGTCTCAACATTTTCGTCTTTGGGAATATCTTCCTCACTGTCTTTAGTATCCTGTAATCCTGCACAAGGCAAATCTATACCTTCCTCATCAGTAGCATCTGCGTTAGGTATCTCATCAAAGGTAACATGTATGGATTCCTGAACAGTCAGCTTTCTTTTATTATAAACGCGATATGCCTTAGAGTGAAGACTGTAACCAAGGAATATCCCTTCATCAACCTTAGAGTCAAATTTTCCTCTCTTATCTCTATCGTTCAAGATAAAACATTTACATCCAAACACACGAAAGTAACCTATATTTGGAGTTCTACCATGCCAGATTTCATAGGAAGTCTTCTTTAACATTGGCCTAAGGAATACGTGATTTGACACATAACAAGCTGTACTAACAGCTTCCGCCCAGAACTGTTTAGGAATATCATACTCATGTAACATAGATCTAGCCATTTCCTGTAATACCCTATTCTTACGTTCAACTACGCCATTCTGTTGGGGAGTTATGGGGGCAGAGAAGTTATGACTATATCCATACTGATCACAGAATGATGCAAATGATTTACTATCAAATTCCAGTCCGTTATCACTGCGTATCCTACGAAGATTTATTTCTTTTTCATTTTCTAGCCTTTTTACTAATGATGCAAAGCTATCTAGTGCCTCATTCTTATGTGCAAGAAATATCACCCATGTATACCTGGAGTAATCATCAACGATGACAAAGGCATATCTTTTACCTCGCAGAGACATCGTCTGAACAGGACCAAAAAGGTCGAGATGCAGCAGTTCCAGAGGTCTGGAGGTGGATATCACATTCTTTGCCTTGAACGATGTCTTGGTCTGCTTGCCCATTTGGCATTCCTTGCATGTTTTGTCCTTGACGAACTTTATGTCAGGAACACCTCGTACCAGTGCATTGCTTGTGATGTGAGACAGTAATTCCATGTTGGCATGTCCTAAGCGTCTATGCCATAACCAGTTGTTATCCTGTGTAACTGCTAAGCACTTGACGTTCTGGTCAGTGATATCATCAAGAGTTATGCAATAAATATTTCTATCCCTAGATGCACTAAACAGTACCTTATCATTGTTTCTAACAACACACTTATCATTTCAAAGGTTACAGTATGACCCTTATCACATAATTGACTAATGCTAATGAGATTATGTTCTAGATTCTTAACTAACCATACGTCATCTATAGTAGTATGTAAAGTGTTACCAACAGTTCCAACCCCAATGATCTTAGCTTTAGTGTTGTCGGCGTAGGAGACATATCCTCCATCATAGGCTTTCACCGACACAAACTTTCTGATATCACCTGTCATATGGTGGGAACACCCACTGTCGAGGTACCACTTGTTCTTTTTGCTGGATTTTCTTCTTTGTACCTGCATGAGTCATTTCTTTTCTGAGGTGCCCAACTTTGATTGGGTCCTAAATGGTTAGCAGCAAAAAAACTTCTGTTCACACGTGATATATCATGTGTTACAGACTGTGATCTCTGGAACACTGATTGATCAGTATTAGAAACTTCAGGAACCTTCTTTGGCCTCCAGACATATCTAGCTTTATCAGCTCTCTTCAGAAAACAGTGGTTAGCATAATGACCGTGACGGCCGCACGAAAAACACTTAGGTTTTCTAGCAGTAGGTGGTGCAACATGCTTATGTGTCATGGAATATCCTAGTCCTGTTTTTCCAATATTACTGGGAATACTGAGTAGCATATCAAGATTTTGTTGTCCCTCAAGAAGTTTATCATTAGTACGACATTTTTCTTCTAGGAAATCCTTAAGAACAGACATGTCTCTAGATATATTTTCTTTCTTCCTAGGCTTTTCGCAACTACACAAGGCTTTCCTTCTTTAAGTGTTTCTAGCTCGGCTCTCAAGCGCTCATTTTCTAGATCTGTTTGATGCTTCTCTCTAGCTACGTCATCTCGTTGCCTAACCAGACTCTTTACTTGTGAGTTGAGCGACTTGATCCTTTTTTCGGCATTTTGAATTATTTCAAACATTTCTTCCTTTTCATCTACTTCAGGGACTGAGGAAGCGTTATCATGAGATTTATCTTGCCTAGCATATAATTCATTTAGAAATAATATTTTCTTAATGGTAGATGAATCTGATACCTGATCATCGTCAATGGCCATGTAGGCGAGATCTTCCTCCTCTTCACTTTCGGCCTCTTCCCAGTTAGTGAGCATGGATTTCTGCTTCTTTACTTTTTTGTCACCATTTTCCATCGGGCAGTTTGAGGCGAAGTGGCCTGGCCTATTGCATTTGAAACATTTTTGCACGTTGTTCCCGGATGATGATATTCCCTTGTTCCTGGGTTGGAACTTGGAGTTTCCCTTGAACTTCCTTCTCATCCGAAACTTTTCAAACTTTCTGGTCAGCATGGCGATCTGCTCCATTAGGTCCTCCTCAGTTTCTTCTTCACCTTCAGTGTCGTTCTCTTGTTCGGTGTTGAAGGCAATGTTTGACTGGTTTCGGACTGTTGGTTTCTCTTTGATGGAGATCTGAGTCATCTCGTAGGTAGTAAGAGATCCAATCAGTTCTGACACGGAAAGTTCGTCCAGGTCCTTTGCTTTGTAGATGGCAGTTACTTTGGGATTCCATTCTATTGGAAGAGATCTCAGTATTTTCCGCACTTTCTCACCGTCCGGTATTTTCTTTACCAACGAGAACATTTGATTGATAATGTTCATGAATCTCGCGTACATGTGACTTATGGTCTCGTTGTTCTCCATTTTGAACAGCTCGTATTGGTGAGTCAGGAGGGCTATTCTTTCTTGTACAACTCGAGTGGTTCCCTCATGTGTGACTTGAAGCATGTCCCACATATCCTTGGCAGATTCACATGAAGTCACACGATTGTATTCTTCTCTTGTAAGCGCGCAGGCGATCATGTTCTTAGCTTTGACATTCAAGGATATTCCACGCTTGTCTGTTGCATCGTACTCAGAACCTTTCTTTGGGTTTCCATCCGCCTTCTTGGGATTGTACGGTCCAGTATTGATGATATCCCACAGGTCATAGTCAGTAGCAAGCAGGAATTCCTTCATACGGTTTTTCCATATAGCATAGTTTGTTCCATCGAAGAGTGGTGGCCTAGAATGGGATTGTCCCTCTGCAAAAACATCAATACTCGAAGAAGCCATTAGATCTTTAACTCAGGCTTGTTAGGCCCGTCGTTTGAGTAACCTGGCTCTGATACCAAATGAAGATATAAATGTGCCTAAGAGGGGGGGGGGGTGAATTAGGCTTATAAAAATTTATGCTTCTTTTCGCAAATGCTAAGTGTGGTGACTTAGATATGCCTACTGATGTTTGTGACGAGTATGCTTGATCTATCCTAGTAACGTCGGATGTGCGTCGGGTCTGTCTCACAGCGATATAGAAATAACAGAAAAGTAAATGCGAGACAGGATTTTTATAGAGGTTATATCCCCAACTGGGGTTTACTCCTCTCCTTGGGATTTGCTTCCCAAGAGTTTAACCAATCACTATAATGCACCGTAGCTGGATACAAAACTGATTGGTTAGCCCAATACACAACCGAAACAAGTCAAACACTAGCTACTACTAGGTTACCACACGCCGAGTTTCGTTCCTCGGAATCTCCTTGATCCCGACAGACACAGCTCGCTACCGAAGGGCCCCCGGACTTGTCCTTCCTTCACGTGTGCGTAAACGTCGACCTTGCCTCCTTGGTATTGCTCACGTCCGAAGACAACACGTCCGAAGACAGAATATATGAAGGGGATGATGGAATATCAGATGAATCACTCGCTCAGTGATGGATACGCAACTTAACGCTCAATAAGGCAGAAAGCTATCGCAAGTGGAATGGCTCAGGAATCTCTTAGTATCTCTCTGCTCAAAAATCTCTCGTAGGCTTAAATTTGCAAATTCTCAGTGTCTCGAAAATCTGAAGTGCAGCTCATATATAATCCTTTTCAAATGGCACTTCTCATGGAAAGTCATATCAAACAATAATCACCAAATCAAGTATAGTTTCCATGTAGCTTTCGAGTCAATCATACCATATAAAACATGCTCACAACAATTCATCACAACGGTCATATAGCACATTTAAAGCATAATTATTTTCCATATAGATGCTCAATTTCGTTTTCAAGCTCATTCAATCATTACGCATATATTTTCGATTTCAGCACTTTCCATAAGTGATTCCTTGCTATCAGCTTCTAGTAACGAGTTACTCCAGATTTACTTTCCAAGTATGGCACGCAAGATAGCAATATATCAGCACATTTACCATGTACAGCTCATAGCATTTAATTAATATATTTACCATGTTTAGCATGCAAATCAGACTAGAGCTTACTTAAATAGATTTATCACATCATGGCTCGACTTTCCTTATATCAGAGATCACACCCGTTATATCACATACCATATAAGAGCAACTTATCCACAAGGTCTATCAAATCAGATCTTTCCAAAATATAATATCCAATCAGCATAGGGAAAGATATCAATTCAATATTTCACATTTAATTCAGTTAAGGGTATGCAAGGTTCGTACATGATTTTCGTCCAGGAATAACGGATTTCAAACAGATATATCACTTTCCATATATAAACAGCATAAGTTCCATATATAGCTCAGTAGGATATCTCATGCATTATTTCCATATATAACACAGAACGATATATCCTATCTCATGGACTGTCTATAACGTGTGATCACCTAGTTCCATCAAATCATCACATAATCACACGCAATTCAAATATTCAACACTTAATCGATTTATAGCTTATAAACAATGCATGCTTGAATATTATCATGAACTTAGACATTTTATTTGTCTTAAATCGAATTGCTTATTTTATAGACCTAATGTCATTACAATTACATTGTCCATCAAAACTCTCTAGCATACATGGACCAAAAAGGTCAACAAAGGTGTATTGAGATCACGGTTTTCCTTCAAGATATCTTCCTTTCTAACCCATACTTGACCTTTCAATTGCTCTTTTGTGGGTCCTGAAAATTTCAAGGCATTAGTGCAAGAAATTTTGTCATGCGAAACTAAGGTATAAGAAATTGTGTTTAATTTTAACTTTTCTTTAAGTGAGGAGATTTCCTCTAGAAGTTTCTGCCTTTCTTCATCAAAGGACTTTCTCTCTCTTTCGAGAGTGGAGTGTAGATCACTGATTTTCTTTATGCATTCAGGCATATATCCTGTTGCATACGTAGTTATCGGTGCCTCACTTGCTGAATCTCCTGAGGTATCTCCTTCATTTGGACGTGGAATATCAGACTCAAATTCAGTTATTTCTGGACAACTTCTTTCTTTATAACTATCATTTAACTCTCTGTAGTCAAATGATGTTTGAGTTTTACTATGTGTTGGTGTCTTATTTTCACTGACAAAAGACATGAGATTTGCCAGGCAACTTGTCTGCATGAATTTGAGATCATATAGATAAGGTGTACTTGATATGCCTTGTTTTAACTTACATGGGTTTTCAAAACCTAGTCCCTTATAAGGATTGTAGAAATCTACGTTGGCTGGTTTGTTCAAGAAGATCGTTTGTTCTGACTGATCTCGTCGGGTTAAAATGTCCTCTAATTTTTTGATTTTGGAGTACAGTCTTTGCCGTTCTTTACAGAGTAAGTCATATTTAGTTGTAGCGTCCATTGCCTGATCTCTATGAGATTTCATTTCCTTTTCTAAATCATTGGCTTTAGCTTCGGATTTTTGCACTTGTATTTCTAGCTTAGCAACCTTTTCATTTGCTACAATTACACGATTCTTCTCACATGCATAATCATATCTAAATTTATCTAATTCTACTAAATTCTTTTCTAAGTTAGCTTCTAGTTCTTTGATTTTTCTTTTACCCTGTTTGTCAGATTTAAATAAAGATAAGAATTCATTTTTCATCTTAAGTAAAGAATCATAATCTGCTTCGCTTACCTCCACCATGTCTGAGTTGTTGGAGGTTTCCCTGTTTGATTCGTTTCCTTCAGCTCCAGTTCCATCGTCTTCGTCATCTAGTTTGGCCATCAGTGCCACGTTCTCATCCTCGCTGTCTGAGGTATCTTCAAGCCAATGATCCTCTTCTGCCATTAAGACCAGACCTTTTTCCTTCTGTTCAGCTAATTGAACTTTCCGGCGATAATAGATGACATCCTTTTTTGGGCATTCTGCATTCTCTGGCAAAGTGTCCAGTCTTACCGCATTTGAAGCATTTGTCGCCTTGATGAGGAGTTTCAGAGTTGTTTTCCTCATCTTGAGTCTTTGCTTTTGAGTTGGAGGAAGTTCTTTGACGGTTGGAAGAGGATCCAGTCTTCTTATAAAATTTCTTCTGCACGAAGTTCGAGACCAGAGCGAGTTGCTTAGCAAGATCTTTGAGTGTGATCTCCTTGTCTCCATGTTTCGTAAGATCCTTGAATTCACCATCAGAATCAGATTCCCCTCCCTCCTTAACTTGTGAGGACTGGATAGTTTCTTTGTCTTTGGATTGTTTTCTTGATGATCGTTCAGTCATAAGAGCGAGTGAGTCACTTCCTATTGATTTGGTTTCCTCCCTTCGTTTCTCTACGTGATTGAAATGTTTCTTGAGGTAGTCGAATAATGTATGGATGCTAACTTTGGTTAGGTCGTTCATTTGCCTTATCATTATTGCCGTGGCCTCGCATTCTGGATGGAGTGATCCTAAGAATTTGATGTTGATCTCCATTACATTTTTTGTGACTCCATTCATCTTTAGCTCATTTAGAAGGACAAGGAATCGATGGAAGGTTTCTTGGAGAGTTTCCCCTTTGTTAGCGTGAAAGCGATTATAAGAGATGAGTGTATTCGCCATTCTTGCCATTGTGTTGACTTCTGTCCCCTGCATCATGATTCGAAGAGCATCCCACATTTCTTTTGCGCTTTCACCACATTCGAGTTGCATCAATATGTCATTAGGAATGGCTTGCATCATGTATGATTTGGCCATTTTATCCGCCTTTAGTCGTAGTTTTTCTTCATCATTGCATTGGTCGGCTGTTCGCAAGATCCTCTGTTCTTCTCTAGCAGGAGTAGTGTCGGAAGTGGCTGGTATTACGGTTCAATACTGCTTAGGTCCATTGTAAATAGATTCCAGCAAGTTCTCTGAATTGTCCTTGCTTTCTATGAAGTTGATGAACCTTCTTTTCCAGACTGCGTACTCTCCATGTCGGATAATGGGAGGTCTAACATCATTTCCCATGCTGAAAGAGTCCATTGCTTGTGTTTTGGATATGATCATTAACGTGTAATGTGAGGAAAAATTAGGTTTGAATCGAAAATTCTGGTCAAAGTCAAATCTGAGAGTTGACTTGAAGCTATGTTTAATTTTCGAAATTTGATAAGTATGAGAGTTTGCAAAATTGGAATTAGTTCACTAATTGGGTAGTGTTGTTTCGCGAATTGGTTTAACTTTGAGTTCGCGGATTAACCTCGCGGATCATGAGTTTCGAGTAGGTTAAGCAAGTTCGCGCAATGAAAAAGGATGTGCGAATCGGGCCCGGAATTCGTGAATTGAATAATTCGCGAAGTGACTAGATTCGTGAAATGTAGAGTTTGCGAACTGGCTTGCGTATCGGGTTCGCAAATTTGATAGTTTGCAAAGTAAGAGTTCGTGAGGTGAAAAATGAATTCGCCAATGATGAGTTCGCAAAAGTGTTCAAATGAACTGATTCACAGAAGATGAGTGATTCGCGAAGCTGACTGATTCGCGAATTGAAATTAGAGTTCGCAAAAGTGTTCAAAAGAACTGATTCGCAGAAGATGAATGATTCGCGAAGCTGACTGATTCGCGAATTGGAATCAGAGTTCGCAAACTGATTTGCGGACAAGGATTCGCAAATGTTGGAACCGGAAAATCTGAATGAAGAATAAAATTCTAAATCTGAGACGTTAATTCTGAAAGATTTGACGGCCCGTATAATTCCAGTAACTCAAATTTAGAACTTCCGATTCGCGAAATTCCTTCCAAGGTCAACATTCGTGAAATTTTCTTGAAAATTCGCGAATTCCTTAAACCCTACTCTTGTGCCGATTGCGAATCAAGAACAGATGATGAGCTGCATCTGTTCTTCACTTTCGGACCAAAATCTCACACAGATAACCTCAAACTCGACAGGAACAAATCTGATAATTCTCAGAAATGATAGATATTCAATGTAGCTGCTTGAATCACTTAGAAGATGCTTCATAAACAACTTTAGAGTTTGATTTCTGACATGTGACGAAATCTGAATGGTCTGCAAGAATAACTTGAAATCTCGATTTTGAGTTCCCAAGTGAAGTTTCCTCACCTACACGCTTGCTCTGATACCATTTGTAAAGTCCATATTATCCAAAAACACAGGTTTACATCAATGGATTAAAGCTTTGATAGTTCCTGTGAACAGTGCTTTGGAGGCGTAATGTGAGTTTTAGAGTTTTGAATAATGGAAACTTGATTAGTGATTGTTAGGGTTTAAGCTTAAATACCTTGTAAGGTATTTAACCCCATTGGGCCCCATAACAAGCCCATTACAACTACAACCCATCTAACATACACAATACATCGTATAGAAATAGCAAGACTTAGAATAAATATTTTGGACACTTCTAAAATATTCCTAACACATACTATGTAGAGTACACAAAATTTTCAACACAAAAATGGTGTTGTACTTTCTATTTATTTATAATTTACTTAATAAAAAATATTTTAATTATATTTAAATATTTGATATTTGTAATAGTAAAAGTAAAAATAATATTATTTCTTATTATTTATTTGTATTTTTTCGTTTAATTTAATAAAATTATAATTAAATAATATGCTAAGTTTATAATTTAGTTAATTTTGAATATTACTTATTATAATTTATTGATTTTTTTATTTTTATAATATAAAGTTAAATATAGGAATTTGATTTTTAGAGTAGAATAATAGAGTTAATTGGTTGGAGTGAAAATTAGTGTAGAAAATAGAGTTTATGGGTTGGAGTAAAAGCACTGTAGCAGCTTTAATATTGTGTAGTATTAACTGTATTTTCATACTGCGGGTTGGAGATGCTCTTACGGTGAAATCGTCTTCTCTAAAGTCAGAAAGTGAGTGATTGTGGCGGGTTGTTTAGGCGGCGCGGGCGGATCTAGGGTCCATAAAATAATAAACGGGACGGGTACCGTGTAAACCCGCTTCTGAACCGCCTACTAATTTCAAATCAAGAAAGACATAATGAAAAGTCTCGCCGGAAGGTAAGTGGTTGAAATCCACCAGTCGCATGACCTCCGTCTCATTTCTTGTCCCACGAAGTTTCATATGGATATATAAGATATGCATATCAATTTACTCATCATAAAACAAATTAAATATATTTATTTGTTTTTATCATATAAATCAGATGAAATAAAGACAAAGTTACGATTTGGTGGATATAGTATTGATAGGATTAAGAAAATAAAAAATGAACATTTGTTAACCATATGATTTAATATATAACGGTTATAATTAGCTTAGACATGGTGGGGGACATAGATTATGTGACGGATAGAACTGTTAAATGGTCTTGCCGGCTCCGCCCCGCCCCGCCACTTTAGGCCTGTCAGGAGCGGGCCTGGCAGGCAAGCCCGTGCGGGCCACGGGTAGGCCCGCCAAAAATAAAAAATATATAATTATATTAGATAATGGATATGTTAATATATTCTATAGAATTAGATATATTATTGAACTTTAATTCTTCATTTACTGGCGGGCTTGCCCGCGTCCGCCCCGCCAATGGCGGGCTACGGGCTGGTCTGCCCCAACGGTCCATTTTGACAGCTCTAGTATGATGGAGAGGCTCCGCTCAAACTTCAACAAGACTTAACCCATGAGAGTCAATTAACTAAGATGGGACCAATTACAATCCCTCGATCTCCGAGCTCAAAATACATATGTGTCTGTACGAAAATTGGAGCTGCAAGTTGGCCAAATAGCAAAGCAATTGACTGAACGACCTCAAGGTTCACTTCTCAGCACCGAGACAAATCCTAGGGAACATTGCAAGGCCGTCACTTTAAGGAACAGGAAGGAGCTACAAGAGCGAGAGCAGACTGTCTCCGGAGAAGTCTAACATCGAGGGCCATGATGAGCAAGTTTAAATAAAAACGAAGAAGAAAGGCCCGAAAGAGCGGAAATTGAAAAAGAGAATGAGAAGGAAATTAGCCGACCAAAGCCATATCAACCCAAGATTCCTTATCCAGCTAGACTAAGGAAGGATCGAGATGAGGAAGAGTTCGGTACTTTCATGGGTAAGCCTGCAAGGTGGTTTCACGAAGTTTCTAATGGACTTGCTCACCAGCCGAAGGAAGCTTGAGGATGTGTCCACTGTGTAAGAGGAGAATGTTCATCCATCCTACAAAGTAAGATGCCGAAGAAGCTTAAGGATCCAGGGAGTTTTACTGTTCCCTATCTTATTGGCGATGTTGGTGTCGAACGCGCTTCAGCCGATCTAGGAGCTAGTATAAATTTAATGCCATACTCCATGTTTAAGAGACTAGGTCTCGGCGAGCCCTGACCCACTAGGATGAGCCTCCAATTGGCCGATAGATCTTTAAAATACCCTCGGGGTGTTATCGAGAATGTCCTATTTAAGGTAGATAAGTTTATTATCCCCGTCGATTTTGTCATCTTGGATATAGAGGAAGACGCAAATATTCCTCTTATCCGCGGTCGACCCTTTTTAGCCACCGGTGAATCCAGATCTCAAGAAATGGCACTTTGACTCTAACGGTAGACGGTGAAAGTGACTTTTAAGATGGCAATTCTATGAAATGCCCTACCCACTCGATGATAAATGTTATTACGTGGATGTGTTTGAGCACGATGTTCTCTTCTCTTTGGAGGACTGCAGGTTATTGGTGGAAACGATAAGCAAAAATCCACAATGATGGCCATTGATGAGTATGACGACGAGATTGATGAGCCCGACGACTGTCCACGAAAGTAAAGAGGAGGATAAGGAGAAGAGCTCTATCGAAGAGCCATCGGTTCTTGAACTCAAGCGAGCATCTCGAGTATGTACTTTTAGACGGTGATTCAAAGTTACCGGTGATTATATACTGAAACCTCGACAATGGGCAGAAAGACCAACTATTAGAAATGCTGCGAGAGCAAAAGAAGGCCTTGGCATGGAAGATATCAGACATTCGGGGGATTAGCCCGAGTTTTTGTACGCACAAGATTCGCATGGAGGACGACTTCAAATCTGTAGTCCAACGACAAAGGAGGTTAAACCCGAACATGAAAGATGTTATCAAAAAGGAAGTTATTAAGCTACTAGTTGACGGTTAAACCCGAGGAAGTTATTAAACACAAGATTCGCATGGAGGACGACTTCAAATCTGTTATCAGATAGCGCGTGGGTTCGTCCATTTCAGGTGGTTCCAAAGAAGGGAGGCATGACGGTCGTCCCCAACGAAAAGAACGAGTTGATTTCGACGAGGACAGTAACCGGGTGGTGGGGTGTATGCATCGACTACAGGAAGTTGAATTATGCCACAAGAAAAGATCATTTCCCTTTACCCTTTATTGATCAAATGCTTGAAAAGTTATCTGGACGTGCATTTTTATTGTTTTCTTGGTGGCCTGTCAGGCAGATTCCAATAGCACCAGAGGACCAAGAGAAGACCACGTTCACTTGCCCGTTCGGAATTTGCTTATCGGCGGATGCCATTTAGACTGTGCAACGCCCCTGCCACATTTCAGCGATGCATGATGGCGATCTTTGATGAGTTGATGGGCGACATTATGGAAGTGTTCATTTCTCAGTGTTCGGTACCTCTTTTAATAATTGCTTAACTAATCTTAAAAGTGAGTTAGAACGTTGTGAGGGTACGAATTTAGCACTTAATTGGGAAAAATGTCACTTTATGGTTTGGGAGGCATAGTTTTGGGACACAAGATATTCTCTAAGCGGATTGAAGTGGACCGAGCTAAGCTCGCGACAATAGAAAAACTACCAATCCCCTCGAGCGTAAAGGTTGTAAGGAGTTTTCTAGGTCATGCGGGATTTTATCATAGTTTCATAAAAGATTTTTCGAAAATCGCACGACCGATGTCTAAGTTATTAGAAAAAGATGCTCCGTTCGATTTTAATGACGAATGTGTTAATATGCCTTCACGTTGCTTAAAGAGAGACTTGTATCCGCACCCATTATGACCGCTCCCTAATGGGGGCTACCTTTTGAACTAAAGTGCGATGCTAGTGACTACGCAGTGGGAGCTGTATTAGGGCAGCGGAAGGATAAGCATTTTCGACCAATCTATTATGCGAGTAAGACGTTGGATGCAGCTCATTATATGTTAGAGTTAAGACAATGATAGACACGAGAATATAGCTAAATATAATTTTATTAATCTCGAACGAAGAAAACGAAGAACAAAGACGTTTTCCTAATAGCTTTCCTAATAGCTTTCCTAATAGCCAAACCGAGAGATAAACTCCGGCCCCCAACCTTTTCCTCAAACCCTCCATACCCCTTCTACGAGACTGACGCCTATATATAGGACTAAAACAAATATTTAAACTCCTACTAAATCTCAAATACTAAATCAAATCTAATTAAAATTCCAACTTAAACTACTAAATATCAAAACTTAATATAATAATACTACTAATTATAGACTCGTAACACCTATCTACCCCTCGAAAAACAGCCTTGTCCTCAAGGCGGATAATCGATATCTTGTTGTCCGAACATCTCCGTCTCACAATAGTCATCCTCTTCACCGCCGATCATCATACGAAGTTCTTTATTTGAGCATACATGCCCTGAACGATAAAGTTGGCGACAACGGAAGCAAAGACCATTCGGTCGGAGTTCTTGAAATTCACGGTCCGAGATACGACGGAAAGGCTTCGATCGCAGATCTGGATTACGAGCATGAGGAGGCATATAGCATTATAGAGAAGGGGCCTCCTGCTTAGTGGTAGCTGGCACATGCTCTTTCCCGATGCTTTCTTGTTTGGTCTCCTGATTTGCCGTTGGTATCGGCACATGGCGCATTTACCGGTTCTGCCCGATGGGTCTAGTCATTGCTACACTGTACTCCCCTTACTTCACTACTAGTAGTTTCTTTTCGATTCCTTTTGCTAGTAGTTTCTTGATCGAGGCTGGCTGGTTTGAGGACCTCTACCTTTATACGCATAACCGGGTGCATCCCCAATATGAAGAACCCCAAGTGCCGGTGTGTTGGTATCTACCGTAAGTGGGTGATTAGCCCGACGAATCCGTGAAAATAATCGCTAACGCATCCGGTTTGTTTGACGCTTGTTATTTTTTCCAATTGATTGCCCTGATATTTGTCGTAGAACGTGTCTATGAGCTTCTGCTCCAGTTTCCCCCCATGACATGGTGGGCTGCATCGTTAAAGCCCATTGTATCCATGATTACGCCACACCTTCCATGCAAACCATAGAACTGGCTACTTCTGGTACTCGGGTGTGTGTTGGACGAGGATATATTCCTCAGCCCGTGAAACCCAACCCAGAGGCTCTGCTCCGTCAAAGGTCGGCAGCTCGAGTCGTTTTTGCATTGTTAATGTTAGATTCTCCTCGGGTCCATCCTTGGGTGGAGTTACCGCACCCTTCGGCTTGTTAACTTAAGCCAGTTGGCTTAGCGTTTCTGTCTGTTGTATGATAAGGTTCCTGAGATCTTCGACCGTCTTATCCAACCCCACAAGAGCCTTCAAATTCTCGACTATCTTCCCTATCCCTTCAACTGTCTTCTCTAACCCTTCACTGGTTGCTCCATCTTTGATCGTGTTACGGGCATAAATGGATCCGGCAGGTCGGACCAATTTGTTAGAGTTAAAACGATGATAGACACGAGAATATAACTAAATATAATTTTATTAATCTCGAACGAAGAAAACGAAGAACAAAGACGCTTTCCTAATAGCTTTCCTAATAGCTTTCTTAATAGCCAAACCGAGAGATAAACTCCGGCCCCAACCTTTTCCTCAAACCCACCATACCCCTTCTACGAGACTGACGCCTATATATAGGACTAAAACAAATATTTGAACTCCTACTAAATCTCAAATACTAAATCAAATCTAATTAAAATTCAAACTTAAACTACTAAATATCAAAACTTAATATCATAATACTACTAATTATAGACTCGTAACATTATACTACCACTGAGAAGGAACTCCTAGCTGTTGTGTTCGCCTTCGACAAATTCAGGTCATATCTTATTTTAACGAAAGTTATTATTTTTACTAACCATTCTGCACTTAAGTATTTACTAGCGAAGACGGATGTAAAGCCTCGACTCATCAGATGGATTTTACTCCTTCAAGAATTCGACATCGAGATTCGGGACAAGAAATGTGTAGAGAACGTTGTCGTGGACCACCTCTCTCGACTAGAGGAGCATGAAATACAAGATGTCGACAGAAGGACAATCATCGATACGTTCCCGGATGAGCATTTGTACGCCGTACGAACAGTAAGCGAAGAAACCCCTTGGGTTGCAGATTTTGCTAACTATCTTGTTGCGAGGATTTTACCTAAGGAGTACACGAGTCAACAAAAGAAGAAACTCTTTTCTGACTTGAGGTACTACTTTTGGGAAGATCCTTATCTTTTCAGGAGATGTGCAGACCAAGTAATTCCAAGGTGCGTGGCTTTCCACCAAATAATGAAGATTATCGAGCATTGCCACGGCGGACCAACCGGAGGGCATTATGGAGCTAATCGAACCGCCCGAAAGGTAATTGAATGTGGCTTCTATTGGCCGACAATTTTTAAGGAGGCTAATATGTACGTCAACACATGTAACCAATGTCAACGAGAAGGTAACATCTCTAAACACGATGAAATGCCTCAAAACTTTATCTTAGTTTGCGAAGTGTTCGGCGTTGGGGGCATAGACTTTATGGGGCCATTTCCTAGCTCGTACAACAACAAATATATTATTGTGGCTGTTGACTACGTGTCCAAGTGGACGGAAGCTCAAGCTTTACCCACGAATGATGCTAGGGTTGTCGTTCAATTTCTACGAGCATTGTTCTCACGGTTCGGGTAGGGGTACTCATTTTTGCAACATCCAATTCGCATGTACCTTAGAAAGATATGGTGTTAAGCATATCACTTTTACTCCTTATTGCCCACAAGCAAGTGGTCAAGTAGAAGTAGTGAACCGTGAGTTGAAGCATATTCTAGAGAAAACCATAGATGGTAATCGATGAAAATGGGAGAAATAGGCTTAACGATGCACTTTGTTCTTATAGGACTGCATATAAGACACCTATAGGCACTACCCCATATCGACTAGTTTACGGAAAGACATGTCACCTTCCTGTTGAACTAGAACATAAAGCCTCCTGGGCGATAAAGTCTTTAAACCTCGATTTAGTGCAAGCCGGTGAGAAACGTAAGCTCCAAATCAATGAGCTTGATGAATGGCGTTTGTCGGCATTCGACAATGCAAAAATGTATAAGGAACGCTCAAAAGCGTATCACAATAAGAAGATCAAGCAACATAGAGAATTTCAAGAGGGGAATCACGTCCTCCTTTCCAATTCTCGTCTTAGAATTTTTCCCGGAAAGCTAAGATCTCGTTGGTCTGGACCTTTAACGGTTATTCGTGTTTTTCCCTATGGTACTGTCGAAATTTCAAATGTTAAGCAGGGAAAATGTCAAGGTTAATTACCAACTACTGAAGCATTATTAGGGTGGAGGAGAAGACACAGGCACAAAGGAGGTCATACACCTCGATTGCATTAATGTTTAAACTAAGTGTGTACCTTAGGATTAGTTGCATTTTCATATTAAAAAAAGAAGAAGAAGAAGAAAAACACATTGCCGCCTCATATGGCCGCGTACACGGCCGTGTCTAGCCATGTATAAGCAAGACAGGCCACGGTGCCGCTTACACGGCCATCACCACGGCCATGTTCGTTTACTTTAAAAAATTTCACTCGGTCGTGTCTGGCCGTGTATGAGAAGGACAACCCTGCTGCCGGATTACACGCCGTAAAGCATGGCCGTGTTTCAATGACTTATAGAAAAAATTAAATAAACACCGATATCTACACGGCCTCACACATGGCCGTGTTGCTTTTATAAAATCTCACTGCCGCTTGACACGTCCGTGTTATACTCGATCTCTCTATTAAAAAAAATTACTTTCACTTCATTCTTAATAGTCGAATTTTCCATACACCACACACTTCACTCAACCCTTTCCACACAACTACTGTAATTTCAGATTATCCAAGAACACTTCAATAGATTAAGCCTTTGATTGATGTGAATAGTACGTTTGGAGGCTTAGTGTATTGAATACGTGTAGTTTGAGAAATGAAAAAGATTAAACGTTGTTAGGGTTTAGGCTTAAATACCTTGGAAAGGTATTAAGCCTATTGGGCACCTAACAAGCCCATTACAATTACAACCCATCTAAGTAAAATAAAACATATAAAACACATCATAAAGAAATAAAAAGACTTAGAATAAATATTTTCGACACTTGTAAAATATACCTAACATTCTCCCCCTAAGTGTCTAAACTACAATAAATCCTATACTAAGTCTTCATTTCTTTTCTTCTTCTTCTTCTTCTTCTTCTTCTTCTTCTTCTTCTTCTTCTTCTTCGAGGGTTTCATCAATTCGTAGGCTGATCTTCTGAGTCCAAGTCTTATCTCATACGATCGCAACCTCCTGCGAAAGGAAATTCGGTCAGAGATGATTTCGATCATTTTGTGGTGCTTCTCTTGGACTTCACTTTCTTCGTATTTTATCTGCTCGGTGATTCTTCTTAGTTTGCCTCGAATAATAAGGAGGGTTCCATCACTGAACTAGTGAATCTTTGAAGTCCTCATCAGCCTCTTCTCTCCCTTGTAACTTATGTAGTCACTGAAAGATCATCTCCTACAAAGATCTAGCCTTCTCCGTAGCTGTCTGACTCGGGGAGTTCAAAGGAGGGCTTCGTGGGATTCACCTTCTTCATGTTGCTCTCAAGTGCCATTTGAAGGTCGTGTGTTGCGTTAAACTTGACTTGGCGCAGCATGAATCTTTTCAAAGCAGCATAACACATCCTTAATTCTGGAGTCTTAAGTGCCCCAAGCGTCCCGTAGTCCCCTATCATTTGATCAATATCTTCACCTCTGAGATAGGAGAGGTCGCCTTCATTTAGTTCTTCGACTGTCTCATCTTCTCGCCGTATCATATAGATAGGATGTCCCCACATTGCTTCTTTTGGAACTGTCAGAATTTCTCTAATTTTGGGTCGTTTCGCCTCTTCTCTTTGGAGATTTTCCATGTTTGTTACTTTTCCTCCGAACATTAGTGTTCGACGGAGAGAGAGAAGGTACTGAACGGCTTTTGGTCGTGAGAGATGAGTTAGGTCTCTAAGGTCAAGCTCGTCCATCTTCAAGATCTTATCCTCCCTCCTCCAAATTTTCCTTCGTATCTCTTCTTGATATGGAGCAGTCACCTTGGCGTTTATCCGTGGGAGTTTCATCTCTTCCAATTTTTTGTAGTTCTCTGGAGGGCAGTCCTCATCGATGACCGTGTGTTGGAGAAGCTCGGGAAGTTTAGGTATCTCAGCTTCGTAGTGGGACGAGATTGTGAAGGACTTATAGTGTAATACCCGTAAATTCTAAATACGGGAGTAAGGTATGATAATATTTTAAGCCTTCGGATTAGGAGAATTAATATTCGAGCGGATCAAAAGCCGAATGAGAAACTTGGCCCAACTCAATAGAATTCACTAAATAAAATAGACCAAATTAGTATTGGGGCATTTTGAGGCCCAGTTAGGAGTAAGTAATTAATAAAGAAATTCGGCCCGATTAAAAGGTTTATTTAAAAGCTAATAATATATGACCCAAGTGAATAAATTCAAAAGACCCAAGTCAATTTTCATGTTGGCCCAACTCAATGGAAAGTAATCCAATAAATAGTTTGGCCAAGTAATAATAGAGCACAAATTAACTAAAGGCCCAAGTGAAGGAGCTAAAACAATAAAGGTAAAGCCCAAAAATAATAACTAAAATAGGTTGCTTAGTTGGGAAGGAAAACCCACGTTAGCCATGCTCCTATTCCTATCTAGCTCAAATAAAAATAATTGCTGTGGGTCAAAGAAGAAACGAGAGAGAGAGAGCGCAACGAAAAAGAAGAAAACCAAAGAAGAAATAAGAAACGAAGGAGATGAACGAGATCAAGAGATTTTTGGCAAGATCATCACACCCAAGTCGCTCAAATCTGGCTTAAGGAAGTGAGGTAGGGAATTAACTTAATCTACAACACGTGAAAGCTTCTAAAAAATTCAGATTTGAGCAATTTTCGCACAGTTCGAATGATTTCCTTTTTATACACGGTTGCTTGACTACTATATGTTTGTGTGCCTCGTTTGGAAGCCAATATATGGGTTTGCATCTATGCTCTTAATATAATCTCGAGTCTTTGAAGTTACGGGAATTGTTCTAAAGGTTTTAATATTTGAATGTTAGGGTGTCTTGCTGAAATATATCTGTTTCATGTAAATTGGGCGAGTTTTAGTTTCGGATGGATCCTTGAGGCGGGCGAACCCTAGTTTAGGGCCAAATCGAGCGAACCATTAGTATCGGGCGAATTCTTGGTTGGGATTTCGTGTTGAAATTTATTAAGTTCTAGGTAAAGTCGGACGAATCCTTAGTGTCGGACGAATTAATAGTGTATGAGTTTCGGCCGATGGTGAAAATCGCCGAGTTAGGGCAAAACTTTGATAGACGACGTTAACGGGCGATTTTAAGTTTCGATCAATTTTAGTTTGCGGGCCGTTTTATTTTGTAAGCTATGAGTGAAATAGAATTCCGAACTAATAGGCAAATCGGCCGAATGGGTTTCGGGTCGCGAAAGTGTTTCGCGGGCCCAAAGGATTTTAGGTGTGAGTAAAAGATGTTTCGCGGGCCAAAATTCGAATTCTCGCGGGCTATAGTCTTTCGCGGGCCGACAGGGTGATTCCTGTGAGATACGTCGCAGGCCAATTTCAGTTTCGCGGGCTGATGGACTTTCGCGGGGTGATTCCTGTGAAGGGCATCGCGGGCCGACTTTAGGTTTCGCGGGCCGGTTGATTTCTACGGGGTGATTCCTGTGAGAGAAATTGACCGATTCGCGGGCTTAAATTGGGCTTCGCGCATCCAATCGGGCGAATCGCGAACTTAAATTGGACTTCGCACGTCCAATCGGGCGATACCGCGAATGCGGCGGAAGTCTCGTGAATTCGAGCGTTGACCGCAAGTGTTTCGGGTTGACCATCTTTTGAAAGTGAGATCGGGCGATTTAAGATTTGGGCTTTAACCGGATTTGTGGGAGTTTGACCGACGCTTTACGTTTTGGGCTTTTGCCCTATTTCAGGCCCAATCATTTTAAGTAAATTTATTTTCGTCCCAAATCAGTTTTAAAATAAAGTATTTTCTTATTTTACTAATATTTTCGGGTCAACCTATATTTTATAATTTAAAGGTTATTTTGGGATTTAAAACCTTCGGCATAGCTTGATATTTTACGAGCTAATTTGACTTAACGAACTCTTTTCAAACGGTTACCTTTCGAATGTAGTTAGCAATGATATTTCAAAAATAGTATAAAATATACAATAATGTAATACATAAGAAATTTTATGATGTAGATATTCAAGTAATGTAGATGATATTCTGATGTGATGATTTTGTGCCTAAGGTCGAGGTTAGGAACATCGATGAGCTATTAACGGGTAATCGACGGACGACAGGTAAGTAGAAATCCAACTACGATACACAACTTGTTTTACGTGCCTAAATTGATGATTACGTGCCTACGTGGTTTCATGAATTTGTGAATTGATTGAAGTATTTTAATGTGGTAAGTTTATGTTACATTTACTTGCATATGCATATTCACGTGCACGCACGAACTCATGAGGGAGGGTCGTGGGACTGAGTGTGCATAATATTATGTCGCTTGTATGTGACGAGGACCCGCCGATATAGGCCGGTGTGTCGACTCACAGTTGAGTCACGGGCGACTTCTATGGCACCATATACGGCGTACGACGCCGGTTATTATGATGAGGCAGGAGGAGCGACCCAGAAAGGAGCGACCTAGCTATGCTAGCGTAGGCTAACTGGCGTAGGCAACTGCCCTGTTTGCGGAAGGAGCGACCTGGAAGGAGCGACCTAGGGGGAATCCTAGCGTGGGCTACCAGCGTAGGCTACCGTATGGCAGAGGGGACGACCTGGGAGGGTGCGACCTAGGGAAACCTAGCGTAGGCTACCCAGCGTGGGTCACTGTCACAGTCCTGTTGAGGATATTGAGCTCTTATGGTGCATAGTAAGTTCGCAGAGGGCCCTGAGTGATACTAGTATGAGTACTAGGAGCATTGGCGCGGATCGCCTTTGCGAGTGTTATATGCATCGGCGCGGTTTGCCTTTGCGAGTTTTATATGCATCGGCGCGGTTTGCCTTTGCGAGTGTTATATGCATCGGCGTGGATTGCCTTTGCGAGTGTTATATGCATCGGCGCGGATTGCCGTTGCGGGCTAGTGTCACGTGCATACATGCATGATTTATGCTTACTGAGCCTCGGTGGCTCATTCCTTATGTTGTGTGTTGTAGGTACGATAGGTCGGGCGTTGCGAAACGTCTCGACTAAGGCAAGCTGACGGCGGTACTCCACGGGCTTTTGAGGGCAAGGCTGTACATGGATGACGACCTGTGGAGCGATTGTTAGGATGTTTTATTTGTATAAATATTTTGAGGGCTTCGGCCTTGGTATGATTAGACAATGTAGATTTTGTTTGGTCGTAATATGTTATATTTTAAGAAAAGTTTTTGAAATATGGGCTTTCCGCGGCTTACGTTGCGGAAATCCGCCGCTAATTAGTATTAGAAAGTGAGGGTCGCCACAGGTGGTATCAGAGCTTAGGATATAGGTTCTGTAGACTGTCCATGTACAGCCGCTCAAAAGCGTGGAGGATCAGCCTTGCCTGTAAGTATGTTTGATGTGATTATGTGTTTACAATAACGTGCCTACTTGCTTGACTGATTGTAGAATGACTAGCGAAAATAGGAAAGTTATTGGCGAGTCAAGCCGTGGGGTTGCAGCCGAGCTCTATGTGAATGAACATGACTCGGTGCTCCTACACCTTACGGAAACTGATCCAAGATCGAACGGATCAGATCAATGAACTTAAGGATCAAGTCAATAAGCTTAAGGATATGATCTATAAGCTTGTTAACACTTCAAGTTCACCCAAACCAATTTCCTCACTATGAATGTGCGACAATTATAGGGAAAAGAAAAGTGGATGAACAATTAGAGCAAGCAGTTTTTTTTTTTTTTTTTTTTTTAAAAAAAAAAAGAGATTCGACTTTTCAAATATCCTAAACTGCAAACAAGGCCGTGTCCGAGGGGAACTAACCTCTCCACTCTAGCTCCAAGTTCTATTCCTTGCTGCCTACAATATGGGCAATTCCATAGGGGAATCAATTATGGTCTAGGACTAAAACCCTACCCTCAGTGCTTTCGATGCGGGAATGAGGGAGACCGTGCTGTAAATTGTGAGGCGCGAATCTGTTCCGTTGGACTTAGTTCAGATGGTACAACCCTTATTAGTTTTAGTGCGGTGGCTCAATCTAAACCTATAGGAAATAGAAATTCCTTCCATGAAAATGACGAGCGTTCAAAATGCGAGGACGTATTTGATTTCCATTTTAAAGATCATAAGCTTCAGTTACTCTAGAGGAGTAATATCCGTTTGCGGGTAAGACCAGCCCAAGTAGAATTATCGACATTTGAGCTAAAGATTTCGTAAATTCCTTCCAACAAATTGTGAATCTTTTCTCGCATCCATGCTTAGACAGAGGAATTGCCTCAGTCTTAACTGAAATCGTGCTAGTAGCTAATGACAGCACTGATGTACGTCCCAATGACCTCCTGGGGCTACACTTGATCAATTCGCAATCAAACCATATTCTTTTTCCATCAAATGATCTTTCTACTGAAATATGATGTTGAAACCACATTTCAATTCTTTCGCCACAACAAGCCTAAACTGAATAATACCAGAGTATAACCCTATGCTCTAATCTTTCAGCTTGTCCTGAGAGTCCATGTTCAGTACCAGAGTGGCGCAGCGGAGGCGTGATGAACGCTAATGATTTTCAACCACTAGCTGAGTATAGCCATTTTCATTAGCTCCTTAGGGCAATACAGATGGGCATACGTGTGCCCTATTGAGAAATGACTGTTAGAATTTAAGACGACAAGAGCAACCTTACGCTAACCCTCATATTCTTGTTTCCCTGCATTTTACTTCGATGGCGTGTTCGACTTTCTTGAACTCTTGTCACGCCACGAAACATTTATTTCCAGACTTGTAGAAATGGAAGCTAGGCAGATCTTTTAAGGGGTAGTCCAGAACTAGGAACGTTTTACTGCAATGACTACCACAATGAGTTCTTAGACCATAAGAAATCAATATAAGAATCTTATTCACCTTGGAGTGATCTCTAGAGTTTACCTGACCTGAACAAGATCTGTAAGACTAGTGATGACCCAAATTTCACGCTTGATCTCGAATTCTCTATCCTACTTTCCTCCATCTTCGAAAGTCGTTTCTATTTCCTATTGCATCTCCATCGCCTAGCAAAGGATAACTTTCGATCTGAGAATCATCAACCAAAGTAGAAAAGTTATCCGCAATTTCGATCCTCTGTCCTCAAATTTGAATTGCATAACTCAAAATAATGGTTCTATTTTCATAAGAGTTCGTTCTTTTCAAATTCATCCAAATTTTCTCTAAGAATTACTAGGTGATTATCTATCACCTAACCAAGCCAACTCATTCCCCTACCGATCGTTACCCTGGATTATTCCAATGGGCGGAATTTCGGGGGCGAAATTCTTTTAAGGGGGGAAGGATGTAATACCCGTAAATTCTAAATACGGGAGTAAGGTATGATAATATTTTAAGCCTTCGGATTAGGAGAATTAATATTCGAGCGGATCAAAAGCCGAATGAGAAACTTGGCCCAACTCAATAGAATTCACTAAATAAAATAGACCAAATTAGTATTGGGGCATTTTGAGGCCCAGTTAGGAGTAAGTAATTAATAAAGAAATTCGGCCCGATTAAAAGGTTTATTTAAAAGCTAATAATATATGACCCAAGTGAATAAATTCAAAAGACCCAAGTCAATTTTCATGTTGGCCCAACTCAATGGAAAGTAATCCAATAAATAGTTTGGCCAAGTAATAATAGAGCACAAATTAACTAAAGGCCCAAGTGAAGGAGCTAAAACAATAAAGGTAAAGCCCAAAAATAATAACTAAAATAGGTTGCTTAGTTGGGAAGGAAAACCCACGTTAGCCATGCTCCTATTCCTATCTAGCTCAAATAAAAATAATTGCTGTGGGTCAAAGAAGAAACGAGAGAGAGAGAGCGCAACGAAAAAGAAGAAAACCAAAGAAGAAATAAGAAACGAAGGAGATGAACGAGATCAAGAGATTTTTGGCAAGATCATCACACCCAAGTCGCTCAAATCTGGCTTAAGGAAGTGAGGTAGGGAATTAACTTAATCTACAACACGTGAAAGCTTCTAAAAAATTCAGATTTGAGCAATTTTCGCACAGTTCGAATGATTTCCTTTTTATACACGGTTGCTTGACTACTATATGTTTGTGTGCCTCGTTTGGAAGCCAATATATGGGTTTGCATCTATGCTCTTAATATAATCTCGAGTCTTTGAAGTTACGGGAATTGTTCTAAAGGTTTTAATATTTGAATGTTAGGGTGTCTTGCTGAAATATATCTGTTTCATGTAAATTGGGCGAGTTTTAGTTTCGGATGGATCCTTGAGGCGGGCGAACCCTAGTTTAGGGCCAAATCGAGCGAACCATTAGTATCGGGCGAATTCTTGGTTGGGATTTCGTGTTGAAATTTATTAAGTTCTAGGTAAAGTCGGACGAATCCTTAGTGTCGGACGAATTAATAGTGTATGAGTTTCGGCCGATGGTGAAAATCGCCGAGTTAGGGCAAAACTTTGATAGACGACGTTAACGGGCGATTTTAAGTTTCGATCAATTTTAGTTTGCGGGCCGTTTTATTTTGTAAGCTATGAGTGAAATAGAATTCCGAACTAATAGGCAAATCGGCCGAATGGGTTTCGGGTCGCGAAAGTGTTTCGCGGGCCCAAAGGATTTTAGGTGTGAGTAAAAGATGTTTCGCGGGCCAAAATTCGAATTCTCGCGGGCTATAGTCTTTCGCGGGCCGACAGGGTGATTCCTGTGAGATACGTCGCAGGCCAATTTCAGTTTCGCGGGCTGATGGACTTTCGCGGGGTGATTCCTGTGAAGGGCATCGCGGGCCGACTTTAGGTTTCGCGGGCCGGTTGATTTCTACGGGGTGATTCCTGTGAGAGAAATTGACCGATTCGCGGGCTTAAATTGGGCTTCGCGCATCCAATCGGGCGAATCGCGAACTTAAATTGGACTTCGCACGTCCAATCGGGCGATACCGCGAATGCGGCGGAAGTCTCGTGAATTCGAGCGTTGACCGCAAGTGTTTCGGGTTGACCATCTTTTGAAAGTGAGATCGGGCGATTTAAGATTTGGGCTTTAACCGGATTTGTGGGAGTTTGACCGACGCTTTACGTTTTTGGGCTTTTGCCCTATTTCAGGCCCAATCATTTTAAGTAAATTTATTTTCGTCCCAAATCAGTTTTAAAATAAAGTATTTTCTTATTTTACTAATATTTTCGGGTCAACCTATATTTTATAATTTAAAGGTTATTTTGGGATTTAAAACCTTCGGCATAGCTTGATATTTTACGAGCTAATTTGACTTAACGAACTCTTTTCAAACGGTTACCTTTCGAATGTAGTTAGCAATGATATTTCAAAAATAGTATAAAATATACAATAATGTAATACATAAGAAATTTTATAATGTAGATATTCAAGTAATGTAGATGATATTCTGATGTGATGATTTTGTGCCTAAGGTCGAGGTTAGGAACATCGATGAGCTATTAACGGGTAATCGACGGACGACAGGTAAGTAGAAATCCAACTACGATACACAACTTGTTTTACGTGCCTAAATTGATGATTACGTGCCTACGTGGTTTCATGAATTTGTGAATTGATTGAAGTATTTTAATGTGGTAAGTTTATGTTACATTTACTTGCATATGCATATTCACGTGCACGCACGAACTCATGAGGGAGGGTCGTGGGACTGAGTGTGCATAATATTATGTCGCTTGTATGTGACGAGGACCCGCCGATATAGGCCGGTGTGTCGACTCACAGTTGAGTCACGGGCGACTTCTATGGCACCATATACGGCGTACGACGCCGGTTATTATGATGAGGCAGGAGGAGCGACCCAGAAAGGAGCGACCTAGCTATGCTAGCGTAGGCTAACTGGCGTAGGCAACTGCCCTGTTTGCGGAAGGAGCGACCTGGAAGGAGCGACCTAGGGGGAATCCTAGCGTGGGCTACCAGCGTAGGCTACCGTATGGCAGAGGGGACGACCTGGGAGGGTGCGACCTAGGGAAACCTAGCGTAGGCTACCCAGCGTGGGTCACTGTCACAGTCCTGTTGAGGATATTGAGCTCTTATGGTGCATAGTAAGTTCGCAGAGGGCCCTGAGTGATACTAGTATGAGTACTAGGAGCATTGGCGCGGATCGCCTTTGCGAGTGTTATATGCATCGGCGCGGTTTGCCTTTGCGAGTTTTATATGCATCGGCGCGGTTTGCCTTTGCGAGTGTTATATGCATCGGCGTGGATTGCCTTTGCGAGTGTTATATGCATCGGCGCGGATTGCCGTTGCGGGCTAGTGTCACGTGCATACATGCATGATTTATGCTTACTGAGCCTCGGTGGCTCATTCCTTATGTTGTGTGTTGTAGGTACGATAGGTCGGGCGTTGCGAAACGTCTCGACTAAGGCAAGCTGACGGCGGTACTCCACGGGCTTTTGAGGGCAAGGCTGTACATGGATGACGACCTGTGGAGCGATTGTTAGGATGTTTTATTTGTATAAATATTTTGAGGGCTTCGGCCTTGGTATGATTAGACAATGTAGATTTTGTTTGGTCGTAATATGTTATATTTTAAGAAAAGTTTTTGAAATATGGGCTTTCTGCGGCTTACGTTGCGGAAATCCGCCGCTAATTAGTATTAGAAAGTGAGGGTCGCCACATATAGTGGCTAAGGCTTGGGGATGAGGGGTTGTGGTTGTTTGGACTGACTGGGTGGAGGTCCTCGAAGAGCCAGACTCGACTTCGCCAAGGAAAGTTGACTGGTTCGGACCTGGCGAGGCTCGTCTAACTCCGGAGGACCTTGGTGATGGTGGGGGATTGGATAATCGAGAGCCAGCCCGCGTCCTCGTACTCGTACTCGGCTACTTCTGTGGCTTGTGGGACGAGATTGTGAAGGACTTATAGTGGCTAAGGCTTGGGGATGAGGGGTTGTGGTTGTTTGGACTGACTGGGTGGAGGTCCTCGAAGAGCCAGACTCGACTTCGCCAAGGGAAGTTGCCTGGTTCGGCCCTGGCGAGGCTCGTCTAACTCCGGAGGACCTTGGTGATGGTGGTGGATTGGATAATCGAGAGCTAGCCCGCGTCCTCGTACTCGTACTCGGCTACTCGTTGCTGTGGTTCTAAGCCTCTTCTCCCCCTCAGGATGATCCTGATAGTCAGGATCATCATGACGACATTTCTGACTGGGGCCTTCTTGACGACAAGTAACTGGTTGAGATATAACTCCACCCGCAATCAGCTTTTGATACAGTTCTTATTCTTCTGGAGTTCGTTGATTGTCGAGTTCAAGGAGTCGAGAGATTTCGATGTCGAAGAGCTGGAGTAAGGGTATGTGATATGGATCAGATTGACTTGGTGCTCGTGGTGGTAAAGAGAGGACGCGAGGTTGCAACGACGGTTGTTCCACTACGGGGGTCTTTCCTTTGTCTGTTGAGGCGGTTTGGATGGCATCCCTAATGAGTCCTTGAACCCGTGGTAGGGTGACGGTTTCAAAGAACTCAAACAAGCAATTTTCCAGGTAGACCGTCGTTACACCTGTAGGAATTGCTGAAGTTGCTCCAGCGCCACTAGGGTTAGCCGTTAACACACGTTCAGAACTAGGTTCTGTACGGTGGCCCTCATCAACTGAAGTCTGTCTAACTTCAGTATTATTGGGTCATCCGACCTCTCCTTGCGATGCATCTCGAGGAGATGGTGCTCGGGTCGTTACGGCCTCGTCACGAGGACGGGCTTGTGTGGAGCTTTCACCGGGGCCACTTCCCATTGGCACACGTACATGACTAGGTCCTCTACGGTGGCTCTTAGATGATGAGTTGTTAAAGTCATCATCTGTGAGACTTCCCTCCTTGAAGGGCCTCAATAATAGGCGCGGACGTTGGGGCCTGGATGACAGGCTGAGACTCGGACTGTGTCGTGGGAATGGAGATATCTTTGAGTGGTTCTGACACAGGAGCCGAGGAGTCGGTGATTTGAGGGGGTTCTGTGGATTTTGAGACACTTGCCTGTAGGGAGGCAAGCGAATGGTCGGGTTCGGGTTGTGCTTGTGCCGTTGGGTCAGGTTCAGCGTCTTCTATCCTAGGGATTTACTCGGCCATTTCTGATTGAGAGGCTTCGGTCATTGTTGTGTCGGGAACAACTATTTACGGTTGTTCGATCCGCTCAGCCCGTTGTCGTTCGAATCGGATACGCCAATATTCTGCGACAACACAAGTGCAATCGCTATCACGAAGAATCCGGTGTTCCATTCCAGGACAAAGCACATAGAGATCAAACATCACTTCATCAGAGATCACGTGCTTAGGAAGGAGATCAGATTGGAGCATATCTCAACAGAACGACAAGTGGCAGACATCTTCACGAAACCGCCCCGAAGCTAAGTTCACCTTTTTTCGAAATGCTTTAGGACTATTAGATTTATCTTAAAAGTCCTAGCATGAAGTCAGTGGGAAAACGTTATATCAAATTAATTAATATAACAAAGGTACCTAAACATTACAAAAATATTGCATTTTGATGGTTTCAGTGCACACCTTTTAAAAAATTGGTCATTCTTTTATAAATATCGGTGATACACTCATCCCAGTTGGTTTCAGCTAAAACCGACATTAGTCAATATACACTGAGAAAATTAAACATATATTCCTTTTATTCTGTTTCAAGTGGGAGCCTTCAATGACAGATACCAGATTCCTTCTGAAACCGGAATTTGTATCTTTAACCAGAGGATATATATAACCCTTTTTTGGCCGATTATAGACCGAATTCTTCCTCAATTATTGCACTTCATCAATGCATATATTTCAAAGTGTGTCTTGAATAAAGATTGGCTTCGGGTCTGCAAGGTTATCTGAATGAATGAACTGTCTTGTCATCAAAGAATCTCTGACACCGGGCAAGACATAAAGTGCCGAGGCCCTGACTGAAGAGATAGGGAGAGTTGGGTTATTTGAGAACCCGTGACGAGTAGCGACAAAATCTCCATAGTATTTAAGGACCTCGCCCTTTCGTTATAGGCTCACATTTCAAAACTATCTAAGTCTCCAACACTTCCAACACCGTTAGTCAGAAATAGCTTAACAACCAGAAAAATCCTCACAATCACTAGCCAAAAATCCGGTCAGTCAAAAACCTACATCAATGATTCGACATAAGGAGGAAACTGACCCAGGAGGGTATGCTAAGACCTTTAGGCTGTCACATAAGGATGTGAAAAAGTTCTTCCATACCATTAAGAACTTAACAGAAAAGCCGAAGGCAAGGACGGCTATCTCCGAAAAGAAGATGTTGTGGCTCCTGAAGGACCCCTGCCAAGACGGAGCAAGTCGAACGTCGTACTCGCTCATTGCTTTGTCGAGGCTGAGCGATCTTCTGTTAGAGATCGCTGACGCAGGAGTGTCCGAGCTACCCTGGTGGTGCAAGGCCATAGGACTCTTCAGTCCTTTAAGAGTTTCGGCATGCTGTGCAGAAACAGGGCATTCTGGTGGAGTGTCTGAACTCCCGAGAACCGCACGGTAGTAGACGAGCGGCTGTCCGGCAATTGAATGCCATGCCAGGCAAAATATTGCCACTCCTACCGGGTTCGTTGCGCCTGCCAAGCAGAAAACAACTGTAATGACGACTCTCCTGCGCAACGATACCTCCCTCCTCTGGACATTCCCAGTAAAGCTTCAGATGCGGACAGTATTGAGCACACGTCTTCTACCGAAGCTCATCCACCGACCTGGAAGGACTGACAGACGGAGCTGGGACTACCTTCCCAAAACTGGACAAGTGATTGTCAAAATGGGGGAAGGACGGCACTGCAAATGATTGCAAGAAGCAGTGTTGAACGAAGCAGAAGGCCAAGACCGTACGCACCAGGCAGACCGAGAATGCCATCAACTGGAAGATTGAAGAACTGGCCTAGTCTAAGTACTAGATAGGCTAAAACGGTTGTAATAGACTGGTAGCTTATGTATCAAAACTCTTTTGATATAATAAATACCTTTCTGCTTCATTAAGTTTTGCCAATCACCAAAAAAGAGGGAAGTTGTTAGGAATCGTGAATTTAAAGAATTCAGATTAACAGTTTTTGTGATTGGACTTAACTAATTAAGTATACCGGTTAGACACAGGTAAAACCGGATATCGGAGAGTAGTTCGCCAAATGAAACCATCAACCGGATCAAAGATGCTATCAGAAGGTCACTAAGGACCGGAACGCAGATACCGAAAGTGCCATGATGGACTAAGATTCAAATTTATTTGAAAAGCGACAAGTTGAAGGTTTCTGACGAGCAATTAATTCAAAGCTGACAGCAAGAGCCATGTTGAAGTCAAACTAAGCCAAATAAGGAATAAAGCAAAATACAAAGGGCGACTGATGCAAAGACCGAACAGACCCATTTTGGGGAAAGTCTCTAAAAGCTTTGTCCGGTACAAGGAGCCATCTCGCAACGGCCCTCTACATTAAACTCAACTATAAAAGGGAGAGAGGCAAGATGAAGAAACTACTTCACCATCTTCAAAATTAGGAAACGCGAGAAAAGGTTCAAGCTCATAAGCAAAAAGTGTTTAGGTGTTGTCCTCACTGTATTTAGACCGTTTAGGTTAGAGAGTGAGTGTGCTGTTTTCAAGGGACTGTGAAAAGCTCTTGAAAGTAGACGGACTTTAGCTGTCTAAGTGGTGTATAGGAGTTTAGTTAGCTGAGTATAGCCGCGTGGGTTGTACTGTGTTAGTCTAGCTAAGAAGGTCGTGCAACAAGGGTTGTAAAACTGAGTCTTCTAGTGGTGCCTTCCTTGCGGTGAAGAAGGGGAGACGTAGGAGATTTTAGCTCCGAACTTCCAGAAACAATTCTGTGTCTTAGGCAAACACACACATGCAAATCACATTTCCATCCGGTCTTGGTTCAAAACCGACCGGTCAGCTTCCGCACAAGTCACATATATAAATATCAAGCACCGGTATCTAACCTTAACCGGTTAAGAACCGAAAAAGAGACAAGTGTTTATTCACCCCCTCTAAACACGTAACCGATCCTAACTTTATGTTAAAGAAACCATCACAATTGCAATTCAAACTGAATATATTATGCAGTTAAATCTGGTCAGACAAAAACTATGCGAGATTACATGACGGAAATTACAATACATAACACAACGCATAAAAATATGCAGAAATTACGAGCTGAATTCGAAAATAGAAACACGAACCTTACTAGCTTAAATGTAGAAATTACGAGCGGTATTCCTCAACTCAACCTACAATATGCAGCTTAATGTGTTGACTTAAGCTCGCGCTTTAATGTCTGCTACCATCAACGATTGTGCTCGCGTTTGAAGTAAGCCCTAATTTTCCTGCGAATCGATTTTATTGTTGTGTTGATGTTTAAGATGAGATGTTGTTAAGTTGAGGTTATTTATGTGTAACCATGAGAGGGAATAACGTATTTTACGCCATAAAAATCTGGGAACCCAGCACATCGCTAAGATAGATACTGAGACCACGAACGGGTTCTCAGATCTTACACGGGTCCTCAGACGTGGACTCAAATCAGAGAACCGGTCTAATATCTGAGAACCTTTTCTCTTCTAATCGAACTAATTCTGAAAACATTTCTTTTCACGATATAAACTCAGACAACCATATCTCAACAACCATCAAACACCCACGAAATCAACAACCATATAATGGTCGGCTGTGTGAACCTATTCCGCTGTGTGAGTACCCACGAAATCAACACACATCAAACACCCAAATAACAGAGAAAACTACTCGGCCACGTCTAGAAACAACTGAAGACATAAATATCATACAATTTCAGACGCCATTGCGTGCGTTCTTAGTGCTGTAATGCTGAAAATCTTCACAGGTTTCTCACGATCTCGCTGTTTTTTTTTTGAAGACTCGCTGTTTTTTTTTCGCCTGGGTTAATGTTTGCTTGTTATCTTTTTTTTGTCGTTTTTAACACTTCTTATCCTTTAATTGTATTTAATGCCCACAACTGCCCTTTAAGTAAGGTTATTATAAGAATGTCTCGTTAGTTAGTAAGGGTACAATTGTATATTCAAAAAGTGGAGGTTAGTCACCTAAAATGAATGTGAGACGAGGTCATTTAGCTAAAATACCCGATTTGCCAAGAAAATGAATGAGATTCGCGATGAAGGATTCAAGCGAACCCTAACTGACGGAAATGAAATACGTACTCGTAGTGAATCTTCAATCGCTCAAAGATAGATGATACCTAGGGAGGAGACAGTAAGTCGTGGTGGGCGGTGCAGCACAGCGACGGGGATGGCGATCGAGGTGTGGATTTGTGGAATGGACTGAAGAGCATGCTTCTGCGATTGTGAACTCTCGTTCTCTCTCCCAATCTTATGAGTAAAGAGAGGGCATTACGTTAATATCATTTAAGGAATTTAATATGTAATTGCTTTAGAAAAAAATAAAGAAATATGAGGGATTTAATATAGATTTTTTGCATTAGTGGCAGCATCTAATTACAAAAATGAAGTGAGGGGGACTGATTCCTAAGTTTGAAACTTCAATTAGATATTTTACTACAAAATGCCCTATTTTTCTCGTCATATTCAATAAACTAAACGGGCGCGCAAGTTGTAATTTAGTTTTGGATAATAAAAAAAAATCGAAAATAAAAAATAAAGAAAATTAAGAAGCATCTCTCCCGTCTTTATTATTAGCGGAAAACGATTAGACACGGAGCAAATGGTCAGAATCACATAACCAGTTGAATCTCAGATTTTCTATCACCGAATAAATTCTGCGTTTTCCCCCTTTCTTTGTTTCTTACTTCGGTTCCGAACCGAGACGCAGAGAGGGGGAGAGATTGGGAATCTTAGCGAATAATTTTGGCCAGAAGAAAAAACGGATAAAGCAAAATCTCGATCATAGAATGCAATCCATATCTTTATTTGGGGCATCATCATCGGTGACGACAGTGAACTACTGCAGCAGCATCGCTCTCTGTCTCAATATCAGGAATAATCTGAAGCATAGACACTCCTTTCCTTCGCCTTCCAAGGTGTCCGATGAGGAAATTCCCAATATACCCTTGTCTCCTTCAGCTCTCCATAGATCGGGTAGGTATCTTGTGATTTTTCTCCTTTGTTTCTCTGAGTATTGTTCTTAGTAATCTGATCAACAATAGGGAACAGAGTGGAGATGTTTAACTTTTGTCTAGCTACTAGCTTACGGAGTATGGATAGTTCTTCCCCGTTTGATTAAAGTCTATTTTTGTTTTATGAAAATAGTTGTCCACGTTGAGCTATGAGGCGCTGAAGGTACAACGATAAACAAAGCAGATTAATAGTGTGGAACAATCACAGAGTCACTTGTATTCAGGCTTTTTTAGTTGCAACTTACAATGATGTCTGCGGAAACTTGTGATAATCTTTGTTCAATAGTTGGGCGGCCCGACAAGAAATTAGACTCTTTCTGGAATTCTGTATATGATTTTGTGCCTCCATTAATCTTGTTCTTCTATGAGTAAAATTACTCTTCGTAGCCAATATTTTCATAATTCTGTACGCTATCCAAACCCCAAGTTACTGCTAAATCCGAGATTTTACTAAATATGAGAAAATCTATTCAACTTTGTCATTAGATTTGTACATAAACTCTATTAGTTAGGTCGACTTTCAGCTCTAGGTTTTAATGCAGAACCTATAAAGATACATGCTTCATGATTTGAACGTCATAAAAGATATATAACATACTTTTGTTTTTTGTAGCATTCTATTGTGGGCATCTATGAGTTCTTAAGTTTTATTCAAATTTCTACAAAGCATCTTAGCATTTTTCTTTTTCTCTTTTTTGTGCATGTAAAGTAGGACTCTGTAAGGCGAGCCAAGTGGCGGAGTTATTCCCCTCAACATCTCCCGAGATTGTCGTTAGAGAAGCTCGAATAGAAGATTGCTGGGAAGTAGCAGAAACTCACTGCAGCTCATTCTTTCCCGAATATTCATTCCCCCTCGACTTTGTCTTGAGATTCGATAGGCTCGTAGGAATGCTCTTTGGATTCTCCGTCCCGAAGGGATGCAAAAGGACTTGTTTGGTCGCCGTGATCGGAGGCTCGAGGGAGGAAGACTTGGACAGTGCCTTCCTCTTCGAAAGCGACGATTTCAACTTCGGAGGCTTCGAGGGCAAATTTAGCTTACTTAACAAAGGCTACGTTGCCGGGATTCTGACTGTCGATACCGTGGCTGATTTTCTGCCGAGAAAAGGCCCTCTAAGACAGAGAAGGTAAAGTTAAACTTAGTTCGCTTCTTGTTAATTACGATAGGGGCTAATTATTTTTTCAGCCATTTAATTTAGGGGGTGGCATTATATGGACTTAGAATTTAGGGGGTGTCATTATACGAACAAAGACTCTCAAAATTAAGCAATTGAGGGACAATATACACCGTAACTCTAGATTTTGATCAAATTTACTTAATTTCGAAAGTTATATTGTCTGTATAATGCACCCCCTAAAGTTGTCAGAACCCTAAAATTTGGGGTAATGACCCCATTGTAAAAGTTATTGACCATATACGAACAATAGCATTAGTTTAAGTTACTGTACAGAAAATTTAGGGAGTGTCACTATACGAACAATAACTTTCAAACTTAAGCAATTTAAGAATATTATACGCGAAAACCCTAGATTTTTGTCCCAAAATTGCTTCACTTTGAAAGTTATTTTCCGTATAATGCTATTCCCTAAATTCGTTGTCCTTATAATGCTACCCCCAAAATTACAATATTGGGGTTCCGGCTTATGTCCCTGAATTGCTTAGTTTTTTAAAGGTATTGTACGTATAAGCCACCCCTGAAATTCTCCAACCCTATAATGTCACCCCCTAAACTACAGAGTCTCTGCAATGCCGATTCAATCCCTAAATTCGTTGTCCCCCCCCCCCCAAAAAAATATTTAAGCCTACTAATTGCAATATTCGTTTTAAGCTAATGTGTTGTCTTGTATGTTCTACCTAAGGACGGGGATAGCGTACATATCGAACGTTGCTGTGAGGGATAAATATCGTAGAAAGGGAATAGCGAAGAAGCTGATAGCAAAGGCTGAGGCAAAGGCAAAAGTGTGGGGCTGTCGAGCGATAGCTCTTCACTGTGACCTGAAAAATCCCGGGGCTATAAAGCTTTACTCGGGCCAAGGTTTCAAGTCGATTAAGGTAGCCGAAAGTGCCAATTGGCCTCAGCCGAGAACGTCGAACGACGTTCACTTCAATTTCATGATGAAACTCATTAGTAGTCATTGCAATAGAAACCTATGACAGAAGAAGGGCGATGATGATGGTGTGATTTTCTTTCTAGTACATGTTTGTTTAGTGGGAGGGATTCGAAACGTTTCATGGTGCAATTTATATTGGGATTGTGTGTTTATATATACGTGTAGATATTAAGGGATGAGGAATTTGGGAGGTATTTGTATTCTGTAATTTGTATGATTATGGTCCATTAATCTGTATATCTTCCTGCAAAACATGACTTGGTATGTGTTGAGGAAATTGTGAGCCAAAACTCAAATCGAAGGAAGATGATTGAGAGCTCAAGGGTAGTTGCTGATGAAGATCATACGATGCTATTGCTGAAGGTAATAAACTAACGTGGAAAATGTTAGTTTGAATGCTTTGTACTGTTCGATCTCATTGCAGGGATATCCAATGGCTTCATTCAAAGTTGATACTTAACAAAGGTGCTACAACGCTTTTATTAGTTGGGAGATAGTGTTGTACAGGAAGCTCCGAGCACAAGTTCGCTGAGGAACGCTCCAAGACTGTTACAAAACCTGAACATATTCTTGTTCTTATCAGTGATCGAGTAGGTGGTTTGGAGCGTCTCTATCTTCTTTTTTTTTTTTTTTGGTAGTAGACAAATCCATTACCACATGCAAGCAATGTACAAAGTAACTTGCATCAACCACTCAATTTATCAGCACGACACACTCAAATATAAACTAAAGCATAACCGAATTACAAACTCGTTCAATAAACTGTTGTCTTTGCCTGACTTCACCGACTTACAGAAGAATCGAATACGCCATTTGATATCACTAGCCACCCCTCGAGCTATCATCAGAGGTGGTGAATTGTAGCATGGACCCTCCGAATGGAGTCTCTTATTCATCTCCTTCCAGATATGATACACGGCAGCCACATAGCTTGCAATTTCAATCTTGAATATAGCGCATCTCTGTTTTGGGAGCCTCTAAATCCAACATCTCCATGCATTGAACTGCCCTGGACCAAGGGGAGTCTGCAACCAAGCCGTGATGATCTCGAGCACTTGCTTGCTGAATTCACACTCAAAAAATAAGTGTTTTATCGATCCAGTGACTTTGTTACATAACCTGCTTATAGAGTTTAGGACAAGACATCCCTATTCTTGGAGTCTCTCAAATGTTAGGAGCCTTTTCCACAAAACTAACCAAGAGATGAAAGCTATGTTTGGGGACATTTAATTTAATATGTTCCAAACCACATAACTATAGTTCTAGGAATGCCTCACGCGTCTATATGTTCTATATAAGTGAATTAGGCTAAGTAGAGAGACTAAATTGAGAGCTTGTAATCTCTTGGAGTGTTTATCAATAAAAAAGTTTCTATTGGCCGTGGACGTAGACTCAAAGTGATTCGAACCACGTAAACAAAGTGTCTTAATTTTCATTTCTTGGCTATTTTCATTGCGATTTAGTTCAAGACTCAATCTTTCAATCTGATAAACACACACACTTCAATTGTTATCAAGTTGGATGTCTTGTGGTGGTCAGATTTTTAACAGTATGAGTTTATGAAATGAAAATTGCCATTTAAATATATATGAAATGTTTCACTTGTTATCAAATTTAATGGATTAACCATTTACACGCATTGATTAACCCATTCGAAACCCAAGTTTCACAATAAGATGATAATACTACCAAGAACAACTTAGTACATAGATTGAATTTTTGGTAAATTTGCAAATGTGCAACTAAATTAAGATGTTTTTATTCAATATTACATTGGCTTAGATATATTTTAACATTACCTCATCCACACTTAATTTGGCCAAGAATCTATTTGTTTTCGATAGTTTAACGTCACATGGTACGTCATTTATAACTGATAAGGTACCATAATGATTGTATTTGGGTATCGTTAATTATGTTGGTATAGTACGTCATACATACGTGATTTGTATTTGAGCTTATTTTGGAGCTTGAATTTTAATCCATAATATTAATGATTAACCCACTAAATATGATATGGAATGAAACATGAAAAATATCTGTCTACTAAAGTGGTTCTGCATTGAAAGTAACGTACACGTGATGGAAAACACTAATATGTTGTAATATTTGTAATAGTGTGGTACCCTATATAATTCTATTAGAGTACTTGTTACGTGTGCCATGTTAAGTGACCACTTTTCCTAAAAGGTTAACCCTGAAGGGAGTGCATCACTTTTTAATTTTATATAATTTATTTCCAACACACCCCCTCACGTCTAGACTGATTTCTCTATTATCTAGCCTTAGACGTGTAACTCTCATAAATGGGTGGTCGTGAGGATTCGTACCCAGGACCTGCAGGTCCCTAAGCTCTGATACCATGTTGAGTGACCATTTTTCCTAAAAGGTTAACCCTAAAGGGAGTGCATTACTTTTTAAGTTTATATGATTTATTTCCGACACGCCCCCTCTCCTTTGACAAAGATGTAGTCTCCATTGCCAATTCTGACTTTCGTAATGTTGCTTGGCTTCAAATCTCTAAACAGAGACGTGTCACGAGTCATATGGTTGGTGCAACTGCTATCAATAAGCCAACATTCATTTGATTCACATCCCACGAAACATGTAGCCACAAATAGTTGATCTTCCTCATCTATATCAACAATCTTAGCCTCTTCATCTTCTACGAAATGAACATCTCGGCTGACCACAATATTTCCAGTTTGTGGCTGGAATATTTTATTGGCTTTACTTACAGTACTATAACCTATAAAAATCCCTGGAGTAGCTCTTTTATCAAGCTTGTCACGCTTGCTCTGTGGAACATGAGTGAAACACAAGCAGCCAAATATTCTGAGAAATTTCAGTGACGGTTTAAAGCCGTACCATGCTTCAAATGGAGATTTATCCTTGAATGCATTCGTAGGAAGTCTATTTTGAAGAAACACAGCCGTATTTGCCGCTTCTGCCAAAAATTTCTTCGGCAAATTTTTCTCATACAACATGCATCTCGTCATCTGCATGATATATCTGTTTTAACGTATTTATGTTTGACCTAAATTTATATTGACTTTCATCGCTGGAAATTATTCCATTTCTTATAACTCCGTATAGGGTTGTCTTGGAGCGTTAAATGGTACACATATAAAGGTAATTGTGCATGAATTAGAGAAACCTAGATATCGTAATCGGAAGGGCGATGTTACGATCAACGTACTTGGTGCATGTAACCCAAATATGATCTTTACCTATGTTTTATGTGGTTGGGAAGGATTTGCGGCAGACGGTAGAGTTCTACAGGATGCAATTTCTAGGAGATTTGGACTAAAGGTTCCAAAAGGTACATTGTCAGTGAGCAAAAAAGGAATGAATTATCAAAGTTATACTAATACTATTTATTTGTTTCTCAACAGGGAACTACTACTTGTGCGGTAGTGGGCTTATGAATACAAGATGGTGATCGTAGAGGAGTAAGGTATCGCCTAGACAATTTCGGACACGGCCGAAACTCACCACAAAATCCAAAAGAGTATTTCAACATGATTCACAATAGAGCTAGAAATGTGATCGAACGTTGCTACGGCTTATTGAAAAAATGTTGGGCGATACTACGATCACCATCTTACTTTCCAATTGTAACCCAAAACCGAATCGTGATGGCATGCTGAATACTCCACAATTTTATTCGTTAGGAGATGCCAGAAGATCCCTTAGATGAAGAAGTCGGAACGATCATGGGAGAAAATATTGAAATGGTAAACGAAGAGATAGATGGCGAGGATAACATAAGCAGCTTAGATGCTTCAGTCGAATGGGAAATTGGAGGAATATGTTAGCTAGTACTACTTTTAATCAGTGGACACATAGTGGTTTGCCCTGAGTTAAATGTTTGTGATGCTGTACTTGGTAGTTGTTGATCAGTGTTGAAGTCTAAGCTCACTTCTTGTTTATGCCATCTTATAATGGATTTAATATTTTTATTAAAGTTTTTTTTATGATGTTTCTTGATTCGTTGTTTTCGAGGTTTCTATATGGTGCATTGTCTTCTTCATTAAACTTCATGTAACGTATTAATGTTTCATATCTATGTCTATTTTAGGATCTGATGGATAGGAAAATGGATAGAAGCATTAGGACAAATGCATCTGCAACAGAAAGAAATAGTCGTCGTGGGTGGAATCAACAAGAGGAATTGGCACTCCTTAATGCAATGAAGAAGATAGTCGCAAGTGGTTGGAGACAGGAAAATGGCTTTAAGGCTGGGTATTTAAAGATCTTAGAAGCAAGAATCATACACATATTTCCCGGTACCGACATACATGCTACACCGCACATAACTTCTTGATTGCAAAGTTGGAAAAATGTTATTATAGCCCAGCCACCATGTTGAGTATGACCGGAATAGGGTGGAATGATTTGACAAAGATGATTAATGTATTCAAAGACCAATGTTAGGATAAATACATTAGGGTATGTACTTCACACTAAAATCCTTTGATCATACACATTACTATATTTTTCCCATCCAGAAATACCCTTTCGCTAAGTCAATGCGGCACAAATCGTGGCCGTACTACGATCATTGGGTGGAAATTTGTGGAAAAAGCTATGCAACAGGCGAGTACGTTGAGGACATCGAAGGCGTATTACGAAGTAGCAATGAATTAAACAGAATTGGCGGTTCCTTTATGCCTTCCGAACATGAAAATATGTCATCGAATAAAGAATTCGTGCAAAACTCTGAAAGGGAGCGGGGACCACCTCAACGCGTGGACGTGAGAGAAAAAGAAAAATGAGGGAAACTGATCAAGAACTGGCGAACATCATTGGTAAAGTATTGTGCTGAAACTAGTGCAACACTTCAGTGCCTCGTATTAATGGACGAAGTCGAAAACGATGTCATTCTGAAGAAGTATCATGTCTTCGAACAAATCAACGCAATTGATGGGCTAACTCCAGATCAAAACTATTAATTTCAATGTTTCTCGTGAATAACTCAGATGAGTTGAGGTTATTTGACAGTCTTCCCAGCGATATGAAATATCATGTGATGGTTGGACTTGTTCATTATTTTGTTTGAAGCTTGGCATCTAAACATTGCTACCTACTTATGATTTTTTGGCTGTTGATGGTTAGTCTTGTATGTGATTTTAGTTTTTTAGTGACATTCCCGCACATTTAAGTTGTGTGATGTTAGTTTTAGATGATTTTTGCAATTGGATGATTATTGATGCATGTGTTGCTGGTATGAGATGTCATTGCATCATGTTATGGTTTTTTGTTTTTATGTTTTTTGTATTTTTTAACTGTAAAACATTAGCAACAAATTGTTAGACTTATCAGTCCATTACCAAAATATAAGACTAGCATTTCGACCTAGCATACAACATACAAAGCAGCATATCACCTACTTTTCAATCCATTACCAAAACACTACGGGATGCGTTTCAACCTAGCATACAACATACAAAGCAGCATATCACCTACTTATCAATTCATTACCAAAACACTACGGGATGCATTTCAACCTAGCATACAACATACAAAGCAGCATATCACCTACTTAGTAATCCATTACACACCATCATATAGCATCCGTAGAACATACATAACCGAAAAAGAACCTACAAAACACATAAAAAACCGACTACATGGGAAAATATCATGAGACCTTTCGAGCAATATTATATGTTAGTGCTCTCACGGTCACTAGCTTGACCTTTGAATTCAACCTTGAGCTTCTTTTTTGGCAACTTGCCATATGGAAGGTAGATGAAAATGGAGATGTCGCTCTGTCACTAGCACATTCTTCCGTATGAGCATCATCGTTACTGCTAATGACTATGACATCAACTGGCTTCGGGACGCTGAAAATATTGGCAATATTTTCCCAAAGTTTTTCACCTTCGAACACATATACCTATGCTAGCGAGTCATCCTACACGGCAAGTGAAGAAAGTTTCCAACATTTAACGCCATTAAGCTCAATCTCATTACGGAATGTTTTCTCAATAAAACCAATACCTCGATCCAAGTTGCCATTTATGTGGCAGCGCATGGAGAAGATTGGTAACTTTGTCATAATTTGAAGCCGGGTCATCCAGAATACATGATATCGACGCTCAAGCACTTGAAGACGTTGCTTGATCTTGTTAGGCTTGAAGGTGTAACCGAACTCCAAAAAAACACCGGGTATAATGAATAATACAGGTAAACTTGTAACATCATGTTATGGTAGGGGTGTTTTAGTCCATTAGGTATCTAAGTGTAAGAAAGTTTTAAATAGGTATCTAAAACAAAAATATCTCTGACTAGGTACTGACATGTCAACTTTTTATCACCATCGGTATTTAAGTGCACTTACCCCTTTTAAATATCTCAGTTACTAATATAAATGTTTAAAATAGAAAATTTACGAATAGGTATTTAAGTGCACTTACCACATTATTATGAAGAAATTTACGAATTACACACTTGAATTTGATCAATACCCAAATAGTACGAGTATTTTCAAAAATAGCGCAAAAAGCGTAAAAAAATGCAGTATAGCGTAAGATAGCGTAAAATAGCGTAAGATAGCGTACGCTTTTTGGGCAAAACGCGAAATGTAATACGCTTTAACGCGTTTTTGCAAAAAATTACGCGATAGCGCGCTACATCACGCTTTTAAAAACACTGGTTGTCAATGGACGCAATTAATGTTGTTAAATTGCGGAAAAGAAATTATTCAGAAAATTTTTGTTGGATCCATTAGATTATATAAAATTACTTGCAAAAGTATTTTCAACTAAAAGGGTATGTAAAGTGGATGTGAATAGTATCACCATATGTATGTATGTATGTATACACACACATATTTTATCTCTAAAAATGATTCCCCGACCCGGCTATTTTTTCTGAATCCGAAAACCGGCACAACCCGCCTCGGGTCTGAACCCGCCCCACCCCGGATCGAACCCACAGGTGCAGGTCAAACCCCGAGACCCGATATTATAATATTTTATGTTTTTTTCTAAAATTAAATTTGAAGAAATACAATATCAGAGGATCGAACCCACGACCTTACCTTCACAATACCAAAGCTCTACCATTGACCAACAAACTCTTTAATAACAATATTAATATTAGCTCTTTATATTATATAAACACAAATAAATTATATATAAATATATTCGGGTCGGATTTAGGGTTGGGCTTCGAGCAGGGGTCGCCTAAACCCGCGACCCAGCCGTGTAGAGAAATTGAATTCCGTCACCCGCCCCATAACCCAAAATTTTGAAAATACCCAACGCATTAGGGGTGGGTCCAAGCGGGTCCAAGGCTGGACCCAATTGCCATCCCTACCAGAAGCTCGAGCCGAGTTATCCCCCCATATATTATGGATGCCCGTTCAAAAATGAATTTGTGGAATAAATTGTATATTTACGAAAATTTCTAATGTGAAGTAATTAATGTTAAATATACTTTTTAATAATCTTTTCGGAAACCTTAAGTATCGTAGTTTGTCGGATCCCAGAGTGGGCTATCATGGATCAGGGAAGATTAATTTCGTTGGAAGCCATGGATTAGTTGGAATGTGGAAACTATGGTAGCGTTGTATGAGATACCTACGTAACCGAAAGAAATTTAAGTATTTATTAATTAATTTTATAATCATATATATAGCTAAAATTACTAGTTTCTTGGATTCCAGAGCTTACAATAAAAGCTAGAGAGCTGTCATTGAATGCCCATGATGAGATCAATATCTTATTTATCTTTGTTTTTATATAACTTTTTTCATTTTTTTAGGACGGGCCGGGCCCACTAGGCCCGCTACCCGCCAGTAGGGCGGGGCGGACTGCCATTTCTCAGGCCCGTCAGAGGGCGGCCTATACGGGTAAGCCTGCGCTGGCCGCGTACAGGCCTGCTTATTATCATAAAATATTTTTTTTAAAAAAAATAATATATGAATGAATTATATAGTTTTTTTATATTTTTGAGATCCAAATTTTTAATTTAATCAAAATTAATACCAAATAAATTTTTATTAAAGAATTTAAATTTGATTAGGAGTAATTCAACTTCATTAGTTTATTTTAATATTTTTCTTTTTTTTTATATAATTTTTTTCGTTGTTATTTTTTAGGACGGGCCGGGCCCACCAGGCCCGCTACCCGCCAGTAGGACGGGGCGGGCCTTCATTTACCATGCCCGCCAGAAAAAATTGCTTTTTTTAATCGGCAAGTATTTATTTAATATTACTTTACATATTACTTAAAATTATTAACATTAAACTCCTTTTTTTCTTTTTATATGGGGTATGTAATTGGTAAATAATTAATGTTTACTCTACATATTAATTAGGGGGTGCAAATAGAAAAAATGTGGGTGCCAATAGAATTACCCATAGAAAAAATGTGGGTGCCAATAGAATTACCCTATAATAAAATACAGAATCTCAAGCCTGAAATTAAGGATCCCAAGTATTGCAGCTAACCTCGTGATGGATCCATGACTTGAATTAATAATGAACTCTCGCTCGTTGATGTCTGTCTATTAACGTCATATAAAATTATATATTTTTTTCAATAGTACTAAACACATGGGTTAATTTGGGTTCAGTCCCCAATACCCAATTTTGAAAAGGTTTCAGGCCCCATAAGTATCGAAATTAGGCTGAAGGACCTAAGTACCGAAAATAATAGTTTCAAGGACCCATGAAACAGGAAATGACAAATCTGTCCTTTGTAGTTGGCAAAATTACAGCCATTTGCCATCATCTTCATCTTTCGATTTTGGGTTGGTGTGAGGACGTAGAACGGACTGAAATGTCGTTTTAAGGTGCAAAAAGGATGGGATCGACCTCGTTTCCCCATGGGTAGTTATAATAAACGAATAATTTAGAGTGTAAGAAGAAATAATGTCGAAATTCCACTTCGAAAAAACGAGAATATAAATGGACTAAATATCGATTTTAATGGCCGATTAAGACGAAATTGAATGAATTTGATAATGGGTTTTACTAATGAACGAGAATTATTGAGTTTACGAAAGAAGTGGTGAAGAATTTTGAATCAAAATTTTTTATGCAACGTATATTGAAGATTTCGTGAAGTAACAATTTATGCATTCTGGGTAACAATTTTTATGCATCCTGGGTAACAATTTATTAATTCTGGGTAACGCCTTATGCATTTTGGGTAACAGTTCATGCATATTCGGTAACAATTAACGCATTCTGGGTAACACTATGCATTCGTCTCTTCCAACCGATGAATGCACAAACCACGTTCAACGAAGACCAAAAGTTACGATCTAAAAGCCGGCTCAATCTCGACGTTAATGACCAAATAAGGTTAAATCGATGATAATTTCCCATGGGTGTCACTAATCAATGGAATTTTTTGAAGTTTATAATGGAATAATGTATTAAAAGTAATCCGAAAATCTCGTTGAAACAAGGAAAAATCTGGACTTTAGTGACCGAATAAGGTGAAATTGGTCGTGGGTCTTAATATTCAATGAAAATATTGATGTTAGTCACGAAGAAATTTGACACGTCCCATGATTGAAGCTTTTGCTAATAAAACGCTCGCTAAGTAACAATTTATGCATTCTGCGTAACAATTTATGCACCCTGGGTAACACTTTATTCATTCCGGGTAACGCTTTATGCATTCTGGGTAACAGTTCATGCATGGGTAACAATTTAATATGTGATTAGTTTACTTTACTATTTTCATATTTTATATTACAAACACGCTACATTCACCGAAATATATGAATTTACCAAGTTTTAGATGAAAATATATTGGTTTAGATTGTGATTTTCGTGGAGATTGTGTTGAAAATTGAAGAAGTTGTAGTATATAATATGAAAACAAGTAGAACTCTTCTTGAGAGGATGATCATGATTCTACCAAATTGATTCTACATCCACAAAACGTTGTGGATCTGAACTATTAGTTGTTTATTACAATCCAAATGGTCGACCTAACTTAAGTGATTCAGCAAAGTTAATGACATCTTCAATTAATCATAAACATAAAACCTATGTTGTTTACTGATTTCCTGCAGTAACAGTTTAACTGTGTTCCTTAACAATTTGTTAGGATAAAGTAACAGAAATTGACAGTTGGGTAACAATGTTACACAACACGAGTAACAGATTACCTACTCGAAATAACAATTTAATATGTGAATAGTTTACTTTATTATTTTATATTTTATATTACAAACACGCTACATTCACCGAAATATATGAATTTACCAAGTTTTAGATGAAAATATATTGGTTTAGATTGTGATTTTCGTGGAGATTGTGTTGGAATTGAAGAAATTGTAGTATATAGTATGAAAACAAGTAGAACTCTTCTTGAGTGGATGATCATGATTCTACCAAATTGATTCTACTTACACAAAACGTTGTGGATCTGAACTATTAGTTGTTTATTACAATCCAAATGGTCGACCTAACATAAGTGATTCAACAAAGTTAATGACATCTTCAATTAATCTAAATCACAAACCCTATGTTGTTTACTGATTTCATGCAGTAACAGTTTATCAGTGATCAGCAACAATTTGAAGAGGAGAAGATAACAGAAATTGATATGTAGGTAACAAGGAAACACAACACGAGTAACAGAATATATAGTCAAAATAACAATTTAATATGTGATTAGTTTACTTTATGATTTTCAAATTTTATATTGTAAATACGCTACATTCACTAAAATATATCAATTTAAGAAGTTTTAGATAAAAATATATTAGTTTAGGTTATGATTTTAATCACAAACCCTAATTCACAAACTATAATAGTTCTGGTAACATATAAACATATAACTAGTAACAGTTTTACACATATTGGGTGACAGATAATCTATGCTTGATAAAATTTAGACTCCCGCCCAAATTCATCTCATTCTTGTTTCCCGCTCGAAATTTCACGGACAATTTAGTAACAAATTTAGGCAACATAGTTACAGAAATGCATATATTAGTAACAGATCCTGAGAATTTTACAAATCGGCCAAAACGAAAAAAAATACACCCAATTTTATAGGGTCGATCGTATTTTCGCGAAATTAAAAGATGAACGCCGGACGAAAGAGCAAAAAACATGCCGCACCGAGCTGCCCATACTATGGGTACTTCGACTATATACATATTAGATGTAATCGTTGCCAAAAACGGTTTTGATTTCATTATATTTTCGCAAATTAGAACCCTAAACATGATAACAATTAATTACAGTTAAATAACGGGTTTGGCAGACATAGTAACGAGTTTCGTAGACTGAGTAACAGCTTTGATGACAGTAAAAAAAATACCCAAATTATTGGGGTCGATCGTATTTTTGCGAAATTAAAAGATGAACGTCGGACGAACGACCAAATAATGTGCTGCTCCGAGCTTCCCAATCTATGGGTACTTCGAATTTATACATATTAGATGTAATCGTTACCAAAAACGGCTTTGATTTCATCTTATTTTCGCAAATTAGAACACTACACATGGTAACAATTAAGTTTAGTTTAATAACGGTATTGACAGATCTAGTAACGATTTTGGCGTAAAAGGTAACAGATTTGGCACTTCGAGTAACAATTTGGACACAATAAAAATATACCCAATTATTGAGGTCGTTCGTATTTTCGCGAAATTGAAAGATGAAAGTCGAACGAAAGAGCAAATAATGAGCCGCACCGAGGTGCCCATACTATGGGTACTTCGAATTTGTACGTACAAGATGTAATCGGTGCCAAAAATTTCTTTGATTTCATCTTATTTTCGCATATTAGAACCCTAAATTGAAAGATAAAAATTATTACAAATCTTCCATCTTGCTTCGTCAATACCACAATACAGCCTATCTTACACGCCGAAATTGGTTAGTTAATGGGCATTCGAAATTTCGGAGCTTGATTCACTGTAAAAACGGCATTCATAAAATAAATATTCTCTATTGGTAACAATTTTCTGTATCGTAGTAACAGATACGGGATAGAAAATAACAGTTCACTAGACGCTAATAAAAATGTAATCTAACATGATAACAGAAAGTCGCCAGAAAATAACTAGTATTACAGTATATTAGAAAGGGTATTTTCGTCAATTCCTACTTTTAGTCCTAAACTCTGCCATTTACGAATAGTTGGTCCTTAAAACTAATAGTATCTCTGACAGGGCCTGAATGCTTTATAAACTTACTTACTAGGGCCTGATCCGAAAATTCCCCTAAACACATCTGTCACTGTTCACATCTGCTGCATTCAATTCAATACGAAGTTAGGGATTAAAGAAAACAATAATAAAAAATAAAACAGTTGGCCTATTGACTTTGGCAAATAAAAAACACGCAATACTCTGGGCGGTAGTTTTTAATTAATTAAATAACATTTAGCGAGTCAACACGGCGCAACCGTCGTTCATGGGCCTCCTATTTTTCCCCACCTCACGTGAGCTTTTACTTTGCCGATAATTCCATCGTTAAGCGCGTGTTTGCACGCGTTTCAGAGGAGCATAGAAATCAAGACAGCCGCAGGCCGCAGCCTACTGTACGATTCATTGCAAAAGTCAAAGGTCAACAATTAATATTTTGACTTTGACCAACATTTGGGATTTGGGCTGTCCGTAGTTGATCTAAATATTTTATTTTGATTATTAGCAATAGCATGGCATAGATCCCAAACTTTTTTTAGCATGTTGAATCCTCGTAGAACCTACACCAGATATAGATTCACTCATCCACAGTATAAAATCAAATGTAGTATTACTTACCAATTGTCTAATCTTATATGTTTCTCACATGACTTTGTAGATAGATTGTGTTGCAAACAAAAAACCAGGCTGTGGTCAACCAAAAAAAAAAAAAACAATCAGCGTATTTCTACCGTAAAACCGCAGTTTAATCAGCCGACATCCTTTAATATGGGAAGGGTTTTAACATTTCCCAATAAATTGATACAAAAAAGTCAATCAGCATACATAACGCATTAAGATAAGAGTAGATCTCGAATCATAATACAACTATGTTTTTGTGCTAATTATTATACAATAGAAAACTGATAACTGACTCTTAAATCCCAGCACTACTCATCACTCTCAAGCAGAGCAGCATTTGTCAAGATAGTTAGCCATAGCCTCCTCACTTTATTCGCAAAAAATAATGCACAATAACCCCAAAAAAGAGAAAATTGGAGAATCAACACATTAACGTCCAATGAGAAAGATCAATTAAAAAACCCCATATGTAATTGAAAATGAACAAACAATATCTAATTATTATCTACTTACCTGAATAATGGTTCGTCTCCAATGTCTTCTTCATCACTGCCGTCCGATCTCCACCACCCTATCTTCCCCTTCCGAAAACGATTCGTTCTGAATAACAGAAGAACCATTCGAAACGTTTTCCAAATCATTACAACGACTCTTCAAGATTTGCTTCTCCGTAAGAATTCGACGGCCAAACAAGAATAAGGTCGGGGGCAGTTCTTTATCATCTCCCTCGTCTTCTTTCTCCGTTAGGATCGCTTTAGGGCTCGGACGGTTATTAGTACTACAGTCGAGGGGCTCGAATTCGAACAAACTCAGCTCCCCTCGGTTGCAGTCAGATGAAAGAAGCCCAGTTTGAATCACATGCCTGGCTCCCTGTATGCTCGGGATTTTGTCGGGCGACGAACGACACAGCAAAGGACTTATTGGGCTCAAAGGAGGACAACATTGTCCGAAAATGTTGAGCTCTTTAAGAATCCTCGGCTTCTTGCTCGGTAGGTGGAAGTTGATCGGCGGAACGATGTTCGGCACTATTTCGACGGCCCACGGGTTGACCCGCTTCACGTTTTTCAGCAAATCGGGCTCATCCCATATCACCTGTGTTAGCAAGTTTTCAACCCACCAATCAATCAGAATGGAAAAGGAAAACAATCAAAATTTTTTTCCGTTGTCACTAAGGGTCTGTTTGGTTTGCGAAAGGAGTAGAGAAAATAAAGAAAAGATTGATGGAAAAAATAGATGAAGAAAAAGAAACAAAAATCCAGATTACGTTTATACTAAAACAAAGGAAAACTAACTTCTGGTGAGGAAAATGAAAGAAAAAACTTAATAAAAACCGTTCTCTTCTCCTATTTTCCTTTCCACACTACTTTCTTCAAACCAAACAATGGCTACCTACCTGAAGAAGCTTCCAAGGAGAATCGGGCCAACGGGTCGGGTCGTCGACCCGAACCGACGAAACGGTACCCACGAACCAGCTTATCCTCGAAGAGTCTTCGGTCTCGAAAGCCATCTTAAACCTCATTCCCCGACGCCATTCGACCCTCATCGAATTCCTAACATCATAAGCGCCGACAACAAACTCTGCATTGCTCGAACGCGGGCGGTAAACGACCTCAAAAGGCCGCCCATCGCAAGCAAGATTCGCCGCGGATTCAAAATCGCAAGTTTTCCCACTAATGCCAACAGACCCCTCGTGGGGCCCACCGCCGATTCCCGAATTTGCCCTTCGAATACCAACGCAGAGCTCGCCGTTTTCGGCCCTCAAGAAAACTACAGAATCACCAGCCACAAGCCTCTTCCTATTGACGAAGTTGCTCCAACCCGTGGTAAGAAGGTGCCTCCTCGGCGTTCCTCTGTAAATGTGCCTAAACCTCCACACTTCTCCGTGGACGTCCCTAACCGTTATTGTCTGAACGGGCGGTTCAGCAGAGTAATCGAGCCTCGGGAATAGGGTTTCTGTGCAGTATCTCGCCTCCCCCGTTGTTTGCGTCTGATTGGGTCAGCGTTTTCGCGAACGAATTGGAATTATCTTCTCTCTCGTTTTCGCAGTGAGAATTATCACAGTCGTCTACTCTCAAAGGGATCAGTTTGATCTTAGCGTAGACCTCATCGGTCTCAGCATCAGCTAAGTACTTTATCGATGAAACACGACAGAGTACGAGAGACGGGATTCTTGGAAACTGGCGCAAATCGATGGCTTTTTCGGCGATGCTTTCGATGTGGCCCTGGGGAAAGTAATAGACCTGGGAATTAAGGGGTGGGATATGAGCCAGTCCACCTGCGCAAGCGTACCATAGATTTGAATCCAAAACTTGGTTCAAGGGTCTGTTGTTGTTCATTGAATGCATCGATTTACCCCTCTTTAAGATCCAAGATAACCTAAAGGAATATCGCAATAGAAACAGACGAGGAGATAAATCGAAGGATCTGATCTATCTTCTATATTTTCAGAAAAAATAAAAATCCCAGAATCAAGCAAAACGGAAAAAGTGTAAGAAGAAAACTTACTTACACAAAGGAAGTGGGCCTTCTCAGGGAGATGGTGAATCAAAGAACCAAACGGCCACCGAAAACGAGCAAATATGTTCTTTCACTTGAAGGAAAAGCAAGCGGTAAAGAATGGGTAGGTAGTTGTAGTAATAAGCCTTGCCTTGTCTCTATCAATCAAACAACGAAGAGCGAAATGTCGAAAACAAGCAGCAGTGAAAGAATGATTTTGAGGTGGGGTTAATTAGAGAGGATTTGAGATTGAGGGGTTATGTAGTGTGTATATATATGGGCGTGTGATATGAACGGTGATTGAAAGAGAAACACACACACTACACACTTTTATGTGTGCTGAGAGAAAGGCACATGAAGTTTTCTGCCGACCAGAGGGAGACAAGGAATTGTTATTGTTGCGAATCCGACACTTAGACAATTTTTTTCGAAACTGCCCTCGTAATCGCGCCTTCCCAACCGGCTCGCGTCTAAGTCGATCCGCCCCGTGCGTTCCGCCTTAGACACGATCAGCCTCTCCCACACGTCGCCCTGCCTTGTAAAGCGGAAACGGAACAGGACAACGTAAAATTTAAGGGACCTCGCCGAGGTTCGCTCCTCGACTTAGCCCGTTTTATTCCTCGGCGAACAAAACGTACACTATAGGAAGACTCAAACCCGTGTGGAACCGAACAAGTCTCGGCCTCACCTCGCTAACCCAAACGAAGCTACTAACACGGTTATCCTAAGTGTCCCTTCGGGATCTTAATCACTAACCTAACTTGCTAGTGAACGCCTCAACGCGACCCCGTCGAATCTTTCCCAAAAGACTCGATGTTATGACTTGGTGTGCTCTCGAAAATCTTCTCTCAAGACTCTCAATTTCGTGGCTCTCCAAATCTCTCTTGGGCTGGGCGAATAAGGCTCTATTTATAAGCCTAAGCCTCCTTTGAATTGGTAGAAGAGATCCCTAAAAGATCTCCCAAATCTTCCTCCAAGATCTTCCCTAAATTTAGTAAGTATCCAACCAAGATCTTCCTCAAAATAAGGAAAGTATCTTTACCAAATCTAGAGACCAATTCAAACTCCTTGGAAGCTTCTAGGACTCAGCGTGCCGTGCCCGCTTCGTCCGCGCCCCAGCCCGCCGCGCCGCGCGCCCACGCCGCGCGCGTGCCTGCCGCACCCCGGCCTGGCCCGCCTCGCGTGGGCCATGCCCGGCCTAGCTCTCAGCTTGGCCGTCGTCACTCCGGCGCCGCCGCCGACCGCCGCCGTCGTCCGCCGGACCGCCGCGCCGTCTTGACCCGGTCCGACCCGTCTTGACCCGGTCCGACCCGCTTTGACCCAGTCCGACCCGTCTTGACCCGGTCCGACCCGACCGCCGCCGCCGTCCGTCGTCGCCGCTGCCGAACCTCAGCGTTCGCGCCAGCTCACATGTGCGCCCGCCTCCTCGCGTGCGCTGGCCTGCCTAAGTGCCGCGCCTGTGCCGCACTTGTCCGCGCGCGCTGCCCCAGCCTCGCGCGCCAACCTCGCCAAGCCCTGCCGAGAAGTCCCGCACATCCGCGCGTGCCAACTCTCGCACATCCCTGCCGAGAAGTCTCGCCCATTGCCTAAGTCCCGTGCGCGCGGACTCTCGCACACCCTGCCGAGAAGTCCCCGCACGCCCTTAGCCCAACGTGTCCATGGTGCGCGCGCGCTGCCCCCGCAGCCCGCGCATGTGTGCGCGCGCCGCGCCCACAGCCCCGCGCCCGGTGTGGGCGCGCGGCCCGGCCAGGCCGCCTGCCTGGCCGGCCACCGTGGCTGACCTCGCCGGCTCCGGCCGAGTCCCCCGTTACCTCGCCGGCTCCGCCCATACGTCTTGGGTTAACTCGTCCAAGTGTTGTTCCCCTCCAACTCGTGCGCCTTGGACCCGCACATCATCGCTACTTCTATAGCCCGGCCATGAACGGGCTGATGACGTGGCACTCAAGGGTGTAACAATCCTCCCCCCGCCGAGAGAGTCGCCGTCCTCGTCGACACCGTCGTCCCATTGCCGCCCCTTCTTCTCTCGTGCCAGTGCTGTCGCACAACGTCCTCGTCGACGCCGTCTACTCGCTCACCTCCGTCTCCAATACGGATTTGATGGCTCGAAGGATCTATCGCCACCTTCGCTGCCCTCAAGAAGTCTAGTCCCAAGATTAGGTCGAAATCGCCCATCTCGACCACCGTAAGGTCGACCCATCTTCGCCAACCGCCAAGGCTAAGCGCGGCCGCTGCCAAGCCCCTCACTTCGATTGGCTGGGAATTAAAGGTCTCAACCGCCACCTCATGGGAGCGCATGCTAAGTCTGAGATCCTCGATCAGCCGACTTGCCACGAACGTGTGAGTTGCGCCCGTGTCGACAAGCCCGAACACCTCAATCTTGTTAACCCTGCACTTCACAACAAAAGGTTCTTAGAAGGTGTGCACCGAAGAGTAGATATCCGAAGTGGGGCCATCCTCGTGATTTCCCCTTCAGTCGAACCGTCCTCGACTATCACGGCCGCCGCCTGCGTCCGCTTCGGACACTGCCTCGCTCGATGCCCCATCACGCCGCAAACGTAACACGCCCCGCCTTTGGGGTACTGCGTCGCCTCCTCCGTGGGCGCTACCTCCTTTCCCTTCTTGTCCACTCCATTCTTCCTCTTGGTCTCCTTCACCTTCTTGGCCTTCCTGGAAGTGGCCGCCGCGGCCTCAGTCGCCGTGGCTTGCTGCTCGATTGGCCCGATCTCGACAAGCCGCTCCGCCGCAGCGTAAGCCGATGCAAGGTCCTGGACACCCTGCCGATTCAGCTCCATTTGGGCCCATGGCTTGAGCCCGCCAATAAAGGTATAGAGTCGGTCCGTCTCGGACATATCGGTGATGCCCAACATGAGCGAGGCAAACTCGCGCACGTAGTCTCGCGCCGAGACCGTGTGCTTGAGTTTCTTCAGCGCCTCCCTCGTCACCCACGATGTGTTCCCCGGTAGAAACTGGGCCTCCAACTCACGCCTCAAATCAGCCCAAGCCGTAAGCCTTGGCCTATTGGGTTCCGCGTCTTGCGTGAGCCTCGTCCGCCACCACAGCTTCGCGTCGTCCTCGAGATAGTTCAACGCGACATCTACCTTGTCCGCCTCTTGTACTCCCGCCGCTTGGAAATACGCCTCGATGTCGTAGAGAAAGTTTTGTAACTCCCTCGCGTCCCGCACTCCATTGAACATCCGCGGCTCCCTTGCGGATTTACGACCCGTCGGTGCGGCCGGGGCTGCCAAGCCACCCGCCACCAAGGTTCGAAGCGCCGCGTGCTCGGCCTCGATCCTTGCCATCCGCTCCTCCTCTGCCGCCCTTGCTGCCTTGAGCGCGTTAACTTCAGCTACCCACGTCTCAAAGTCGGGTAGGTTCTCTAGGATGGTTTGTAGCTGTCCCACCCTTGTCTCCAGGTCCGTCAGTCGAGCCGCCGTCGATCGACTGCCCTCAGCCATGTCGTGTAATGGCTCTGATACCAACTCTGTTGCGAATCCGACACTTAGACAATTTTTTTCGAAACTGCCCTCGTAATCGCGCCTTCCCAACCGGCTCGCGTCTAAGTCGATCCGCCCCGTGCGTTCCGCCTTAGACACGATCAGCCTCTCCCACACGTCGCCCTGCCTTGTAAAGCGGAAACGGAACAGGACAACGTAAAATTTAAGGGACCTCGCCGAGGTTCGCTCCTCGACTTAGCCCGTTTTATTCCTCGGCGAACAAAACGTACACTATAGAAAGACTCAAATCCGTGTGGAACCGAACAAGTCTCGGCCTCACCTCGCTAACCCAAACGAAGCTACTAACACGGTTATCCTAAGTGTCCCTTCGGAATCTTAATCACTAACCTAACTCGCTAGTGAACGCCTCAACACGACCCCGTCGAATCTTTCCCAAAAGACTCGATGTTATGACTTGGTGTGCTCTCGAAAATCTTCTCTCAAGACTCTCAATTTCGTGGCTCTCCAAATCTCTCTTGGGCTGGGCGAATAAGGCTCTATTTATAAGCCTAAGCCTCCTTTGAATTGGTAGAAGAGATCCCTAAAAGATCTCCCAAATCTTCCTCCAAGATCTTCCCTAAATTTAGTAAGTATCCAACCAAGATCTTCCTCAAAGTAAGGAATGTATCTTTACCAAATCTAGAGACCAATTCAAACTCCTTGGAAGCTTCTAGGACTCAGCGTGCCGTGCCCACTTCGTCCGCGCCCCAGCCCGCCGCGCCGCGCGCCCACGCCGTGCGCGCACCGCGCGCGTGCCTGCCGCACCCCGGCCTGGCCCGCCTCGCGTGGGCCATGCCCAGCCTAGCTCTCAGCTTGGCCGTCGTCACTCCGGCGCCGCCGCCGACCGCCGCCGTCGTCCGCCGGACCGCCGCGCCATCTTGACCCGGTCCGACCCGTCTTGACCCGATCCGACCCGTCTTGACCCGGTCCGACCCGCTTTGACCCAGTCCGACCCGTCTTGACCCGGTCCGACCCGACCGCCGCCGCCGTCCGTCGTCGCCGCTGCCGAACCTCAGCGTTCGCGCCAGCTCACATGTGCGCCCGCCTCCTCGCGTGCGCTGGCCTGCCTAAGTGCCGCGCCTGTGCCGCACTTGTCCGCGCGCGCTGCCCCAGCCTCGCGCGCCAACCTCGCCAAGCCCTGCCGAGAAGTCCCGCACATCCGCGCGTGCCAACTCTCGCACATCCCTGCCGAGAAGTCTCGCCCATTGCCTAAGTCCCGTGCGCGCGGACTCTCGCACACCCTGCCGAGAAGTCCCCGCACGCCCTTAGCCCAACGTGTCCATGGTGCGCGCGCGCTGCCCCCGCAGCCCGTGCATGTGTGCGCGCGCGCCGCGCGCACAGCCCCGCGCCCGGTGTGGGCGCGCGGCCCGGCCAGGCCGCCTGCCTGGCCGGCCACCGTGGCTGACCTCGCCAGCTCCGGCCGAGTCCCCCGTTACCTCGCCGGCTCCGCCCATACGTCTTGGGTTAACTCGTCCAAGTGTTGTTCCCCGCCAACTCGTGCGCCTTGGACCCGCACATCATCGCTACTTCTATAGCCCGGCCATGAACGGGCTGATGACGTGGCACTCAAGGGTGTAACAGTTATTGACCAATGGCAAAGTAAGGGGAAGTAAAAAGAAAAGGAAAAGAGAAAACGAAAAGAAAAAAAAAAAAGAAATGAAAACAGGTATTACTTGTTTATTTTAATAAATAAATAATGTAATCTGACTGTCATCAGAAGTCGAGCTGTCTTCTTCGGTCTTTTTTATTTGGTTTACATTTGAATTCAGGCATGTTCCAAGTTTAAGTTTTAAAGGACTCAATTTCTGTAAAATTTAGAGATAAAGACCTACCTTAAAAAAGTAATATAAAAGTTCTATGAACTGGTATATGATGACTTTTTGTGTTACAAACTTTCAAAATATTGTTATTTCACAACAATGAAGTAGTACTGCAGAAATGAACTGGTATCAGATGATCATTAACTGATACCGGATGATCGTTTTGTGTTACAAAATTTCAACATATTGTTATTTCAGAGTAATGAAGTGGTACTGCAGAAATCGGGTCCTTAAACATAATTTTTTTCCTGACAGGGCCTAATTCCTAAATAAAACTTCTTACGGGGCCTGAAATGAAAAGTCCATTTTTTGTTGTCCTTCAAAATCCTCTCATTAGATTTTGAATTATGCTGTAGCACGAGAATGAATTAAACAAATAGTTCTTAAAAGTTTGTTCTATCCTATTAGTTGAGTATAACTCAATTCCTATCATACGTGACACTTTAATCATTATTCTACTCATATTAGTAAAACAACAAGCAAGTTAGATTAAATGTATGTGCACATGTCAAAATATTATAGGACTTGGATTATACCATATAGGTAAGCCAAAGTCGCTATATTCAGATAATTAAATTATTTTTAACATGAAATGGGTGTGTTATTATATTTTAGTTGACTTTATCTATAAATCTGGATTAACTTTAATAAATAGGATTTAGTGAAGAAAAATTAGAAGTTAGAGTTTCATTATTGCACACCTACCTACCGTGATCAACCACCATGAGCACCGAAGAATAATCTCACGATCTTTTCGCTTTCTCTCAATCTCCGGTGCCGTCATCAGTTCCGTAGACCCTCTCAGATTCGTTGTCACCTTCGTCGCCCTCTCCGACGCGTTGATTTCCAAAAACATTCATCGTCTATTGGGGCGACATACCCACGAGTTTTCAACTGCACATATGTGCGCCAATCCGAGAATACTCATATTCAGAATAAGAATGCCTCTTTTGGTCATATATGCAACAATTTAATTGAAAACATAGTAATAAAATCGAATTTATCAACCCAAAAAAAAACCGAAAAACTTTATTAAGGGGTTATTGCGCCCGAAAAGGAAATAGCCTCATGAAGTTGTTATGAGAAATATATCTTAATGGTCGGGTTCGAATCATGTAACAATCGTTGTTGAATGAAATAAAGTAAGATTTTACCTAACAATCCATATTACTCCAATTCTGCGAGATTTTATGGACTTGACTTGAGCCCTAGCTTGATTAATTAGTGCAAGGTAGTAGGGATGGCAACGGAGCAGGTCTTAAGCTGGTTGGCCAGGACCCATGACCCGCCCTGTTTATTTCTTAATGACCATAGACGCACTCCGCCCCGGCTCAAGAAAAATCCTCTCCGCCTTGCCCTGAAGCCCGGATAAGCCGGGTCTGGCAGGTCAGACCCGGTTGGTTTATTTTTTATTTTTTTAATTTTTTTTAAGTTTCAAATTGATTTATCTTTATATAATTTGTATAATCTATATATATTTCTAGAGAAATTTTATGATGCTCACCTTTATGTGAGCACCATAAAATTTCTCTATATAAATATATAAAATATGTTTATATATTATACATAAATTGATATACTTATATATATATATATTTATATGTATATGTATATAATTTAAAATAAAAATTAATCGGGGCAGGGGTCGGATTTGGGCCGGGTTGAGTTTTTTGAGATCCGTAACCCGCTCCATTACCCGAATAATGAAAAAATACTCGTCTATGGGCGGATTTTGGTGGGTCCGAGTTTGACCCCATTGCCATACCTATTGCAGGGACACCACAAGAAAAGAGAAGACTCTTCCGAATGAGGAGACAAACTCCAAAAAAACGAAAGACACAAGCTCCAATAAGTGGAAATGAAAGAAAAACTAAAAAATTGACTAAAGCGAACATACGATAAAAGAAATAAATAATGAGTCGCACAACCTTCATTGATGGGGAAATGATTTTAGAGATGGTTTTGACTTGCCTATCCAATTAGTATAACCAAACTCCATTTAAAATGTGATAATTGTACTTCTTATATACTATCATACACCATGCTAAAAAAACAATCAACCTAATTACGTGCAACTAAAAGTATATTGTGCCATATGTAAATTATAATGTTGAGTTGGGTTATACTCAATTGAGCAGGGAAGACTAGAAGTTTAAAGAGAAATAGGATAAAAAACAGGTCGAGAAATGCTACAAATTTTGGTTTAATTTCCCTTACCCATATTATGATCAGTGTAATATACCATTCGATTTCTCGTGACATAGTTCACGAATGTCCAGTTTCTGTTCATGTATGTAGCATGCATATGAGTCGAGATTTTGGTCAAATTTCGGTCAAATCAATTTATCAAACCAATTTTCAAGATTTGAGATGACCATAATGATATTTGAGATTGTCATTACTTCGTGCAGGAAAAAAAGCAAACGGGCAGCTACCACCGAATACAGAGATGATTACTGGGACTATTAAATTAAAGGAACATATAGTAAATTTAGAACGACAAAGATAGATATTCAATTCGAATAAGGCAACGAATAATCCAAAATAAATCAGCAGTTTGTTGAAAAAGATTTAAAACAAAACCTTCAATGTTATCCCATGTTGATTAAAACAATGAACGAGGCTAAACTGTAATAAACAAATTAAGCTCCTTGTAATTAACCTAATGAGCCATTAACAACAGGGTACAACATAAGCCAAAAATAAAACCGGCACTGTGTGTCTCTTAAAGCAAGGAAACGGTTCAGCTCTTTGCCAATATATGAGGAAACAGTTAATTGAATAATTATATAGAAAGTTTGCACAAAAACGAGACTAGCCGGTCGGTATTTGCCGTCTCAATAATCATTCAATTTATAAGGTCGCTATTATTTAAACATTGTGGCATGTATTTGTTTTTATCTTTTGTAAATATAGGTAAGGGTAAAATTTCAAGTTTGCGTCACTAACAATGCCGGTCTCAATATTTTTAATAATTGAAAAGACGATCACCAAATTCATGTGTCTGGATAAATTCGTGTCTTCACAAGAGCGATCATTTCCAAGTCAGAATCGTGGTCGACATGTGAGACAGAATTTTCAGAAGTTAGTAATAAATTTTTTGTTGTTATCAATTATATATAACCAACGAAATTTATGAATAGTTACTGTAACGATTATTCTATCCTACCCAATTTGGTGTAATCACTACCAGAAACATACCATCAGACATGAAAAGTAGATACGGAATTCGTTCCGTGTCTAAATTATGAGTATTAGAAACGGATTCTGACACGGATTTGATAAAGAAATAAAAACAGAAATGTTCTCTTTCTGAATCCGTGTCTAAATTATAAATATAGAAACGGATTTGACACAGCTTTTCAAAATAAATTAATATTTTTATTTAGACACGGATTAGAGACAGGAATAAAAACGGAAATGCTCTGTTTCTAAACCCGTTTCTAAATTATGAGACTTATGTACGATTTTGGCAATTTTTATTTCAAATAAAATTAGACACGGATTAGATACGAAAATAAAAACGGAAATATTCTGTTTTTGTATCCTTGTCTAAATAATTAATATGTTGAACCCATACTAATATTTTAAAATATTGGTAAAATAGGTTCTTGCACCAATTGAAGAAAAAAAGTGAAGAATCGAGCTCGAGTTGAGGCCTCTATAGTTGAGGCGTATATGATTGAAGAAGTTTCTACGTTTTGCTCCGCATACTTTGAGCCACATATTCCATCAAAGCTAAACAAAAAACCAAGAAATGATGAAGGAGGTGTGACAAATATAGGTTCTAATCTAGTAATTTCTTCTCATCCGGGACGTTCCCTTGGATCTCGAATTTCAACTAGATACCTTGATGACAATGAGATGAGATTCGCACAAAGATATGTCTTGTTGAATCATGAGAAGATTAATCCATTTCTAATGTAAGTTCTCGAAAATACAATCTTTCTTTTAAGATTTCTATTTACCTGTTATTTGATTCTCACTTTTCACAGGAATATTTTGGTGAAGTGAGAAAAACATATCCCCAAATTTCTAAGAAAGATCTTTACATATTACGTGATAAAGACTTTCCGCAGTGGCTACGTTCTCATGTATGTTGTTAAGTTATTTTATGATATATAATTAAGGATTATAAGGATGCATTTAAGTTTATTTAAGTTTATAAGGATCATTATAAGTTTTTCTGTTGATAGGTTAAAGGGACAAGTGTTGGAGTCGATGATGTTATAAGGAAAATAGCCAATGGTCCTAGTCGGAGAGTTTCATGTTATGAAGGATACTTGTTAGAAGGACTTAATCATTCTTTGGGCTATGGAAATAAATTGGGCCGTTGACAAATTAAAGACCCCAAGCCCATATTCTGGAAGGCTCTACGGATTAAAGTGTAAGGCTGGATAAAATGCAAGGACTGGGATGCAAATTCAGTAGGGTTACATTAAAAAGGGGCAGTATGGTTTTTGAGAGAGAACAACAGAAAGAAAAGTTCTACACGCTGCACCAACTCCATTTTCTCTTCTGCACAATTGTTCTTCATCTTCTCTGGAAATCTCTAATCGGTGTTTTTGGTTGCTGATAGTGAAGAACAGTGAACACGCCTTGTGTATTACTGTATCGTTCCTCTATTACATGTGTTGTTTCATGCTCTGCTTTGTGTATGTGTATCAACTAGAAATGCACTATATGTGTTAAATATAATATAGATCTGTTTTTTTAACATGGTATCAGAGCACTAGATCACTGGATCAGTGTCCGTGGCTAGAAACCCTAGCGCCTTGTCATGAACAAGCTGAAGTGCCATGGAAGTGAAGCCGTTACGGACCAAAGTGGCGAAGGGATCGATGTTAGAAGAGGAGTTCAGTTTAATTGGGGATTGACCAAGGGAGTCAACAGGCTAAAGAATCTGGCATTTGGACTGGCCTTAATTTCGATGATTTGGGCTAATCTGAATTGAGCCCAGTTATATTTACTTTCAGTATTTAATCTATTTGGGACTATGCTTATGAGCCCAATTATCTTAATTAGTAGATATAAACACTAGCATGTACGCTGATGAGGGTATGAAAGATTAAACCTAATTCTCTAATTTCCTCATCTTCATCTCTTCAGATCGTCCTCTGCAATTCTCCTTTCTCAACTCAATCTCTGCTTCTACTTCTCTTTAATCAGCTCCATTTCCATCTATCAAGATACACTGAAAATATATCAAAAATAGCTTAACCATTGCTACATCAATCGTGATCACTACAAATACCATTAGAAAATATATCAGACCATTACAATGGTATCAGAGCTGACGAACCTCGGCCATGGTTGAACACTTTCGCTTCGAGGATCATATGGAAGAGCAAAAGAGGCTGAAGCAGATCGCTGCTCAATCTGCAGACAAGCCCCACGAAGTAATGCCTGAGAGGAACAGTCGAAGAGCCATTTTGGGAGCTCCACCACTACAACATATACTACAGCATACACCCGATACCATTCGTCAAAAGCAAGGAACGTATTTCCCAAGGTTTGATGGATCAAATCCTAGGGAATGGATGCTTAAGTGCGAGCGGTATTTCAATATTACACCAAACATGGCAGATTCGCAAAAGGTAATACTAGCTTCCATGTATTTCGAGGGTAAGGCATTTGCGTGGTACCAGAATATGGCTAACAATCAGATTCAGCTTAGCTGGGAGCAATTCCTAAGCATAGTATCGGCAAGGTTTGAAGACCTTCGGGACGCTAAAGCCTTTAGGGAACTCGAAGCCCTCAAGCACGTCGGCTCGTACTCGGATTATGTCAACGAATTCGAGGACATAATATGGGACATCCCTATGGGTGATGAACTAGACCTCTACGAGGATTATTTCATTTCCCGATTTATCGACGGTCTTAGCCATGAGTTGCAACTTATCCTATCAAAAATGCAACCTAGAAGTCTACATGAGGCAATGGAATTTGGCCAAAATCAGCTGCAAACTCTCGATAGGAAGGTTGAATCTAAAAGCTCAGTAGAGGCTGTTTTTTCATCAATTGAGGCAGAGAACAGGGGCTGCAATCTCCCTTTAGTGGCCTCAATAACACTGCCGAAGTTGCTGACAATTGCGGGAATGGAATCCAGTCACTATGTGGAGCAACACGAAACGCAAGCTGCTGAAGTTGATAACTTCAAAATGCTTAGTATGCATGCTCTTCAAGTGGTAGGTTTATGCAAAAAAGGTTCAGCTGCAGCTGTATTAACTCGAGGACTAAAATATCGACCTTATGATCGAGGAAAATATGCTATAGCTGAAGAATTTAGCTTATTCGTTAAGATAACAGTTCATAAAAATAATTCTCCGGGTTTGAAAAGGCAGCGGGGCACTAACGAAGAACAGCTAAAGGTACCTAATCACACATATGAGAAACAGCTGAAAGGATTTATAGGACTGACAGATGAGAAGAGCTATTGCAAGGGGTCTGTCCATTCACAGCTGTCGGAGGAAAATCTAACCCCAGCCCAACATAGAATGAATTGTGAGGCAGACCTAACAATTGGGTGGTCCAAACAGACAGAGCTATTGAGGGTTCTATTTCTAGCGCAACACAAACGGAATTTAGAGAAAAGTGACATGTACCTCAAGCATCAATCCCTTCAGCAGCGCTCGAAGACTCTGTCAGTAAGTTTGGGATCCTCGTCGAGGCACCTTGGACTTTTCGCTGTAGCAGACTGTCTGAACCTTCCTCTTGAAGTCAAGATTCGCCCCACCTTCAATGTTCTCCTATGGAAGAAGGCCGTGAACCCTAGAGCGAATTGCTCGCCCTCATTACCTGCAATCAGTGAGAAGAATGATTTATTCATGGTACTTACTCAAATCTCAGACATGAGGGGATTGGTGCAAAAGAAAGAGAACATATCTCAGCTGTTGAAGAGGGTCTTGAGCCGTAGGTTAACAAGTTCGTCTTCGCCGCCTGTAACGGATGAAAAAGGGAATTACGGTGACACAGACTCTAATAATTGGTAAAGGGGCTGCCTTTAGAGGTGGTCTAACTGCACCTCGGCTGCTCGTACATAGGTCGAATGGAGATCCACCTCTTGCGCCACCTGAAATGGATAGAGAAGAGAACTTCATGGCTGTACCTTCCCAGATCTTAGATAAAGGGATGATTTTGAGAAGGAATAAGCCCATACCTCTGTTGTTTGCCCAATGGTCGACGGGTGGTGTTGAAGATACCGTATGGGAAGACGAAAAACATATGCAATCCAAGTCTTCGAAACAAGATCCTTGGGGACAAGGATCTCTTCTACCCCGGGGTATTGTCATGAACAAGCTGAAGTGCCATGGAAGTGAAGCTGTTACGGACCAAAGTGGCGAAGGGATCGATGTTAGAAGAGGAGTTCAGTTTAATTGGGGATTGACCAAGGGAGTCAACAGGCTAAAGAATCTGGCATTTGGACTGGCCTTAATTTCGATGATTTGGGCTAATCTGAATTGAGCCCAGTTATATTTACTTTCAGTATTTAATCTATTTGGGACTATGCTTATGAGCCCAATTATCTTAATTAGTAGATATAAACACTAGCATGTACGCTGATGAGGGTATGAAAGATTAAACCTAATTCTCTAATTTCCTCATCTTCATCTCTTCAGATCGTCCTCTGCAATTCTCCTTTCTCAACTCAATCTCTGCTTCTACTTCTCTTTAATCAGCTCCATTTCCATCTATCAAGATACACTGAAAATATATCAAAAATAGCTTAACCATTGCTACATCAATCGTGATCACTACAAATACCATTAGAAAATATATCAGACCATTACACGCCTATTAAGATCTCAACTACTAGTTTTCTGGTTGTGTTTTTTTAGATTTGATGTTTTAAAGCCTACTGCTATATTTGCGGCTAAAACGTTTCTATCGATCTCGTATTCAGCTTTGCTTGTTGACGAAATTGCAAAGTTATCAAGTTGTAGTTTTCCTTTGTGTTCCCTTTCTAGGTGCAACTCGTATAGATCTGCTGTGTTTATAACCAGATTTGGAAGTTTGTGATGATTTTACATATACTGGGGCCTTTGTGTACAAATCTTAGTGTGCGAAGCTTTTTTATGTCCTTGACATTTATACTACTTAATATTGTCCGATCTCAAGCTTGTTTGATATCTAATAATTCCTATATATCTCTGGCAGATTCTTCAAGATCCAGGATTAAAAGATTCTGCTTGCTTCCGCGCTGCTAAAAACAACACTTCGCTGTCATCAAATATCAGTCCAATTGATTTTTGGTGATATCACTCTTACCTTATCTCCTTGTAGTTACACCGCTGCGTTCGTTCTGAACTTTCAGTGTCTATTAATATATGTTTTAATATGGCATCCATATCTGACTCTCAGCATGTTAGTACTGTCACTGCGATTACTAAGAAGAGTCCTTTATTTCTAAATCCTTCGGACCTAGCAGTGACAAATATAACTAATATTAGTCTTACTGGGTCTGAAAACTATGCTAGCTGGTCGAATTCCATTCTGCTTGTTCTTACCAGTAAAAATAAATCAGAGTTTATATTAGGGACATTAGCAAAGCCTACTGATCAAGATTCAGGCGTAGAATGGGAAAGGTGCAATGCGATTGTTTTATCATGGCTTTTAAACTCATTGTCCCCTGAGCTTAGAAATAGGTTCACTTACGCCAAACATGCTTCTAAAGTTTGGGAATCACTTGAAAAGTCTTTTAGAAAAGTAGATGGATCTAGGAAGTATTCCTTAAAACAACAAATTGCTAGTGCCCGCCAGGAAATGACTCTGTCTCTATGTACTACTCTAAGCTACAGCATTTATGGGATGAATTCGATGCACTTGTATGTAGTAAACCATGTTTATGTAATGCATCCGTACATAACTCTAAGATAGAAAATGAATCTAGGCTTATTGAATTTCTCATGGGTTTAAATGAATCATATCATATAGTTAGAAGCAATATTCTTATGTGCGATCCACTTCCTGATGTTATGCATGCGTTTAATATTATATGTAGGGAAGAATCACACCGTAATACTGCTCTTCATGTTGATAATTCTGCTCTTGTGTTTTTAAATAAATCTGTAAACAAAATTAACAATCCTAATCTTCTTTGCAAGCATTGCGGTGGTAGAGGTCATTTGATTGAGAAATGTTTTAAGTTGATAGGATTTCCTGATTGGGTAAATGCAAATAATGGAAATGCTAAAAATTTCAAACCTAATAAGAAAAATAATTGGAATAGAAATCAAATCAGATCCACTAATCAAGTGGAAGCGGATGTTTCTGTTTCAAATTTTGTTGTTCCTAATCTTTCCATGGAACAGTACAGCAAGTTGTTAAGATTGCTGGACTGCTCCAACTCACAAGCTGTCAACCAAGATGTTATGTCAGGTGTTTGTATTAATTCGTTTACAAGAAATTTCAAAAATGGTTGGATAATAGATTCTGGTGCTACTGATCATGTTGTTTGCTGCTCTGACTCTTTGGAAAATGTGTCTGAAATTACTAGAAAGCGCTTAAAAATTAGACTTCCGAATGGAGAAGAAATTCCTGTTAGATACATGGGGCAGATGACTTTATTTGATGGTTTAATACTTAAAGAAGTTTTAGTAGTACCTGCTTTTCGCTGCAATCTAATGTCTGTGTCTCGACTCATATACGACAATAATTGTAACGTTACATTTAAGGATTCTGTTTGTCTATTTCAGGACCCACAAACAAGAAGGTTGCTGGGGACTGGTAATCTCATAGAAGGTCTTTATTTCATTAAAAACTGTTCAGATTCAGCAGGTAATCATTCTAAACTCGTATATAATGCATCTTCTACTTTATGGCACGAAAGGTTGGGTCACCCTTCTGAACATGTTTTAAAAACCTTATGTCATGATTTAAAGTGCACATATTTTAAAACTTCTCTTCCTTGTGATGCTTGTCATAAAACAAAACAACTAGAGAATCATTTCCTTTAAGCTATTCTAAAACTGAAGTTGTTTTTGACTTGATACATTTGGATATTTGGGGTCCTTTCAAGGTACAGAATGATGAAAAAAGGTATTTTTTAACTATTGTAGATGATTTCTCTAGAGGTTGTTGGGTATACTTTCAAAATTCAAAATCTGAAACTTTTAATAATTTTAAAATTTTTTTGAGACTAGTTAAAAATCAGTTTTCAAAAAGAGTCAAAATAATCAGAACTGATAATGGTACTGATTTTTTAAATTCTGACTTTATTAATTTTACTGCAAAAAAGGGTTTATTACATCAAACTAGTTGTCCATACACCCAACAACAAAATGGTATTGTTGAACGGAAGCACCGTCATTTATTAAATATTGCTAGAGCGTTATATTTTCAATCTGGAGCTCCTTTGGAGTTCTGGAAAGAATGTATAACAACAAGCGTATATTTAATAAATCGGACTCCATCACATGTCTTGAATAATAAAACGCCTTTTGAAATACTTTTCAACTGCAAACCTGTATATGATCATTTAAAGGTATTTGGTTGTCTTTGTTATGCAACGAATTTAACTAAAGAAAATATGTTTGATCAGCGAGCAATAAAATCAGTGATGCTTGGGTACTTCGAAAATAAAAAAGCTTATAAATTGTATGATTTAGAAAATAAAAAAATTTTTTCCTCTAGGGATGTCAAATTATATGAGACTGTTTTTCCATCTAAACAAAATAAAATCTTCTCTAAAATATTTTTGAAGAACAGGATGATTTAATTTCTTCCGATACTAACATGCCAAGTTTTGGGGTCGATGATGAGACTGATTCTTCTGTCCCTGCGGAATTGGAAAGTTCCCAAGCGGAATTTATGGGAACAAACAGTGGATCTGAGACCTCAAACCAACGCGAATTTTTTGGTCCAGAATCAGGAGGTTCAGATGATGCGCCTCAAACACTTGATAACAGCATCGGCAGTGAAGAAAATACTCTTGGCAGACCAAGAGATCGGTAAAATTTCCTTCCCATCTTAAAGACTATGTCTGTGATATCTCTAAGTGTTCAACTAAGCATCCATTACATGAATATGTGAATTACTCTGCTCTGAATATAAATGATAGAGTATATATAAACAATATTGATAATGTATGCTCTGATCTGCCTTGTTCAATAGATGATGCTATGAAAAATAAAAATTAGAAACTAGCCATGGATGCTGAAATGCTTGCGTTAGAATAGAATAATACATGGGAAATTGTGAATTTGCCTGAAAATAGAATATCAATAGGTTGTAAATGGGTATTTAAAAATAAATACAATTCAGACGGATCTATAGAAAGATATAAGGCCCGTTTAGTTGCTAAGGGTTTTAATCAAAAAGAAGGAATTGATTTTCAAGAAACGTTTGCGCCTGTAGTGAAGATGGTGACTGTGCGTGTTCTTTTGTCTGTTGCTGTTAATTACGATTGGGATGTCTTTCAACTTGATATAAATAATGCTTTTTTACATGGTGATTTAACTGAGGAGGTGTATATGAATTTACCTTAAGGGTATTTTTGATAGATCAGATTCTCGTGTTTGCAAGCTGAAAAAATCTTTGTATGGGCTGAAGCAGGCCCCAAGAAAATGGAATGAGAAACTAACAACATTTTTAATTGAAAATGTATATGTTCAAAGTTTGCATGATTATTCCCTGTTTTCCAAAATCGTTGGTCAAAATTGTGTGCATTTGTTAGCTTATGTTGATGATATTATTATTAGTGGAAATAATTTGTGTGAAATTGATAATATTAGGAAGAAGTTGAATAATACGTTTGGTATTAAGGATTTGGGAAAGTTAAAGTATTTTTTAGGTATAGAAGTTATAAGGAATTCTGATTCTTTTGTTCTACATCAAAGAAAATATGCTTTGGAACTTCTTGACGAATTTGGTATGATAGGATGTAAGCCCAAGTTTACGCCAATGCAGCAACATTTGAAATTGCAGTGTGAAACTAATTCTGTTGATAAGCCATATGAAGATGTGACCAATTTTCAAAGATTGCTTGGTAGATTAATATATTTATGCAATACTAGGATTGATATATCATTTGCTGTGCATTCACTTAGTCGTTTTATGCATTCACATATGCAATCTCACTTTTCTGCTGCATGTAGAATTTTAAAAAACCTAAAGCAAAGTCCAGGTTGTGGTATTTCTATTTCAAAGTCTGAAAGCTTTAAAATAAATGCACATTGTGATTCTGACTGGGCTTCATGCCCAATTACTAGAAAGTCTGTTACAGGTTTTTGTATTTTCTTAGGAAACTCTTTGTTATCATGGAAAAGTAAGAAACAAAATACTGTTTCTAAATCATCAGCTGAGGCTGAGTACAGGGCACCAGACTAGTTGTGAGATTGTTTGGATTCTTGGGTTGTTTAAGGATTTTCAAATAAATAATATTACTCCTGTTAATTTGTTTTGTGATAATAAGGCTGCGTTACAGATAGCTGAAAACCCAGTTTTTCATGAAGGAACCAAACATATAGAAATAGATTGTCATCTTATTCGCCAGCACATCTCTAATAATATTATTTCTACACAGTTCGTTACTTCTAATGATCAATTAGCTGATATTCTAACTAAAGCTCTTGGAAAAGAAGCACATTCATCCTTTTGCAGGAAGTTAGGACTAATTGATCTTTTTCCGCCCAAAGACTTGAGGATGGGTGTTAAAAGGACTTAATCATTCTTTGGGCTCTGGAAATAAATTGGGCCGTTGACAAATTAAAGACCCCAAGCCCATATTCTGGAAGGCTCTACGGATTAAAGTGTAAGGCGGGATAAGATGCAAGGACTGGGATGCAAATTCAGTAGGGTTACGTTAAAAAGGGGCAGTAGGGTTTTTGAGAGAGAACAACAGAAAGAAAAGTTCTACACGCTGCACCAACTCCATTTTCTCTTCTGCACAATTGTTCTTCATGTTCTCTGGAAATCTCTAATCGGTGTTTTTGGTTGCTGATAGTGAAGAACAGTGAACACGCCTTGTGTATTACTGTATCGTTCCTCTATTACATGTGTTGTTTCATGCTCTGCTTTGTGTATGTGTATCAACTAGAAGTTGTCTTTGCACTATATGTGTTAAATATAATATAGATCTGTTTTTTTAACAATACTTCGTCAATGGATTTAAATTTCACACTATGGATTATGGAAATTCGGAAGCAACAGCAAACTATGGAGTATGTGTGTTAGGAAGTAGTTATGTGGATGAAGTGGATTACTATGGTCTTTTAGAAGAAGTCATAGGGCTGGAATACTATGGATTGAAGGGTGAGATTGTCTTGTTCGTCAGTGGTATGATACAACTGGGAATGGGCTTAGAGTTCATAGCTCTGGTCTCGTGGAAATTAACCACAAGCTTAAATTGCATACCGATGATCCATTTCTACTAGCTTCTCAAGCTCGTCAAGTATATTACACAAAGTTTCCAAGTAAAAGACGTGAAAGACATGATTGGTGGGCAGTATGCAAAGTTAAAGCTATAGGAAAGTTTGACATCCCCTTAGTTGAGGGAAACGAAGAGACTACCCAACCAGTGACTGACTTCGCATTTCAAGAAGTAGAGACCGATGCCCCACATGCCATTTCTTCAAAGAATGATGATATCCATATCACTTCAGATAATATAGTTGAAGAATTAGATGCAATTGAGATTGAAAACCTTCAATCTGCTATTAATTTCAACGAGGTCCATCTAGAAATGGAGGAGCAAGATGTGAATGTAGATATTGAAGACTTTGATTCAGACGAGATGAACATCACGAAGATGAATATGATAGCAGTGATACTAATTCGGACTTTGATGTTTAAGTTATCTATTGAAGTTTTACCAAACTTTGTAATCTTGCGAGTATATTTGTCAAATGATATTACCTTTATGATATTTGTAATTTTTGTATGTGCAAGTGTGATATTTTAATTGAGATAACATTTTTTGTTCTACTGTCTATATTAGAAAGGATGGTGGTAACAAGAGGAGGAAGACATCGAGGAGCGAAGAGAGTACGTGGTCGTGGTCGTGGTCGTGCGCAAAGTACTCCATTGCAGGTTACGAGCATAACATTTTAACAATATTATTTATTTGTTAGTGATATTTCATAGCATTTTTAATTATTATAGGTTGGGCAGATTGAGCAAACACAAGCAAGTAGTCGTGCTCGCACAGTTGTTAATCATACGAATGAAGTGCGACCGGGACAAAGTACTTCATCACATGCACCGAAGTTGCAATGTTTACACGACATGGAGGTTTGATGAAGTTGTAATAGTGTTCTTATTATTTTTTTGTCTCACAATTTTTTGTAACTTTTATAGATTGAGCAAACACAAACTAGCAGTCATTCTCGATCAGTTAATCGAACAAATGAGGTGCCTTTAGAACTTAGTACTTCATCACATGTGTCGAAGAGGAGGCATGTTGAAGAGATTGAGGTATGATGATATTTCTCTTATGATGTTTGAATTTGTATGGGTTGACTGTTAAATTGTTGTAGGTTGAGAAAACACAATCTGAAGATGCATCTGATAACGAAACTCATGAAGAAAGTGAGATAAGATGAAGGGGTCCAAACCTTGGGACACGGGTTCCGTCAACGCCACAGGGTCCCATGTTGATAACGGTAGCTCACGGCATGTAACTTCTTACTTTTTGGATAAGATGGTTTTTGCGTCTTTTTTTGGTACATTCAATGCTTTGTGTATAGTTGAATTTTATTTCAACAACACTTACATATTTAATATATTTGTGTGTTTTAGGTTTATTGAACCATGCGTTGTCAGAAATATCTCGATTGACATCAAAGACATGTACAAGGAGCCATACACTAGTTTTCGCAACATGCCACGACAAATTCATGATGATCTTTGGGATAATTTTAAGGTGATTAAAGAAAGTTTGATATATCTTACTTGATTTTAGTGCTTTTACCTATATTTTTAACTAATGTTGTGAATTTGCAGAAGAGGTATCGATGGGATAACATGTCAGAATTGGAGATGAAAAAAATTTGAAAAGAGAATGCAAGTGATCGATTTAGAGATATAATATGCAAAGCTAAACATGAAGCATTGAAAAAGGCCTCCATAGAGGTAGGTCGGATACCTACTAAGTTAGACATGAAGGATAGGGGTCCAAGATGGATGGGAAATGATGTCTGGAATAACATGGTTGAAAATCGATGGAGCTCTATTGAGTATCTACAAATGTGTGAGAAAGCAAGAAAAAATCGCATGACTATGAAGCACAGATCGATAACAAAACACACATGCGAATCGATTCCACGAGAAGCACATAGGCATAAAATGGTGATGCTTGTTTGATATTTTTATCAATACATATGGTTTTACTTTTATAACTTCATATCATTGCATGAAAGCTGGTTTACAAGATACACTTGTATGAATAATTGAATGTTTTATTATGTAGTTGATCTCATTTTACTTGGCTAGTTAACGAGAACGTTGGTGCATTTGGTTTGTTTATTTCTTGATTATAGGAGAAAGAATTCAAGAGAAGCGTTGATGATTTCGAGCTTTTCGAGCGCTTGCATAAAACTAACAAAGGAACTGGAGAGTTTGTCGATGGTAAATCAAAGAAAATGAGTGTAAGTATTTCTTCATTAATCTTTTGGATCATTTCATTAACAGTACAAATAATTGCATCACTTTCATCTCTTTAGGAAGAGTACAGAGAAAAAACAGGTTACGATGACCATTCTAGTGAGCATTCATTCGATATATCATCATGGTGCAGTATCACTGGAGGTCCGTCTAAAGGGCTTCTTTGTGGGGTAGGACGTTGTCATTCTTCGGACTCACGGTCATTCACGGATTCTCAAGCAGATAGGATTGACGAACTATCGAAAGAGATGGATGATAGATTTAAGAGATTTGAAGAAGATTGTAGAAAGAGAGAATTGTTTCTATCGAGAGAAGAACAACTTCTTCATGCCCTCGAAGACTCTAAGAAGCGTGAAGAAAAGCTTGAATTGGTGATAAGAGATTTGCTTCGAGGTGTTGGACTTCCAAATCATAAATATCCAAGTAGTTCTGGAAAAAAATGAACTTCTTGATAGATATTTTAGGTTAGATTTGTGGTTTTTGATGACATAACAATATTTTTGGTGAATTGTAGTCTTACATGCATGTGAGATTGTGTTGCAACTTATGTGAGTATGTGGGATTCATATTTGAGCAATTCATTAGTTACATAAATTCGATTTAGAAACAGAAATATCCGTGTCTGATTTTGATATTATTCTTCATTATTAGACACGGATTTGAGATGGAATTCTCTGTGACAAAATTTATTTTAGAAAAGGAATCGTATCCGTGTCCAATATGCCACGAGAGCAATACCTACAGATTCAGACACAGATAATTCTGTGTCTAATGTATCAGTTGAAACGGAATTTTAGTTTTAGACACAGAAATTTCCGTGTCTAATACTGTATTTTCTAGTAGTGAATGCAACTTATAGCATAATTTGACATATAAGACTTTTACCAATACCCTACCCAGGTAGGTGTTGTAAAATGGAAAAATATAAAAATAAAAGAGACATCGGGAATTTACGTGGAAGACCCCAAACTCGGGGTGAAAAACCACGGGCAAGGTAAGGATATTTTACTGTGGGTAATTTAGGAGTTACAACACTCTACTGTAAGGAGAAAACTAGCTCTATCTCTTTTACAATAGGAGACTCACAAACTCTCTAAATATTTTCCTCGCAACACTTATTTAACTAATATAAGAAGAAGTTATTATTTTCGATGATATACAATGACTTATAGCTAGCCTATTTATAGCTGAAGGTTTTAGGCTCGGACGAATCTGAATTAGCCGTGTATCTGGACACGTGGAATAATCAGAACTCGGACGAATCAGAATCAGCCGCGTAGCTATACACATGGACGAACCAGAATCAGCCGTGTAGCTATATACGTGGACGAACAGAACCAGCCACTTAGCTACTAAGTGGCCAAATAGAAAAATTACAACAGTAGGTACACCAATAATCCCGCTTAAAGTTATACATTGTGTCATATGTCAAATTATAATTGAACTTGGCTTATACTTAAGTAGGTTGGTAAGTTGTCTTCCTTAACAAGGGATATAATTAGAAAAATAAGTTATTGAGTCACATGCATGGATGCACTTAAGGTGCATGGGCTAGACGTTGCCAATCAAATGCAATCTCTTTCACTTGTTTTTTTTTTTTCTTATTTCGGGACTCTGAGTATGCCTATTCGAAGGATGAGATTAATTCCTAGGTCATATGAAGATGTCTTACTCCCACCCAACATCGAAATTTAGGATCTCTATATCTAGTGGATCCTAACTTGAGATACTTACACTTCAAAAGAATATGAGGCATAATTACTAGTTCATGCCCTTGGGCCGATCTCTTTCACTTCACTAAACAATTTTTTATGAATTGGATGTATCCCATTACAACTCACGACACATGCTACCTTGTTTGGTCACAACCATGACTAAGTTAATTTGTTAAATCGAGTTATATAAAACGGGCTTTTAGAATTCAGGCCCCCATAAGATTCATTTAGGTTTCAGGCCCCTGTCAGAAAATCCATAGTGTTAAAGACCCGATTTCTGCAGTACCACTTCATTGTTTTGCAGTACCACATCATTGTTCTGCAGTAGCACTTTATTGTTCTGCAGTACCACTTCATTGTTCAACAGTACTACTTCATTGTTTTAATACCACTTCATTGTTATGCAGTACCACTTCATTTTCTGAAATAACACAAAACGATCATCCGATACCAGTTCATATACACTTTATAACACCTGTGCAAATCTAGGTCCTTATCTCTAAATTTTATAAAATTTGGGTCCTTAAAACTATGAATTTTTTGACAGGGGTCTGAAACCTATTTTAAAACATGTTTTGGGGCCTGACACGTAATTACACCTTATATAAATTGGTAGGTAATGATGGGTCAGACGTAAGTAGTGCTGTCAATTTGGCGGGACGGGTCGCGGGCCTGTCCCCAGGCCCGACCACTTAAAAAAGGACATTATTAATTTTAATTTTAAAATTTTTTAATTTATTAAGAAATGTTTATTAATTATGGTATTTATTAAAAAGTTAAGTCTAAACATGTCATTAATTAATTATGTATTTATTAATAAATATGACATTAATTAGATATAATTAATAATTTATCTAAGTAATTTACTATTTATCTTCTATATAATATATATTATATAATATATATAGTGTCCGTTTAGTAGGCTAGATAACGCTGGTTAAAGGTTTTTTTTATCCAATACAAACCTATTCACTTGGTAAGTGGGTTAATATTAGAAGCCCGCTATTATTTAAAAGTCCGTTATAATAAACAGCAGAATCCACGATAACTTAACCCACACAATGAGGTCAGATAACTTTAGCAAGTTGATAAACGTATTTCAATGCGTTTATCATAGTATTTAATTGGGATATAATAGAGCTCTAGCAATCATTTTATGCGTTTATTCGCCATATTTACACTTATTCTTATATTGAAGGAGCTTAGGACGAGTTTCGGGCGAAAAGGAGCGAAAACGAGGCAAAACGGCGCAAAGATGAAGAACACTGTCAGGTGTCACGGCCGTGACACCCCTCGCACCAGGCCGTGACATCGAGCAGAACGCAAGCTAAGTATCACTGGCAAACGTCACGGCCGTGACGAGCTATGCAAGAGGCCGTGACATTGGGCAGAGAGTTGAAGCAAAGATGGTCACGGCCGTGACACCCTATGTACTTGGCCGTGACACATGGCAGAAAGTGACGAGACGCGAGGCGCTGATGTCACGGCTGTGACGGCCCATGTCCCAGGCCGTGACCGTTACGAGAATCAGTATAAAAAGCCCAAATTCGACCCAGAAAAGGACACTTACCAGAGATCAACCCTAAATTCTCCAGAGACGAAAAAAGAGCGAAAAGAACAGGAAATCCCGTCCCGGAGCGCAAGAGACGGACCAACGAAGAATTCACGCCAAATTAAACGAAGAGCGAAGATCCTTCCACGAGACCACCCCAGATTCATCAGTAGGAAAGATCATGAGTTCTTCGCCTTTATCTATTAATTCTTCCGTTGTTTTTCCTTCAATCATGAGTAGCTAAATCCCTTTTGTGTTTGGGATTAGATGAACGCTAGGATATTTCGTAGTAAAGACATATAATTATCGTGACTCTGTATTTTGACTATTTATCGTTCTATGAATTTGTTTCGTTGCTTTAATATGTCTATGTGTTAAAGTGATCATGTGGAAAAACGTTTAGGGCGACAGCTAAACAACGTTTAGGCCGTTCGTAGAAGATAGGATTCGAGTATAGGGCGAAAGCAAATACTCGATCCTCGCCGTTAGTAATTACTGAATTTTAGATCCCCGTGAGCGTTTAGGGCGACAGCAAACTCGCGAGCGGGTAGGAAATTACTGCGATCTAGTCAGAATCACGTAGGAACGATTTTATTGTCTTAGCCAATAGTACCTAGCGCGATTCGAACCCCGATCACATCTTTATTATCTAAAGGCTCTCTTATCAGTTTAGACGTGTTCTTTGAATCTCTCGTTGATTTAGGGGTAATCTGTTAGGATAGTTCGTACAAAAATCTGCGCACTTTATTTATGCTAGATATCGAGTCGATAGATTAATACTAGTAGTCAATTTTATTCCTCGTGTTCGATACTCGTATACTCACTTTACTGCACTACACACGATTGGTCCACTGCCTATCGCACGTTGGTGATAGTAATTAGGTATTCGTTTTATATTATCACTTGTCGCACTTGCAAATCATATTAGTACACCACGTGTCGATCACAAGCCAAGATAAAAATCGTCAAATTTCAAAAGAATACCCCTACCATATAATGAAACCCTACCCAAAAGACTGAACTGAAGTGCAATTTATCCGCCTTGCTGCTTTCGTTCTCCGCCGCCTTAGACGACGCGGCCGCAGCCGATTTTCCTCTTCTCTTAGCCGCGGCCGCTGCCTTTAGATAATTGATTTGGATCACTTTTGGGCACGCGTTATTTTCTATTTCAATAGATCGAGGGTGCACTGTCGATTATAGGTGGAAGTTTATCTTCTCCCTGTCGCTTGATTTACATCCAGCAACATTCGGATCTGTTTGTCATGTGTTGGAGATATGTGGTTAATCCATTTTAGCCTGCTTCACCGGCCGCCTTTCACAACAGTGACTTTGCAGATGTTTCTTTTACCATCAATTTTCTGTGTTTTGTTATTGCGTGGGCGCTGTTTATATTTTACTGTTTAATGGTTCATATTTGTTATTATTAACATCCGAAGTATCAGATGTTGGGTTAAAATTAGTTATGTTCCGTTTCAGAGGCGGGATGGACATTAACTTCAATGGAGAAGTGAAACGGTTTCTGATCTTACAATCATTTATACAACAAACTATTTTCTTGCTGCTCCTACCTTCGATCTAAGTAGACGCCTGAAGGATAGAATTGTTCAAAAGAGGAGCATCGATAAAGTATAGTTTGATCGGGAAGATGCCAAACAGATACTTAACCTCGAGGAATTAGTCTCTATGTCCGATGTAACATGCCACGATCATCTAAGAATGAACCGCAAAACCTTTGAATCACTTGTGGTTCTTCTACGGAATGTTAGTGGTCTTAAGGAATATACTATATACAACTATGAGGGATAAGGTGGCGAAGGTTTTTGTAATTATATCGCATAATACCAAAATGGGGTTGTGCAAAAAACCTTTATAAAGTCAGGGGCGTCTATCTCTAAGTATTTTCATGAGGTATTAAATGCCATTTTGAAATTACATCGTCTGCTTATTGTGCCACCTGAACCAATAACTGAAGATAATACCGACTATAGGTGGAAACATTTTAACGTATTTATGTTTGACCTAAATTTATATTGAATCACTGGAAATTATTCCATTTCTTATAACTCCGTATAGGGATGTCTTGGAGCGTTAAATGGTACACATATAAAGGTAATTGTGCATGAATTAGAGAAACCTAGATATTGTAATCGGAAGGGCGATGTTACGATCAACGTACTTGGTGCATGTGACCCAAATATGATCTTTACCTATGTTTTATGTGGTTGGGAAGGATTTGCGGCAGACGGTAGAGTTCTACAGGATGCAATTTCTAGGAGATTTGGACTAAAGGTTCCAAAAGGTACATTGTCAGTGAGCAAAAAATGAATGAATTATCAAAGTTATACTAATACTATTTATTTGTTTCTCAACAGAGAATTACTACTTGTGCGATAGTAGGTTTATGAATGCAAGATGGTGATCGTAGAGGAGTAAGGTATCGCCTAGACAATTTCGGACACGGCCGAAACTCACCACAAAATCCAAAAGAGTATTTCAACATGATTCACAATAGAGTTAGAAATGTGATCGAACGTTGCTTCGGCTTATTGAAAAAATGTTGGGCGATACTACAATCACCATCTTACTTTCCAATTGTAATCCAAAACCGAATCGTGATGGAATGCTGAATACTCACAATTTTATTCGTTCGGAGATGCCAGAAGATCCCTTAGATGAAGAAGCCGGAACGATCATGGGAAAATATTGAAATTGTAAACGAAGAGATAGATGGCGAGGATAACATAAGCAGCTCAGATACTTCAGTCGAATGGGAAATTGGAGGAATATGTTAGCTAGTACTACTTTTAATCAGTGGACACATAGTGGTTTGCCCTGAGTTAAATGTTTGTGATGTTGTACTTGGTAGTTGTTGATCAGTGTTGAAGTCTAAGCTTACTTCTTGTTTATGCCATCTCATCATGGATTTAATATTTTTATTAAAGTTTTTCTTTTATGCTGCTTCTTGATTCGTTGTTTTCGAGGTTTCTATATGGTGCATTGTCTTCTTCATTAAACTTCATGTAACGTATTAATGTTTCATATCTATGTCTATTTCAGGATCTGATGGATAAGAAAATGGATAGGAGCATTAGGACAAATACATCTGCAACAGAATGAAATAGTCGTCGTGTGTGGAATCAACAAGAGGAATTGACACTCCTTAATGCAATGGAGATAGTCGCAAGTGGTTGGAGACAGGAAAATGGCTTTAAGGCTGGGTATTTAAAGATCTTAGAAGCAAGAATCATACACATATTTCCCGGTACCGACATACGTGCTACACCGCACATAACTTCTTGATTGCAAAGTTGGAAAAATGTTATTATAGCCTAGCCACCATGTTGAGTAACCGGAATAGGGTGGAATGATTCGAAAAAGATGATTGATGTATTCAAAGACCAATGTTAGGATGAATACGTTAGGGTATGTACTTCACACTAAAATCCTTTTTGCATATGTACGTTTATCGTCCTTCTTTGGTCATACACATTACTATATTTTTCCCATCCAGAAATACCCTTTCGCTAAGTCAATGCGCCACAAATCGTGGCCGTACTACGATCATTGGGTGGAAATTTGTGGAAAAAGCCGTGCAACAGGCGAGTACGCTGAGGACATCGAAGGCGTATTACGAAGTAGCAATGGATTAAACAGCATAGACGGTTCCTTCATGCCTTCCGAACATGAAAATATGTCATCGAATAACGAATTCGTGCAAAACTCTGAAAGGGAGCGGGGACCACCTCAAAGCGTGGACGTGGGAGAAAAAGAAAATGAGGGAAACTGATCAAGAACTGGCGAACATCATTGGTAAAGTATTGCGCTGAAACTAGTGCAACACTTCAACGCCTCGTGTTAATGGACGAAGTCGAAAACGATGTCATTCTAAAGAAGTATCATGCCTTCGAACAAATCAACGCAATTGATGGGCTAACTCCAAATCAAAACTACTAATTTCAATGTTTCTCGTGAATCACTCGATGAGTTGAGGTTATTTAACAGTCTTCCCAGCGATATGAAATATCATGTGATGGTTTGGACTTGTTCATTATTTTGTTTGAAGCTTGGCTTCTAAACATTGCTACCTACTTATTATTTTTTGGCTGTTGATGGTTAGTATTGTATGTGATTTTAGGTTTTTAGTGTCATTCCCGCACATTTAAGTCGTGTGATGTTAGTTTTAGATGATTTTGTAATTGGATGATTATTGATGCATGTGCTGCTGGTATGAGATGTCATTGCATCATGTTATGGTTTTCTGTTTTTATGGTTTTTTGTATTTTTTAACTGTAAAACATTAGCAACAAGTTGCTAGACTTATCAGTCCATTACCAAAATATAAGCCTAGCATTTCGACGTAGCATACAACATACAAAGCAGCATATCACCTACTTATCAATCCATTACCAAAACACTACGGGATGCGTTTCAACCTAGCATACAACATACAAAGCAGCATATCACCTACTTATCAATCCATCACCAAAACACTACGGGATGCATTTCAACCTAGCATACAACATACAAAGCAGCATATCACCTACTTAGTAATCCATTACACACCAGCATATAGCATCCGTAGAACACAATAACTGAAAAAGAACCTACAAAACACATAAAAAAACCGACTACATGGGAAAATATCATGAGACCTTTCGAGCAATATTATATGTTAGTGCTCTCACGGTCACTAGCTTGACCTTTGAATTCAACCTTGAGCTTCTTTTTTGGCGGCTTGCCATATGGAAGGTAGATGAAAATGGAGATGTCGCTTTGTCACTAGCACATTCTTCCGTATGAGCATCATCGTCACTGCTAATGACTATGACATCAACTGGCTTCGGGACGCTGAAAATATTAGCAATATTTTCCCAGGGTTTTTCACCTTCGAACACATATACCTATGCTAGCGATTCATCTCTACACGGAAAGTGAAGAAAGTTTCCAACATTTAACGCCATTAAGCTCAATCTCATTACGGAATGTTTTCTCAATAAAACCAATACCTCGATCCAAGTTGCCATTTATGTGGCAGCACATGGAGAAGATTGCTAACTTCGTCATAATTTGAAGCCGGGTTATCCGGAATACATGATATTGACGCTCAAGCATTTGAAGACGTTGCTTGATCTTGTTAGGCTTGAAGGTGTAACCGAACTCCAAAAAAATTTGATCGTGCATGATCTTGACGATGCCATCTTTCGGTTCTCCCAATTTGAAGTGACCTAGATCCTTTTATTTGCTCAAACTACTGATCACAAACTCATCAACTTCCTTCGTCCAAAAGGCGTTGAACAGGTAGTTGGCTTGACGCTTGATGTTAATAATGTCGAAACCTACCAAACAAAATTGAAATGTACAAGCCAACTCAATACTTAAGACAAACTAATTCAATTTGAGGCTATTTCAATTTGATTTTAACGTGAAGAAGAAGAAATATATTAGTGAAGCAATACATTTTCCATCGATCACCATCTTTATCAAATCTGATTTGGTCATTGGTTTCTTAACAAATGACCATCTTTATAGCATGAACTTCTATGCATTGGATGTTTTGCCTTTCAATGCCATCTAACCTCCAACCACCATTTAATATCTTGATTTTCTATAGACATGCAATCCATTGCTTGATACTTAAGTAAATTGTCTTCAATTTGAATGCCATGTGCATGCCTAAGTAGTAGTTTCACTGAACACTCATCATTTAAATTTCCATCCAAGTTGGGTATACAAGTTATAAGCTATATTTTGCATATAAAATATAAGGATGATACGAAATAGTTCCAACCACATTTGATATCATAAGTCTAACAACACAGCTACATTATAGAACATCAATAAAGTCTAAAAACTAGTTAAAACTTACTTGATCAACACAAGATAATTTGAAGTAACACTACAAGTACAACTTCTTCTTCCGACAATTCTTCTACGCACTTCCTTGACATCGGCTTGGTCAATGAATATTTTCGACTTTATGGCACTAACGTCAATTCTTACTCCTTCATCTCCCTATGATTTTCCATAACTTCATGCTTCATCATCGTCAATTCTTCGTAAATGTCGGTTATCAACACTTAAATCGTGAGATTGCCCTTGAGCATCGTTCTTGCTCATTAAAGATTCGAATGTTTCTTTGTCATAGTTGAGTAGGTTATGCTATTCGGGTGTAACCATTTGAAATACCGGCATGCACGATTTTTACAGACGGTGTACAACTTACTTACAGAAACCTTGTTTGGACTAACTACTTCCACAGAAGCTTGTTGTGCGTAAAGACAATTACACTTTTCGACGTTATATCGTAATTCCATCAGTTGACCATGCCAAAACTATTTTCAAAAGACATCCTACAGTAACGATCCAACATAAAGAAATTACACCAACAACAAGAGTCAGAATGAACCAGTGTTGAGAAAAACACCTCCAATTGAAAACAATATAAGAAAATTTAGCAGCAAACACCTTGGATCATTGTTAAACAATAATTGCAACAATACATCCTACAACTATGTATCGACTTGACCTAGCAATTTGAAGGAAGGTCATCATTTCAAACACTCAATATTCTTGCGTATTTGAATATATGAGACTAACAAATCCCAATTTTTTGCCATCAACTAGGTCTGAAATTGTTAAGGTAATGCCCACACTATCCATCCCAACATTAGATGTACAGTTAATTCCTGACATTTACAAACCACAAAATCTCTAACAGTCAACCATATTCTTAAGCTTGGAGCCCTAGGTTTTAAACAGAAGGAAATAATACAAACACTCAAAATTACCTCGATTGGGTACAACAACCTTTTCACGGAGGCAGATAGATGCGCGGAAGCTGCGATTATGAGTAGCAGAGCACGGCTTGCTGTATTTCGAAATGTCGATTGAAGAGCAAGCGTGAGATGTTTACAAACAGAGTTATGATGGTAATTTCACATGGGTTAGTACTGTATATATGATTTATAATAATGGCAACTAAACATGATTATTTTAAGGAGGGAAACGAGATATTATAGTGTCTTATTGTTATTATCTAGAGTTGTATCTTGGTTTTATTTTATCTTATCGGTGCAACTAAACGGAGTCATAATAATTACTTAAGTTGGCGGGCCTAAAAAGCACAGCCAACCCTAGAGGTGGGTAATGGGCCGGGTAGAACCGGAATCGGGCCCACTACTCGGCCCATTTCGACGGGTCGTGCCGGTTACCGGTTCCGGGCCATAACCGCAACCGGTACCGGAACCGGAACCGGTAAAATGACCGTTTCGACCCCGAAAAAAATTTAAAAAAATTAAAGAAGTATATGATAATGGGCCAGAACCGGAACCGGGCCCATAATCGTTAGGCCCGTGGGTAATGGACCCGGTTCCATTCGTCCCGAAAAATGCGTCCAGAACCGGCAGAACCGGAACCGGCGAAACCGGCAGAACCGGAACCGGCGAAACCGGCCCGGTCCCGGCCCATTACCCACCTCTAGCCAGCCCCACCTTTTTGGGGGAGCGGGGCGGGCCGGCCTCAGGGCCGCGGGCCGAATTGACACCTGTAGACGTAAGGTAGCGGGCAACTAGTTGGTAATGGGTCGGGTCCACATGGATCATGGAAGGTTCAAATGTGAATAATGTTTGAAATCGGGTTTCCGAACTGGACAAGAAATTTTTGTGGTTTAATCGGTGTAAAATCGGATTAAATCTGGTAAAACCGGTCCACAAAAGTAATAAAAATTATATTTACATATACTAATCAATCAAATAATATAAGTATCAAACAATTAAGTTTTATAAATTTGGGGTTTCAATAGAAATAAAAGTAAAATGTCCATGAATATCATTAATTAATTGTAAATTGATTGTCAAGTATGAAATTTATAAATTTGGGAGATCAAAAGCTAACTATAAATAAGACTTTATATGGGATTTGTGGGAATCGATCCAAACTCAATGTAAAAATCAATTTAAAAAAGATGTTACCATTGGGTAATGCTATATCTTAGTACATTGATTTATATTTTTATTTATTATTTTTTTAATTTTTATATTTTTATTTATTCAAACATGAACCGACCGGGATCGGATCGGGACCAGTCCGGTCGAAACCGGCCGGTCCGGTCCGGTTCCAAAACCTTGTGTGAATAAAGATAATTGAATTTATTGTATGCTTGCAAAGATCCATTTTTTGTCGTAAATTAGGGGAGTTTACACTTAAATACCTAATAGTATATAAAAGAATCAAATCAGTCCTTTGTGAGTATTTTTTATTTGTAGGCACCTAGTAGAATAAACCTTTTACGCATAGGTATCCGTTAGGATAAATGTACATCATATTAGAAATTTAGGTTCCATATGAATGTATTTTTGTACATGATACATTGAAAATAAGGCATGCCATGCTTACAGAGATATCACACAACATATTTGAGAAGTAGGTACCACATACACATGATATGGTATGTAATATACATATAAAAAAGATACGTAAACGATGATAAAAAGGGAACGTACATCAAACTGGTAGCTATGTGTAAGTACCTATATATAAGATTTTTCTGACAGTATACTGACTGATAATGTTTTTTATATTTTGGGTATTAAAGTGTAGATATACCTATTTATTATACCGTTGGAACAAAGATTATATTGAGTTAGTACTAAGACCATCTCCAGCCGAAACACGCATTCTCAAACTAAAACTCATTCTCAAACTCAAAGTGCAATAATTCTTCCTCAACCGACAAATCAATTGTCAAACTCAAAAGACCATTATTGTAATAATACCCAATTTTTTAATATTACCCATGTAGTTTTACAAATTGGACCATACTATTATTTTTAAATTCGATTGAAAAAAACAACTTCACAAAATTAATAATAAACTCAATTTTTTCATATAAAAAAGGAAGAAAAAAATTAGTAGTCCTTTTATATATTTTTATTTATTTTTTATTTTTTATATGAGTACTTAAATAATTAAAATAAAAAGAGCATATATTGTAATTTTTAAACATCAAACGCGTCTTTTGGATATCTCATTCCAAAACGCATATATGCGTTTAAAACATGATAGATAAGTTGAAAACGCATTTTGAGTTTGCGTTTGGCGTACGGTTGGAGAACTTTTAGTATTTATTTTGGGTTTTTGGGTATTGATTGGAGATGCTCCAACGTCTTTCAAATTAAAGTAGGCAGTTCATATTGCAATAAGACATCTAGGGGCGGAACAGTGGAATTCCTCTTTGATACGGACATTACGTTGATAAGTAACCCCTCAATCAACGAGTTTTTTTGGGGGAATTTTATGTCAGGCCCCCCTAATGTTTGAATTTACTTGTCAGGCCCTATCACAAAAGGAATAAGTTTAAAGGACTTACTTTATGTAAAATTCGAGTTAAAGGACCAAAAACTATGATTTGACGAAAATACCCTTACTAACATGCTCTTTTTTATATTACTTTAGGAAACAGACACGTTATTTTTCAATAATATTGTGTTACTTTGTTATCGCAAAACGTTATCAACAGAATTTTTTTCTCTAACGATTGAACTCCTTTTTCTTACACTGAATCGAGCACAAAAAAATTCTACTGCCCCATCCAATCGATTTCGACATGTCGTGTTGGATTCATTATGATATTGACGACGCACGAGGTAGAATTTGCTTGTCTAATTAGGGTGCAAATTCGAGAATATATGGTAAATCGTATCTAGATTTCGACATAAATAGAATTTGCTTGTCTAATTAGGGTGCAAATTCGAGAATATAATGGTAAATCGTATCTAGATTTCGACATAAATTGCAATTAATCGGTATAAATTCGAGGTACCCATGAGAAATCGAGGTCTATTTTACCTTATTGAGTCAATAACGCCGAGATTTATGCAGTTTCATCTGTTTTCAAGTGTCGTTTGTGATTTTCGTTCTATTCCTCCCGATCCAGAATGTATTATTGACGACAAACAAAGCGTTATTACCTTTCAGTAATGTGTTACTTCTAAATCAGCATTTGTTATTGACCATAAGACATTTGTCATTTTTTGCTATGTTATAAATATTATTTTTTTACACGATTTAGGGAAAATATACTATCCGTTTCTTGCAAGTAATCGGTATAAATTCGAGGTACCCATGAGAAATTGAGGTCTATTTTACCTTATTGAGTCAATAACCCGAGTTTATGCAGTTTTGTTGGTCCCTTTTAATCCAACAATACTAATCTAGGACGATTTACCACGCTAATGATGAAAGATTTAAAGATCGAACGTGGGGTGTGACAGTGAAGACGATGAATGCTTTGAAAATGGTTTGATTACTATTCAACACACACGCACTCACACATACTACACCAAAAACACACACCCTAATGAATTAGGGTTTGGGGGTATATATACCACATTAGTTGGTATATTATACCCCTAGTAACTAAGAACTAGAATATTACAAACTAGCCCAAAGTTAATTAAATACAAACCAACTAAGATAAACACATTGAAATTGAACACTATAAAATATTCCTAACAATCTCCCCCTTAGTGTTCAATCTTCAATTCAGCGCGGGTTATCTTTGTTGGGCACATGGAGAATCTCTCGAGTCCTAACAATCTCCCCTTGCTCCCCCTGCGAAGGCTGTCTCCTCTTCTTGTGGAGGATTTGACTGCACTTTCGGCTAGAACTCTCTTGTCTTAACGCTATACGTTGTAGATCGGATGTATGCTGTGATCCACGCCCCGATATCCGTTTCTTGATGATGTCGCAGATCTTTAAAATTTTGTTTGCATCTTGTCCTTGTCTTTTTCGTATTTTGAAGTCGTCAAGTCTTCTCCAATCTTCTTCTTCTCAGTGCCAGATTCGTCTTCGTCGAAGGAAGTTGTCTGGTTCGGCCTCGAGGAAGCTTGTCTGGCTCCAGAAGAAGGTATGCGTGGGGTGTCTTTTAGCATATGCCAAAGCTCCTTTGGGATGTGGCATTGTAGGTTCCAGTGGAGTTCGGCTTCATCGTAGTAAGCACGGCGGAATTAGATGGTGAGCGTGGGATGTGTTATAGAATGTGCCAAGGCTCCTTCAAATTGACGTTTGAGTGCAGGAAAGCCCGGCTTCATAGTGGTACGCACGGCGGAAATGGTGGGTGGTCCGACCTGTTTGTTTATACGTATCCCCTTCTCCCCCTCATGGCGATTCGTGTTAACGAGATCGGCATGCTTGTATAGGAGTCGAAGGAATAAACAAACGAAAAGTCGGTGTGGGTAATAACCAGACGGAGCCACTAAGGCAATCCATCGACACGAGTTCAGAGTTAAACTCTGAGACGCGGCCTGTAAGCACAGGGCTTAGAACCGGAGCCACATAGGCGTTCCGTTATCATCGATCTAGGAGCGTAGCTCGCAGACGATGGCCTGATGCCGTTGTTGTTATGATGTTGCAACGGTAGGACTTCCTTCCAATCATGGAATCACATCTAAGGATGTGTCTATGGAAGTTCTGATCTGGTCACGAAGTCCAGATAAGAAAAAGTGTATGTGTCCTAAAAATTATAAAACATTTAGGTAGTGAGGACACCTAGACTCGATGTGTTCAAGGAAGTTCAGTGATGTGGGGCTAACTACCACTTAATTCAATATCTCCCGCTTCCAAGTGAAGCGGTGATAGCATGCGTGGCTCCCCGTGATTTGATGAAACATCGGTCTTTAGGGAGATCGATGAGTGGGTAAGGCTCGGTTGTGCATGCGCCATTGGACCAAATGAGGCGACTTCTACCCAGGAGCTGATAAAAAGCAGCTCCTGCACCTATATGGGATGGCCCGAAAATTTTGTGAGGTGAGGATTTTTTTTTTTTTATATCTTCCGTTCTTCGGTATTGTCAAGAATTGCCAAATGGGAATGTGGCTTATGGACTATCTTCACTAACACTTGGCTACGTTCCGGGGTTAGGTTCAGTTTGGTCTGACTGAACCATGGGAACCTAGAATCCATGCGTCCGTCAATTTTGGTGAGTGCTGCTTCATCAGCAAGTCGGAGCAGGGTAGTTGAGATCATCTTCGTGTTTGTGTATGGATATCACGCCTTTTGTAATTCTTGAACTCTTGAGGGTCGAGTTTTCAAGTGAAGTCCATCATGAGAGGTGGAAGCGTCTGAGAGGGTTTTTCTTTCTTTTTTTTTTGCTTTTCTTTTCCCTTTTTTTTTTTGCTTTTCTTCTTTGTTTTTGTTTTTTTTTTTATGTATACATATATATATATTATCGTAATAGTCGTAGATAAGTAGTATCATAGTAATAATAGATATAGTATATGTATACGTATATGTATATAGTTTAAATGAAGTTTCTCCCCCTCAAATCGTGCACCTAAGATGTGCTCCCCCTAAAAATGTACTCTCCCCTCGCAAATATGGTTGATACTCCCCCTCAATGCATGCACGTTAAAACATATAAGTTCTCTCCCAATAAACTAAGCGTGAACGTATTTATTTATTTTCAGATCAGATGCAAACTAAAGAATTATTGTTCTTTAAAATGCATTAGAATGTACGTCTTTCGCTTATTAACACTTCTAAAAAAAATAGGTATTTTTGACAATTCAGCTTATATGCATACACGATATTTCAGGCTTGAAGTTCTTTAAGATATATGCATAGTTAAAATGTACCTATCATGGGGTATTAGACATTTCAGCTCATATGCATGCGAAAATTAACATTTAAAGTACATTTGAGGCATGCATGTTTATAATGTACCCTATTGTTTTCAAAGTAGGTATATTGTCTTTTGAGCTCAAGATGCATGCCAAGTTTCTTATGGGATGCATATAGAATTTACCTACGTAGTTGCTCGCATCGCTTACCAGTCGTGTATGTGGAGCAACCCAAGATACCATACACGCTGGGATGTTTGGCTGCTCTCATCGCATACCAGTCATGGGTGTGGAGCAGCTCTCTTGTACCTACCCATGCTGGGAAACTGCAAAAACTTTATCGGGACTTTGGTACCCATTTTTGAATGGGTCCTCCCTTGTTAGCAGAAAACAAGTTAAGCACATTTGGTTCAGATATTGATCCTAAATCATCCTTTAAAGTCCAATTCAATTTGATTTGTGATTTACGAATCCAGGTTTGGTGAACCTTAGAGGGAAATGACAATTCAGCGCCGGTGAATGTGTGCCTAGGTGTAGAAGTCCTAAAGATTTTCTCCCTAGCCAGTCGCATAAGATGCTTTCTAGAATAAATATGGACTGGGTATTTCAAGCAGGAATATGAGCTTATGGCGCTACATGCGTCATTGGATGATGACTCATATTGCCTACAAGGGCTCACATCATTCACTCTATAATTATGATTGTGCAGGATCAGAGAAGTTTGCTTGCTTAAGCTTGGAATTTCTTCTTTGCACGCTTCCCTTTTGATAGGAATGGGAGAGGAAAAATCTTGAACATTCTCGACTTTAATTTTGGAAGATAATACTGATTTTCCTTTCTCTTTCCTAATCTTTATTTGTTCCTTAGCTAGTTTTAGCGCTTTGCTTTTACTTAACGTTTCAGCTTCAGTCAAAGTTGACTTAAAATGATTAGTAAAAGTTTTCTCAGTTTTAGGAACAAAGCTTTTAGTTTTTGTTTTATTTATCTGTTTCGAGGAAGATGTATTACTTGAGAAATTATGGGAAACAGATAAAGACGGGGAATTTTTGAGATATAGAATCTCCTTTAAAAGCTTTTCCTTTTCAACGCCAAAACCTACCCTTTCAGAGTTCAAAGTATCTTGTAAATCTTTCAATTTACGAAGAGTCTCTGGAGTATCACATAGAGTAGGTTTTTTATCATGTAAATTATTTTCCCGGTTAAAAATTAAGTTAAAAGGAGATTTTTGATCTGCTAGACCTATATTCGAAGTAACATTCTCTAATTGTTTAATCTTAGAGTAAAGCATACGCTGTTCCTCTAAGACAGTCTCATATTTTGATGAGACTTCATTTCGCTCAGCTTCGCAAGAACGTAAACTACTACTCATCTCGCAGACCCTCTTTTCACTATCTTCTAACTTAGTTTCTAAGCTAATGATCTTAGACTTTGCTATGGTCAAATCTTCATTAGCATAAGCTAGGCTTTCTTGTTGCTTAAGCAACACGGAGTAATTATTAGCAAGTCTTGCTTCTAATTCCTCAATTTTCCTAGCTTGAACCTCCATTTTAATTAATATAATATTTAATTAAAAAAAATTGGCTTTTGAAATTTCAGTAAAGAAAAGTTTGGTTTACTCGAGAAGTATCGTGAAGTATCGAAGAAAGTCGGCGTCGAAAATTTTTGGCGTGCACCGAAAATTTTTGTGATAATTTCGAAAACTTCGTGAAAATGACCAAAACTTTTTCTATAATTTGCCAAAGATGTCCTAAGTTGATTGTTGGATATAAACGATCGTTGACACGTTTTGTGGATTTGCTTTTAAAATTTTATTTTATTTATTTATTATTATTTATTTTTTTTTTTAATATTCGGGTACTGTAGCTGTTTCAGGCGAATTGATACAGTGAATCGCGAATTTGCTACAGTGTTTTCGGGTGCTACAGTGTTTCGAGAAACTGCTACAGTGATTTTAAGTAGTTTCCATGGATGACTTTCGATAGATAATTTCAGACCAAGAAAGGAGTTTCGATGAAGAACTTTCGATGGATGAGTCACAAAAAAAATGTTACAATGAATTTGTTTGCTTTTTGATCAAAAGGAATTTTTTTTGACACTGTAGCGTTTTTGACCGAAGAGTAATTGTTTGACCATACAAAATGAGTTTCCCGCACTGTAGCGTTTCGATCGATTGGTTGCTACAATGAGATAGCTACAGTGAAACTATAGTTTCGCCCGAAACTAAGATTGCTACTATGCAATTAATATTTTCTAGAGTGAAATAAAAAGTTTCGATCGAAACCAGATTTGATTATTTCGCTACAGTGAAATTGCTTTGCTACAGTGTTGCAACAGTGATTTGAAGTGTTTCGCCCGAAAGAATTGCTACAGTGTTGCTACTAGTTTCGCCGGAAACTAATTATTTGCTACAGTGACTACTTGTTTCGCCCGAAACTCAGTTTGTAGATTTAAAATTAATTTTTTATTTTTTTTTAAATCTCCTTTCGGGTGTTGACCAGTCAAAATTCGGGTTTGACCAGTCCAGTTTCGATCGAAACTGAATAAAAACGCCCGAAACTGAAAGAAGACGCCCGAAACTGAAAAAAATGCCCAGAAAAAGGTACTGTAGCAATCTGGACTGAAAATGACGAAAAACAGACGCGATTTCTACCCAAAACTCACCCAAATCAACTGAAAAAAGTTGGGTAATCACTTCAAATCATACGAAAACAACCTAATTACCTCTTGAGCTTGCAAAATCACTAAAATCAACAAAAAAAACTCAAGAAATTGCAGAAATTCGAACGGAAAAAAAATTCCAAAAATTTCAAAAACTGTTCAAATCCGAACGTGTTTTGCTCTGATACCACTTGTTGGTCCCATTTAATCCAACAATACTAATCTAGGACGATTTACCACGCTAATGATGAAAGATTTAAAGATCGAACGTGGGGTGTGACAGTGAAGACGATGAATGCTTTGAAAATGGTTTGATTACTATTCAACACACACGCACTCACACATACTACACCAAAAACACACACCCTAATGAATTAGGGTTTGGGGGTATATATACCACATTAGTTGGTATATTATACCCCCAGTAACTAAGAACTAGAATATTACAAACTAGCCCAAAGTTAATTAAATACAAACCAACTAAGATAAACACATTGAAATTAACACTATAAAATATTCCTAACAAGTTTTCATCTGTTTTTTTAGTGTCGTTTGTGATTTTATGTCGTTTGTAATTTTCGTTCTATTCCTCCTGATCCAGAATGTGTTATTGACGACAAACAAAGCGTTATTACCTTTCAGTAATGTATTTTTCTAAGTCAACATTTGTTATTAACCATAAGACATTTGTTATTTCTTGCTATGTTATAAGTATGTCTTTTTTACACGATTTAGGGAAATTATAATATCTGTTTCTTGCAAGTAATTGGTATAAATTCGAGGTACCCGTCTATTTTACCTTATTGAGTCAATAACGCCGAAATTTATGCAGTTTTCATTTGTTTTTTAGTGTCGTTTGTGATTTTCATTCTATTCCTCCCGATCCAGAATGTGTTATTGACGACAAACAAAGTGTTATTACCTTTCAGTAATGTGTTACTTCTAAGTCAACATTTGTTATTAACCATAAGACATTTGTTATTTTTTGCTATGTTATAAGTATTTCCTTTTTACACGATTTAGAAAAAATATAATATCCGTTTCTTGCAAGTAATCGGTATATATTCGAGGTATCCATGAGAAATTGAGGTCTATTTTACCTTATTGAGTCAATAACGCCGAGATTTATGCAGTTTTCATCTTTTTTTAGTGTCGTTTGTGATTTTCGTTCTATTCCTCCCAATCCAGAATGTGTTATTGACGACAAACAGAGCGTTATTACCTTTCAGTAATGTGTTACTTTTAAGTCAACATTTTTATTAACCATAAGACATTTGTTATTTTTTGCTATGTTATAAGTATTTCCTTTTTACACGATTTAGAAAAAAATATAATATCCGTTTCTTGCAAGTAATCGGTATAAATTCGGGGTAACCATGAGAAATTGAGATCTATTTTACCTTATTGAGTCAATAACGCCAAGATTTATGCAGTTTTCATCTGTTTTTTAGTGTCGTTTGTGATTTTCGTTCTATTCCTCCCGATCCAGAATGTGTTATTGACGACAAATTATTACCTTTCAGTAATGTGTTACTTCTAAGTCAACATTTGTTATTAACCATAAGACATTTGTTATTTTTTGCTACGTTATAAGTATTTCTTTTTTACACAATTTAGGGAAAATATAATATCCGTTTCTTACAATTAATCGGTATAAATTCGAGGTACTCATGAGAAATTGAGGTCTATTTTACCTTATTGAGTTAATAACGCCGAGATTTATGCAGTTTTCATCTTTTTTTAGTGTCGTTTGTGATTTTCGTTCTATTCCTCTCGATCCATTACTGGTATACAGAATGTGTTATTGACGACAAACAAGGCGTTATTAGCTTTCAGTGATGTGTTACTTCTGAGTCAACATTTGTTATTATCCATAAGACATTTGTTATTTTTTGCTACATTCGTTATTTCTGACGATTAAAGCTGCAAATTAGCAATACAAATCATACACACGATCAAATTAACAATAATTTCAACATATCAGGTCATGAACTTTGATATTTTCGGCTACAATCTCAGCGATTTCTGTGATTTGTGTTTATTAGTTTTTCTGTAATTAGCATCCTTATATGCTTGGGTTTATAAGACACATCAGGGTTAACGAGTTCTGCAACATCAAATTGACATCGATTCCTACTTATTCGATCTGCAACACATTAATTTACCCCCGTTTTAAAGAGATCTGCGTTTCGTTCGCTGTTGAAAACGATGGTATTTCAGCGTAATTGTGGCAAAATTAGGAGGGTGAATATGTCATTTCTCATCTAAATGGTTTTTTTCTCTAACAATTTCAATTAGTTGGTCCTTATAAGCAACCCAAACGTAAATAGGACCTGGACCCAACTTAAAAGTACAAATAGGATCTGACCCTAAATTAACCCTTTTTTTTCCACCAAAACATAAATCATGATTTTCAGACGTCATCGTCACCATCATCATCATGCAATGACATATTTGTAATTATCTAATAAAGATATAACAATCCCCTGCAATGAACGCCAAGTCAAACTGCAGAAGAATGCCCACATAGCCCAAATCAAGATCGAACTCATAATCCCTTATCGCGTAATAACATAACTATCATATTCTTACAACAAACTACCCTAACTCTACTACAAGGAACCGATGAACTAATAAATAATAAACCAACGAGAAAACATGCAAGAAAGTACGTTAATTGAAAACCTAAGAAGCTCCGAAACAACAAGCTCGTCGCGTCGGCCTTTTCGACACGCTGCTTGCCTTATTATTGTTCCCATTCTGGTTTATATTCGAGTTAACCATCAAGCAACAAAATACGATAAATGAATGTTGAGATTATAAAAACTGAGCTTTATCCCACATCGAATAATTCAAGCTAGTTAAGCCACTATATATATAAGAGCCTTTCTCCTCCTATCACCAATTGATTTTAGGAAGAACCCATCGATTTCTAATAATGAAACACATCATCAAAGCTTGAGAGTATCTGTACAAATAAGTACGAAAAACCGAAACATAGCGAACATTCTTCGGCCAAATTAGGAGGACGGTAAATTCTTACGACGGCGTACTATTATCGCGCGCACTTGGAAAGCTAAGCCCGTCTTTGACGTGCCCAACTGCAGTTGGCCATAGCCATTTAAGCTTGTCCGAACCCAAGACAAGTGCTACGTTTCTCAAGGCGCCGACGTCGTAGGGATGAAAATAACTCATCCCAGATTTCCGAGCCAACCATCTAGCCCGCTTTGCCTCGTAATACTATTGAATATATATATATATATATATATATATATATATACATAAATACACCACAACCAAATTACATGCATGCATTTATTACTGTGAATCAGAATTAAGGTTTTGTCTTGCCTACCTAAACTTGTATAACCAACGTCCATTCAAAATCTGACACATGGCCCACCCAGCGTTTAAATGCCCGTAGTTACACCTGAATTAGCATGCGCCATGTCAAATTCTGACTGGACTTAGGTTATACCCGAGTGGGTAGGAAGGTAAGACAAGACCCAAAGTTAATTAAACTTGCAATTCATCGGACCTCAATTGTTGTCATGTTATGAACCACCATATATATATGCCAGCCCAATAATGTTCCAAGGGTCGAACATAACCCCGAGCTAATTAGTGCGCAACCAATCTGAAGGAAGCAAAGTAATGGATTTTATTCAGTTGCAAAGGACGAACAGCTAACCGAATCAATCATTATTACCCTAATTTACAATCGAGAAAACTTACATAAAACATCTTGAGGTATGGTTTACTCGTAGATTCCCAATCCTTCTGAAGCGTGCAGGATACAGTAATCGCCTGAGAATTGACGTAAAACGTAAGCAGATGGAACAGAGTATTCATTCGTATATATATAAAAAAAAAGGATGTAGCTTACCGCAGAGTACAAGCATGCGACTGTTGCGTAGAAAATCAGAAGAAGAAAGGCCTTGTAGTTTCTGTGGCCCACGCAGTTATTGATCCACGCACAATGGTGATCCTAAGATTTTAATGGTGGTGGAAAATAAAACTATATAAAACACAGATTTTGGATTGATTTTGTGAATAAATACTCTAAGCAAGGAAAAAGCTCACCATCTTCAGAATACACCTTCCGCATATACGGCAGTGATGAGCTCTTGGAGGCTTGAGAGCCGAACATTTGTCACATCTTTGCTGGCCTAGACCCTACAAATCGTATAGCTCGACTTGTAAATTCATCCTCATATAATATTAAAATGTATTACTCAAAACAAAAAAGTTTTGGGAAGCCGACGCATTGATTAATTAGGAGGTATACTTCTTCCAAATGAACAATAGTGATCAAAAGAAGAAGCAACATAGAGACAGTCTCACAAAACATTTTGTTGATTGTGCCTAATCTGAGCCTTTGGACATGTATGTAAATGGAAGCCTAACATTTCAAATTCTTGACATGATGGCTCCACTAACATGAGCTGATTTTAATCAGACAAGTACATTCACTAATATGTATTATCAGCCTTCTTCGGACAAGTACCAAGACAGAGATGATAGTTACCGTCGATCGTAGTGCCTGTCTTTAAGAAAAGGGAGGCAGGGCATATGAAATGTAGATAGTAAACATTGAAAAAGAAAAAAGAAGATAGGGATATGCGTGCACACGTAAGAAGTAGCATAAGACATTAGTCTAAAGGCCTTGTGAAATTTGGGACTAGCAGTTCCAAAATTCTATTCAAGAACTTTTTCTGTAAGACAGATGCAGAATGTTTTACAAATTTGAAGTCGAAAAACAAAGCTTAACTAGTTGTTCCATGAGATGACCCCGTAAAGTTCAAGTATTTGGAACTAAATATCGGTTATCTGAAGCTTCAATTAAAAGAAACGAACGAACATATCAATTTGAGATATTATCATGATACAACAGTATTTGATGAAAAATATTGAGTCAGAGCACACTATTTCGTGGAAGGCTAACATAAGCCTAAACCAAGGAAATTCGTAGACATTCCATTCCATTCCATCCAAAGAACCAAATATAAATAGGTATGTCACTACCCATTTTAACTATATATAATTTGTCTCAACACCCAACAAACATCAATTTCAATATATAGCCAGCGACGAAAAAATCGAAAACGATACAAAAAAATCTGTATATTGAGACAGAGAGAGAATTTTTTACTCACGCTTTTCTTGAATTCTTGATTGTCTTCAACATCAGGCACATAACCTGCTGGAACTCCGCCGGGATCCTTAAGAACACAGATAATAAAAGAGGAAGCACATAAAGATGCAAATAAGCTAAAGATCACGAAATTCAGGAAACCAGCTGAGCTCTGTAGTCCCCACCAATCTTTTAGGGCTCGTTTGATACTCTTGTTTGTGGATTACATGGGTATAAGTTATTTGTGTATGGCTATACACGGATTTTGTTGATATGTATTTTAATATGTTTGATATGTGTGTATTAGTTATTTGTGTAATGATATAAATTGTGTTTGATACATGTGTATGTGTGTGGGTATGGAATTTATAAATATACTCAAAAGACATTTTTAACCTTTTTTTTTTTACAAAAAATCAATTAAAAAATGAAATACAAAAGCATCGTCTCGTCTTCTTCAATTTCCCCAATTACAGAAGCTTCAGTCCTCTTCAATTTCTCAAATAACAGATCTTGAACCAATTCCGTCACCTCTGCCCAGCCACCTGCCGTCGCCGCCATTACAACCACCGGCCCACCAGCCACCAAGGGACCCAACACCGCGCCGCCCACCACTTACCCCTGACCTCCGGCGAGGTAAACCGTCAGACCAGAAGCCGGCGCCGGCGCCGAAGTTGGAAGAAGTTCCCGGAAAGAGAGAATCTCGAACCTTCCGTGGAGAGAAACGACGGAATTTGGAGTCGTGGGCTTACGAAGGGTGACGTTCGCCACCGTCCCCGTCGCGCTTAGATGCAGACGCCGCGCTGGCGCCTCGCGGCGTAGGAAGAGAGGCCGACGTGGACGTCGCAGCCGGCCGGAAGAGAGGGTAAAGGCGGAGGAGAGGGGTCGATGTGGCCTTCGTATCGGGTAAATGCGGTATTATAAAAAATGTATGGATATACCCACCTCTGTGGTGGGTTTGTGTATTCAAGCCTTATCAGCGATTTTTGTGTAATGGACATGTGTTGTTATACATGCCATGTATAACTTTACAAGCATATCAAACATGATGAAATTTAGTAATACCTACTTGATACCCATCTATACATGGGTATCAAACGAGCCGTTATGAACACAAATACGGTCACATAGTATACAAAGCCCAGTAAAGAAATCACTGCTAAGATTGGTAGCGACAGAAATTTCTTCAATTTCATCACTTCCCTGAATTTCCCCAAGATGATTCTCCAGTATTGCAAAGGAAACAAGGGAAAAAGGGAAGAAATATTGGAAAAAGAAAAATAATAATAAAAGGGAGAGACGAGAAAAGAAAACGAAAGGCTATTTCTGCTAATTATTTTTGAGTGACAACTGTACATTAGGGTTGCAAACGAATCGAATCGAATCGAATATCATAATATTCAATTTGTATTCGTTAATTTTTCCAAGTACTCGTATTCGATTCGATTCGTATTCGAATCCTAAAAATCGATTCGATTCGATTCGATAAGGCATTCGAATATATTCGCGAATATTCGAATATTCGAAAGGAAATTTCAATTTTTTCCCCATAAAACCTGTTAGAATTACAAAATAGTTCCGAAAAATTACAAAATCTAAGAAACAACTCAATGTTCGTATTTGCTTTTTATTTTTACACTTGGAGCGTGAGTTAAATAGATGAAGGGTTTGCTTTATTTCCTTTTATGGGTCAAAACAAATAAATAATTTGGGTCTAATATTTTATTTCGGCTTACAAGTATATATATAATATATATTATTTAAATATATATTACATTAAACGAATCGAATATTCGTTAATTTTTCGAATCGAATGCAGACATATTCTTATTCGTAAGCCGAACGTATGCGTATATATAAATACTTACTTGACTAAAATTTTTACAGATAGATACTCATGTCAGAAATTTTTACAGATAGGTACCCGATTTAGTCACGCCGTACCTCCTGTGTGTATGGCGTACCATAATACGTTGATATAGGGTACCTAAATGTGTTTGTACGGCGTACCTTATATGTTAAAGATGGCGTACCTAAATGTGCTAATACGGCGTACCATTTTCTCAACGTATGACGTACTACAATACGTTGATATAGGGTACCTAAATGTGTTGTATGGCGTACTTGTGGCGAATCGGGTACCTATCTGCAAAAAATTTATTCTACTAGGTACCTACATATAAAAAAAATCTGACAGGATACTAAATTACAAGTTTTTTTTTCCAAATGGGTATTTATGGACCCCTATATTTGAAGTTTAGAAATTGGAAGACAAGTCATTTTATTTATTTTTAATTATCAAAGCACCTCTATATGTTTTGAATATCTTATTTTTTAAGTTTTATATTTTATTTGTAGGAGATATAAGTTAAAAATTATTTAACAAAAAATTAACATTAAATTATATTTTTAATTTTATTAAATATATTTTTTTAGCCAAGTTAAACCTAATCTTTAATTTGTAAAAATGTAAAGTACATGAGTTATATTAAAAGTTAGTATAAAAGAAAATATTACATAATAATCTTTGTTTGAGAATGAGTTTAACGGTTGAAGAATGATGACTGGATTTTGAGTTTGTAAATGAGTTTTTCGATTGGAGTGGTCTGGTAATTCCATGTCAAGTCCGTGACATACCAATTTGGATTCAAACTCTAGAGACCCCTTACTTTCGCTGCTAGGTGATGAGGGACACATCTTCACCTGGCGTTAAATTTTATCCCCGTCGGTGAATAACCGGCAACTTGAGACTACAATTGTGACCTATTGGATTGTGGACTATGCAGAGGTTGCGAGTTCAATTCAAACTAGTGACTTTAACTATCGTGTTAGGTTCGGTATATGTTGATTAATTTGATGGATATTAATCTCAAGTGTTGATAGAGATTAGAGGACCATAATGGATTGCGTGGAGATACTCTAAATGTCGAAAAAAAAAGATAAAATGAATAAATAACTCGTAATTTTAACGGTATCAAAAACAACTAAAACACTTTCGGAAAAGGGAAATTCAGAGGATGCGTGTAACGACCCTACTTTTCTAATTAAAATATTTGGCGGATTTCCGCAACGAAAGACGCGGAAAGCCCAATTAACGAAAACTTTTAAAATAAAATATAATACATATCAAAAATATTGTTTTACAAAAGGCGTTCTTTACATGGTACCGCTCTCATGCTGCTCCACGGGTCGCATCCATGTACCGCTCTCGCCCTCAAAAGCCCGTGGAGTCAGCGCCACCAACCGCTAACCTAGTCCTGACGTTCGCCGATGTCGGACTCATCATTACCTACAACACATAAAGGCCTGAGCGATACGCTCAGTAGGTGAATCCATGCAAATGCAACGTGCACTCAATCCCCATCCCGACACCTCACCGCATGATAAAATGCAATGCACGCTCGTTCCCACATTCTACTCTATCTCAATATCAGGGCCCTAGGTTAGACTCGACACCTCGGGTTGCACTACCACGCTCCGTTTTGCACCTCGGGTTTTGCACCGACGCTCTCCCCGAGTAGCTACTCCCAAGTCTCACCGACGGTTTTGCACCTCGGGTTGCGCTACCACGCTCTCCCCGAGTAGACAGGTCGTTCACGCCTGTCTGTCGTCCCTGAGCAAAATATATCTAGCGGTTTGCACCTCGGGCTGCTCACACCCGAGTAGACAGGTCGTTCACGCCTGTCTCCCGCTCCGAGCAAAATAATAGGTGGTTTGCACCTCGGGCTACTCACACCCGAGTAGACAGGTCGTTCACGCCTGTCTCCCACCTGTGCCCTGCGAGTCTAACCTCATCCTCACAATTATCTCATTCTACCCCGCTCACACAACCCCCGAAGGGTACGTGTCACCGCCATCGTGGTCATCATCTCCCAAATGTTGTGATATCCCGTGTCATGAAATGCATAATAATAAATCACATAAAATAAAATCACATATTTCACCGTCCGTAAAATTCGAAATTCTTTTATCTAGTTTAATATCCCTAAAATAACTCTTACAGTCAAAATAGGCTAACTGGGTCTAACTTCAAACTAAGTTCAAATAATACTAAGTCTGGGTTAACACTCAAAATTCGGATTTGTCAACTAAGGTTGGGGGATTGGAAGGAACTTTGCCCGATTTTTGTTCATTGGTAGGAATTCGCTCGATTTAGGGACGAGCTCGGCGAATTTGCTTTCTCCCGAATCTTCATTCCACTAGATTCGCCCGATTTGGTCGTTGCAAGGATTTCGCCCGATTTTGGGGTAACCTCGGCGAAATTGGCCTTCGCCCGATTTGTGATCATTGAAAGGAATTCGCCCGATTCAGTTTGGATAGAATCGCCCGATTTAATCGAAAAGCTCGGCGATTTTGCCCTTCGCCCGAAACTTGGCTCGATTGAAATCGCGATTTGGGTTCTACTAAACTTGCCCGATTTGGGAGAACGGATTCGCCCGATTTGAATACTACTCAATTTACCCGAATTAGGTTCATATACCCGAATTGTTAAGCTTAAACCCTATTTTCTGGGCACTTACTTCGCACGTTAACAGTATCCGATTGATCTCCTAAGCATATATACATGTAAAATCATACATGAACCTATTCGAATTACCTGTTCGAATTAATTATTCGAGTGAAGCTTTTCGAATTACCTATTCGAATTGATCGAGTGAAGCTACCTATTCGACTTAATTATTCGAGTGAAGCGATTCGAATTACCTATTCGACTTAATTATTCGAATGAAGCTATTCGAATTAATTCTCCAATAGCCCCTATTCGAATTAATTCTCCAATAGAACCCATATCTTGAATTGGAAACATATCAAACGAGATTAGGCACATAAGAATGGGCCTCGCTATTTTTCTTTTCATCTATTAATTATTGAATTTCCTTTACCAACTTGGGCTAATTTATTAAAGTATATATATATATATATTATTGGGCCAACATATAAGTCGACTTGGCCTTTAAATTAATTTAGTTGGGTCTTACTATTATTTACCTAACTTACTTATTGATTTTTCTTATTTGGGCTGAATTTCTTGCTTATTTTTCGGACCCGTTCGAAATGGTATTTTTAATAAAATAAACAAAAAAAAAATAAAGTATTAACAAAATAAGCATATAACCAAAAGCATTAATAAAATAAAGATTTTCGTAAGAAGAAAGTACGAGTCACTTAACTCGTATAAAATTTATACGAGTTACTTATCCTCGTTGGCACGTGGATGATGTGGAGTAACTCGTATAAACTTTATACGATTTATAAATCGTACATTATTCTTACGAAAATATATATTTTATTAATGCTTTTGGTTTGATGCTTATTTTGTTAATGCTTTATTTTTTTTTTTATTTTATTAAAAATACCCGTTCGAAATACTAATTTCATTAATTCAAACCTTTACAACACTAATTACATTCAAAACCCCGTATTCAAATTTACGGGCATTACAATGCGTATCGCCATATCCTCTTCATCGCTCCCAATTCCTTTTGCTGACACGAGCTAATCAAAATAACTACTCCGCAAAGCCCTACTTAACAACTCATAGACTTAAACACCATCAAGATCAGCTAACTGAGCCCACGTATGAAAGCGGTCACAGCTCACCTCTGAAACCCAGAACCATACGCTTCCGCTTGAGCGAGCTATGCAGACAGGGAAACTTAAGCCTCGCACGCCTACTGTTCGACGCAATTCCCCAACCAATGACCGTGCTGTGGAACCCTCATCATTGGATACGTATGCAACAACTCGCCCGAGGAAGCCATACGTCTCTATTCGCGCATGTATTGGGTCGTCAACTCTCCGCAGATGGAAGGAGCTTCGACGCTTACACTTATTCTTCGATTTTGAAAGCATGTGCGGATGCAAAAGAGCTCTTTATAGGGAAAGCCGTGCACTGTCATTTGCTGCGTCTGAACGTATATCCCAATCGAATTCTGTACAATTCGCTGCTGAATATGTTGCTGCTTGCTGTTTTTGTGGGGATGGCGTGGTTTCTGATTTGGTAGAGAGGGTGTTTGGGGAAATGCATAAGAGAAACGTCGTTTCTTGAAACACCATGGTTTCATGGTATGCAAAGACGGGCAGGTTTTTCGAGGCTGTTGCTCATTTTGTGAGGATGTTGAGGATGGGTTTTCGACCGACAGTCGTGAGTTTCGTTAACGTATTCCCAGATGTGGCGGCTTTGGGGGACGATCGGTTTGCTAATGTGCTTTATGGCATGGTGGTGAAACTGGGCAGTGAGTATGTTAGCGATTTGTATATTATGAGTTCATCTATTTCGATGTATGCGGGAATTGGACTCGTCGATATTGCTAGGAAGATTTTCGACAGCTGCTTTGTGAATAAGAATGCACATGTATGCGTTCAGAACGAATGCCCGATCATTGCACTCGAGCTTTTCAACGAAGCTTTGGAGGTTCAAGATAATGGTAGCGTCGATGATGTCACTTTTCTCTGGGCACTAAACGCAGGTTCAGAGTTACAACGTCTCAACGTGGCCCAGCAACTACACTCGTGCCTAATCAAGAAATAATTGGTTTCTTGAATCATTCTAGTGAATGCAGTCATAGCTTTATACTCAAGGTGCAATGCGACGGGCGATTCGTTCAAATTTTTCGACGAAATGCACGAAACGGACGTCGTATCTTGGAACACAATGATCTCTTCTTTGGTACAGAACGACTTAGACGAAGAAGCTTTGATGCTCGTAATGAGATGCAGAAGCAGGGATTTTCGCTAGACGACGTGACTATCACCGCTCTTCTCTCAGCATCTTCGAACCTCAGAGACCCGCAAATAGGCAAACAGAACCACGCTTACCTAATCAGACATGGGATTCATTTCGAAGGAATGGAGGGTTATCTCATAGATATGTACGCAAAGCCAGGCCTCACAGAAGCAGCAGAAACGATCTTTAGTAACTGCAACGCCATCGACCAAGCAACTTGGAACGCAATCATCTCCAATTTCACCCAAAAATAAGAGATCGAAAAATCGCTCCTTTTCTTACAGCAGATGGTGGACCAAAACGTCACGCCTAACGCCACCACTTTAGCTTCGATTCTTCCCACTTGAAGCCAAATGGGAAGCATATCCTTTGGAAAGATGCTGCACGGTTATGCCATTCGCAATCTCCTCGATAAGAATGTCTCTGTGGGCTCCGCCTTGGTCGACATGTACTCGAAACTGGGCGAAATCTCCCATGCCGAAAGGTGCTTTGCTTTCTCCTCCAAAAAAAAAACTCGGTGACCTACACCAATATGATTCTGGGCTATGGACAAACCGAATGGGCAAAAAAGCTGTCGAGCTCTTCCACTCCATGGGAGATTTCGGCGTAAAGCCCGACCAAATCACTTTCGTTGCAGTGCTATCTGCTTGCAGCTACGCAGGCTTAGTCGCCGAAGGCCACGAAATATACGATTCCATGGAGGGTAAATACGGTATAGATCCCACGAGCGAACACTACGTCTGCGTAGTGGACATGCTCGGGCGGGTCGGGCAGGCGTACGACGTTGCCTGAGGGCTGGGCAGCAAAGGGGTCGTTGTGGGGATTTGGGGATCTTTGCTTGCCGCTTGTAGGGTTCATAGTAATTTCGAACTGGCGATAGTTGTTGGGGAGAAGTTGATGGAGATGGACGGGTCGGGTCGAACCGCGGGTTATCGGATTTTTCTCTCAAACGTGCATGTGGAGGAGGAGAAGTGGGACGACGTGAGGGCTTTGAGGAGCGAAATGGCTTATAGGGGTTTGGTGAAGGAGGTGGGTTGCAGTTGGATTAATGTCTCGGGTTGTACGTTTTGCTTTGTGTCGAGGGATAAACGGAGTCCTCGGCGATGATGGGTTATGGCTAACCGACAACATGGTCGAAATCTACCATTTTCAAGCCATCTCCACGTTATTTTATGTGTTGTAGGTGAAGAATAAACCTACCTTACTTCCTTTAGCTTCGTTTGGATGATTTGGTCGTGATGAGCTTTGCCAAAAATCTTTTGCACTTGAATCGTCTCCTCTGCTTCTTCCTTCTTCTTTCTTTCTTTTACCAATGCTTTCTCTCTCTTTCGTTTTCTCCTTCTTTGACTATTAAATTTTGTTTAAGGCTAAGTAGGAATGAGAGGCATGGTTCTCACGTTAGTTCCCTTGTTTTAGGGAAGATATTATCGAAGTCATTTGGGCCAATGAAAGGAAAATCTATTTTTCGTCGTGCGAAGTTTAGATATTCGGCTGTTGAATAGAGAAGAAAAAACGCGCGAAGGAAAGCACGTAATAATATTCTTGTTAGGAAATTCGACCGCGCTAGACTACTACGACAACATATTTGCGTACGTGTGTGATTTGGTATGAAAACGAACAGGCGTAAAATAGACAGCGATATAACGTGGTTTGGCTTTAACGATTAGCCTACATCCACGGCCCCAAAGAGAACCTTTATTGATTACGCAAATTGGAATTACAAGACTAAATCTTCCTCTCCAATATTAACTTGCTCTCGATAGTTCTCTCTCTTTCTGTGTCTTTTGCTCTACGTTGCTTGCTCTGTAAAATACATCTCAATGACAGTTTTATGCTTACAGCAGTTTCAAAGATAAACTGTCTGATGTTGACGTGATTGCTTCTTACAACAACTGCTATCACCCATGTCTTCACTAAACCGTTCTTCAGTTAGTCCACGTAGGTTGTCAGTGAAGCAAACAATTTTATCAGTTTTAGAGGACTTCTTTATCTCTTCAGCAACAGCAAGTTTCGAAGCTTCACTGATGATTTAATTTTCTCCACAAATCTCCACCTTAAATCATCCTTGAACTTGTCAAAAAACAGCCACTGATCTCGTATTTACAGATTCAATCCAAGCAAAAACAACTAGCCTCAAATCCCTCCGTCGATCACCGTCCGAGTTTGCAGATTCGTCCCAATTCAATTGCTGAAAAGACTTCATCTTGAATCTCTAAACCTTCACTCGAACCTCTGAATTCTCCACCCTCTTTTTCAAAAGGTGCGTGAGCACCGAGCCAACCTCAAGCATCCAAGAAATCTCTTGCTTGAAGTTGGTCTTGAGCTCACTTCTTCTGAACCGTCTTCCGTCTTCGATTCCTTCGCTTCTTTCGAGCCTTTGTTCCTAGCTTCATGGTTGATCTTCTCAAACCATTTGCAGCTGAAAAACCTACTGCTCTTCGACTTCTTTGTTCTACATGAATTAACCTCAAGGCCGTCATTAATATATGAAAAATCATCGTCAAGACTCACCTCTTGAACTTCTGAAATTTCAGTTGTTTCGCTCGTCTTCTCCACCTCGAGAAAGAGCGTTTCTGACCTCCCTTCATTCCTCTTCATGCCTCTCTCCATTTCTGAGATTCCTGAGCCGTTCAATACGTAGATACCATTCCGTTTGAACCCCTTAAGTACCGCCTTAGAACCCTTGAGAATCTTGATCTTTCCAGCGCTTGTTTTGGTTGAATATCCAAGGTCGTCTAAGGTTCCTACAGAGATTAAGTTGCGTCTCATCTCCGGGACGTACCGAACTTTCTCGAGCACCTTCTCCTCACCCGAATGCAGCCTCAAAGTGACTGATCCTATGCCAAGCACGTGACACGCCTTGTCGTTGCCCAAGTGAACCGTTTCGCCCTTTACTTCTTTGAAGTTCTTGATCCAAGACCTATTACACGTAATATGGAATGTGCAACCAGAATCGAGAATCCATTCATTACCTGTGTCCTTCTTAGCCACTGTAAGAATCTCGGCAGACTCGAAATATTCCTCCTCCGCACTTACGTTGTTAACCCGGTCTTGACTCGCAAATTTTGGTGTACGCCTAGGGCATTCTCTTTTTATGTGTCCTTCCTCGTGGCACTCGTAGCACTTGATAGGATTCCTAGGTTTGGACTTCGTCTTCTTCTTATCACCATTCGTCTTAAACTTCACGTTTAAGAGCTCGCCCGTATCACGCTCATTTTCAGCTTCCCTCTTGAAATTTAGTTGCCTTGAGCTTAACGCCATTTGCACGTCTACAAGTTTGAGCACGTCCCTTCCATAGAGAAGCGTCTCCTTGAGCGTGTTGAACCCCTTCGGAAGCGAGCATAGCAAAAGCAGCGCCTTGTCTTCCTCCGCGATCTCCACCTCGGCATTTTCAAGGTCAAGGATCATCTTGTTGAACACGTCCACTTGATCTTCGATGCTTTGGCCCTCTTGCATCCGAAATGAATATAAGGCCTGCTTGAGATAGAGTCTCTTCGCCAGGGTCTTTACCATATACAGCTCGTCTAGCTTTTTCCATAGGCCATCGGGCGTCGACTCCTTCGAAACCGTCCTAAGCACTTTATCGCCGAGGCTTAGAACAATTGCGCTATGTGCCTTTTCTCTCATAATCTTCTTAATTTCCGGCGCCATCTCTGCGGGTAGCATGTTCGTCTCCTCTTTGAGAGCCTCTTCGAGACCCTGTTGGACGAGCAAAGCCTTCATTTTTTTTTCCAGAGCCCAAAATCGTTGTCTCCATTGAATTTCTCCATGTCGAATCTAGCGGCAGCCATATCTTCGATCGCGTGTTAGATCCACGCTCACCGCACCACTTGTTAGGAAATTCGACCGCGCTAGACTACTACGACAACATATTTGCGTACGTGTGTGATTTGGTATGAAAACGAACAGGCGTAAAATAGACAGCGATATAACGTGGTTTGGCTTTAACGATTAGCCTACATCCACGGCCCCAAAGAGAACCTTTATTGATTACGCAAATTGGAATTACAAGACTAAATCTTCCTCTCCAATATTAACTTGCTCTCGATAGTTCTCTCTCTTTCTGTGTCTTTTGCTCTACGTTGCTTGCTCTGTAAAATACATCTCAATGACAGTTTTATGCTTACAGCAGTTTCAAAGATAAACTGTCTGATGTTGACGTGATTGCTTCTTACAACAACTGCTATCACCCATGTCTTCACTAAACCGTTCTTCAGTTAGTCCACGTAGGTTGTCAGTGAAGCAAACAATTTTATCAGTTTAGAGGACTTCTTTATCTCTTCAGCAACAGCAAGTTTCGAAGCTTCACTGATGATTTAATTTTCTCCACAATTCTTTGCAATTTTAAATGATGAATTGAAGCTCGGCGCATACATCGCTCGTGGTACCGCGTCGCCATCGCACGTCCCACTTGTTGTATCAATCCGATCGTCGTATTTATTGTCGATAATTGCAAATCGCATTCCTGCCCGAGGATTTTTCACTTCTTTCAATACATGTCACGACACCGTTTTGGATTCTTTGCTAGTATTAAAATTTTAATGTTATGTAGAAGAGTTTCTATTGGCGACGACAACATTATTTATAGAATATTAGAAAGATAAATACTTTTTTCTTAACGATGCTCCAACATATCAACTTAGGTACAAAGTTAAAGAGCCTAAAAAGTTCTACAGATATTCCAGTATTGATAAAGTCTCTACCTAAGGAGAGACAATCAAACATGAACGAAAAAGAAAAAGAAACCAAAAGAAAATAAAATTTAAAGTTCGAACACGAAAAATTGAAGAATTATTCCAAATTGAGTTTAGAAATCGCAACTATGTCTATATAACTAAGATTTGTAATACTCTTTATTTTGTTCGTATGCAACATAATCTTGTCTTCCTTAATTAAACACCCTCAAATATGTGGCAAGACCGGTTCGGGGGACTTAAAACCAAGCAGAGTCTTTTTTTTTTCAAAACGATAGCTTGAATTAAATAACTACAAAGATATATGAGCTAAATAGTCCAAATGGGTCTCTCCGTTAACATTCAACAACGGTAGAGAATAAAGGCTCACAGACGAACAAAAACAACCGAAACAACAAATCGAAAGAAGATAAAATCCGTGGTCTAATATTAAAGAACTAAAGAACCTATCACGAAAAAGGCTATTAAGCCAAATTTACAATACTCACTTTCTTTGGGCTTCGACACGAGGATTTTATATTCTTCGAACGGGGCTCCAAAAAGGGAGAAGAAAGCTCCACAGGGGAGACAAAGCTCTCGGCCCAAGGCAGAGGGGGCTCCAAAAAGGGAGAAGAAAGCTCCACAGGGGAGACAAAGCTCTCGGCCCAAGGCAGAGAAACGGACTCCAACAAGGGAGACTTGAGGGTGAAGGCAGCAAAAGGTGATAGAAGTGGGTGGCAGCGAGTGGTGGTCGGGCGTGTGGCGGCGAGCGGTAGTCGGACTTGTGGCGACGGCCGGCCGGCGGCCTTGGGTGGTGGGCATCGGCCGAAGGTGGGCAAGTACCCCATTACAACAAAAAGGAACAGAAAAACGGAAGTCACTACAAACTACAAGAAAAAGAAAAACAGAAAAAAAAAAAGGAAAAGACTCCCCCAACCTCCATTAATGGAGGAAGGGTAGAAATTTAGGGTTTCTGATTTAGGTTTTTAGAAAGGAGACTGGGAGAGAGAGCGTCGAAGAGAGAGAAGACTTTCAACTATTCCTGGAGATAGAATAAGACCAAGCAGAGTCAAAAAAGAAAATTAATGGAGGAAATGATGAATCTTGATTTATTGTTTTTGTTTGCCGGAGGAGTTGATCGAGAAATGAAAGGAAGTTCTTATTCAGTGCTTTTTCTATGATTACAATGATTAAAAACAAACCAATCCTTTTAAATTACATAAATAGTTCTTAATTATAACTTTCCAAAATTCATCTTTAACAATACATTCTATTCTATTAGCGGTGAGGAGTTGCTATAACTGTCACTTTGGTATGTCAATTAGTCTTTTTTTAGAAAAATAATATCAATAAAATTGAAAGAACCACCCACTATTCTTTGCTATAAACTTCCAATTTAGTAGGTAATTTTATATATAATTTTTTCCATTTTCTTAGATTAATTAATATTTAACATCTAATCATAATAATCATATTTTTTCTTTTATATACTTACAAATTAAAAATAATTACATTCATATATAATTAATATATTTATATGTACACACATTTGTGTTCGCTAAAAATACTAGTACCTAGGGGTGAGCAAAAATATCCGGAAATCGAATACCGATCCGGTATCCGGTTTTCAAAACCCGGAAAAATGGATATCCGGTTTAAAAAGCGGATCGGATACGGATAGTGGTTTGTCTAAAATCTGGATATCCGGTATCCGGTTTTATATTTTAAAAAAATAAAAAAATAGTCCAAAAAGAAAAATGAAGGTCCAAAAGAAAAAAATATCATTTATAATTGCAAAAAACACTGTTAGAGAATTGTGTGAATTACTATGTATAGAAATTCTTATATTAAAAATATCTTTTTTTATTGTGGTAAGAAATAAAAAATATGATTTTGAAAAGAAAATAATACAAAAATATAAGAAAAATAAATTTAAAACCAGATGCGGATATCCGGTATAAATATCCAAATAAACCGGATATCCAATTTTCGGATATCACATTAAAACCGGAGCGGATATGGATACCATTTTCGGATATCCGAAAATCCGGATATCTGGTTTTGCTCACCGCAAAGTACCGGCCGTTCTAAATGGAAATATAAATATGTTATCACCAATTTTCGGATATCCCTATTATTTCTTCTGTATCATCACCAAAAATGTCAAAAGCCGATCGTTTTCATCCGATACATAGATTGTAGAAATTAGAAAAACTTCGATCCTTGAGAAGTTCCGCAATTTGCTTCCCTTCATAGCTAACTCTTCTTTCTTCGTGTTCTCCTCGTGATGATGGAAGATTCAAAGTCGGAGTCATTGATTAGTCAACTCAGCGACTCAGTCAAGGCAGTCTCGTCGCTGCCGGACTGCAGAGCGGTTTCGGCGAAGATGTACGGCAATCTCGTCAGAAGAGTGAGGCTTTTGAACCCTCTTTTCGAGGAGCTTAAGGATTGCGACGAGCTAGAAGACGACGTCGTTGATGGCCTCGAATCGCTCAGAATTGCGATTGACTCCGCTCTTGAGCTGCTCGGGTCGGTTCTTCAAGGCAGCAAAATTTTCCAGGTTTGCTTTAATTTACATCTGTGTTCCCTTTCAAGTTGAAATTGGGCTAGTCCCTTTATCTTTGATTATCGTCCTGTCACCTGTGTGGTGGTGCTGATGATGCCTTCAATTGAGTTTGTATTACATCTGTATTTATGGTTTTTGTTAGCTCGATATCTTGTAATTGTGCTAAATGCTCATATTCGTTTTCAAAGCTAAACAACCAGGGTATATAGATTTCATGCTGAGATCGAGCTTGGAGTCTTAACAGAAGATGATTTTAGCTCTTTCAATAACTATCTCAGGGAATGTATTGATATAATCTTCTCATAGTTCATCACCATATAGTTAAGTTTCTGATCAGGCTCTTCAAGTCGAAAAGATTGCTCGTAAATTCGAAAACGTGACAGAGCGTATAGAAGCAGCATTATGTAAAATCCCCTACAATAGCCTCAACATACCTGAGGAAGTCAAAGAGCAGGTCGAATCTTTACATTCTATATCTATGCAAACTCAAATACCTGGGGTTTTCCTTCAACATCTGATATTTTCAAACAATTTGCTGCTGTAATGTTCTTCAGATCGAGCTCTTACACTCACAGTTCAAAAGAGCCATAGGTCTCATGGAGTCGCCCGATCTACAGCTGGCGATGGACTTAGCCGCAGCACAAATGGAAGACAATCCCGACCCAGTCGTCTTCAAGAGGCTATCTGAAAAACTGCACCTAAGGACCATAAACGACATAAAGAAAGAATCGGTTGCCATACACGAGATGGTCATCTCCTGTGGCGGCGGCGGTGGTGTTGTTGAAGGATTCTCCGAGGAGTATTTTGAAACGATGTCATACCTTCTCATGAAGTTAAAGGATTGCGTGGCAACCAATAACTCTGAGGCCGAAGGCACTGAATCTGAAAAGGGATTGATGAAGCATAGATCTCCTATAATCCCTGACGACTTTCGCTGTCCTATATCGCTCGAGCTGATGAAAGATCCAGTGATCGTCTCTACTGGGCAGGTTAGTAGTACCTTAAGAGTTTTTCCAAGGGTTAGTTTTTTTTTCAGTCCCGTAGTTTAGGGGAAGTAGGGACAACGAATTTAGTGTGACATTATAGTGAAAATAACTTTCAAAATGAAGCTAGTTATGGATGTTATACGCGAGCCTAGATTTTGTTCCATAATTTATCACTGTAATGTGCTTCCTAAATTTATCGAAACCCTAAAAATTATATGTCGGAACCCTAGAAGGGAATTGATATTATAGTGATATCGAATTTAGGGATTGACATTATCGTGACAATACCTTTCAAAATTAAACAATTTTTAAGGGACACTATATACCGGGACATTTTGATTTTGTCCCAAAATTGCTTAATTTTGAAAGTAATGATCCGTATATTGCACCCGTAAATTTATCAGAACCCTTCACGCCGGAACCCTAGAATTTGAGGCAAAATCAAGGTTTATGGCATGGCGTATAATGTACCTATATTGCTTAATTTTGAAAGTTATTATCCTAATAGTGCTAACCCCTAAATTCGTCGTCCTTATAATGCTACTGTCCCCAAATTACGGGACTTAAAAATCGTCTAAGCCTTTTTCGCCCCTTCGTTTAACCAAATTCATCGACCGTTTTCAACTTTTTTCCTTCCCCAGACTTACGAGAGGTCGTTCATTCAGAAATGGCTTGACGCAGGTCACAAAACCTGCCCCAAGACTCAGCAGACCCTATCCCACACCGCCCTGACCCCGAACTACATACTCAAAAGCCTAATCTCCCTTTGGTGCGAAAGCAACGGCGTCGAACTTCCCAAGAAACAAGGCAGCAGCAGCAGCACCTCCTGCAACAAAAGGCTTGGAATCCATGGCCCTGACTGCGACTGCTCAGCCATCACCTCCCTACTCCAAAAACTCGCAAACGGAAATCCCGAGCAGCAAAGAGCGGCCGCCGGCGAACTCCGCCTCTTGGCCAAGAGAAACGGAGACAACCGCGTCTGCATAGCCGAGGCGGCCGCAATCCCACTGCTCGTCGAACTCCTCGCCTCCCAAGACCAAAGAACCCAAGAACACGCCGTCACGGCCCTCTTAAACCTCTCCATAAACGAGGCGAACAAAGGCGCAATCGTAAACGCCGGCGCAATTCCTGACATAGTCGACGTCCTAAAAAGGGGTAGCACGGAAGCGCGCGAAAATGCGGCCGCAACCCTCTTCAGCCTATCGGTCATGGACGAGAATAAAGTGGCTATCGGCGGCGCGGGCGCAATCCCTCCCTTGATAGATCTGCTATGCAACGGTACGCCGAGGGGGAAAAAAGATGCAGCCACGGCGATTTTCAACCTTTCGATATATCAGGGGAATAAGGTGAGGTCGGTTAGGAGCGGGATCGTACCTTTGCTCGTGGGCTTGCTGAAGGACCACGGTGGGGGAATGGTGGACGAGGCGTTGGCTATTTTGGCGATCCTCGCAACCCATCAAGAGGGGAAGCAGGCGATCGGGTCGGCGGAGACAGTCCCGATATTGGTGGAGGTGGTTAAGAATGGGTCGCCTCGTAATAGGGAGAACGCTGCTGCCGTGCTTTGGTCGATGTGCAATGGTAATGGGCCGCAGTTTGCGAGGGATGTTAGGGAGATTGGTGGGGCAGAGGAGGCGTTGAGGGAGCTTTCGGAGAATGGGACGGAGAGGGCGAAGAGGAAGGCCGGGGGTGTGTTGGACCTCATCCAACGATTGGATGATGAGTTGCCTGCTGCTATTGTTTCTTGATTCTTGATCTGTGGTGTATGCGCATGCGACGTGTGAATGTAATGTGTTTGTAGTAGTATTGGTTTGTTGGTTTGGAAATGTAAGAACGATTATTGTTTCATAGATGTATATGTATGCATGTTTCGTAAGATATACGTTGTAGGTTGTTTGCTAATTAATAATCTTTATATTGTGTCACCAAATTATGAGATTTGGTGAGAGCATTTTGTGCTGGGATCAGGTCGTTAGTTCAATTTGTCTCCACCCAACTCAGCGATAATGCATGCACCTTCTTTTCCCCGTTGCATTTTTCCATACGTACATTTACAGTGGATTTTGGCTCGAGAAATTGAGTTGAAAAAGAAGGAAAAGAAAAAGTGTGAACGTGTTAAAAAATGAAATCAATCTTCAACAAGTGAAGATTAAACTAACAAGAAAGGAGAAACTTGAACACAGCTTGTTTACGTGGTTCGGAATGGATTGTTTTGATGAATCCTACATCCACGGCCAACGATTAACCCGTTATTGATTATCACAAATTTTAAAGAGTATACATCATGCAAGACTAAACTCAAAGAAGAAGAACTTATCTTTAGCAAGACAAGAACCATTATCGCTCATAGGGTTTCAGCTTTAATCGAGGAACTCAAAGCTTATGAACTCGACAAAATATCGATCTCGTCAGTAGGGAAGATACATAAAGAGCTCAATCAGTGTGGAAAACACTTGAATTCGCATAGGTGAAGAATGACTTTCGGAGGTAAAGGAGTAAGATGTTTTTCGATTCTAATCTCTGAATAAAGACTTCAAAAGGTTTTATAGAAGCTTCTCCAATTGGCCCATGAAGTGTAAAATATGCCTAAGAGGGGGGGGGGGGTGAATTAGGCTTTAGAAAATTATGGCTTTTTCTCCTTTGAAAACTACTTTTCTTTAAGAAGATAATGCAGAGTACGTTATTCCCTAGAGAGCAGTAAGATTGTCTATGTTATCTCCCTAACCCTGTTTACAGAATATCACGTTAATTTCAGAAATGATAGCTACAATATCACCTAGATATTAGCGCGTGTTCCAGGTTTGTCTCACAGTAAAGTAAATAGCAGAAAGTAGAGTGAGACGAGATTTTTATACAGGTTATATCCCCAACTGGGGTTTAATCCTGTCCTTGGGGTGTTATCTCCCCAAGAGTTCCAATCAATCACTAGGTATTACCGGTTATGGTTACAAAATGATTGATCCTTACACAACTGAAGCGCTTTGGAAACTAGACCTCCACCTAGGCTGTCGCACGCCAAGTTTCGATCCACGTCGTTAACCCAGGAAACCTATTCCCCGACTGGATACAGCTTGCTACCGAAGGGCCACCGAATCCACCAAATTCGTCCCTCCACGTGCGAAAGACTCCAACCGCGCTCCTTTGTGCGTTCGACGTGCCCGCAGACACAACACGTCCGAAGACAAGGGTTTTAGGATAGGGTGATACTCAAGATCGCTCACGGGTACAGATTCGCAAATTAAGCTCAACACAAACTACGAGTTTTTCGCAAGTTAACGCTCAAAAACAGTCTAAGGAACTCGAAGGCTTGTGTGTTCGTTTGGTTCCCTTCAACCGTGAAGTGTTCTCTTCTATATAGAACCAATTTTCGCTTCTACACTTCACAAGGAAAGTTAAGCACAGAATATGCAAGATAAAGCTCAATAATCACGTGCATTAACTCAAACAATCATGCCAAGAATAAACCAATTAAGCTCAACGGTCATGCATGATCACTTACCATAAATACCACAGATTAACATTCATTCCAATGTAATCTCATCCGTTAGTCAGCATATTCCATATATAATTCCACTCGGCATATTATCAATGGTAAGCTCAAACAACTGATTTCTTTCCCAAAATATGATACCCAATTCGCACAGAAAGATTTGATCTACTGAGTATAATGCAAAGCATACTTTCCATATATGGTGATCTCATCCGATTTCAGCACATTCCATAAATAGACTCAATCAGCATCTTACCACATATAAGCTCAATCAATTAATCACTTTCCAAAATATAAATCCTAAGTCGCACAAGGAAAGCAGGATCATGATTCACTGATTTAAGAGTCATTTAATATCACACTCAACGGATATATCATTCATATTCTTTCCTAAAATAGATCAATCATATGTAAGCACTTAATCAGAATATCTTTTCCATATATAGCATATTCATTCATATCCGGATGATCACAGTGATATTCCTTCCTAAAATAACTCAATCACGTTTTCAGCTCAATCAGAATATCTTTTCCATATATAGCACACAAGAGATTCCATCATACGAAAACGTTCATAACCAGGTGATCGCATAAATATTCCAGTTAAGCATAAGATCACACAGATTCGAATTTCTTAACAGTTTAATCACATTCAAGCGCTTAATCGAACATTTTCACATACTTAAACATCACACAACATGCATATCGAGTTTTCTAATTTGTACCCCCCAATTTACATAATTACTTGGAATAATCAAAACTCTCATAATCATTTGGACCAAAAAGGTCTACAATCTCCCCCTTTTTGATGATGACAAGTAATTAATGCCTATCTTAAGCATATGAGTACACTCGATATGAAGCCATTTACGCACGTAGCATGTTTAAGTATCACAGCATGCGACATATGATCAGAGCAAATAATTTTATCAAATTTCGAAGCATGCTCCCCCTGTCTAATTGCTAGTATTCCCATGTAAAGCACATCAGCAAAAACATATAGCAATTACCAGGTCATATCTTATGAAATGTCACAAGTCTCCATGGAATGTCACACATTTTCAGATCATATCATACGGAATGTCACAATACCATGAAATCTCGCAAATTATCATGGAATGTCTCAAGCTATCACATCACATCAGTTTGCTCCCCCTGCCTATGTGCGGAATTCCTTAATCCTTAACAAATTATCAAACTCAAGAACAGAGGATTAAGACATAAGCATATAAAGGCAAGCAAACCGATTATATTATAGCATTCCAAGATAACGCATTTCAAAATAACAAAATGACACGACCCAACACCGAAACCAAAACACGGCATACCATATCGCATATAGCATTCCAAGATAACGCATTTCAAAATAACAAAATGACACGACCCAACACCGAAACCAAAACACGGCATACCATATCGCATTAATTTCCCTAAATTCTCCCCCTTCAGCATCAAAAAGGAGGGATCCAAAACACCACTAACTTACCAAAAACGTGCAACTTACCTCAACTTACTAACCCAAAAACCAGCAAAGTAAAACAGCTTAGTACTAAGGGCAGATGGGAATAGGCATACCAGAGCTAGGAGATCACTGGGGATAGAAGTTCTAAGGGCTGGAATCACTATCAGATGAGGCAGATGAGAATTCAGTGACACTCAGAGCCGTGGAGATCTCCTTCACAAACCTTTTTTTTTAACCCTTTTAAAGTGCCATGAGATCTCATCGAACTTCTTCCTGCTATAATCCTTGATGCCTTTGATACTCCGTCTCAAATCAGCTATGGTTCCATGCTCGTCGTCGCTCTCTAGATCATTTTTCTTCCTGATTTCGAACGAGTGGCTTTCGGAGAGATTTGGATTTGATCAGAGCAGTCTTTCTCTTCTTGTCAGAGACAAATCCGGCGCCTTTGGTTTTCGTCACGATTGAGATCGAAGGATTGAGGAGCGAAATAATGAAGTGAAAGACTTAGGGTTGAATGAATTGAATAAAGAAGAGATTGGATGGTTAGAAAGGCCAAAACTTCTTGGATAAGAATGAAAAGGATTTTGCAGAGATGTGATAATGTTTTGACGTGAGGCAGATAAGGAAAAGATTTCAAAATTTGAATCTCAAAGATCATGGCTGGATAAGGAAACTGCCCATTATGGAATTTGCTAAGGATAAAAACGATATCTCGCGGAGATTAAGGAAGGAGTTAAGTGAAGATCAGAGATCAAGGAAAATATTAGCTGAAAATAGATTTTGTCATAAATGTCGAAGGAGGTTTAAAAAATAATCTCTTCATGAATGGAAAGGATTTGAATAGATAATGAAGATATTATTAATAGAATTAAGGAATAAAATCGCAGAGATCCTAAGGATAAGATCAAGGAAACACTAAAGGCTAACACATCTAGTCACCTTTCCTATTTGAGCTCAATAATTCCTAATCGGTCACGGATATCACAGAATCTACTCTCAATAAGGGGTTTCGTGAAGATATCAGCCAACTGATCATTGGTTCCTACGAAGTTCACGCTGATATTCCCTTTCTGAACATGATCTCGAATAAAATGATGTTTCACCTCTATATGCTTAGTTCGAGAGTGGTGTACGGGATTCTTAGTGATACTAATGGCACTAGTACTATCACAGAATATAGGAATTTGGTCGTACCTTAAGCCGTAATCACTCAAGGTCTGTTTCATCCAAAGGATTTGCTGAGAACAGCTTCCTAAGGCCATGTATTCGGCTTCGGTTGTGGATAAGGCTACGGCATTTTGTTTCCGACTAGACCAAGTTACAAGGGAATTCCCTAGTATTTGGCAGGTTCCACTAGTGCTTTTCCTATCTTCCCTAGAACCGGCGTAATCCGCATCCGAGTATCCCATTAATGGAAATTCCTTGGAATTTGGATACCATATACCATGATTGATTGTTCCCTTCAAATATCTAAGTATTCGCTTGACTGCCGTCAAGTGAGATTCCCTAGGACTCGATTGATATCTAGAACATAGACCAGTAGCAAACATGATATCGGGTCTGCTTGCCGTAAGGTACAGCAAACTTCCGATCATACCTCTATATTTAGTTTGGTCAAAGGGCGTACCTTGTTCATCACTATCGATTTTAGCGGTCTGGTGCATAGGAGTGGGAAGTACCTTGGAATCAGCCATTCCGAATTTTTCAAGTAGTTCCTTCGTGTACTTCGTTTGAGATATGAATGTTCCCGTATCCAATTGCTTGATTTGCAATCCAAGGAAGTACGTGAGTTCTCCCATTAGGCTCATCTCAAATTCCTGTTGCATAGACTTAGAAAAATTCTCGCAAAGAGTGATGTCAGTGCTACCAAATATGATATCATCAACATATATCTGCACAAGTAATATGTGATTCCCTTCGCACTTGATAAAAGAGTGTTATCTATTGTTCCTGTTATAAATCCCATGTCTAGTAAAAACCTACTCAATCTTTCATACCATGCCCTCGGGGCCTGTTTCAAACCATATAAAGCTTTGTTTAATTTAAAAACGTGATTTGAAAATTCCTCTTTTTCAAAACCGGGAGGTTGCTCGACAAAAACTTCCTCATTTATAAAACCATTTAAAAATGCACTTTTTACGTCCATTTGGAAAAGCTTAAATCTTTTAAAAGATGCATATGCAAGTAAAATGCGTGTTGACTCAAGCCTAGCTACGGGTGCAAAGGTTTCTTGAAAATCTATACCTTCTTCTTGGGAATAACCTTTGGCGACTAACCTGGCCTTATTTCGTGTTACATTACCGTTTTCACCCAGTTTGTTGCGAAACACCCACTTCGTGCCTATTATGGACTTATCGCTCGGTCTTTCCACAAGAGTCCACACCTGGCTCTTTTCGAATTGTGCCAGCTCTTCTTCCATGGCAATTACCCACGATTCATCGTCAAGCGCTTCATTCACTGTCTTGGGTTCCATGGTTGACAACAGCACGTCATGTGATTCCTTAGCAGTATCGTTTCGTGCAGTTGCTCTCGTTTTGATCCCTGAAGTGATATTCCCTATGACCTGTTCAGTGGGATGGCTGGAAGCATGTTTGAATTTTCTGCGTTGTTTCTCGTCTGAAGCTTCAGGTTCCTCTGACATATCATCTAGTTCCAATAGAATTGCGTTCACTTCTTTGTCAGTAACCTGTATATCTGCAGGAGACACAACTATACCTTCCTCAGTAGTATCTGCGTTAGGAAATTCATCAAACGTAACATGCACAGATTCTTGAACAGTCTTCTTCCTATTATTAAACACTCTAAAAGCTTTGGAATGAAGGCTGTAACCTAAGAATATCCCTTCATCTACCTTGGAATCGAATTTCCCTCTTTTATCCCTATCATTCAAAATGAAACATTTGCAACCAAATACATGGAAATATCCTATGTTAGGGGTTTTGTCGTTCCAAAGTTCATAGGGAGTTCTCTTAATAATTGGTCTAAGGAAAATCCTGTTCGAGACATAACATGCCGTACTAACAGCTTCGGCCCAAAAATGTTTTGGAGTATTATATTCGCTCAACATAGTCCTAGCCATTTCTTGTAATACTCTATTTTTCCTCTCGACCACTCCGTTCTGTTGGGGCGTAATAGGGGCTGAAAAATTATGACTATAACCATTCTCATCACAAAAAGATGCAAAGGATTTGCTATCAAATTCTAGACCGTTATCACTCCTAATCTTACGGACTTTCATTTCTTTCTCATTTTCTAGCTTCTTAATCAGTGGTGCAAGATTATCTAAAGCCTCACTTTTGTGCGCAAGAAATAAGACCCATGTGTACTTAGTATAGTCGTCTACGATCACAAAGGCATATCGTTTACCTTTCAATGACATAACCTGTACCGGACCAAAAAGGTCAAGATGCAGCAGTTCCAGTGGTCTGGACGTAGAGATCACATTCTTAGGCTTAAAGGACGTCTTGGTCTGTTTCCCCATTTGGCACGCTTTACAGATTCTGTCATTGGTGGCTTTCATATCTGGAATACCTCTCACCAACTCATTGCATGATATGTGAGACACTAGTTCCATGTTAGCATGTCCCAGACGTCTATGCCATAACCATGTGATATCCTGCGTAACTGCTAGACACTTGACGTTTTGGTTAGCAATATCATCAAGAGTGATGCAGTAAATATTACCATGCCTAGATGCACTAAACACAATCTCATCATTCTTTTTAACAAGGCATTTATCTTTGGCGAAAATTACGGTATGTCCATCATCACATAATTGACTAATACTTATTAAATTATGTTCTAAGTTCCTAACGAACCGAACGTTATCTATGGTGATATTTAAGTTGTTACCAACAGTACCAACTCCACGATTTTGGCTTTTGCGTCGTTGGCGTACGAAACGTATCCTCCATCTACCGCCTTCAACGACACAAAATTGCCTATATCACCTGTCATGTGGCGGGAGCACCCGCTGTCGAGGTACCACTTACTTTTCTTACTGGAATTCTTCCTTCGTACCTGTAGCAAGAATTACTATTCTGAGGTACCCAATTTCTGTTGGGTCCTAACATGTTAGCGGGAAAATAACTTCTGTTAACATACGAGATATCATTCTGCACAGTAGGTGATCTCCTGTTACAATCAGACACGACAGGGGCATTTACAGGTAACTTCTTAGGTCTCCAGACATACTTAGCTTTATCAAACTTCTTTAAGGGACAGTTGTATGCATAGTGACCATTTCTACCACAACAGAAACATTTAAACTTAGACACGGAGGATTTAGCAGGCTTCACTTCGGTGGAATAACCTAGGCCTATCTTATCAATATTGCTAGAAATGTTTAACATCATGTCTAGGTTCTGTGTACCCTCAAGAAGGCTATAAACCTTCTGTTTTTCCCTTTCTAAAGAATTCCTGAGTTCTACAATGTCTCTGGATAAGTCACTGTTTTTCTTCTCTATTTTCTTCTCTATTTTCTCACAGTCACAGGGAATTTCCTCTTTCTTAGAAGTAACTAACTCTTCTTTCAAACGTGAGATTTCTAGAACAGCCTCATGTTTTTCCTTAGCTAGTTCATCTCGCTGCCTTATTAATTCCTTATTCAAGGAATCTAGTGACTTAATCTTTCTCTCCGTTTTTTGAAGTAACCTACACAGATCTTCCTTACTTCTTCTATATCAGAAACAGATGAGTCACTTTCATAACCATATAAATTGTTTAGGATATGAATTTTCTCAATGGAGGAAGAACAAGATACCTGATCCTCGTCAGCCATGTAAGCGTGATCCTCGTCCTCACTTTGTTCCAGTTCAGAGTCATTTGATTCCGTCACCATAGCCTTCTGCTTCCTTGGATTCTCATTGCTAGTTGCGGGGCATTCATGTGCATAGTGGCCTGGTTTGTTGCATCGGAAACACTTCTGAACTTTCTTTCCAGACGCGGATATCCCCTTGTTCTTGTTCTGGAATTTGTTGAAGTTTCCTTTGAATTTCTTTTTCTGCTGGAACCTTTTAATTCTTTTTGTAAGCATGGCCAGATCGTTCATTAGGTCCTTTTCTTCGTCGTCAGAATCAGATTCTTCTTGGTTGGATTTGAATGCAATGGACTTCTGGTTTTTATTCTGAGACTTCTCATTCATTGATGTTTGAATCATCTCATAGGATATAAGAGATCCAATCAGCTCGGAGATGCTAAGTACTTCTAGATCCTTTGCTTCGTAGATGGCAGTAACCTTGGCATTCCATTCTCGTGGCAGTGATCTCAGTATCTTTATTACTTGTTCACTGTCGGGAACTTTCTTGCCGAGAGAGAACATCTGGTTGATGATTCCCATGAATCTGGCGTACATCTGGCTTATATTTTCGTCAGATTCCATTGAGAACAGTTCATACTGGTGAGTGAGTAGAGCCAGTCTTTCTTGCACGACTCGTTGGGTTCCTTCATGAGTGACTTGGAGCATATCCCACATGGCCTTCGCTGATGAGCAAGAACTCACCCGAATGTATTCTTCACGTGTGAGTGCACATGCGAGCATGTTTTTCGCCTTTGCGTTTTGCGTGATTCCCCTTTTGTCATCAGCAGTGTAATCTTTTGTGTCCTTTGGAGTTCCATCGGATTTCGCAGCTGTGTACGGTCCGTCGATGATTGTCTCCCAAAGCTCGTAGTCGACAGCGATCAAAAATTCGATCATACGATTTTTCCATACCGCGTAGTTCGTACCGTCGAAGAGAGGAGGCCTGGAGTGGGATTGACCCTCTGCAAAAATATCACTCGAAAAAGCCATTAGATCTTAACTCAGGCGTGTTAGGCCTTTCGTTGAGTAACCCTCTCTGATACCAAATGAAGTGTAAAATATGCCTAAGAGGGGGGGGGGGGGGGGTGAATTAGGCTTTAAAAATTATGGCTTTTTCTCCTTTGAAAACTACTTTTCTTTAAGAAGATAATGCAGAGTACGTTATTCCCTAGAGAGCAGTAAGATTGTCTATGTTATCTCCCTAACCCTGTTTACAGAATATCACGTTAATTTCAGAAATGATAGCTACGATATCACCTAGATATTAGCGCGTGTTCCAGGTTTGTCTCACAGTAAAGTAAATAGCAGAAAGTAGAGTGAGACGAGATTTTTATACAGGTTATATCCCCAACTGGGGTTTAATCCTGTCCTTGGGGTGTTATCTCCCCAAGAGTTCCAATCAATCACTAGGTATTACCGGTTATGGTTACAAAATGATTGATCCTTACACAACCAAAGCGCTTTGGAAACTAGACCTCCACCTAGGCTGTCGCACGCCAAGTTTCGATCCACGTCGTTAACCCAGGAAACCTATTCCCCGACTGGATACAGCTTGCTACCGAAGGGCCACCGAATCCACCAAATTCGTCCCTCCACGTGCGAAAGACTCCAACCGCGCTCCTTTGTGCGTTCGACGTGCCCGCAGACACAACACGTCCGAGGACAAGGGTTTTAGGATAGGGTGATACTCAAGATCGCTCACGGGTACAGATTCGCAAATTAAGCTCAACACAAACTACGAGTTTTTTGCAAGTTAACGCTCAAAAACAGTCTAAGGAACTCGAAGGCTTGTGTGTTCGTTTGGTTCCCTTCAACCGTGAAGTGTTCTCTTCTATATAGAACCAATTTTCGCTTCTACACTTCACAAGGAAAGTTAAGCACAGAATATGCAAGATAAAGCTCAATGCAAGATAAAGCTCAATAATCACGTGCATTAACTCAAACAATCATGCCAAGTCATGCATGATCACTTACCATAAATACCACAGATTAACATTCATTCCAATGTAATCTCATCCGTTAGTCAGCATATTCCATATATAATTCCACTCGGCATATTATCAATGGTAAGCTCAAACAACTGATTTCTTTCCCAAAATATGATACCCAATTCGCACAGAAAGATTTGATCTACTGAGTATAATGCAAAGCATACTTTCCATATATGGTGATCTCATCCGATTTCAGCACATTCCATAAATAGACTCAATCAGCATCTTACCACATATAAGCTCAATCAATTAATCACTTTCCAAAATATAAATCCTAAGTCGCACAAGGAAAGCAGGATCATGATTCACTGATTTAAGAGTCATTTAATATCACACTCAACGGATATATCATTCATATTCTTTCCTAAAATAGATCAATCATATGTAAGCACTTAATCAGAATATCTTTTCCATATATAGCATATTCATTCATATCCGGATGATCACAGTGATATTCCTTCCTAAAATAACTCAATCACGTTTTCAGCGCAATCAGAATATCTTTTCCATATATAGCACACAAGAGATTCCATCATACGAAAACGTTCATAACCAGGTGATCACATAAATATTCCAGTTAAGCATAAGATCACACAGATTCGAATTTCTTAACAGTTTAATCACATTCAAGCGCTTAATCGAACATTTTCACATACTTAAACATCACAACATGCATATCGAGCTTTCTAATTTGTACCCCCCAATTTACATAATAGCTTGGAATAATCAAAACTCTCATAATCATTTGGACCAAAAAGGTCTACAGCCCACATAGAATAGGTTTGGCCCAAGAATGCTTTTACATCTTTTACCAATTAGTCGAAACAAAAAAGTATCGTTGTTCCATGGGTCAATTTACTTTCCCTTCGTATTTTCCGTAAACGAATATAGCGTATCAACACAATCTTCGAATATGCGCTTCACGCCTTAATGGGATGCCCGGTATCCAAAAATGTGTGGCGAGCATCAAATCTTCCTTATACACTTCTCAAGGGTAGCTTCAAGAGCCCGAAAGACTGAAACAAGCACATGTTGGATTCTTTACCAAGGAACGGATTTTACCATTTGTCTCACACTCTGCTGGTCATTATGGTGGAGTCGTAACCAGTGGATCATGGAAGGTGTTCAGGTTCCCACACACGATTTTCCATCGGGAAAGGGAAGGACTTGTGTGTTTGGATACAATTGTTAGGCCACAAAACAAACAAACCTCGGATAGTTGGTTGCCCCAACCACGCTTAGTGATCAAGATTAATTTTGATGGTGCCCTTCACTATAAAAGAAATGGTGCGCCTATTGGTATTGTAGCTCGAGATGAAACTGGGATGGTCCACAGGTGGCGGACTCGATTCATTGATTGTTGTCTCGATCCCGAGATGGCCGAGGCTTTGGCTGCGCGTGAAGCTATACACTACACTATAAGAAGGAATTGGACGAACACGATTGTCGAGGGTGATTGTGCATCAATAGTTAAGAAACTTGCTAAAGGGAGTACTGATTCGTCATCAGTTGGAATCATCCTTATTGACTGCATTGCTATGTGTCACCCCCTCAATAGTATCAAGTTCTCCTTAGTTAGGCGATCTTAAAAAAACATCGCTCATTATCTAACCAAATCTTTAGGGTTTAATGGTGAGGGTCTGTCTTCACCCACTCAATATATGGCTAATGCCGTGTACGATAAATCTATCTCAATATAACGGCGTTATTTGATTAAAAACACTTCGAATTTTGATAATTTAAAAGCGTACGACTGTAAAACTTGAAATTCAGGTTTAACTATTTTTTCAATACGCTAATTTAAAAACGGCATTATAACAAAATACTTAGATAACATTATATGGACAATAGAACAATTTAAAAACCACCATTATCCAAAATTACATAGTTTTAACAATTATTATTCGTATCCATCCTAATATGTTTGGTTGGGGGTATTAAGGGATTGGATGGGTTAGAACTGATTAGTTTTGATAGGAAAGTTTGTTTTAAAAGTTGGATTTGGTTACCCCTTAATACTCCCATCCTAATGTGTTTGGTTGGGGGTATTAAGGGATTGGATGGGTATTGATTAGTTTTGATCAAGGTTGTAAAAAGCGCTAGGCGCTACCTAGGCGCCGAGCGCCTAGGCCGCCAAGGCGGGGCCTGGGCGGTTTCTAGGCGGAAATTAGACGGTATATATATTTTATTATTATTTATACTTATCAATTGTAAACATTCTATGAAAAATAATGTACATCAAATCTATCTAAGCATTTTAAATAATGATGTAAATCACAACAATGCAACAAAATAATATTAGTACAAAATGTTGTTTTACGAATAATGTCGGATGAAGTTATCCAATTTTTTTATTTCAACTTTTATATATTTTATGTTTCAAAATATATTTTTTTATGTATTTTTTTAATTTCAGTTTATATATATATATATATCTTTCCATTTCTATTTATATAGGCTTATATTTCAGTTTAATATTTCTGTAGTATAAAGTTGTAAAAAAATACTGAAATTACTCCTAATGTTAACAATAAACTAAGTAGTGTACTGAAATTACTCCTAATTCTATAGTATAAAGTTGTAAAAAAATATTATATATGGAATTCGAACCCAGGTCAAGAAGAGGGAAAAACATAACATTTTGCTTTAAACCACTACACTAGTGACTTTTTCAAGTTGTAATATGAATATTATTTTACGAGTTATTTCGCTGAGGAGAGTTATGTGGGGTTTGTCTGTACTCTTTGTCCCACACCGATTCCTACATTGAAATTGTCTGAGAAAACACATTTATATAAGGGGATAGAGCTCAGCTGTGCCTACAACGTGAGGCAAACATCACCTGCGATGGGCCTACATTATGGTTTAAGTTTCATTTTTTGAATTTCTTCAATATGGGCCAATTTTTTTATATGGGCCGATTTAAGTTTAATTTTGTATTTCTTCTATATGGGCCGATTAATCGGCCCATTATTCGGTCTGGGCACCGATTAAACGGGCTAGGCGCCGATTAGTCGGAAACAGCGACTATCCTGGCCGAATAAGCATTTTTCGACTCGGTGGCCGGCGCCTAGCGACTAGGCGGCGCCTAGGCCGCATTTTACAACACTGGTTTTGATAGGAAAGTTTAGTTAAAAGTTGGATTTGATTACCCCTTAATACTCCCATTAAGATATTAACTAAGCTACGTCTCCCTTTACCTTTAACTAACCCGAGACACTTAAGACAAAATTAACATTTATTATAAAATATTAAATTTAAAATATGGGTAAAATTATAGTTTGAATTAATTAAACTAGGAAAACCATCTATAAAATCATCTACCAGATCCATTTAAGATCATTATTTAAATCCATAAACCAAACACCATAAAATTCTGGAACAAAATTTAAAATTTCAACATATAATGTCTATTTACTGGTAAAAATTATTATCAGCATAATACTATCCTTATTACCCTAATTAAACCACCCATAAATTATGGAACTAAAAATAAAGCCAAAAAAGATATATAACGCGAATACATATTAATACATGATATATTATTTAAGAGTTGCAAAGGTCGTCTAAGAACATTATGCATGGAAATAACCGTAAGTTCTTAAGAGACGTTGGTCATGACAGCAGAGACCATGGTGTTCATCCCACACATACCATGCCCCCTGCAAAGATGATAATACCCTTTCTCGCCCCAACTCTTCCCCCACGAGTTCTTGATGATCCAATAGGGTTTGTTTCCCAGCCTCAGTATCGAAAACCCCTTCGAACCGTAGCCCACCAAAAGAACGCCGTGGTTCAGCCATCTCTTACCGCAGATAAGCGGACACGAAACCCCTCCGATGTACGTTTGCATGAACACCGCATTCAGCCCAACTGCACAGTTTTTGTTGTTTCCAAATTAAAAAACACATCTAGGTTACCGTAATGCATTGAATTTAAGCAAGCCCTAAAATGATATAGGGATGACAATCGAACCCATTAAAAATCAATAAAACTCTTCAAATGGAACTGAGTCTAGACCCAACAGCAGCATCAGAGCTCGACATGTTGTCTAAGTAGATCTAGACTCGGGACTCATTTGAATATCCAATGGGTTTTAATGGATCTGGTTGGCATCGGTATATGTTACCTGCGAGGGGCCCATGGCGAATTAAGTAGGCGGCGATTTGATCCTCGTCGACGGGAATGTCGATGAAGTTGGCGACTCTTACGGCCACTCGACGGCGGTCGAATTTGCATTCGCCTTTCTTGCCGGTGTATGGGTAAGAATCCTCTTCCTCGATGCCTCCCGCCTCGATCAGGTAGCTGTAGGCATTCGTCATTAGGCCGCCCGAGCATCCCGAGTCGCACGACGACTTGTCCTTTATGTCGCACTTCATTAAAACACAAACACAAACAAAAAACGACGGTATTGGATGTATATCAAATGTACTTGTAGTAAGGAGTCGAATGGCGGATACGAAATTATACATTCTTGATACTAATTATTAACCCTAATATATTTCACACATTCTATGTATGTGCAAATATATTAAGTTATTTTATATTATTAATTAGTTATTTAAAAAATAAAATAAACTAAGGATAAAATCGTGTAAAATTATAAAAGCACCCTCTATTATTTGTCAGACGACTCAGACCAAAGAGCCCTTAATAGATAAAATAGATTGCTGGATTATTTTTTTGGTTCTTTAATATAAGTAGCGGCGTGGCTTTTTAATTAAATAAATAATATTTAATCCATCCGTAATAAAATAAACTTAAAATAAAAAATATAAATATTATTTTCGCAACCTGTTAATAAGAGTTAGTAACTCGTAATAACAAATTACGAATTACTGCGCCAGGCTGGCACGAGTGCTATTAAGTTAATTCTTATGGTATTATCACGAGTTAATATCTTGTAATAATAGAATACGAGTTAGATATGGTTCTCGTTAGTAACTCCTAAGTGAACGGCGGAAGAAACCTAAGCGTTCCCGTTAAGTTTGTTACAAACTCTAAAATTCCAATGTATATTCTCATAAAATTATTTAATTTGGGGAATTATTAGTCCGTATAATGTCAAACCATTTAAATTCGAGATGACCTTATAATTGAACCTTGTGGTCGCAGTCGATGAGCTGCTGCTCGCTGAGATTTAAGAGCTTCCCAGTTGCTATGAAGTTTGCTCCTTCTATGGCTCCCGTCGTACTAAATGCCCAGCAAGATCCACATGTTCCCTTTTATATACATATAAATAAATTCACACATAAAATATAGATCGACAATGATGACGATGATGTTAGTATTTATCTATATATGTAGTATATGTATCAACTTTACCTGCATCTTGACCTCAGTAACAGCGCCCTTTTCTCTCCAGTCAAAATCTTCAGGCAAATTGTCCGTGGGCAACTCAACTCCTTGCTGCACCGTCGCCCCAGCACCACCACCACCGCCCACGCCGCCGCCGTCGCCGCCTATCATCCCCATGTACATCTCTTCGAACTCTTTTTGGGTCAGATCTGAGAACTGTGTGACGCCGTGGACGGCGGAGGGGTCCATGGCCTGGTTCTCGGCGGCCCTCATGACGTTTCCGGCGAAGACGCCCAGGCGGTGGAGGTACTCCTCGCGCGTGGGGTACCCTTCTCGTACTCGGAGATGAAAGCCCTGAACTTGTGCTCGGCGGCGGTGTTGAGAAGGTGGTGGTTGGGATGACGAGCAGTTTCCGTTACTTGGAGAATTTTTTGCTTGCCGCCGTCATTTTGAGCGTCGACGGCGATAAGCAGAGCTGAGCTGAAGAACAGTAACGAATACAGTAGTAGTAGGCCTTTCATTTTTTTATTATTTTGGAAGATATATATCGGCTTTCTTTATTTCTGATCAGCTCAGCTAGTTCAGCCAGTCTTAACTAATATATCTATGAGTATCTTATTCACTGAGGGGGATGATAATGAGTCCCTTGAATATTGGATCTATGAACTATTAACAAGCGATGACATAATATTATAATCAAATCATACAGAATGGTCAATTATGTCATTATTGAAGTCAAACGGTGGTGTGTGTGGCTTCAGTTCATGCATGGGCGACACGTGTGTAATATATCAGCAGATTGCCACGTGTTTAATAGAGGATGTAGTTGTGTGTCTAAAGTGGTGGTTTCTCTGATATTTAAGTTCAGACTTCTATCTTGTTGATAAGTTTGCCTTTATTTGGCTGCTCTACGGTGAACGATAAGGTTTCAGTAATTGAGATTAGATACTACTAATAATAATTATCCACGATACATTATTTATGCTACTATATATAATTATCCACTCTGATGAAGACCGGCACGCATTAAGATATGAGTGTGGGTCTTCATCGTTCGTTCTTATGATCAAACTCACTTCGTCTTCGCAAGTTTATATTAATGAGTTTATTACCAACACCTTCCCTAAGCTCGGTTGTCTCTACCCAGTGGCGGAACCGAGATTTAATAGTGGGGTTGAAAAATAATAACATAAAATAATAAGAGAATTCGATACAATGTCCTATACATTTATGGCAAATCTACGTATAAATCCCTACACCCCAAAATATTCATCAACTAACTCCCCTTTCCAATTCATTTATCACTAAACTCCCCCTTTCAAACTTATCTATCACATAGCTACCTAATGGACAAATTATACCCCTGTAAAACATAAATATTCCAAAATAACCTTGTGAATTCACTTACAGAGAGAACGACGACGAACAACAGACGACGAAAAGCAGAACGAAAGCGAGCACAGAGAAGTCGGCCGATTCTCAGCTTCACATTCACAACGAGCAGCGAACGAGATTCTTAGGGCTTCACACCTTTATCGACTTGTAAGAACGGTATACTGTAAAAATGGCCTCTGACACCGTTTTTTTGACTTTAATTTTTCGTTTTTTATGCCATTTTGGGTTAATGTAGAGATTAGGGCTTTCATAGTTGCATTTCTTGAAAGATTTAATGTCGGGCTATTTTTAATTTTGTGATTACGGCTCGAATTTGGGGTTTATGGCAAAATTAGGGTTTAATTATTTCGTTTTTCAATTGGGAACTTGGTATCATTCAAATTAGGGACTGTTAGCTTCTAATTCGGAGAGCGTGGATTGCGGCGTACATACTGCAATGCCCATGGATCGATACATCATCTGACCGGTGGCTCGTGGGAGATATCTTGACGAAGTCGACGGTGAATTGTATCGTGGCTTGCTGCCACGATACTTACGGACGATCTTAGTTGCATGCTCCACCTGTTTGAGTGATATGTATGTGTGTTTTTGGACTGATATGCTGTTGATCCTCAGTTTTCTGATTTGTTTCTGTTTTTGTTCCAGTTTTTTTGTAGTATCTGAACTAACACGTTTGTAGTATCTAGATGTGGACTATTGCAGTACTATAGTATATGCTTTCGTAGTACCATAATTAGGTCGTTTGTAGTACCTTTTCAGTGCCGTGCGAGCGGCTTGGAAATACGCCAAATCTAATTTGTGGTACCAATACATAGATGTTTGTAGTACCTAGATGTGGACGATTGCAGTACCATAGTGAATGTTCTCGTAGTACCATAATTGGGTCGTTTGTAGTACCTTTTCCGTGCCGTGCGAGCGGCTTGGAAATACGCCAAATCTAATTTATGGTACCAATACATAGACGTTTTGTAGTACCTAGATGTGGAACGTGATAGTACCATAGTATATGCTTTCGTAGTACCATAATTAGGTCGTTTGTAGTACCTTTTCCGTGCCATTCGTTCGATTGCCGAAAACACGTAGAATCTTGAGCATTAAGGATTTAGAGCTTACATAATGCGGCAAATAACAAAAATAAAATATATGGCAACGTTAAATCTTGTAGTACCAATATATAGATTTTTGTAGTACCAATATGCAGATGTACGTAGTACCATAATATATGCTAGTGTAGTACCATTTGTAGGTTACTTGTAGTATCTTTTTCGTACTAGATTTTTAATGATAAAAAACACGTAGATAATTGTGCAAATAAGACATGAGAACTTCCAAAATACGGCACATAATAAAAATTAAACACACGTTTGCAGTACCACAACATGGTTCTTTGCAGTAACATAAACGTCTCTATTGCAGTGCCCTTCGTTGGTAATTTGTAGTATCTTTACGTACTGGGCGAACAGCGATACGCTAGCTCTAATTTGTGGTACCAATATAAAGACATTTGAAGTACCAACATGTGGATGATTGCAGTACCATAACTTATGCTATTGTAGTACCCTTCGTAGGTTATTTGTAGTATCTTTTTTATACCCCTCGGTTGATTGTCGAAAACACGTCGAAATACGCCCTCTAATTTGTGGTACCAATGTAAACACTTCTATAGTACCTATATAAGGACTTCTGCAGTACCATGACATATACTATCGCAGTACCATCTGTAGGTGTTGGTAGTATCTTTTACGTACCGGGCGAACGGCGTTGAAATACTCCAAAACTAATTTGTGGTACCAATATAAACACGTTTGTGGTACCTACATATGAACTTCTGTGGTACCATTAACTATGCTATTGTAGTACCATCCGTAGGTTGTTTGTAGTATCTTCGCCGTACTATTATTTTGACTGTCGAAAACACGTAGATTCTTGAGCAATTAACGCCTGAGAGCTTACATAATGTGGCAAATAACAAAAAATTAACATATCACAACATAAAACATAAACACTAACTTCCAACATACAAAAAATCTTCACTATGTAGTAAGATATTGTAACTAGCATCATTTAAGTAGAAGGAAAGTTGGCATTTCAATGTAATAATCCTTGATTCTAAATGTATACCCGCCAATTATGATACCAAATGATCATCTTACTATATTTAACCATGGTAACGTACTCACATACCTAAAAATAACCCGAACAACGTCGAAATACGCCATCTAATTTGTGGTACCAATTTAAACACTTTCGTAGTACCTATATATGGACTTCTGCAGTACCATAACATATGCTATCGCAGTACCATCTCTAGGTTGTTTGTAGTATCTTTTACGTACCGGGCGAACAACGTTGATTAATACTTCAAAACTAATTTGTGGTACCAATATAAACACGTTTGTGGTACCTACATATGGACTTTTGTGGTACCATTAACTATGCTTGTACCATCCGTAGGTTGTTTGTAGTACCTTCGCCGTACCATTATTTTGATTGTCAAAAACACGTAGATTCTTGAGCATTTAACGCCTGAGAGCTTACATAATGTGGCAAATAACAAAAAATTAACATATGACAACATAAAACAAAAACACTAACTTCCAACATACAAAAAATCTTCACTATGTAGTAAGATATTGTAACTAGCATCATTTATGTAGAAGGAAAGTTGGCATTTCAATGTCATAATCCTTGATTCTAAATGTATACCCGCCAATTATGATACCAAATGATCATCTTACTATATTTAACCATGGTAACGTACTCACAGACCTAAAAATAACCCGAAAAACGTCGAAATACGCCAACTAATTTGTGGTACAAATTCAAACACTTTCGTAGTACCTATTTATGGACTTCTGCAGTACCGTAACATATGCTATCGCAGTACCATCTATAGATTGTTTGTAGTATCTTTTACGTACCGGGCGAACAACGTTGAAATACTTCAAAACTAATTTGTGGTACCAATATAAACACGTTTGTGGTACCTACATATGGACTTTTGTGGTACCATTAACTATGCTATTGTAGTATCATCCGTAGGTTGTTTGTCGTACCTTCGCCGTACCATTATTTTGATTGTCGAAAACACGTAGATTCTTGAGCAATTAACGCCTGAGAGCTTACATAATGTGGCAAATAACAAAAAATTAACATATGACAACATAAAACATAAACACTAACTTACAACATACAAAAAATCTTCACTATGTTGTAAGATAGTGTAACTAGCATCATTTAAGAAGAAGGAAAGTTGGCATTTCAATGTAATAATCCTTGATTCTAAATGTTAACCCGCCAATTATGATACCAAATGATCATCTTACTATATTTAACCATGGTAACGTACTCACATACCTAGAAATAACCCGAACAACGTCGAAATATGCCATCTAATTTATGGTACCAATTTAAACACTTTCGTAGTACCAATATATGGACTTCTGCAGTACCATAACATATGCTTTCGCAGCACCATCTCTAGGTTGTTTGTAGTATCTTTTACGTACCGGGCGAACAACGTTGAAATACTTCAAAACTAATTTGTGGTACCAATATAAACACGTTTGTGGTACCTACATATGGACTTTTGTGGTACTATTAACTACGCTATTGTAGTACCATCCGTTGGTTGTTTGTAGTACCTTGGCCGTACCATTATTTTGATTGTCAAAAACACGTAGATTCTTGAGCATTTAACGCCTGACAGCTTACATAATGTGGCAAATAACAAAAAATTAACATATGACAACATAAAACATAAACACTAACTTCCAACATACAAAAAATCTTCACTATGTAGTAAGATATTGTAACTAGCATCATTTAAGTAGAACGAAAGTTGGCGTTTCAATGTAATAATCCTTGATTATAAATGTTAACCCGCCAATTATGATACCAAATGATCATCTTACTATATTTAACCATGGTAACGTACTCACAGACCTAAAAATAACCCGAAAAACGTCGAAATACGCCATCTAATTTGTGGTACCAATTCAAACACTTTCGTAGTACCTATATATGAACTTCTGCAGTACCGTAACATATGCTATCGCAGTACCATCTATAGGTTGTTTGTAGTATCTTTTACGTACCGTGCGAACAACGTTGAAATACTTCAAAACTAATTTGTGGTACCAATATAAACACGTTTGTGGTACCTACATATGGACTTTTGTGGTACCATTAACTATGCTATTGTAGTACCATCCGTAGGTTGTTTGTAGTACCTTCACCGTACCATTATTTTGATTGTCAAAAACACGTAGATTCTCGAGCATTTAACGCCTGAGAGCTTACATAATGTGGCAAATAACAAAAAATTAACATATGACAACATAAAACATAAACACTAACTTCCAACATACAAAAGATCTTCACTATGTTGTAAGATAGTGTAACTAGCATCATTTAAGAAGAAGGAAAGTTGGCATTTCAATGTAATAATCCTTGATTCTAAATGTTAACCCGCCAATTATGATACCAAATGATCATCTTACTATATTTAACCATGGTAACGTACTCACATACCTAGAAATAACCCGAACAACGTCGAAATACGCCATCTAATTTATGGTACCAATTTAAACACTTTCGTAGTACCAATATATGGACTTCTGCAGTACCATAACATATGCTTTCGCAGCACCATCTCTAGGTTGTTTGTAGTATCTTTTACGTACCGGGCGAACAACGTTGAAATACTTCAAAACTAATTTGTGGTACCAATATAAACACGTTTGTGGTACCTACATATGGACTTTTGTGGTACTATTAACTACGCTATTGTAGTACCATCCGCTGGTTGTTTGTAGTACCTTGGCCGTACCATTATTTTGATTGTCAAAAACACGTAGATTCTTGAGCATTTAACGCCTGACAGCTTACATAATGTGGCAAATAACAAAAAATTAACATATGACAACATAAAACATAAACACTAACTTCCAACATACAAAAAATCTTCACTATGTAGTAAGATATTGTAACTAGCATCATTTAAGTAGAACGAAAGTTGGCGTTTCAATGTAATAATCCTTGATTATAAATGTTAACCCGCCAATTATGATACCAAATGATCATCTTACTATATTTAACCATGGTAACGTACTCACAGACCTAAAAATAACCCGAAAAACGTCGAAATACGCCATCTAATTTGTGGTACCAATTCAAACACTTTCGTAGTACCTATATATGAACTTCTGCAGTACCGTAACATATGCTATCGCAGTACCATCTATAGGTTGTTTGTAGTATCTTTTACGTACCGTGCGAACAACGTTGAAATACTTCAAAACTAATTTGTGGTACCAATATAAACACGTTTGTGGTACCTACATATGGACTTTTGTGGTACCATTAACTATGCTATTGTAGTACCATCCGTAGGTTGTTTGTAGTACCTTCACCGTACCATTATTTTGATTGTCAAAAACACGTAGATTCTCGAGCATTTAACGCCTGAGAGCTTACATAATGTGGCAAATAACAAAAAATTAACATATGACAACATAAAACATAAACACTAACTTCCAACATACAAAAGATCTTCACTATGTAGTAAGATATTGTAACTAGCATCATTTAAGTAGAAGGAAAGTTGGCATTTCAATGTAATAATCCTTGATTCTAATGTTAACCCGCCAATTATGATACCAAATGATCATCTTACTATATTTAACCATGGTAACGTACTCACAGACCTAAAAATAACCCGAAAAACGTCAAAATACGCCATCTAATTTGTGGTACCAATTTAAACACTTTCGTAGTACCTATATATGGACTTCTGCAGTACCGTAACATATGCTATCGCATTACCATCTATAGGTTGTTTGTAGTATCTTTTACGTACCGGGCGAACAACGTTGAAATACTTCAAAACTAATTTGTGGTACCAATATAAACACGTTTGTGGTACCTACGTATGGACTTTTGTGGTACCATTAACTATGCTGTTGTAGTATCATCCGTAGGTTGTTTGTCGTACCTTCGCCGTACCATTATTTTGATTGTTTAACACGTAGATTCTTGAGCATTTAACGCGTGAGAGCTTACATAATGTGGCAAATAACAAAAAATTAACATATGACAACATAAAACATAAACACTAACTTCCAACATACAAAAAATCTTCACTATGTAGTAAGATATTGTAACTAGCATCATTTAAGTAGAAGGAAAGTTGGCGTTTCAATGTAATAATCCTTGATTATAAATGTTAACCCGCCAATTATGATACCAAATGATCATCTTACTATATTTAACCATGGTAACGTACTCACAGACCTAAAAATAACCCGAAAAACATCGAAATACGCCATCTAATTTGTGGTACCAATTCAAACACTTTCGTAGTACCTATATATGAACTTCTGCAGTACCGTAACATATGCTATCGCAGTACCATCTATAGATTGTTTGTAGTATCTTTTACGTACCGGGCGAACAACGTTGAAATACTTCAAAACTAATTTGTGGTACCAATATAAACACGTTTGTGGTACCTACATATGGACTTTTGTGGTACCATTAACTATGCTATTGAAGTATCATCCGTAGGTTGTTTGTCGTACCTTCACCGTACCATTATTTTGATTGTCAAAAACACGTAGATTCTCGAGCATTTAACGCCTGAGAGCTTACATAATGTGGCAAATAACAAAAAATTAACATATGACAACATAAAACATAAACACTAACTTCCAACACCAAAAAATCTTCACTATGTTGTAAGATAGTGTAACTAGCATCATTTAAGTAGAAGAAAATTGGCATTTCAATGTAATAATCCTTGATTCTAAATGTTAACTCGCCAATTATGATACCAAATGATCATCTTACTATATTTAACCATGGTAACGTACTCACATACCTAAAAATAACCCGGACAACGTCGAAATACGCCATCTAATTTGTGGTACCAATTTAAACACTTTCGTAGTACCAATATATGGACTTCTGCAGTACCATAACATATGCTTTCGCAGCACCATCTCTAGGTTGTTTGTAGTATCTTTACGTACCGGGCGAACAACGTTGAAATACTTCAAAACTAATTTGTGGTACCAATATAAACACGTTTGTGGTACCTACATATGGACTTTTGTGGTACCATTAACTACGCTATTGTAGTACCATCCGTAGGTTGTTTGTAGTACCTTGGCCATACCATTATTCTGATTGTCAAAAACACGTAGATTCTTGAGCATTTAACGCCTGAGAGCTTACATAATGTGGCAAATAACAAAAATTAACATATGACAACATAAAATATAAACACTAACTTCCAACATACAAAAGATCTTCACTATGTAGTAAGATATTGTAACTAGCATCATTTAAGTAGAAGGAAAGTTGGCGTTTCAATGTAATAATCCTTGATTCTAAATGTATACCCGCCAATTATGATACCAAATGATCATCTTACTATATTTAACCATGGTAACGTACTCACAGACCTAAAAATAACCCGAAAAACGTCGAAATACGCCATCTAATTTGTGGTACCAATTCAAACACTTTCGTAGTACCTATATATGAACTTCTGCAGTACCGTAACATATGCTATCGCAGTACCATCTATAGGTTGTTTGTAGCATCTTTTAAGTACCGGGCGAACAACGTTGAAATACATCAAAACTAATTTGTGGTACCAATATAAACACGTTTGTGGTACCTACATATGGACTTTTGTGGTACCATTAACTATGCTATTGTAGTATCATCCGTAGGTTGTTTGTCGTACCTTCGCCGTACCATTATTTTGATTGTCGAAAACACGTAGATTCTTGAGCAATTAACACCTGAGAGCTTACATAATGTGGCAAATAACAAAAAATTAACATATGACAACATAAAACATAAACACTAACTTCCAACACCAAAAAATCTTCACTATGTTGTAAGATAGTGTAACTAGCATCATTTAAGTAGAAGAAAATTGGCATTTCAATGTAATAATCCTTGATTCTAAATGTTAACCCGCCAATTATGATACCAAATGATCATCTTACTATATTTAACCATGGTAACGTACTCACATACCTAAAAATAACCCGGACAACGTCGAAATACGCCATCTAATTTGTGGTACCAATTTAAACACTTTCGTAGTACCAATATATGGACTTCTGCAGTACCATAACATATGCTTTCGCAGCACCATCTCTAGGTTGTTTGTAGTATCTTTTACGTACCGGGCGAACAACGTTGAAATACTTCAAAACTAATTTGTGGTACCAATATAAACACGTTTGTGGTACCTACATATGGACTTTTGTGGTACCATTAACTACGCTATTGTAGTACCATCCGTAGGTTGTTTGTAGTACCTTGGCCGTACCATTATTCTGATTGTCAAAAACACGTAGATTCTTGAGCATTTAACGCCTGAGAGCTTACATAATGTGGCAAATAACAAAAAATTAACATATGACAACATAAAATATAAACACTAACTTCCAACATACAAAAGATCTTCACTATGTAGTAAGATATTGTAACTAGCATCATTTAAGTAGAAGGAAAGTTGGCGTTTCAATGTAATAATCCTTGATTCTAAATGTATACCCGCCAATTATGATACCAAATGATCATCTTACTATATTTAACCATGGTAACGTACTCACAGACCTAAAAATAACCCGAAAAACGTCGAAATACGCCATCTAATTTGTGGTACCAATTCAAACACTTTCGTAGTACCTATATATGAACTTCTGCAGTACCGTAACATATGCTATCGCAGTACCATCTATAGGTTGTTTGTAGCATCTTTTACGTACCGGGCGAACAACGTTGAAATACATCAAAACTAATTTGTGGTACCAATATAAACACGTTTGTGGTACCTACATATGGACTTTTGTGGTACCATTAACTATGCTATTGTAGTATCATCCGTAGGTTGTTTGTCGTACCTTCGCCGTACCATTATTTTGATTGTCGAAAACACGTAGATTCTTGAGCAATTAACACCTGAGAGCTTACATAATGTGGCAAATAACAAAAAATTAACATATGACAACATAAAACATAAACACTAACTTCCAACACCAAAAAATCTTCACTATGTTGTAAGATAGTGTAACTAGCATCATTTAAGTAGAAGGAAAGTTGGCATTTCAATGTAATAATCCTTGATTCTAAATGTTAACCCGCCAATTATGATACCAAATGATCATCTTACTATATTTAACCATGGTAACGTACTCACATACCTAAAAATAACCCGGACAACGTCGAAATACGCCTTCTAATTTGTGGTACCAATTTAAACACTTTCGTAGTACCAATATATGGACTTCTGCAGTACCATAACATATGCTTTCGCAGCACCATCTCTAGGTTGTTTGTAGTATCTTTTACGTACCGGGCGAACAACGTTGAAATACTTCAAAACTAATTTGTGGTACCAATATAAACACGTTTGTGGTACCATTAACTACGCTATTGTAGTACCATCCGTAGGTTGTTTGTAGTACCTTGGCCGTACCATTATTTTGATTGTCAAAAACACGTAGATTCTTGAGCATTTAACGCCTGAGAGCTTACATAATGTGGCAAATAACAAAAAATTAACATATGACAACATAAAATATAAACACTAACTTCCAACATACAAAAGATCTTCACTATGTAGTAAGATATTGTAACTAGCATCATTTAAGTAGAAGGAAAGTTGGCGTTTCAATGTAATAATCCTTGATTCTAAATGTTAACCCGCCAATTATGATACCAAATGATCATCTTACTATATTTAACCATGGTAACGTACTCACAGACCTAAAAATAACCCGAAAAACGTCGAAATACGCCATCTAATTTGTGGTACCAATTCAAACACTTTCGTAGTACCTATATATGAACTTCTGCAGTACCGTAACATATGCTATCGCAGTACCATCTATAGGTTGTTTGTAGTATCTTTTACGTACCGTGCGAACAACGTTGAAATACTTCAAAACTAATTTGTGGTACCAATATAAACACGTTTGTGGTACCTACATATGGACTTTTGTGGTACCATTAACTATGCTATTGTAGTATCATCCGTAGGTTGTTTGTCGTACCTTCGCCGTACCATTATTTTGATTGTCGAAAACACATAGATTCTTGAGCAATTAACACCTAAGAGCTTACATAATGTGGCAAATAACAAAAAATTAACATATGACAACATAAAACATAAACACTAACTTCCAACACCAAAAAATCTTCACTATGTTGTAAGATAGTGTAACTAGCATCATTTAAGTAGAAGGAAAGTTGGCATTTCAATGTAATAATCCTTGATTCTAAATGTTAACCCGCCAATTATGATACCAAATGATCATCTTACTATATTTAACCATGGTAACGTACTCACATACCTAAAAATAACCCGGACAACGTCGAAATACGCCATCTAATTTGTGGTACCAATTTAAACACTTTCGTAGTACCAATATATGGACTTCTCCAGTACGATAACATATGCTTTTGCAGCACCATCTTTAGGTTGTTTGTAGTATCTTTTACGTACCGGGCGAACAACGTTGAAATACTTCAAAACTAATTTGTGGTACCAATATAAACACGTTTGTGGTACCTACATATGGACTTTTGTGGTACCATTAACTACGCTATTGTAGTACCATCCGTAGGTTGTTTGTAGTACCTTGGCCGTACCATTATTTTGATTGTCAAAAACACGTAGATTCTTGAGCATTTAACGCCTGAGAGCTTACATAATGTGGCAAATAACAAAAAATTAACATATGACAACATAAAACATAAACACTAACTTCCAACATACAAAAGATCTTCACTATGTAGTAAGATATTGTAACTAGCATCATTTAAGTAGAAGGAAAGTTGGCGTTTCAATGTAATAATCCTTGATTCTAAATGTTAACCCGCCAATTATGATACCAAATGATCATCTTACTGTATTTAACCATGGTAACGTACTCACAGACCTAAAAATAACCCGAAAAACATCGAAATACGCCATCTAATTTGTGGTACCAATTCAAACACTTTCGTAGTACCTATATATGAACTTCTGCAGTACCGTAACATATGCTATCGCAGTACCATCTATAGGTTGTTTGTAGCATCTTTTACGTACCGGGCGAACAACGTTGAAATACTTCAAAACTAATTCGTGGTACCAATATAAACACGTTTGTGGTACCTACATATGGACTTTTGTGGTACCATTAACTATGCTATTGTAGTATCATCCGTAGGTTGTTTGTCGTACCTTCGCCGTACCATTATTTTGATTGTCGAAAACACGTAGATTCTTGAGCAATTAACGCCTGAGAGCTTACATAATGTGGCAAATAACAAAAAATTAACATATGACAACATAAAACATAAACACTAACTTCCAACATACAAAAAATCTTCACTATGTAGTAAGATATTGTAACTAGCATCATTTAAGTAGAAGGAAAGTTGGCATTTCAATGTAATAATCCTTGATTCTAAATGTTAACCCGCCAATTATGATACCAAATGATCATCTTACTATATTTAACCATGGTAACGTACTCACATACCAAAAATAACCCGAACAACGTCGAAATACGCCATCTAATTTGTGGTACCAATTCAAACACTTTCGTAGTACCTATATATGAACTTCTGCAGTACCGTAACATATGCTATCGCAGTACCATCTATAGGTTGTTTGTAGCATCTTTTACGTACCGGGCGAACAACGTTGAAATACTTCAAAACTAATTTGTGGTACCAATATAAACACGTTTGTGGTACCTACATATGGACTTTTGTGGTACCATTAACTACGCTATTGTAGTACCATCCTTAGGTTGTTTGTAGTACCTTCACCGTACCATTATTTTGATTGTCAAAAACACGTAGATTCTTGAGCATTTAACGCCTGAGAGCTTACATAATGTGGAAAATAACAAAAAATTAACATATGACAACATAAAACATAAACACTAACTTCCAACATACAAAAGATCTTCACTATGTAGTAAGATATTGTAACTAGCATCATTTAAGTAGAAGGAAAGTTGGCATTTCAATGTAATAATCCTTGATTCTAAATGTTAACCCGCCAATTATGATACCAAATGATCATCTTACTATATTTAACCATGGTAACGTACTCACAGACCTAAAAATAACCCGAAAAACGTCGAAATACGCCATCTAATTTGTGGTACCAATTTAAACACTTTCGTAGTACCTATATATGGACTTCTGCAGTACCGTAACATATGCTATCGCAGTACCATCTATAGGTTGTTTGTAGTATCTTTTACGTACCGGGCGAACAACGTTGAAATACTTCAAAACTAATTTGTGGTACCAATATAAACACGTTTGTGGTACCTACGTATGGACTTTTGTGGTACCATTAACTATGCTGTTGTAGTATCATCCGTAGGTTGTTTGTCGTACCTTCGCCGTACCATTATTTTGATTGTCGAAAACACGTAGATTCTTGAGCAATTAACGCCTGAGAGCTTACATAATGCGGCAAATAACAAAAAATTAACATATGACAACATAAAACATAAACACTAACTTCCAACATATAAAAAATCTTCACTATGTAGTAAGATATTGTAACTAGCATCACTTAAGTAGAAGGAAAGTTGGCATTTCAATGTAATAATCCTTGATTCTAAATGTTAACCCGCCAATTATGATACCAAATGATCATCTTACTATATTTAACCATGGTAACGTATTCACAGACCTAAAAATAACCCGAACAACGTCGAAATTTGCCATCTAATTTGTGGTACCAATTTAAACACATTTGCGGTACCCATGTGTGGACTTTTGCAGTATCATAACTTATGCTATTGTAGTACCGTCCATAGGTTGTTTGTAGTACCTTCGCTGTACCATTCGTTTGATGGTCGAAAACATGTAGATTCTTGAGCAATTAACGCCTGATAGCTTACAAAATGCGGCGAATAACAAAACTTAAACATATGGCAACATAGAACATAAACACTAACTTTCAACATACAAAAAATCTTGACTATGTAGTAAGATGTGGTTACTAGCATCACTTATTTGGAAAGAAAGTTGTGTTTCAATGTAATAATCCTTGATTCTAATGTTAACCACCAATTTTGATACCAAACGATCAACTTAGTATATTTAACTATGGTAACGTACTCAAGGACCAAAAATAATCCGAACGACGTCGAAATACGCTGTCTGATTTGTAGTACCAATATATACACGTTTGCAGTACCACAACATGGTTGTTCGCAGTACCATAAATGCCTCTGTTGTAGTACCAATATATACGCTGTCTTACTATATTTAACCATGGTAACGTACTCACATACCTAAAATAACCCGAACAACGTCGAAATACGCCATCTAATTTATGGTACCAATTTAAACACTTTCGTAGTACCAATATATGGACTTCTGCAGTACCATAACATATGCTTTCGCAGCACCATCTCTAGGTTGTTTGTAGTATCTTTTACGTACCGGGCGAACAACGTTGAAATACTTCAAAACTAATTTGTGGTACCAATATAAACACGTTTGTGGTACCTACATATGGACTTTTGTGGTACTATTAACTACGCTATTGTAGTACCATCCGTGGTTGTTTGTAGTACCTTGGCCGTACCATTATTTTGATTGTCAAAAACACGTAGATTCTTGAGCATTTAACGCCTGAGAGCTTACATAATGTGGCAAATAACAAAAAATTAACATATGACAACATAAAACATAAACACTAACTTCCAACATACAAAAATCTTCACTATGTAGTAAGATATTGTAACTAGCATCATTTAAGTAGAACGAAAGTTGGCGTTTCAATGTAATAATCCTTGATTATAAATGTTAACCCGCCAATTATGATACCAAATGATCATCTTACTATATTTAACCATGGTAACGTACTCACAGACCTAAAAATAACCCGAAAAACGTCGAAATACGACATCTAATTTGTGGTACCAATTCAAACACTTTCGTAGTACCTATATATGAACTTCTGCAGTACCGTAACATATGCTATCGCAGTACCATCTATAGGTTGTTTGTAGTATCTTTTACGTACCGTGCGAACAACGTTGAAATACTTCAAAACTAATTTGTGGTACCAATATAAACATGTTTGTGGTACCTACATATGGACTTTTGTGGTACCATTAACTATGCTATTGTAGTACCATCCGTAGGTTGTTTGTAGTACCTTCACCGTACCATTATTTTGATTGTCAAAAACACGTAGATTCTCGAGCATTTAACGCCTGAGAGCTTACATAATGTGGCAAATAACAAAAAATTAACATATGACAACATAAAACATAAACACTAACTTCCAACATACAAAAGATCTTCACTATGTAGTAAGATATTGTAACTAGCATCATTTAAGTAGAAGGAAAGTTGGCATTTCAATGTAATAATCCTTGATTCTAATATTAACCCGCCAATTATGATACCAAATGATCATCTTACTATATTTAACCATGGTAACGTACTCACAGACCTAAAAATAACCCGAAAAACGTCAAAAATACGCCATCTAATTTGTGGTACCAATTTAAACACTTTCGTAGTACCTATATATGGACTTCTGCAGTACCGTAACATATGCTATCGCAGTACCATCTATAGGTTGTTTGTAGTATCTTTTACGTACCGGGCGAACAACGTTGAAATACTTCAAAACTAATTTGTGGTACCAATATAAACACGTTTGTGGTACCTACATATGGACTTTTGTGGTACCATTAACTATGCTATTGTAGTATCATCCGTAGGTTGTTTGTCGTACCTTCGCCGTACCATTATTTTGATTGTTTAACACGTAGATTCTTGAGCATTTAACGCGTGAGAGCTTACATAATGTGGCAAATAACAAAAAATTAACATATGACAACATAAAACATAAACACTAACTTCCAACATACAAAAATCTTCACTATGTAGTAAGATATTGTAACTAGCATCATTTAAGTAGAAGGAAAGTTGGCGTTTCAATGTAATAATCCTTGATTATAAATGTTAACCCGCCAATTATGATACCAAATGATCATCTTACTATATTTAACCATGGTAACGTACTCACAGACCTAAAAATAACCCGAAAAACGTCGAAATACGCCATCTAATTTGTGGTACCAATTCAAACACTTTCGTAGTACCTATATATGAACTTCTGCAGTACCGTAACATATGCTATCGCAGTACCATCTATAGATTGTTTGTAGTATCTTTTACGTACCGGGCGAACAACGTTGAAATACTTCAAAACTAATTTGTGGTACCAATATAAACACGTTTGTGGTACCTACATATGGACTTTTGTGGTACCATTAACTATGCTATTGAAGTATCATCCGTAGGTTGTTTGTCGTACCTTCACCGTACCATTATTTTGATTGTCAAAAACACGTAGATTCTCGAGCATTCAACGCCCGAGAGCTTACATAATGTGGCAAATAACAAAAAATTAACATATGACAACATAAAACATAAACACTAACTTCCAACACCAAAAAATCTTCACTATGTTGTAAGATAGTGTAACTAGCATCATTTAAGTAGAAGAAAATTGGCATTTCAATGTAATAATCCTTGATTCTAAATGTTAACCCGCCAATTATGATACCAAATGATCATCTTACTATATTTAACCATGGTAACGTACTCACATACCTAAAAATAACCAGGACAACGTCGAAATACGCCATCTAATTTGTGGTACCAATTTAAACACTTTCGTAGTACCAATATATGGACTTCTGCAGTACCATAACATATGCTTTCGCAGCACCATCTCTAGGTTGTTTGTAGTATCTTTTACGTACCGGGCGAACAACGTTGAAATACTTCAAAACTAATTTGTGGTACCAATATAAACACGTTTGTGGTACCTACATATGGACTTTTGTGGTACCATTAACTATGCTATTGAAGTATCATCCGTAGGTTGTTTGTCGTACCTTCGCCGTACCATTATTTTGATTGTCGAAAACACGTAGATTCTTGAGCATTTAACGCCTGAGAGCTTACATAATGTGGCAAATAACAAAAAATTAACATATGACAACATAAAATATAAACACTAACTTCCAACATACAAAAGATCTTCACTATGTAGTAAGATATTGTAACTAGCATCATTTAAGTAGAAGGAAAGTTGGCGTTTCAATGTAATAATCCTTGATTCTAAATGTATACCCGCCAATTATGATACCAAATGATCATCTTACTATATTTAACCATGGTAACGTACTCACAGACCTAAAAATAACCCGAAAAACGTCGAAATACGCCATCTAATTTGTGGTACCAATTCAAACACTTTCGTAGTACCTATATATGAACTTCTGCAGTACCGTAACATATGCTATCGCAGTACCATCTATAGGTTGTTTGTAGCATCTTTTACGTACCGGGCGAACAACGTTGAAATTCATCAAAACTAATTTGTGGTACCAATATAAACACGTTTGTGGTACCTACATATGGACTTTTGTGGTACCATTAACTATGCTATTGAAGTATCATCCGTAGGTTGTTTGTCGTACCTTCGCCGTACCATTATTTTGATTGTCGAAAACACGTAGATTCTTGAGCAATTAACACCTGAGAGCTTACATAATGTGGCAAATAACAAAAAATTAACATATGACAACATAAAACATAAACACTAACTTCCAACACCAAAAATCTTCACTATGTTGTAAGATAGTGTAACTAGCATCATTTAAGTAGAAGGAAAGTTGGCATTTCAATGTAATAATCCTTGATTCTAAATGTTAACCCGCCAATTATGATACCAAATGATCATCTTACTATATTTAACCATGGTAACGTACTCACATACCTAAAAATAACCCGGACAACGTCGAAATACGCCTTCTAATTTGTGGTACCAATTTAAACACTTTCGTAGTACCAATATATGGACTTCTGCAGTACCATAACATATGCTTTCGCAGCACCATCTCTAGGTTGTTTGTAGTATCTTTTACGTACCGGGCGAACAACGTTGAAATACTTCAAAACTAATTTGTGGTACCAATATAAACACGTTTGTGGTACCTACATATGGACTTTTGTGGTACCATTAACTACGCTATTGTAGTACCATCCGTAGGTTGTTTGTAGTACCTTGGCCGTACCATTATTTTGATTGTCAAAAACACGTAGATTCTTGAGCATTTAACGCCTGAGAGCTTACATAATGTGGCAAATAACAAAAAATTAACATATGACAACATAAAATATAAACACTAACTTCCAACATACAAAAGATCTTCACTATGTAGTAAGATATTGTAACTAGCATCATTTAAGTAGAAGGAAAGTTGGCGTTTCAATGTAATAATCCTTGATTATAAATGTTAACCCGCCAATTATGATACCAAATGATCATCTTACTATATTTAACCATGGTAACGTACTCACAGACCTAAAAATAACCCGAAAAACGTCGAAATACGCCATCTAATTTGTGGTACCAATTCAAACACTTTCGTAGTACCTATATATGAACTTCTGCAGTACCGTAACATATGCTATCACAGTACCATCTATAGATTGTTTGTAGTATCTTTTACGTACCGGGCGAACAACGTTGAAATACTTCAAAACTAATTTGTGGTACCAATATGAACACGTTTGTGGTACCTACATATGGACTTTTGTGGTACCATTAACTATGCTATTGTAGTATCATCCGTAGGTTGTTTGTCGTACCTTCGCCGTACCATTATTTTGATTGTCGAAAACACGTAGATTCTTGAGCAATTAACACCTGAGAGCTTACATAATGTGGCAAATAACAAAAAATTAACATATGACAACATAAAACATAAACACTAACTTCCAACACCAAAAAATCTTCACTATGTTGTAAGATAGTGTAACTAGCATCATTTAAGTAGAAGGAAATTGGCATTTCAATGTAATAATCCTTGATTCTAAATGTTAACCCGCCAATTATGATACCAAATGATCATCTTACTATATTTAACCATGGTAACGTACTCACATACCTAAAAATAACCCGGACAACGTCGAAATACGCCATCTAATTTGTGGTACCAATTTAAACACTTTCGTAGTACCAATATATGGACTTCTGCAGTACCATAACATATGCTTTCGCAGCACCATCTCTAGGTTGTTTGTAGTATCTTTTACGTACCGGGCGAACAACGTTGAAATACTTCAAAACTATTTTGTGGTACCAATATAAACACGTTTGTGGTACCTACATATGGACTTTTGTGGTACCATTAACTACGCTATTGTAGTACCATCCGTAGGTTGTTTGTAGTACCTTGGCCGTACCATTATTTTGATTGTCAAAAACACGTAGATTCTTGAGCATTTAACGCCTGAGAGCTTACATAATGTGGCAAATAACAAAAAATTAACATATGACAACATAAAATATAAACACTAACTTCCAACATACAAAAGATCTTCACTATGTAGTAAGATATTGTAACTAGCATCATTTAAGTAGAAGGAAAGTTGGCGTTTCAATGTAATAATCCTTGATTCTAAATGTATACCCGCCAATTATGATACCAAATGATCATCTTACTATATTTAACCATGGTAACGTACTCACAGACCTAAAAATAACCCGAAAAACGTCGAAATACGCCATCTAATTTGTGGTACCAATTCAAACACTTTCGTAGTACCTATATATGAACTTCTGCAGTACCGTAACATATGCTATCGCAGTACCATCTATAGGTTGTTTGTAGCATCTTTTACGTAACGGGCGAACAACGTTGAAATACATCAAAACTAATTTGTGGTACCAATATAAACACGTTTGTGGTACCTACATATGGACTTTTGTGGTACCATTAACTATGCTATTGTAGTATCATCCGTAGGTTGTTTGTCGTACCTTCGCCGTACCATTATTTTGATTGTCGAAAACACGTAGATTCTTGAGCAATTAACACCTGAGAGCTTACATAATGTGGCAAATAACAAAAAATTAACATATGACAACATAAAACATAAACACTAACTTCCAACACCAAAAAATCTTCACTATGTTGTAAGATAGTGTAACTAGCATCATTTAAGTAGAAGGAAAGTTGGCATTTCAATGTAATAATCCTTGATTCTAAATGTTAACCCGCCAATTATGATACCAAATGATCATCTTACTATATTTAACCATGGTAACGTACTCACATACCTAAAAATAACCCGGACAACGTCGAAATACGCCATCTAATTTGTGGTACCAATTTAAACACTTTCGTAGTACCAATATATGGACTTCTGCAGTACCATAACATATGCTTTCGCAGCACCATCTCTAGGTTGTTTGTAGTATCTTTTACGTACCGGGCGAACAACGTTGAAATACTTCAAAACTAATTTGTGGTACCAATATAAACACGTTTGTGGTACCTACATATGGACTTTTGTGGTACCATTAACTACGCTATTGTAGTACCATCCGTAGGTTGTTTGTAGTACCTTGGCCGTACCATTATTTTGATTGTCAAAAACACGTAGATTCTTGAGCATTTAACGCCTGAGAGCTTACATAATGTGGCAAATAACAAAAAATTAACATATGACAACATAAAATATAAACACTAACTTCCAACATACAAAAGATCTTCACTATGTAGTAAGATATTGTAACTAGCATCATTTAAGTAGAAGGAAAGTTGGCGTTTCAATGTAATAATCCTTGATTCTAAATGTTAACCCGCCAATTATGATACCAAATGATCATCTTACTATATTTAACCATGGTAACGTACTCACAGACCTAAAAATAACCCGAAAAACGTCGAAATACGCCATCTAATTTGTGGTACCAATTCAAACACTTTCGTAGTACCTATATATGAACTTCTGCAGTACCGTAACATATGCTATCGCAGTACCATCTATAGGTTGTTTGTAGTATCTTTTACGTACCGTGCGAACAACGTTGAAATACTTCAAAACTAATTTGTGGTACCAATATAAACACGTTTGTGGTACCTACATATGGACTTTTGTGGTACCATTAACTATGCTATTGTAGTATCATCCGTAGGTTGTTTGTCGTACCTTCGCCGTACCATTATTTTGATTGTCGAAAACACGTAGATTCTTGAGCAATTAACACCTGAGAGCTTACATAATGTGGCAAATAACAAAAAATTAACATATGACAACATAAAACATAAACACTAACTTCCAACACCAAAAAATCTTCACTATGTTGTAAGATAGTGTAACTAGCATCATTTAAGTAGAAGGAAAGTTGGCATTTCAATGTAATAATCCTTGATTCTAAATGTTAACCCGCCAATTATGATACCAAATGATCATCTTACTATATTTAACCATGGTAACGTACTCACATACCTAAAAATAACCCGGACAACGTCGAAATACGCCATCTAATTTGTGGTACCAATTTAAACACTTTCGTAGTACCAATATATGGACTTCTCCAGTACGATAACATATGCTTTCGCAGCACCATCTTTAGGTTGTTTGTAGTATCTTTTACGTACCGGGCGAACAACGTTGAAATACTTCAAAACTAATTTGTGGTACCAATATAAACACGTTTGTGGTACCTACATATGGACTTTTGTGGTACCATTAACTACGCTATTGTAGTACCATCCGTAGGTTGTTTGTAGTACCTTGGCCGTACCATTATTTTGATTGTCAAAAACACGTAGATTCTTGAGCATTTAACGCCTGAGAGCTTACATAATGTGGCAAATAACAAAAAATTAACATATGACAACATAAAATATAAACACTAACTTCCAACATACAAAAGATCTTCACTATGTAGTAAGATATTGTAACTAGCATCATTTAAGTAGAAGGAAAGTTGGCGTTTCAATGTAATAATCCTTGATTCTAAATGTTAACCCGCCAATTATGATACCAAATGATCATCTTACTATATTTAACCATGGTAACGTACTCACAGACCTAAAAATAACCCGAAAAACGTCGAAATACGCCATCTAATTTGTGGTACCAATTCAAACACTTTCGTAGTACCTATATATGAACTTCTGCAGTACCGTAACATATGCTATCGCAGTACCATCTATAGGTTGTTTGTAGCATCTTTTACGTACCGGGCGAACAACGTTGAAATACTTCAAAACTAATTTGTGGTACCAATATAAACACGTTTGTGGTACCTACATATGGACTTTTGTGGTACCATTAACTATGCTATTGTAGTATCATCCGTAGGTTGTTTGTCGTACCTTCGCCGTACCATTATTTTGATTGTCGAAAACACGTAGATTCTTGAGCAATTAACGCCTGAGAGCTTACATAATGTGGCAAATAACAAAAAATTAACATATGTCAACATAAAACATAAACACTAGCTTCCAACATACAAAAAATCTTCACTATGTAGTAAGATATTGTAACTAGCATCATTTAAGTAGAAGGAAAGTTGGCATTTCAATGTAATAATCCTTGATTCTAAATGTTAACCCGCCAATTATGATACCAAATGATCATCTTACTATATTTAACCATGGTAACGTACTCACATACCCAAAAATAACCCGAACAACGTCGAAATACGCCATCTAATTTGTGGTACCAATTTAAACACTTTCGTAGTACCTATATATGGACTTCTGCAGTACCATAACATATGCTATCGCAGTACCATCTCTAGGTTGTTTGTAGTATCTTTTACGTACCGGCCGAACAACGTTGAAATACTTCAAAACTAATTTGTAGTACCAATATAAACACGTTTGTGGTACCTACATATGGACTTTTGTGGTACCATTAACTATGCTATTGTAGTACCATCCGTAGGTTGTTTGTAGTTCCTTCACCGTACCATTATTTTGATTGTCAAAAACACGTAGATCCTTGAGCATTTAACGCCTGAGAGCTTACATATTGTGGCAAATAACAAAAAATTAACATATGACAACATAAAACATAAACACTAACTTCCAACATACAAAAAAATCTTCACTATGTAGTAAGATATTGTAGCTAGCATCATTTAAGTAGAAGGAAAGTTGGCATTTCAATGTAATAATCCTTGATTCTAAATGTTAACCCGCCAATTATGATACCAAATGATCGTCTTACTATATTTAACCATGGTAACGTACTCACAGACCTAAAAATAACCCGAAAAACGTCGAAAAACGCCATCTAATTTGTGGTACCAATTTAAACACTTTCGTAGTACCTATATATGGACTTCTGCAGTACCGTAACATATGCTATCGCAGTACCATCTATAGGTTGTTTGTAGTATCTTTTACGTACCGGGCGAACAACGTTGAAATACTTCAAAACTAATTTGTGGTACCAATATAAACACGTTTGTGGTACCTATATATGGACTTTTGTGGTACCGCTAACTACTCTATTGTAGTACCATCCGTAGGTTGTTTGTAGTACCTTGGCCGTACCATTATTTTGATTGTCAAAAACACGTAGATTCTTGAGCATTTAACGCCTGAGAGCTTACATAATGTGGCAAATAACAAAAAATTAACATATGACAACATAAAACATAAACACTAACTTCCAACATACAAAAGATCTTCACTATGTAGTAAGATATTGTAACTAGCATCATTTAAGTAGAAGGAAAGTTGGCGTTTCAATGTAATAATCCTTGATTCTAAATGTTAACCCGCCAATTATGATACCAAATGATCATCTTACTATATTTAACCATTGTAACGTACTCACAGACCTAAAAATAACCCGAAAAACGTCGAAATACGCCATCTAATTTGTGGTACCAATTCAAACACTTTCGTAGTACCTATATATGAACTTCTGCAGTACCGTAACATATGATATCACAGTACCATCTATAGGTTGTTTGTAGTATCTTTTACGTACCGGACGAACAACGTTGAAATACTTCAAAACTAATTTGTGGTACCAATATAAACACGTTTGTGGTACCTACATATGGACTTTTGTGGTACCATTAACTATGCTATTGTAGTATCATCAGTAGGTTGTTTGTCGTACCTTCGCCGTACCATTATTTTGATTGTCGAAAACACGTAGATTCTTGAGCAATTAACACCTGAGAGCTTACATAATGTGGCAAATAACAAAAAATTAACATATGACAACATAAAACATAAACACTAACTTCCAACACCAAAAAATCTTCACTATGTTGTAAGATAGTATAACTTGCATCATTTAAGTAGAAGGAAAGTTGGCATTTCAATGTAATAATCCTTGATTCTAAATGTTAACCCGCCAATTATGATACCAAATGATCATCTTACTATATTTGACCATGGTAACGTACTCACATACCTAAAAATAACCCGGACAACGTCGAAATACGCCATCTAATTTGTGGTACCAATTTAAACACTTTCGTTGTACCAATATATGGACTTCTGCAGTACCATAACATATGCTTTCGCAGCACCATCTCTAGGTTGTTTGTAGTATCTTTTACGTACCGGGCGAACAACGTTGAAATACTTCAAAACTAATTTGTGGTACCAATATAAACACGTTTGTGGTACCTACATATGGACTTTTGTGGTACCATTAACTACGCTATTGTAGTACCATCCGTAGGTTGTTTGTAGTACCTTGGCCGTACCATTATTTTGATTGTCAAAAACACGTAGATTCTTGAGCATTTAACGCCTGAGAGCTTACATAATGTGGCAAATAACAAAAAATTAACATATGACAACATAAAACATAAACACTAACTTCCAACATACAAAGATCTTCACTATGTAGTAAGATATTGTAACTAGCATCATTTAAGTAGAAGGAAAGTTGGCATTTCAATGTAATAATCCTTGATTCTAAATGTTAACCCGCCAATTATGATACCAAATGATCATCTTACTATATTTAACCATGGTAACGTACTCACATACCCAAAAATAACCCGAACAACGTCGAAATACGCCATCTAATTTGTGGTACCAATTCAAACACTTTCGTAGTACCTATATATGAACTTCTGCAGTACCGTAACATATGCTATCGCAGTACCATCTATAGGTTGTTTGTAGCATCTTTTACGTACCGGGCGAACAACGTTGAAATACTTCAAAACTAATTTGTGGTACCAATATAAACACGTTTGTGGTACCTACATATGGACTTTTGTGGTACCATTAACTACGCTATTGTAGTACCATCCTTAGGTTGTTTGTAGTACCTTCACCGTACCATTATTTTGATTGTCAAAAACACGTAGATTCTTGAGCATTTAACGCCTGAGAGCTTACATAATGTGGAAAATAACAAAAAATTAACATATGACAACATAAAACATAAACACTAACTTCCAACATACAAAAGATCTTCACTATGTAGTAAGATATTGTAACTAGCATCATTTAAGTAGAAGGAAAGTTGGCATTTCAATGTAATAATCCTTGATTCTAAATGTTAACCCGCCAATTATGATACCAAATGATCATCTTACTATATTTAACCATGGTAACGTACTCACAGACCTAAAAATAACCCGAAAAACGTCGAAATACGCCTTCTAATTTGTGGTACCAATTGAAACACTTTCGTAGTACCTATATATGGACTTCTGCAGTACCGTAACATATGCTATCGCAGTACCATCTATAGGTTGTTTGTAGTATCTTTTACGTACCGGGCGAACAACGTTGAAATACTTCAAAACTAATTTGTGGTACCAATATAAACACGTTTGTGGTACCTACGTATGGACTTTTGTGGTACCATTAACTATGCTGTTGTAGTATCATCCGTAGGTTGTTTGTCGTACCTTCGCCGTACCATTATTTTGATTGTCGAAAACACGTAGATTCTTGAGCAATTAACGCCTGAGAGCTTACATAATGCGGCAAATAACAAAAATTAACATATGACAACATAAAACATAAACACTAACTTCCAACATATAAAAAATCTTCACTATGTAGTAAGATATTGTAACTAGCATCACTTAAGTAGAAGGAAAGTTGGCATTTCAATGTAATAATCCTTGATTCTAAATGTTAACCCGCCAATTATGATACCAAATGATCATCTTACTATATTTAACCATGGTAACGTATTCACAGACCTAAAAATAACCCGAACAACGTCGAAATTTGCCATCTAATTTGTGGTACCAATTTCAACACATTTGCGGTACCCATGTGTGGACTTTTGCAGTATCATAACTTATGCTATTGTAGTACCGTCCATGGTAACGTATTCACAGACCTATATATGGACTTCTGCAGTACCGTAACATATGCTATCGCAGTACCATCTATAGGTTGTTTGTAGTATCTTTTACGTACCGGGCGAACAACGTTGAAATACTTCAAAACTAATTTGTGGTACCAACATAAACACGTTTGTGGTACCTATATATGGACTTTTGTGGTACCGCTAACTACTCTATTGTAGTACCATCCGTAGGTTGTTTGTAGTACCTTGGCCGTACCATTATTTTGATTGTCAAAAACACGTAGATTCTTGAGCATTTAACGCCTGAGAGCTTACATAATGTGGCAAATAACAAAAATTAACATATGACAACATAAAACATAAACACTAACTTCCAACATACAAAAGATCTTCACTATGTAGTAAGATATTGTAACTAGCATCATTTAAGTAGAAGGAAAGTTGGCGTTTCAATGTAATAATCCTTGATTCTAAATGTTAACCCGCCAATTATGATACCAAATGATCATCTTACTATATTTAACCATTGTAACGTACTCACAGACCTAAAAATAACCCGAAAAACGTCGAAATACGCCATCTAATTTGTGGTACCAATTCAAACACTTTCGTAGTACCTATATATGAACTTCTGCAGTACCGTAACATATGATATCACAGTACCATCTATAGGTTGTTTGTAGTATCTTTTACGTACCGGACGAACAACGTTGAAATACTTCAAAACTAATTTGTGGTACCAATATAAACACGTTTGTGGTACCTACATATGGACTTTTGTGGTACCATTAACTATGCTATTGTAGTATCATCAGTAGGTTGTTTGTCGTACCTTCGCCGTACCATTATTTTGATTGTCGAAAACACGTAGATTCTTGAGCAATTAACACCTGAGAGCTTACATAATGTGGCAAATAACAAAAAATTAACATATGACAACATAAAACATAAACACTAACTTCCAACACCAAAAATCTTCACTATGTTGTAAGATAGTATAACTTGCATCATTTAAGTAGAAGGAAAGTTGGCATTTCAATGTAATAATCCTTGATTCTAAATGTTAACCCGCCAATTATGATACCAAATGATCATCTTACTATATTTGACCATGGTAACGTACTCACATACCTAAAAATAACCCGGACAACGTCGAAATACGCCATCTAATTTGTGGTACCAATTTAAACACTTTCGTTGTACCAATATATGGACTTCTGCAGTACCATAACATATGCTTTCGCAGCACCATCTCTAGGTTGTTTGTAGTATCTTTTACGTACCGGGCGAACAACGTTGAAATACTTCAAAACTAATTTGTGGTACCAATATAAACACGTTTGTGGTACCTACATATGGACTTTTGTGGTACCATTAACTACGCTATTGTAGTACCATCCGTAGGTTGTTTGTAGTACCTTGGCCGTACCATTATTTTGATTGTCAAAAACACGTAGATTCTTGAGCATTTAACGCCTGAGAGCTTACATAATGTGGCAAATAACAAAAAATTAACATATGACAACATAAAACATAAACACTAACTTCCAACATACAAAAGATCTTCACTATGTAGTAAGATATTGTAACTAGCATCATTTAAGTAGAAGGAAAGTTGGCATTTCAATGTAATAATCCTTGATTCTAAATGTTAACCCGCCAATTATGATACCAAATGATCATCTTACTATATTTAACCATGGTAACGTACTCACATACCCAAAAATAACCCGAACAACGTCGAAATACGCCATCTAATTTGTGGTACCAATTCAAACACTTTCGTAGTACCTATATATGAACTTCTGCAGTACCGTAACATATGCTATCGCAGTACCATCTATAGGTTGTTTGTAGCATCTTTTACGTACCGGGCGAACAACGTTGAAATACTTCAAAACTAATTTGTGGTACCAATATAAACACGTTTGTGGTACCTACATATGGACTTTTGTGGTACCATTAACTACGCTATTGTAGTACCATCCTTAGGTTGTTTGTAGTACCTTCACCGTACCATTATTTTGATTGTCAAAAACACGTAGATTCTTGAGCATTTAACGCCTGAGAGCTTACATAATGTGGAAAATAACAAAAAATTAACATATGACAACATAAAACATAAACACTAACTTCCAACATACAAAAGATCTTCACTATGTAGTAAGATATTGTAACTAGCATCATTTAAGTAGAAGGAAAGTTGGCATTTCAATGTAATAATCCTTGATTCTAAATGTTAACCCGCCAATTATGATACCAAATGATCATCTTACTATATTTAACCATGGTAACGTACTCACAGACCTAAAAATAACCCGAAAAACGTCGAAATACGCCTTCTAATTTGTGGTACCAATTTAAACACTTTCGTAGTACCTATATATGGACTTCTGCAGTACCGTAACATATGCTATCGCAGTACCATCTATAGGTTGTTTGTAGTATCTTTTACGTACCGGGCGAACAACGTTGAAATACTTCAAAACTAATTTGTGGTACCAATATAAACACGTTTGTGGTACCTACGTATGGACTTTTGTGGTACCATTAACTATGCTGTTGTAGTATCATCCGTAGGTTGTTTGTCGTACCTTCGCCGTACCATTATTTTGATTGTCGAAAACACGTAGATTCTTGAGCAATTAACGCCTGAGAGCTTACATAATGCGGAAAATAACAAAAAATTAACATATGACAACATAAAACATAAACACTAACTTCCAACATATAAAAAATCTTCACTATGTAGTAAGATATTGTAACTAGCATCACTTAAGTAGAAGGAAAGTTGGCATTTCAATGTAATAATCCTTGATTCTAAATGTTAACCCGCCAATTATGATACCAAATGATCATCTTACTATATTTAACCATGGTAACGTATTCACAGACCTAAAAATAACCCGAACAACGTCGAAATTTGCCATCTAATTTGTGGTACCAATTTCAACACATTTGCGGTACCCATGTGTGGACTTTTGCAGTATCATAACTTATGCTATTGTAGTACCGTCCATAGGTTGTTTGTAGTACCTTCGCTGTACCATTCGTTTGATGGTCGAAAACATGTAGATTCTTGAGCAATTAACGCCTGATAGCTTACAAAATGCGGCGAATAACAAAACTTAAACATATGGCAACATAGAACATAAACACTAACTTTCAACATACAAAAAATCTTGACTATGTAGTAAGATGTGGTTACTAGCATCACTTATTTGGAAAGAAAGTTGGTGTTTCAATGTAATAATCCTTGATTCTAAATGTTAACCACCAATTTTGATACCAAACGATCAACTTAGTATATTTAACTATGGTAACGTACTCACGGACCAAAAATAATCCGAACGACGTCGAAATACGCTGTCTGATTTGTAGTACCAATATATACACGTTTGCAGTACCACAACATGGTTGTTCGCAGTACCATAAATGCCTCTGTTGTAGTTCCTACGTAGGTAGTTTATAGTATCTTTTACGTACCGGGCGAACGGCACCAAAATACCATAGCTCTAATTGTGGTACCAATATAAACACATTTGAAGTACCAACATCTGGATGATTGCAGTACCGTGACTTATGCCACTGTAGTACCACTGGTAGGTTGTTTGTAGTATCTTGTCGTACCCCTCAGTTGATTGTCGAAAACACGTCGAAATATGCCCTCTAATCACGGTACCAATGTAAACACTTTTGTAGTACCTATATATGGACTACTGCAGTAACATAACGTATGCTATCTCAGTACCATCTGTATGTTGTTTGTAGTATCTTTCACGTAGTACCATAATATATGCTAGTGTAGTACCAAAAAAATACAGTATTACAACTGAGTCATGATGACAATATTTACAGTAAACCCACTGAATCATAAAAACTGCATTAGCACCAAAAGATAAAGGATTACAATACCTATGTTGGTTTTTTACAGTACCTATATTTGTTTTTTTGTAGTACCAAAACATGTTTCAACACTTGAACAGTTATTAGAAAACATGTTTCAACACTTGAACAGTACCAAATAATCACCTCTTATCTGAAGTTGCCAACTAAATGAAGTTAGTAAGAGTGGATCGACGAGTCGTGAGCAAGCGAGCATAGATGGACACACGCAGTGAGCCTGCTGATGAGGATCGACTCGTTGCGAATGGAGGACTCTGATTCTTGCATCGTTCTGTAGATGTGTAGCGCTTGCTTGTAATCTCCTGCTCTGACGAAGGCGGACATTGTCGAGCTCAATGAGACGATGTTTCTTTCAGGCATTTCGTCGAACAACTCCTTCGCTTTCTTTAGGTTTCCAGCTTTGCCATACCCATCGACCTCATAAGTCCACAGCACGACGTCCCTTTGAGGTCGAATAGCTTCTGTGCTTGGCCCCTGTCGAGATTCAACTCCGTTCGATCGAGCTCAAGTCCGTACGCTCGAGTCAAGAACCTCGACGAGTAACCATCGATGGAAAAAAAATAGAAAACTTACCTAAGCTTACCTGGACCGAGAAACCCACTGTGATTGGATAGGCTAGGAGCTTTTCCGGCGTGGAGCTGAAGACGAAGGGGAGAAAAACAGGGTGACGAGGCCTGAGAACGTTGGGCAAAGTGGGTGTCGTCGATTAAATTGGAGAAGAAAAGATTTAAAAATGGGCAAATTCGTCCATTCAGTAAAATGGGTAGTGTTGTGTATGAATGTTTTGAATTAGGGAGTTTAATACTAAATTAAATGAGATGGGGAGTTAGAAAAGTTTGTAAAGAGGGATTTAATTGAGGTTGCCCCTACATTTATCGCAAAGAAAAAAACTAATAAATTACATTAGGTAAAAGTAATCTTTGCTAAATGAACCTTCATGCTCCCATATTCTGAAATCTTCGCAAAATTATTTCATTCCCAACACTTCAAAATGTTTATTCGATAACGCACCAACAACTCCGAGAGAAAGTCTATCACCCTTCTTATTACGTAAATCATGCATGAAAATTTTCATCATAGAAAGTGATCTGACAGTAGTTATTGCAACCGACAAGACCAAAACTAACTCTAGAATTTGATAAATAATAAATAGATAGTGTGATACTCCATATCGACCATATTTGAAAGTTCTCCAATATCTTGAAGTTTACTAAAAGCATCGAACTTTTTAACATTCAAAATATATTGATCACGCTGTATTTCTAAACGACGTAAATCAATGTCTGTAGAATCTCCTGAACACAGCTTGCAAAGTTGCAATAGCCTCTCACGATCAAAATTTCGAAATGAATCTCTCGGATCAAGGGATGAATGCATAAAAACAACTCAGTGTCGCTTCAGTAAAACAATCTTTCATCTCATTGAAAAGGTGATCAATAACCTAAGATCATATGCTGAAAAATTATTATTTATTAAAAAAATACTGATAACCGAGAATGTTGAATTAATAAATCAAATACCTAATAAAAAATATCAACACGAAAAGGATGGAGATAGGTTTGTGCTTCATTATCAACCGTCCTCCGAACTAGCCGTTGATTTCATTTCTGGAACAATAAGTAATGAATTCGTTCAATAACGAGTCAAACCGAGTATTTTGTAATTCTTCAGATCATCCTTCACATATTGAATTAATTGCACAACATTATATATTTTGATTCTTCATCTGCAATGACAGGCCGCGTTTTCTTCCTAATATATTTGGCATTAAATGGGCACTAAATGAAAACTTATATATTTCCATTTTCACTGCCAAACTCAAAGTTGTTTCCCGAGTAAAATCAGTGTTACCCAGAAACAAAGCAATAAGTATTTCCCTCAGTGGATTTTATGTTGCATTCATTGCCTTCATCGTTTCGGCATTTCCAATGGATCCGTTTCTTGACCGTCCTTCTTTTCTATCTTACATTTAATATTGATTTTGACCTTGATCTTGTTCCTTTATCGTTTCGGCACTGCCAATGGATCCATTTCTTGACCTTCCTTCTCTTTTATCGGAATTTTAGTATTGATTTTCCTTGATCCTTTTCCATTGATAGTCCTTATGGCACCTCCAGTTCGTAGCTGAGGTCGAGGTAGGGGTCGCGCATCCCAACATTCTCCAAGTCCTATTTCTTCTCCCGTGCCTCGTCGACCTTGAGCATACACCCCTCATGTTCCTACGACTTTTACCGAGCAACCACCAGCTCAAGTACGAGTTGATCAAATGATGACGCCAGAACAGTATCAACCGTATTACGATTATGTTCGTATACATGGTATTCCACCACCTACGATGGGTCCTTCGACCTCCACTATGCCGCAAGGTCCTAATATGCCGTCGTTTCAGCGATCTGGAGTTCAGGATCTTCCTCCTCTTAACGAAGCAAACTTACCGACATTTACCATATCGGCTTCTAATCCAGATACCGCATTTGGGGGCTCTAATCCTAGGAGCGTAATATTCCTGAATTGGTGAAGGCTGTAGTTGATGTGGGAACTCCGACCTTCGAAGGCGTAAGGGATGCCACTGAAATAGGTGCTTGGCAGAAGGAAATCGGAGAGACGTTTGATACTTTGCTGGTCGACGAGTGTTATCACGTGGTGATTGGAACGAAGCTCTAAGCGCGTAGATGGTGGCAATCATTTTCTGAGACTATCACATGGCCTATTTTCATGGAGTGAAAGATTGTTACTTCTCTCAGTATAGCAGGATCAGAAAAGGAAGGACTTCTTCAATATTTGTCAAGGCAACATGTCGGTCGTCGACTACGAGAGCAGATTCTTGAATTTGCGGGAATTCGCTCCAGAATCTTATACGACGCGAGACTTGTGCAAGCGATTTGAAGATGGCCTCAATATAAACATTCGTGTTCGCTTAAAGTCGGGTGATAAGTACAAGCCTTTGATGAACTTGTAGAAGATGCGGTGCGAGTCGAGGGCTTAATCCAATCAAGGTATAAGCTAGCCGAACGTTCTCAAAAGAAAAGAGAAGGGGAAGCGCTATCGAGAAATGTGCAAAAAAAGAGTAGAAGCTCGGGATCTTTGCATAATATTCCCATGTCTACATCGGGTTCTTCTCAACCTCGTTAGCAGCCAAGGATGGGTTTGAGCTCATCGTCAGGATCATAGGTGCCAAAATTGTCAAAAACACCACGAAGGTCCCTCTAAAGCTCCAAAGGTATGATTCCAATGTCAACAACCGGGATATTTCGTATTCTTGTGCCCAACTAGTTGGAGCTAGCGGGTGACACTTCACTCATCCTCGTGGCAAGGTGACAAGGGTGGCCTTAACACCCGACCGCCTAGGCATGAAAGGAACCAAATCGGGTGTTTCACATTCCAAAAGTTGTTACATGTAAAAACGTATAGCCTTGACTAAGATGTCCTACCAATATGTCAACTTCGCTCTTTTCTTGAGGTTATTAGATCATTCCTATAAGCATCTTACTATTCTTAACAGTTCTTGTATTTCTCACATCTTGGCCCAATTTATAGTTACTTCTTTAGGTCGAATGTTCATTGGAGACCGTTCGATGTACACTATTATTGACCCTGTGTCTGATCGATCTTATATTCGAGACACTCTTACTACCATTCTACCTTTTCATGCTTCTTCATTATCACCAATAATGGTGGTTCATACCCCGCTTGGGGAACTAATTGATTGAGACTTGGTGTTCAAAAGTTGTCCCATTTCGATAAAGAACTCCGTTCTGGAAGCTGATTTGATACCGTTGCCATTGGTCGATCTAGATGCCATTCTTGGCATGGATTGGCTATCTCGTCATCATGCAGTTGTTGATTGTCGAGAAAAGCTTGTTACGTTCCGTAGACCGGGATTCCCACAGTTTATTTTGAAGGTGAACATCAATCTACGTCACTTCCTATCATTTCTATGCTTTCAGCTCATAGGTTAATGGATAAGGGATGTGAGGCATTTTTAGCTTCATTCATCGACACTTCTCGTTCTGCGACCTCCCTAGATCAGGGCAGACACACGTTAAGACCGAAACTGTACTTATATTTTATATGTGCTAAATATATAGGAAATTATCTTTGGTCTAGTCGTATTAGTCACTGTGGTAAGGCTTTCAATAGTAAACAACCAAGGTTTGATTCCCTATTAGCCATTTTCTCTTAATTTATTTTTACATGGGCTTTATTGGATTGGGCTGGGAATTTTTTGACCCCCCAGTCAAAAAATGCCCAGTCCGCCACTGCCCTAGATGATATTCCCGTTGTAAGGAATTTTCTGACGTGTTTCTTGTCGATCTCCCTGGACAACTACCTACTCGAGAAGTTGATGTGTCATTGATACGCTCCCAGAGACGACTCCTTTTTCAATACCTCCTTATCGATTGACCAGCTGAACTTAAAGAGCTTAAAACGCAACTGGAAAAATTATTAGCTAAGGGTTTCATGCGACCAAGCACATCTCCTTGGGGTGCTCCTGTTCTTCGTCAAGAAAAAGAATGGATCATTTCGTCTATGCATAGACTACCGTCAGCTGAACAAAGTGACAATAAAAAATAAATATCCGCTTCCTAGGATTGATGACTTGTTCGATCAATTGCAAGGGGCAACTGTATTCTTGAAGATTGATTTGAGATCTGGCTATCATCAGCTCAAATTAGAGAATCTGATATCCCTAAGTCTGCCTTTCGTACCAGATATGGTCACTTCGAGTTCTGTGTGATGCCTTTTGGACTCACAAATGCTCGTGCAGCTTTCATGGATCTCATGAATCGAGTCTTTCGACCATATTTGGATAAATATATTATCGTCTTTATCGATGACATACTTATATATTCCAAATCAGACGAAGAGCATGCTTATCTTAGGGTATTGGAGACCCTTCGTGAAAATCGGCTCTACGCTAAGCTCTCGAAATGTGAATTCTGGCTTAATAAGATTAGCTTTTTGGGGCATCACATATCCAAGGAAGAAATATTTGTAGATCCAGCCAAAATTCAAGCCATACTAGATGGGATCATCCAAAGAATGTGACAGAATACGGAGTTTTCTTGGATTAGTCGGGTATTATCGAAGATTGTCAAAGACTTTTCCTTGATAGCTGTGGCGCCCCGCCACCTACTAACCTTTCTAATGTTACCTTACGTGACTAAATACAGAATAAAGTAAACAATACGCGCAAACGCGTATTAAATTTTTTCCTTTTATATAAAGGAATTCATTCTGTACATGCTCAAAATATCGATCCAGCCCTATATACATGGGAAGTATATAAGTGCGCAGTAAAAGAAAACCCTAATGCCCGGCCACACAGGTCGCATCCATGTACACACCACCCCCAAAAGTCGCTGAAAGCTTCAAAAGTAAGCCTTGCCATCAAAAGCGATCACGTACGGTGGTCGCGCGCACCTACAACACATAAAGTAAGTGGTGAGCTATAAAGCTCAGTAAGTAGGAATATGCAATGTCGTGAACGTGAAAACCCCGCAAAGGCATCCGCGCCAATGCATCTCACACCTCGTAAATCAAAGTCGATCTCATATCTCTCAGGGCCCTCGGCTAACTTGCTATGCACCTTAAAGAGCTCTAATCCAACACGGATAAACGTGGCAGCGACCTACGCTGGGTAGCCTACGCTAGGTTTCCCTAGGTCGCACCCTCCCAGGTCGTCTCCTCTGCCGTGCGGTAGCCCACGCTGGTAGCCTACGCTGGTTAGCCTACGCTAGGGTTTCCCCCTAGGTCGCTCCTTCCAGGTCGCACCCTCCAGGTCGCATCCCTCCGCTATCAGGGCATTAGCCCAAATAAAATAAACAGGGCAGAAGCCCAATAAAATATATAATATAATCGACGCGCACCACGCCGTCCTGGTGCCATAGAAGTAGCCCTGACTCAACTGCGAGTCGACATCAGATGCCTATATCGGCACATATCATTCGCCCTCAGGCGATAAACACTGTGCATTGCTCATCTCACATAAACCCCAAATGTCTCGTGCATGCACATGAATATGCAATGTGAATTAATATCATAAGCACTTACCATGCAGAAGCATGTCAAATAATTCACGTAATAATATAAACACCCAAGCACGTAGTCACGTAATTCAAGCACATACAAATAAATTATGTGTTGTAGTTGAAATTTCCACTTATCTGTCGTCCAAGCTAAATAAATTTACTGCTCCGAGAAAGTCCTATTTTTCGACCCTTAAATAAAAATATTGAAGTGTCAGTATAATATCTAAATTAGACGATTTTTCAAAATAAATTGGTTCGACTATTCTATATTGCTCGAAAATACCTTTTGTTTAAAAATAATATTTTAAAACCCTAAGTCACCCGATTAATAGTCTAAATTAGGTCAACACCCGATTTTGGTCAAGATTAGGGCAATATGAGTTTCGATCAAAAGTAGTATCGCCCGACTTTGAATTCGCCGAGTGTCACCTGAATTTTAAATCGCCCGATTATTATACTTTCAAATCGCCCGATGCATCTAATATATTAATATTTATACAGCACGGCGAAAGGTCACACTTGGAAACTTATTCGCCCGATCACTTCAAGTTCCCTATTTAAATACCCAAAATCGGCCGAATCAAAATTAACTCATGTGACACGGCGAAAGTCCTTCTATTTAAGGTTGATTCGCTGGAAAGTGTATTCACATAATGGTCAAATCGGGTCAACCATGCAGAAGCATGTCAAATAATTCACGTAATAATATAAACACCCAAGCACATAGTCACGTAATTCAAGCACATACAAATAAATTATGTGTTGTAGTTGAAATTCCCACTTACCTGTCGTCCAAGCTAAATAAATTTACTGCTCCGAGAAATTCCTATTTTTCGACCCTTAAATAAAAATATTAAAGTGTCAGTATAATATCTAAATTAGACGATTTTTCAAAATAAATTGGTTCGACTATTCTATATTGCTCGAAAATGCCTTTTGTTTAAAAATAATATTTTAAAACCCTAAGTCACCCGATTAATAGTCTAAATTAGGTCAACACCCGATTTTGGTCAAGATTAGGTCAATATGAGTTTCGATCAAAAGTAGTATTGCCCGACTTTGAATTCGCCGAGTGTCACCTGAATTTTAAATCGCCCGATTATTATACTTTCAAATCGCCCGATGCATCTAATATATTAATATTTATACAGCACGGCGAAAGGTCACACTTGGAAACTTATTCGCCCGATCACTTCAAGTTCCCTATTTAAATACTCGAAATCGGCCGAATCAAAATTAACTCATGTGACACGGCGAAAGTCCTTCTATTTAAGGTTGATTCGCTGGAAAGTGTATTCACATAATGGTCAAATCGGGTCAACCATAATTTAATTAGGAAACTTGGGCGAAACATGGATCGCTCGGTACTTGGAATTTCTAGCTTCGGTCGAAAGCTGTCTTCTAACAGATTCTAACAATTTGTACTATTTAGAAGCATAATTAATATGTTATCTCTAACATCTTAGGTACGAGGATCTATACTGAGGAACATATGAACTAATAATAATCAATACTAAGTTAGATATCCGAAGTGCTATTTGAAGTTATTCTATTCAAGAACTCATCCAAAAGATTATTATATTCAAAAGTAACAAACCTAATACACACTATACTACCAAACGAACTTCTCAAGCCAAGTTAAAATTCTTTTCCTTGAATTATTACCCTTATGCTTACACTAAACTTGAATAACGAATGTTAATGTTAGCTCCACTCAGAATTTAGGGTTTTTCCACTACTATTTCTACCCGAGGATTTCCTACAATTTATATTACTTTATAGGATGTAATAAATGTAAATTCAAAATCGAATTTACAAGTTATGAGTAAGATTTTCACTTACCAATTGCTCAAAATCTACTTTGTTGGGTGTTGTTTAAACTGACCGAGTTTTCTCCTTATTAGAGATGTGGAACTCCTTTCTATCACGTTGTTACTTCTAAGAGTTTCTTGTTTATAATCAAATGGATATACATTAAAGTAAAGTGCTTAGGAAGATGTGAATGAAAGGACAAGGAGGTGACCAACTTTCCTCCTAAGCTAAAAGCGACATCTCCTTTTATTACACGATTCTATTTTGTTGAGTCTATATGAAATATGATTGGTTAATTAAATTTGATGTGTTGTCCGATTTCCTATTGAAATCGATCGATCTTAGCCTTAAGTTGGTTATTCAAAAATTATATCATGTTCGCCTGATTCAATCTTTACTTGTTATTTATTTGATCGACGAAATTCAACACACCCTATAATCGACCAAAATTACTTTCCTAAGGGTTATTCAGGTTTCTACATTAAAGTCGCCCGATTTCACTTGCTTGAATCTCACTTGATTGGCGAAATTCAGTCCCCACCTAAAATTTTGATCTTACATATATGAAATCGGCCGGATTTGTCCCTTTTCCACAATCGGTCGAATTTCACTTCATAGTATAAACTTATTTTCACCAAGATTTCTCAAGTCTCACCTACACCTAAATGTCACCCAAATTCTCCTAAGTCCTAATATTTTCACTTAAATCAGTTAGTCACGTAGCACATATATGAGACTGTAAAACACATTTATGTAATCACATAACACATAATATGCATGCAAATTTATTGACCGGCTTACTTATGGGACTCGGGTATTACATCCTCCCCCCCCCCCCTTAAAAAGGATTTCGCCCTCGAAATCAGGCAGGGAGAAATAACTCAGGGTAGCGACTTCTCATATCATCTTCCTGTTCCCAAGTGGCTTCTTCTGTTGACTGATTCTGCCACAATACCTTTACTAACGGGATTTCCTTATTCCGCAATCGCTTTACTTCGTGCATCAAAATTTCTACAGGTCGTTCTTCTAACTCAAGTCGGGCTTGAGCTGTTGGGGAAAACTTTCGTTATTCAACACATGACTGGGGTCTGCGACGAATTTTCGTAACGTCGATATGTGAAAAACGTCGTGAACCTGGGCTAATGACGCTGGTAACTCCAGCTGGTAAGCAAATTCACCAACTTTCTTTATTATTCTAAGCGGTCCAACATACCTAGGACTTAATTTACCTTTCTTTCCAAACCGCTTCACGCCTTTCGTTGGGGATACCTTTAGGAATACCCAATCATCTGTTGTAAACTCTAATGGTCTTCGCTTTTGGTCTGCGTAACTCTTCTGTCTACTCTGGGCTGTTCGCATTCTTTCACGTATCTTTGAGATGGCCTCCGTCATTTCTTGCACCATATTAGGGCCTAATATCGTTCGTTCGCCAACTTCATCCCAATGAATCGGGGATCTGCATTTGCGTCCGTATAGAGCTTCATAAGGAGCCATTTCAATTGTCGCGTGATAGCTGTTGTTGTAAGAGAGTTCGATCAATGGAAGATATCGGCTCCAAATTCCCTTTAAAATCGAGTACGCACGCCCTTAACATATCTTCCAATGTCTGGATTGTTCGTTCTGACTGCCCATCAGTTTGGGGATGATAGGCAGTACTGAAACAAAGTTTGGTTCCCATTGCCTTCTGTAGGCTCATCCAGAACTTAGACAGGAACCTCGAATCGCGGTCGAAAATGATTGACATTGGAACTCCGTGGAGTCGAACTATTTCTTGCACATATAATGCTCCAAGGAGAATGTCGAATTGATCGGCAAAAAGTGCGCAGACTTGTCAATCGATCAACGGTTACCCAAATAGCATCGTGGTCTTTCACTGTTTTCGGCAAGCCAACGACGAAGTCCATTGTGATGTGAATTTATTGACAGGCTTACTTACGGGACTCGGGTATTACAATAGCTTCGTCTTTGACTAGGCTGACTCGAAAGGGGACGAAAGTCGAATGGCATGACGGCTGCGAGAAAGCATCCCAAGAGTTAAAAAGGCGACTCACTTCGGCCCCTATTCTTACCTTGCCAAATCCGGAGATTAAGGAATTTACTATCTATAGCGATACGTCAAGACCAGGCCTATGATGCGTGCTCATGCAAGAGGAAAAAGTAATTGCCTACGCCTCAAGACTATTAAAGAAAAATGAAGAAAATTACCCAACACACGATTTGGAATTGGATGCCATTATCTTTATGGTGCGACCTGCCGAATCTTTACGGACCACAAAAGCCTGAAATATATCACTACTCAAAAGGATCTGAACCTTCGACAATTATTGATTATCATCTAAGTAAGGCCAATGTTGTAGCCGACGCACTTAGCAGAAAATCTTCCATCCCGTTTACTTTGATTCAATCGCATTATCTTTCTCTTTTAGAACAGCTGAAAGGTCTTCATATATCGCTTCATCTTGGTGAGGCATGTGAAGCTTCATTGCTTGCTAAATTCAAGGTTAGACCTACCTTGTTCTAGTATATTCGAGAGAAACTAATGCAAGACAATCATTTGCAACTGATTGCAAAGCAAAAACAAAGAGAGGCGAGCGACTTTAGAATTCGAGATGACAGACTTTTGGCTTTTCGAGATCGTGTCTGTGTACTATCAGATGTTGATGTTCGTAAAGCCATCCTCGAGGAAGCTCATTCCTCCGCCTATGCTATGCATCCTGGTAGCACAAAATTGTTTCGAACTCTTCGAGAACATTACTGGTGGCCCGGTATGAAGCGAGGCATTGCAGATTTCGTATCAAAATGCCTATCATGTCAACAAATCAAATCGGAGCATCGGAAGACGGCGGGCGGGCACTATCCAACCTCATCCGACTCCTGAGTGGAAATGGAAGAATATTACTATGGATTTCGAATTCGGGCTGCCCAGAACTCAAAATGGTCATGATTCCATATGGGTTATCGTTGATCATTTAACCAAATTGGCTCATTTTCTTCTGGTGAGTACAAAAGATAGCTTAGAAAAATTGGCTACGCTGTACGTTAATGAAGTTGTAAGATTACATGGCGTGCCAGTGTCCATTATCTCTGATCGAGACCTGCATTTACTTCCCGCTTTTGGCCAAGTCTTGAGAAAGCATTAGGTATGAGATTGCCATTCAGTACGACATATCATCCTCAGACAGATGGGAAATCAGAGAGGATGATTCAAACACTCGAAGATATGTTACGCACTATGGTTTTGAACATGAGCGGCGGTTGGGATAAATATGTGACACAATGGAGTTTGCCGATAACAACAATTTTTATTCGAGCATATGTATGAACCCGTACGAAGCTCTTTATGGCCGTAAATGTCGAACACCTCTCTTTTGGGATGAAGTAGGTTATCGAAAGATTGAACAAGTAGAACTGATTGAAGATGCAACTGAAAAAGTGAAACTCATTCGCGATAGGCTCAAAGGAGCTCAAGATCGACAAAAGAGTTATGCAGATAATAGAATACGGGAGATGGAGTTCAATGAAGGAGACACAGTTTTCTTAAAGATTTCTCCATGGAAGGGCGTGTTGAGATTTCAGCATCGTGGAAAGCTCAGCCCTAGATATATCGGTCCGTTTACCATCACCAAAAGGATTGACCGTGTTGTGTACAGGTTGGAACTACCATCGGAGCTATTTTTCACGTGTCCATGCTTCGAAAGTACGAACCATATCCTTGACATATACTTGAGTTCCCTTCACTTGCATTGAAGGACAATCTATCTTACGAAGTACAACCAATTCAACTCTTGATCGTCAAGAGAAGAAGCTACGCTACGTAACAAATCTGTACCTATGGTAAAAATTCATTGGCAAAGCGACCAAGTCCAAGAAGAAACGTGGGAACCAGAGTCACTCATGCGTCGTCAATATCCATACCTTTTTTATTAGGTATGTTTACGTTTCGCGGACGAAACGTTTTGAGGAGGAGATACCTTATAACATTAGAACCGAATCTCAAGGTAGCCCAAATTTTTTTAAAAAAAAAAATCAGCCCAGTCCAAATTACATCAAACAGCCCAGCCCATATAGATTGATTAGTATCTTCCATGTTCATCATTATTCTCTCTCTTTCATCTTTAGCCATGCCTACGTGAGGAACCAACCGGGCAAGCAAGGAGAAAGTGGAGAAATCGTGAGAACTTGATTATCTAGGAATAAATTTTGCTTAATTCGAGCTGCATAAAGGTAAGGAATCTTCTTCTTCAACAATCCAAGATCAATTTCCTGCTTTGAAAAATCATGTTCGTGCAGCCTATGATTTTAGTGAATTTGAACTAGCTACAGTACTCATATCTTGCTGAGCTTGTTGTTGTGGAAAGGTAACTTTCTCAGCTGTTCACAGCTTCTGTAATTATCTTGATCCGATACTTGTGCGAGCTGTTATGAATTTTGAAGTTTCTGCCGTAAAACAGAAATATTTTGGTGAATTGTCAAAGGATTTCAAAATATTCGTTATTGCTGGTTCAGCTGCTCTTCAAACAACATTTACATACTCAAATAAATGTTCTTGTAGCAGTTCATCGTTCTTTTTTATGCCGGATTTCGTGTTTATGCAACAGTTTTTGAAAACCCTCGCTTATTATCGATATATTGATCTCTTGAGCTTGTGATCTCATATTTTAGGCGAACGGACATCGAGACGGGACTTGAGGGCAGCTGTGGAGGCCGAAGAGAGCTAGGCATACACTGTGAGTTGATATTACGGGGACACCTTCCCTTCGCGGGACGTGTGACGGGCCCGTAGCTCATGTAAAGCCAACGAGGCGGTCGCCTTGGGCCCAGCTTTGGAGGAGGGCCCAATATTTTCGTACATATATATACATGTATAATATGCCAAAATTATTTTATTTTTGTACGGTACAAAAATAATGATTGATGCTAAGAAGATAAAAAAGTAATGTGATCATAGCTCATGTATAACTGGAGATGGGAATGAGATGATCTTTTTACTTTATTATTTTTTTAATCAAATCTTAGTCAAACTTCAAAGAAAATTCATACCTCAACATAACAAGCATGGGTGCTCGGTGCTCCCCTTTCCTTTTCGGCATGGTTATTAACATAAAATGCATTGCACCACCAAGGTGATTTCGAAGGTTTATAAACCTTTCTGTAAAAGAGAAGATATTTCCTTTTTAATAATTCTAATAATTCGGAATTTATTTGATAGGGACGAGCTTTAGTGGGAAACAATATGCTTTTTTCTATTCCAAAAAGCATTTGGAAGATCGTTGCATGTTTGCAACATGAATTCATTATGAATAATTTAATTTTTTCTTGTAACTTAGGATTTTGGAGTTTATCCTCAATCGTAAGTATACTAATTTCATGCTTAAGGTAATTTACCTGATTTTCTTTTGCTTTAATAAGAATATAATCCTTAATTTCATTAAGAATTCTTGAAAAAGATTCGGTAATAAATTCAAAGTATACCACTTTATTTTCGAAGTTTCCTTTGAACATATTCATCAATATTTTTTATAGGCATTATCAACACAAGCACTCTTTTATGTTTTTAAAATATGTTTATCTCAATTCTCATCATAGTCGAAACATCTTAGTTTCAAGATGTTATTCAAAAGATTTTTCTTTGTTGTGCAAGTGACTTACTAGAATGGGGTTAGAAATGTTGTCGATTGAAAATAAAAAGTTGACATATAACTGGACTATGCATATTTTTGTAATAAGTTTTATAAGGTAGTTGGATGTACTGCTTAAATTCAAGTTACATTCGTTGTTACACATCGTATTTCGAATACTTAATAAGGTCTGATGCACGAATTTCTGCATTCACTTCAGGTCCCGAATTTTTTAGCTATGGGCCTGCGTGTGAACCTCGTGATGGGTCATGTTTATATTTGTCATTTTTTGTGAAATTATAGGATATTTTGTTGTTGGGTTAGCGAGCCTTGTCGGCTGCTATAGGATGTTGATATTTGTTGGGATTTGCATATGTGTTTGGTGATTTGGATTGAGAATTACGAGTCATTACATGACATGGTGATGTGATACTATTTCATCTATGACTTGAATTGTGATACGTGTTATATTGGTTGGTCTTGTTTGTTGCATACACTTAGTACCAAGTTTTTCCCGAATGGCCGCGTTCGGGTAAGTGGAGAGTGGCAAATCGAGTAAGTAGCTCGTGGCTTGACACACTCGGGTGATGAGGGGCAACGAGTGCACCCTTCCAGTGCCATCTACTGATATTGATTATCGTTGAAGGGTGATCGTTGGGGAGATTTTGGTCAACGTCACCGTATGTGTGGGACATGCATGTTCTAGCAGTCGATACGTTAGTTTACGGTCCATGGTCTAAAGTACGGTGACAGACTCGTCTGACTCCCGACGGGTAGCTCAGTTCGAGAGAGGAGATGGCCACCCGTGCGTCAGTTATGCGATTACGTGGATGTCGTTGACATTTTTGTTATTTTTCATAGTTCGTTGCCGTATTCGTCTCATATGAATATACATTTAATTTGTTGTGGTATCATCGTTGAGGATACGCTTTATGGGAGGAAAGGTGTGTTCGTACTATCTTCTCACTAATCTTGTGGTTTCCTCACCCCGAATATATTCTTCCTTTCTAGGTTGTTGATATCTTTTGAGCGGAGGTTGCCTTTTTGATATCATCGTTCTGCTGCGATCTCTTCCACTTTGGGTATAGTATCTTATTTTGGCGTTGGATCCATTGGTGGGAATACTTTTGGAAGGAAATTTTGTTTGTACATATTCCTTCGTTGATCGATATGTCATTTCTTTGATATTTTGTATAAACTCGTCCTTGATATATATAAGTATGTTCTTTTGACATCTTTGTCCCGTTTTCTTGTTATTCTATGACAATAAGTTGATATCTAGCCTTGCATATATTTATAAACGCAGCGGGTGTCACACCATTGACGCGGGTCGGGGCATGACAGTTTTGGTGGTATCACTTTACAACTCTAACGGTCTACATATTATCTTAAAATGAGAACCCCGATGAGTATCACCTTAATTTTCTTGACTTTTCTCTTTCATGTCTAAATTTCACCTATCTCAACTAGTCTAATATACTCATCATATTGTTTTTACCTAATAACATTTATTCTGTTACATGAAGCTCCGGTAGTATTGACAATCATAGCAAGATAATCAAAGAAGTTTCTCACGCTTGCAATTTCCATTGATGCAGCTACAACTACAAATTGTTGTTGAGAGGCAAAACAATGAATATAAAATGCACGCATGTGTTCATTTAAAATCTTTTTCTTTACTCCGTTAAGCTCACCACACATATTTGATGCCCCTCGTAGCCTTGACCTCGTAGTTTGAACATTGTTAGTCCAAGTTTTGCAAATAAGTTCTTTATAGCACTTTTTAAAGATGATGCACAAATGTCACTATGCATCACTACAAGAAATTGGTCGATCACTTCTCCATGTTCAATCACATACCTCAAAACAATTGATATTTGTTCCTTTATCACGAGCCACATTAATCAAAAGAGAAAAAATAGAATGCATCTCTAGAAAAGAAATTTCGAGATTTGGGACGATTGCGTCCTCGTGAACTTGGCAGGGACGGGGTCGAAGATTCTCGTAAACTTCCAGAGAACTTTTCTCATCTCATTCACGATTATGTTTTTATGCACAAGCACTAACAATTTCCTTTTTTACTTTAGGAGATGTCAACTGATGATTCCCAGGAACATTACATTTCATCATCCTATTAACTTCCCCGTTACGCTCAGAGTACCATTTGATATGTTCAAGAAAAATTAACTCGGTTCTTCGAACTTGTAGACTCATGATTTCCACGAAAAAGCCGACCATTGATCTAGAAGAAATCGAATCACATCAACTACCGCTGTTAATCGAATACGATAATCGATTCACTTTGTTTATTTGGTCGAGATATAATATAATATATATTGTTCCTTCAACTGTTGAACGAATTTAAGTGAATCTAGCATGAATGTTTACAGTCATTAGCGCCTTCATGATCACGAAATTTCTCTAGCCCTTTTTTTCTCTAGTTTTTGAAACCACACACCATAAACAATATCCAGCATCTTTTGAAGCACTGCATTCAAGCCAACACAATTGATTATACTACATTTCCTTAAATTTTCTAATGCATCCACTAATATCTGTTTGGGGAAAATTTTTACTTCTTGGTTAACAAGGACCTTTGGCTAAATATCTTCTCCTTACTTCCTCTTGAATATTAACAGAATTTTTTAATAATTTACGTAACATATGATCAGCAACAATATTCTTCATATTGTTCGAATTCTTTCATTCCCCTTCTATAACAGATTTCACTAGTATTCACATCATCTGATGCCTGACAGTGACTCGATGCGTTTAGACTTCCTTTGAAAAAAAATAAATTCAATCAACATTCCTATAAAATAAAATAATTTAATCATGGTAATGAATTGATTGATTTCTTAACATAGAATTAAAAAAAAAAAAAAAACAGAAGAAACATACTTCGACACCATGTTCCGTTTGCAGACTGCAAGTGTTCAATGTACTTCGATGATGATTCGCAGTTCATTGTCTCTCATCAATTGATATAATATTGTGTATATATTTCATTAACATATCAAGTAAGACTTTTATTCAGTTAAAATTGAGGCCCACAGAGTTAGCCCAGACATTAATTGACTTCATTTTTGTGGAAGGACGGACAAATTCTTTGCACTCTTTCGAGATGCGTGAATACTTGTATTGGGAGAAATATCTAGGCCTGGAAAGAGCAGACGGAATGATTCACTCTTTCATCATTTCGTACCGATAGCGATTGAGCTGGAGATTTGGATTATAGAAAACCTACGTCGAACTATTGTTTTCTTTTTGCGATGACTCTATGTTCATGATCATCCGAAAAACAATATGTCATAGCACTCTTGACATGTGAAGCTGCGTATATCACTACAGCTTTTTGTGTCCGTCAAACTATTTGGTTGATTCCGATGAGTCAATTGCGTACTCCTATTATGGGAATAGAATAGTGATAATCTATGTCGATAACAAGTATGCAATTAATTTGGTGAAGAATCCAATCGAAGCAAACATATTGACTTCCGATTTCACTTTTTACGGAGCTAGACGAGAAGAAAAATATTTTAGAGTTTTGTCGATGTGAAAATCAGCTCGAGATTGAGCTGGAGATTTGGATTATCGAAAACCTACGTCGAACTATTGTTTTCTTTTTGCGATGACTCTATGTTCATGATCATCGGAAAAACAATATGTCCTAGCACTCTCGACATGTGAAGCTGAGTATATCACTACAGCTTTTTGTGCCTGTCAAACTATTTTGTTGATTCTGATGAGTCAATTGCGTACTCCTATTATGGGAATAGTGAAGATCTATGTCTATAACAAGTATGCAATTAATTTGGTGAAGAATCCAATCGAAGCAAACATATTGACATCCGATTTCACTTTTTACGGAGCTAGACGAGAAGAAAAATATTGAGAGAGTTTTGTCGATGTGAAAATCAGCTCGCGGATATTTTACAAAACTGTTGAATATTTATGCTTTTGTGAAATTAAAGATGGTTTGACAACTTTGCAGTGTCTGATTAAGGGGACCTATTGAATATATACACGTTCACAATGTAGTCGTGGAACAGACTAAGTCTTATGTAAGGGTGAAAACGAACCGATTCGCTTGTGAGCCGCTCGCGAGTAGCTTGGTCAAAGCTCGACTCCAACTCAGTTTGACCAAACTCGGCTCGAGTTCGGTTCGGTAATAATCAAGTCAAACATAAGCATGGGTATTGTTCGACTCGGCTCGTTTAGGCTCGATTAACGTATATATTAATATAATATCCTAAAACATCAATATACAAAAATTATATTTCCTCATAAAATAAATCATTAAAAGTTGAATATTTAACTTCATTTTTTAACTTTTACACAATTTTCATTTAGTTCATCTCCCTCAATGTTTCCTTCACATGTGTAATTAAGACATATAAAGATACATACACGGAATACAACTAAACTCTATTTTTATCTCGACATAATTGACATAATAGAGAAAAGTATATATTATAATTTGGGTGAGAAATGATACGAAATCACCTCTAGTATTTAAATTTGTAAAGAAAGGTAAGAAAAAAAATCAAAGGAACGGATGGCGTATGCATTCACGGCTCGTGAGCAGCTCGATCAAAGGTCGACTCGAGTTCGAGTTTCAGGTGACCAAGCTTGGCTCGAACTCAGCTCGGCTCATTATTTATAAAGTCAACTTCAAACATAGCCATGTTCAGGCTCGCCTCGGCTCGTTTTCACCCCTAATCTTATGTTATTTATACATGGTTCGCTCAGACTTTGCATTCACTTGTGAGTTTCTTTTGGTAATGAGAAGCTCGATAACTGTACTTCATCCATCTTGCTTATTACCAAATGCGTGCTTGTTTTTACATGTGTCATAAATCTCTTGACTTGTTGGAAAATAATTACGAAGACGGTATATTCTAGCTCAGTCGACATGGCAGAAAATACTCAGTCATGATACATTGGTATAAACTGAACATGTTAAAAGACAAAAAAAAAAGGTATCAATTACGACCCCATCTACCCCTAGTCATTCTGATCATTGCCATTGAAACAAATAGCAAAGATAATCAATCTTCTACCGTGCCAATGAAGTAGCAACGGTGCCACAATTACAGAAGTCATCATAAAGTTGTAATCAAAACATCAAACGTGTAACCGTTTCTCCCCAACAGCTTTTCTCTCCCCACCAGTTTTTTTTTGCTTGTTTTCGTTTCTCCCCAACAACACTTACTTCTCGAGATTTTGACTGCAATAATGAAAGAAAATTATTAAACCAAATATATTTTTTAAATAATTCATCCTTTAGAAGAGAGAAAGAAAATAATTCTTAGTAGTTGAGAGAAAGAAAAGCTTGTGGAATCTCCGTAATCTATTTAGAGAAGAGAGAAAGCTTGTATCTCAAACTATAAAGAGTTAGAATCTCCCGTGGACGTAAAATTCGTTTTGAATCCGAACCACGTAAAATTCCATTTTCTTCATTTTAATTTCTATTTTGTCGACTTATCGAAATCTGATATCAGTCGAATTCCCAACAAATGGTACGGTTAGCATGGATAGTCAATCTCGGCCTGTGAAGGAAGCAGCGAATGGCGAAGAACATATATCCCAACTACGCTAGGCCTTTCAATTAGGAGGCCGAGTAGGTGTTGGGGAAGAGCGTCAACATGAGGCAGTCAAGAGACAAGGCAAGGGAACACCATGGGTCTCGAGCCCCGAGTTCTTCGTCGAGATCATTGATGAGTCAGGCGGGGAGGACTGTTACGAGGTTGACCGGCGTTAACCGTTGACATGAGTGAGAGTCGTCGGGAAGGGTTAATCCGCTGAACACGACAGCAGTCAAGCCACGGTCGGGCGTGAGGCCCGGCCGCACCATCGAGGTGGGTGCACAGACCATCGATGTGCGAGACGAGGCCTGATAGCGAAGGCAGGCAGGCCGGCTAGCAAGGACGTGCCGGCGAGGCAGCGTGCGTGAAAGGCTGAGCGAAGACATGTAGGCCGAACAACGTGGGTGCAAGGCCACTCAGCGAAGGCATGTTGGATCGTTAGGGCATCAAGGCGTGTAAGGAGCGTGCCTCGAACAAGACCAGCAAGATACCCGGACAAGGTAGATCAGACGAGGCGCATGCCAGCTGGAGTAATGTGCCACGGGGGGCGCTCGAGGCAACCGTAGCGTGCAGGGTCGGGCGGCATGTGAAATTCAGCCGAGGCATCATCGGCACGATGCGAGCACAAGCAGGATCAGCCATATGGCCAGCGTGGAGTGCCAGGTCTAGTGACTTGGCAGTAAGGGATAGGGGTGTTCATTCGGTAATAACTGAACCGAACCGAACCGAACCGAGCCGAACTTTCGGTTAACCGAACGTTCGGTTCGAGAATTTCATAAATCGAAAACCGAACCGAAACAATTCGGTTCGGTTTCGGTTTTTACCGGTTTTTCGGTTCGGTTCGGTTAACCGACCAAAAAACCGAATTTTTAATAAAAAAATATAAAAAAACAATAATATTAATATGATTTTAATTATATATTTTTATTATCATATTTTTATTTGTATAAAATTTTCATTTACCCCATATTTTCCATATTTTAGTAAATATATTAATTTTATTTATATTATAAATATATATTATCATATATATATATTTGAATAAATTTATGATTTACCTAATATTTTCCATATTTATTAAATATGGTGGGTATATTATTAATTTATTAAATAAGACATATAAAAATATATCATTATATATTTTATATAATAATATATATGTATTAAAATTAAAAAAAAAAAAGAATTCGGTTATTCGGTTCGGTTCGGTTACCGAGGTAAAAAACCGAAACCGAACCGAATTTTTTTGGTTATCAAAATACGAACCGAAAACCGAACCGAAACTCTTCGGTTCGGTATTCGGTACGAACCGAAACTTCGGTTTCGGTTCGGTTCGGTCGGTTAACCGACATTTGAACACCCCTAGTAAGGGATAGTTGCAAGGCATGCGATGGTGATGCACGCCTTAAGATGGAGATTTGTAAATGCATGGCAGCCAGCTTAGCAGGAACAAATAAGCCGAGGTACGAGGCTGCTAGCAGAGAGTACATGTGGGATAGGCCAACTTGACAATCATGAGATAAATCATGACGGCGGGCACGTGACTAGACAACGTGGCACAAGGCGTAGTCATTGGCAGCATGTGAGAGGGGCCGGCAACAACGGTGAAAGACTTTACCTTAGTGAAGTTGAAATATGTATTCCATCGCGTATGAGCCGCGGTGGAGATATGTGGTTTGTCTTCTGATGTCTGGCGTAGTAGTGAGTAGACATAAGTTGATTCTCTCATTAGAGAAGAGTATGGTGTCGGTCACTACTGTTTACGAGCAAGACGTTTGCTTGGTAGAGGTTGCATAAGGTGGCATATGTCATGAGCTATGACTAAGGTGGAGAATTGTTAAAGATTAGTCATAGCCCAATAAGAAGATGGATTCAAAGATAATAATAGAAATTGGTTTTGTTGCTGAGTGGACAAAACATAATGAAGAAATTGCCAATGTGATAGAAGGTGGAGAAAACTATTACTTCACGTTATTTATTATTAGTAGAAGTAAGTTCATACTTTAGAAGAGAGAAGGAAATAATTCTTAGTAGTTGAGAGAAAGAAAAGCTCATGGAATCTCTGTAATCTATTTAGAGAAGAGAGAAAGCTTGTATCTCGAACTATAAAGAATTAGAATCTCCCAGAGAAGTAGGATTCATTTTGAATCCAAACCATGTATAGTTTATGTGTTCTTCGTTTTACTTTCTACTTTGTCGATTTATCAAAATCTGATATCAGTCAAATTCCCGACATCATTACGTTGGGATAGCCTATAAAAGCACAAGCTCTTGCCCTCGGCTCAAACTTTGTTCTATATGCTGATAATGTTGATGCGAAACATAAACAACCAAACGATCTCAAAGATGAATAATCTACTGATTTGTTGAAAAGTAACTCACGAGGAGATCTATTCTCTAAAACTCTTGATGGAGTTCTATTGAAAAAAAAAAAAGGTTTTCGTGACCAGTTTGTAATAGGAGGAGAAAACATCTTATATATATAGCGGCTCGAAGAGGTTGAATTAGTCGATGTGGGACAAACCCCAATAATCTCAACACGCCTCCTCACGTGTGGCATGACTGTCCTAACACGTGGACATATGAATTGGGTGACAGTGAGCAGAATCGAACTCGCTCTCATACCATATTAAAAAGAGGGTCCTTCCTAAAATCATTGGTGATAGAAGGAGAAAGCCTCTTATATATATAGCGGCTCGAGGAGTTTGAATTAGTCGATTTAGGACAAACCCCAATTTTATAATATTTTCATTTGTCGTTGTTGAGTCGAGAAAGTCTTGAAGGGAACAAAGCTTCTCTCGTAGGGCATCAATCTTTTGAGTGTCTGGAAAAACACGAAGGCGCATGTGGTATTGAAGGTTGTCTACAACACGCAAGAGAGAAAGCGCATAGGCATAAGCAGCTACTGCCATTTCTTCGAAGCAAAATATGAGTCACCGATCGAGTAATTTGTATTGTTGAAAATTGAGAATGAACTAGGCTTTCAAACTGATGATTGGGTGTATAATAATGTACGTGGATTTGGGTGAATATGATCCCTAGTGACGGATTCGAAACTGCATAATCTGTTGGATTCAGTGATAAAAGTGTTTGCCTTAAAAGTATATACACTTGGTCTGTATATTTTATATATACACACACATAGGCTTGGTTTATATATATATATATATATATATATATATATATATAGAGAGAGAGAGAGGGGGGGGGGGAGAGAGAGAGAGATTTAGCTGATGATTGGATTTATAATGTGGAATTAGGTGAAGATGATATGATCCGTTGTGCCGGATTAAAAACTGAAATATGTGCTTAATTCAATGATAACAGTCTTCTGAATAATAGAGGATGAAAAAAAAACCTAAAATCGAGAGATTCGTTTACGATGCTCACGATGGTTGTTCACCGTGGGTGGACACTTGTTAAAAGAATTAAATGAGCTATCACCTGCTTGGGCCAACCATCATTTGGGCCTCATTTTTACTGAGCCCATCGATGGACCTATTAGGCAGCCCATATTCAAGAAGGTTCTATAAGGGAAAACCCTTGGCTTATAGATCGACACCACCTTTTTATGCTCTCATATATTTTGTAGCAATTTTTGAGTCTCTATCTAGAAAAGATAGCAAGTTTCTCGCTGCGTTGCACACTGTGTGTAGATCTTTCGTTTACTCCTGCGTTTACGAGTTTGCTTGAAGCAGTTGTATCGTTAAACATAGAGCAATTGTTTTTCGAGTTATTTTGAGCTGAGATTTTTACTTCAATTCGAATTTTTTCATGGTAACAGAGCAATAGATCCTTAGATCTGCTACTAAAACTGTTGTTTGAAACCCTAGATCTAAGAAAAATTGTGTGCTTCGGGTTTACTTTCATGCTACGACCATATCTAACTTGTTTTGACTATCTCGTCTAGATATTGCAAGACTGCAAGAGATCTGGTGAAATCTGGTGAAATCTCTCTATTTTCTGACCCTTGAGTTAAGCGTTTAAGTTCAGATCTAATATTCTGTCGACCTATTTCTCTTTGGATTGCAAGGTTGGGTTGAAACGGCTGGTTACTACAGCCTAGTGCTGAAGAAAAACTCAGCTTAAAAGTTTAAACAAAAACTGGTGATATTTTCTATTGACTTTTGAGATTGTTTTGTAAAGATTCTGTGTTCTATCTGCGCACGCTCCTAGTCTATGTTTTGTGGCCATGTCCGCGTCTGATACCACGCCCGTGTCTGATCCCCCAACCACATCCAATGTTGTGGCAAAAAACGAAAATACCTGACTATTAACCTTCATGACCTTGTTGTGACTAATATTACAAATATTAACCTAACTGGGAGTTAGAACTATGTTGCATGGTGTAACTCCATACTGTTAGTTATCACTGGTAAGAACAAACTTGATTTCGTGCTCGGAAAAAATAGGTAAACCAACTGATATTGAATCTGGTCTTGAGTGGGAACGTTGTAATGCCTTAGTTCTCACATGGTTGTCGAATTCACTGTCTTCTGAACTTAGAAATAGGTTTATCTATGCTAAACTAGCTTCAAAAGTTTGGGATTCACTTGAAAAAACTTTTAAAAAGGTGGATGGATCCAGAAAATACTCTTTAAAACAGCAAATAGCCAATGGTAGACAAGGAAATGATTCTGTGTCTGTTTATAGCTGTAGCATTTGTGGGATGAATATGATGCTCTTGTTTGGTTAAACCTTTGTGTTGTTTCTGTTCATAACACAAAGATTTAAAATGAGTCTAGGCTAATTGAATTTTTGATGGGCCTAAATGATTTATTTCATGTGGTTCAAAGTAATATACTCAAGGCTGATCCACTTCTTAATCTTATGCATGCTTTAAATTCTGTTTGTATGGAGGAATACCGTAGGGATATTGTATTGTCTTCTAAAAATTCTGTGCCTATCTTCGCAAACAAGTCGGTGAATAAAGTTAATAATCCAATTCTTGTTTGCAACCATTGTGGTGGTAGAGGTCATTTGATTGAAAAGTGTTTTAAATTGATTGGGTTCCCTGATAGGTTTAATAAAAATACCCATTTAGGAAAAAATAGTAAGCTGAATAAATGGAATAACTGGAATAGAAGCCAAAATAATGCTACCAATCAAGTTGAAGCTCAAAACTTTACTCTAATTCCGTTATGCCTAATTTGTCAATTGACAAGTACAACAGGCTGCTAAAGCTGCTGGACTGTTCAAATTCTGATGAAACTAAGTCAGATATAATGTTTAGGTGTTTGTGTGAATTCCGTTTCTCATAGTTGTGAGAATAATTGGATTGTTGATTCTGGTGCAACAGATCATATTGTATGTTCTTTTGATAATCTTTTGTTGGAGTTAATGCTAACTAGTGAACTTAAACTTAAGGAAGTTCTGGTGATACCCGTTTTCCATTGCAATTTAATATCAGTTTCTAGACTTATATCCGACAATAATTTCATTCAATTTAAGGATTCATTCTGTTTTTTGCAGGACCCACGAACCTCAAAGGTGCTGGGGACTGGTAAATTGATGGCAAGATTACTGTATTGAAAGAGTTCCTGACAGCAGAGGTATAATTCTTAACGTTGTGTGTAATGCAGCTTCATCAGTTTTGTGTCATAAAAGGTTAGGCCATCCTGCTGATGAAGTTTTAAATTTACTATCTAATGACTTGAAATGTTCTGCTTTTAATAACTTTAAACCTTGTGATGCATGTCATAGGGCCATGCAAACAAGAAATGTTTTTCCTTTAAGTGAGAGAAAAACAGATTTTGTCTTTGACTTGGTGCATCTGGATGTCTGGGGTCCTTTTCGAGTAGAGAACGATGAAAAAAGATATTTTTTAACTATTGATGATTTTTTAAGAGGGTGTTGGGTATTTGCAAAACTCCAAGTTCTAACTTCCGAACCTTTTTTAAGTTGGTGAAAAATCAGTTTTCAAAGAGGATTAAGAACATCAGAATCGATAATGGTTTTGAATTTCCTAATTCTGTATTTTCAAAGTTTGTTAATAGAAAAGGATTGCAACATCAAACTAGTTGTGCCTACACCCCACAACAAAATGGTGTTGTAGAAGATAACATAGACATTTGTTAAATATTACTAGGGCATTATATTTCCAGTCTGGTGTGCCTTTAGAATTTGGAAAGAGTGTATTATGACATCAGTCTACTTGATAAACAGGCTTCCATCTTCAGGTCCAAATGGAAAATCCCCTTTCGAAATGTTTTTTAACTGTAAACCAGTTTATGATCATTTAAAAGTTTTTGGTTGTCTATGTTATGCTACGAATTTGACTAAAGAAAACAAGTTTGATCAACGAGCTGTGAGTGATGATAGGGATCACAAAGGGAATATAATGATTGGAAAGTTTTTTCAGTTAGATATTAATAAGTGGGTGTTTAAGGTAAAATATAATTCTGATGGAACATTAGATATATATAAGGCACGTTTAGTTGCTAAAGGTTATAATCAGCGTGAAGGTATTAATTTTAAAGATACATTTGCGCATGTCATTAAGATGGTAACTATTAGAGTTTTATTATCTATTGCCGTTAATAATGTTTGGAAAGTTTTTTCAATTAGATATTAATAATGCCTTTGACATGGTGATTTGTCCGAAGAGGTGTTATGTGCTTGCCTAAAGGATTTTTTGACAAAGCTGATTCTCGGGTTTGTTGTTTAAAAAAATCGTATGGTTTAAAGCAGGCCCCGAGGAAATTGAATGAAAAATTTACTGATTTTTTTGATAGAGAACATTTGAACAAAGCTTACATGATTACTAAATGTTTTACAAAATTGAAGGAACTAAATGTGTCTATCTTCTTGTATATGTTGATGATATTATTGTTAGTGGCAATGATGAGGTGAGATATATAATATTAAGAATATGCTCAATGGTGCTTTGAAGAATTTGGAATGTTAGGCTGTAGACTCAATACTGCAATGCAGCAGCATTTAAAATTAGATATTTTGGAAGACCTTTTGAAAATATCACAAAATTTCAGAGACTACTCGGGAGATTAATATGTGTGCAATACTAGGATTGATATTGCATTTGTTGTGCAATGTCTCAGTCTATGCATTCTCCCAAACAAACTCATTATTTAGCTGCTTGTAGGATTTTAAGGTATTTGAAAAACAGCCCTGGTCTTGGTTTCTCAATTTCCAAGATAAAAAATGATCAAATTAATGTTTTTCTGTGACTCTTATTGGGCTACATGTCCAATAACTCAAAGGTATGTTACAGGTTTCTGTGTTTTTTTAGGATATTCATTATTGTCATGGAAAAGTAAAAAGCAAAAAACTGTTTCTAAATCCTCAGTTGAAGCTGAGTATAGAGCCATGGCTCAAACATGCTGTGAGATTATCTGAATACTTGGTCTGTTAAGGATTTTCGTCTTGTTGATATTACTCCTGTTAACTTGTTTTGTGACAATAAAGCAGCAATACAGATAGCAAATAATCATGTGTTTCATGAAAGAACGAAGCACATCGAACTAGATTGCCACTTTATTCGACGGTATATTACGAACAAAATCATTGCTACTCAATACATTTAGTTTAATGATCAGTTAGCAGATATACTTACTAAAGCCCTTGGCAAAGAGGCACGTTCACGTTTTTGCAGGAAACTGTGAATGAATGATGTATCCGCTCCAAGAAGTGAGGGAGGGTGTTAAGAAAACTAAATGAGCTATCACGTTTTGGACCAAACATCATTTGGGCCTCATTTTTTACTAAGCCCATCGTCGGACCTATTTGGCAGCCATATTCAAGAAGCTTCTATAAGGGAAAACCCTGGCTTATAGATCGACACCACCTTTTTATGCTCTCATATATTTTGTAGTATTTTTTGAGCCTCTATCTAGAAAAAAGATAGCAAGTTCTCGCTGCGTTGCACACTGTGTGTAGATCTTTCTTTACTCCTGCGTTTACGTGTTTGCTTGAAGCAGTTGTATCGTTAAACATAGAGAAATTGTTTTTCGAGTTATTTTGACATGAGATTTTTACTTCAATTTAAATTTTTTCATGGTAACAGAGCAATAGATCCTTACATCTGCTCTTAAAACTGTTGTTCGAAACCCAAGATCTAAGAAAAATTGTGTGCTTCGGGTTTACTTTCATGCTACGACCATATCTAACTTGTTTTGACTATCTCGTCCAGATAGTGCAAGACTGCAAGAGATAGCACCGCTTGTGCTGTTAAACTCGTCTCCGTAGTGGCGTCAAGAAGATCTGGTGATATCTCTCTATTTTCTGACCCTTGAGTTAAGCGTTTAAGTTCAGATCTAATATTATGTTGACTTTTTTCTCTTTGGATTGCAAGGTTGGGCTGATTTAACCCCCGCGCTGACGTCATCTCATCCCTCTGCTCGACCACCCACCTCCTTGCCATGTCTCCTTCCGATCTGCCGGTCGCCGCATCACCGCCTGCCACCATCCCTTCTTCCGCCCGGCCGTTCTGGTCGTGGCGTGTTCTCCTCGGGGGAGTTCTCCGTTATGGAGTTTTCTCCCCTTTGTAGGAGTTTTTCTCCCCTCTGTGAGAGCCTTCTCCCCTCGTGGGAGTGTATCTTCTCCCCTGGTGGGAGTTTTCCTTCGGGGAATTCCTTCCCCTTTTTGGGGCTTGAGAACGGACATCTGTGCTATCACTGGTCTTCTACGCAATAGAAATAATCGAATATGTTGTAATATGTTGATTGCTCTATTGTACTTTTTGTCCTTTTGGATTTATGAAATGAAATCCTCTTTTCAAAAAAAAAAAAAAACAAGTTATCCACTTGAGCGATCTCTGTCGTTGATATCACCATCAGTCAAAGATCTTATAGGAGTTTAGTCGAGGCTTTAATTTTATCTTGTATCGTACGTTAGTTATTAAATTTTATATTATATGGTAAACGTACATTTATAACTAGACACTAATACCCAAGTGGTTTCGTAATATTTTGTTCTTTATAAGCTTAGAGGAGCGCCTAGAGGACTTAGGTGGGTCCTAGGCAGTTTTAGGCCGAAATTAGACGATATATATTATTTTATAAGCAAATCTCAACCCGGGGCGAGTTTAGCAAGACCCGGACCTGCCTAGACCCGCCCCTAATGAATCGGGTTTTTTTTCTATTCGGGTAATGAGGCGGGTAACAGGTTCGAAAAATCTCAACCCGGCCGGGTCCGGGGCGGGTCTCGGGTCTTGCTAAACCCGCCCCGAGACCCGCCCCAATATATATTTTATATTTAAATTTATTTTTATTGTATATATATATAAAGTGTTCAAATTATTAATAAAAAGCTTCGTAGACTACTGGATAAGTCTTTAGTTAAGTTATTATAGGTCATGGGATCTAATTTTAGTTTTGTTCTATTTAAAAAAATTCGAATTAAAAAACAAAAAAAAAAAGAGAAAAAATAGCTTTCCCAGACCCGGTTCATTCGGGTCCGGCCCGGGGCGGGTCTCGGGTCTCCTTAGAAATGACCGGGGCGGATCCCGAGTCCGGCCAAACCCGACCCATACCTGCCCCGTTGCATCCCTAATCCTAATAATGTTTTTCTGCATTTTGAGTTTTTCTTTTCCAAAAAACATTGAAACCGATTATAATCTGCTGCCTAGCCGACGTTGAGGGCGACACGTTTATGCCGGAGGTTATAAGTGGCGAGAGGTCCATATTCCGTGGCATGAATTATTTTTTTAACGACATTTTAGAAGTGTTTTAAGAATATTTGACTTATAACTATGCCTAAATACCTCAATATAATGGTGTTGTACCGCCTAATTACATATACCCTTAATTACCTTAATATAAGGGTTTGGTGGTGGGGTTGCAAACGAATCGAATCGAGTCGATTTTACCATGTTTTATTCGTATTGATTTATTTCGATATGCATATTCGAATTTGTTTTTATTCAAATACTAAAGTCGATTCATATTCGATTTGATAATATATTTGATATATTCACGAAAATTCGAATTCAAATAATTTATTTTCTAAGAAACATGTTTTACAAATAAACTTAGCATCATTGGTTCATCCACAACATATTACAAATACTAGCTACGAAAACTAATATAAAAAAATCCAACAATAATTATTTTCCTTTGTGTAATTGTTTTCATTTAAGTTTGGCCATATAATATTTTTAAACATATCATATTAATACGTGACTTTAAATTACATGTATTTATAATGTATATATTGTTTAAATATTATTTATTTGAAACAAATATTCGAAAAAGATTCAAATCGAATATAATCATATTGTATTCGTATTCGATTGGAATTTTTTTTCTTATTCGGATTTGATATTCTAATAATGGAATTCAAACCTTAAATTTCAAGAATTTCGAATCGAACGAAAAGATTCAATTCACTTGCAACCCTATTTGGTGGTACCGTCTAACTATTATATTTGAGACGGTTGGTTATTAATTCATTTTCTCCCAAATCCAACGCGACTCAACTCTAAAATCTTCCTAATTCATTCAAATAATTCCCAATTTCAACTAAATAGAAGTTAATTATTATTTAATTTTATTTTTTCAACATATTTCATTAAGAAAGTAGTTTTCATAACAAAGACCCTTCGTTTCTACCATTTATAACAAGAGTTGCATATTTGCTACCATTTATTTACTGCAATTGAATAAATTTGCCCATGAGAGAGGAAAATGATCAAAGCAAAAATTTGCGGACTGTAGTTATAGAAGTTGGATGGATCCTTTTATTAACGGACCTAGATTCCTAGATTGTCAAACTTCCATCAAAATTTTATACAACTCGTTTATGACCCGTTTGGATTCCGGATTTCGTTCCACCAAATCTTCCGTTTGGCAATCGAGCATATTTGAATTTCGATTTCGACCAAATCCAAGCTTAAATCTAAGCGCTTATTATTTGTCGGAGTACAAATTCCATGTCAAATGGTCTGTTTTCGAAATCCAAAGTTGAGTCTGTAAAGAGTTTTTCATAATAAAGATAATGAAAAATAATAATGATAATTAGGGGTGAATGACGAGTTGAACTGACCGCGAGCTCGAGCTCACTCGTGGGTGCTCGAAAGGCTTGCAAGTCGGCTTGCGATCATGTTTTGTTTTATTATTTATTATTTTTACTTTATTTTGTACTTTTTTTTTAGAAAAAGTTAGAAGTGGAGTTCGACGAGCTTCTCGAGCTCATGCTCAAACTTCATTTTGAAATCAGAACTTCGAAATCCAAATGTTTGCCAAACAATGTATTTGGATTTAAAATTAAGATTTTGAAATCCATAATTTCAAATCATCCGTTTCAACACCAAAATAATTACTATCGAATCACTTCATCCATCTGATATTTTTTTTTCCATTCTGTTTATTATTTTCCCTTTCCTTTTTAACGTTAATTTTGTTATTTTATGTTCGACTAATCGTGCGTCGACACGTGTCAGTTTTTCATTCGAATTGACGGCCATCTACTGGAATGACTAATTTGGTTGAAAATAGTCAATATCGAGGACTAGATCGGTCCACGAGAAATATTAATGATGAAATTGGTCCATGTGATAAAATATTGGGGATCATTTTAGGATTTCTCCCTTATCCCAACTTCCCATCTAGGACGAAATTACAGGTATAAGGTTTTATTTTTCAAGTATGTAACTCGGAATCCTTTGCCTTTAATATTCAACCAACCTCATCATGACCACAGAACACAATATACAACTATTTTTTTATATTAATAATCCAATTTCACAAACTAACTCCGAAGAATTAACCAACGTTCACTTTCGACGAATAGGTCTGCCCAGCTTTCCAAGCATCGGGAATGACGTTGGGCGCGACGACCGACTTCTTCGACTCGATGGTCGTTACCCTAATGGAGTACGGCCCTTTCAACACGTTATGGTTAAAGCCGTCGGCCTTGAACGTAGCCCCAAATGAACGCTGCATGGAAATCCACTTCTTCAAGTTCGAAGGCAATATCTCGACAGACCCGAGATCTCCGTCTCCGTTCACGTACTCGATCACAAATGCCAGATAGTAGTCGGTGGACCCCTGGTCGATCCTGAATGCAATCCCCCTTTTAGTATTGCACGGCACACTGCCCGAATCAAAAACTCCCGATTAGTTCGTTTACATATATATATATATATATATATTCTTAAAAAAGGTTAGATCGGCCATATGTAACAATAATAAAAAGATATGCACCGAATTAATGAATAATAACCTTCGATATTGGACGTTGATTCGTCCGGCATTGCGAAGAGCATCGGCCTTGCCAGGTTTAGCTAAATATCCGAAAGCTGTCCCGCTCAGGTCGAAGTGAACGGCTCCATCGGTAACGACTCCATTGTCTGGACCCGAGTCTGTGATGGTGACTGTGATTGGGTATCCCGAGCACGAAGGGTTTTCCGTGCATTTCACCTACGGATAATTATAGCAGTGTAAGAGTTTGGAAAGGGAAAACGGGCTATTGTCGTGCGTATAGTAATAAAGATGCCCGAAAAATTCATTCTTACAACCTGATAACATCTCCCACAACCTTGTCCTGATTGAAACACGGTACTGCTTCCCGCAGCAATCAAGCGGTTGTACGGTGGATTCTCTACTTCGGGTCCGAATCCACAAGCTCCGCCTGCAAAAAAGAGAGAAACAATTTTACATACGTTATATGTCGATCTTGTCGGTGCTATCGACTAATTTCGTCACCATAAAAAAGCGACGGTAAGTCAAAATGAGAAATGCTTGAGAGAGCGCATATGATGGCGTTCGAACTTAAAATTGTTTAGGGTTTCAACCTAAATGCAAGGCGGTTTGCTGCACAAATGAGAATATATTATTCGCAAGTGTTGTAATTCAAATTAAACGTTACGATGCAAGTAAGAAGGCGATACCAAATATAACATACTTATTGTTATAGAAATTATTAGCTAAAATGGAATGGCCAATCATTCATTGTATGACGTTTTTAAGACCTCACAAATCAGCCTTACACTTTTGAGTTCATAATGAACCCACGGATAAAGAGAAATTATCCCCTCCCTTTTACTAAACCATGGGGAGGCCCGAGTAGTTTACCGGACAAATTTCGTTTTCGTGATGATACCTTTCTTAGTGGAAGATAAGAAATTCTCTTCATCACGAGACTGATAGGATCTGCCGTAGACACCCCAGAGACCCCCACAAGGTAGGCCAAAAGAGTAAAAGGACAAGAAGGAAAGAGTTATACTTGAATTTCTTTGTTGAGATTTAAATAAATTGCAAAACTAAAGGGGGTAGGGGAAGAGGGCATTTCCATCGCGAAGGATTCTATCCAGCCACAGGTTCGCCTATGGCTACCTTGTAACTCATTATAAATATTAGAGAAAATCATAGAGAGATTAATATGCTCTTTAAATTCAATACCTAAGCCCTTTATTACGCGAAATCTCTTATGCTTTTTAAAGCATAGCGTCGTACCCTTGGTCATTATACCCTTGGTCAACACTTCTGTCAATGAATATAGCGACTGGGAAAAGATTTTATCGCATTTTTGACATAAAATGACTAAAATACCCAACAAACTCATCTTCTTCCTCTCAACAAGACCAATCATGAAACACGATTCTTCTATGAATAGAGACTCCACATTATTAAAAATATCCCTCCCTACACTAAAGGAAAAAAATAACATTATGGGGGGGGGGGGGGGGGATGGGGCAGGATCTGATTCTGACGACTTTTCTTGAGATGAGCAACTACAGTACGTGGTCATCTTCGAATTGACTCGGGATTTGAGTTTTGCTATCTCTCCTTCGAATCATTTTAGATGGTTACTGGTATCTCTCTTCTGCATCATTTTAGATACATATGGGTATCTGCCTTTACTGTTGGTGTGGCAGCGGACCGGTCAATAACACCGCGGTTAATATTTGACCAATTAAAGATAAAATGGACACCGAAATTTTTACGTGGAAAACCCCCCAAACAAATCGGGGTAAAAACCACGGGCAACAAAGAAGAATCCACTATATAGGAAAATATAGGAGTTACAACCTCTCAATCTATAAAAGAGAAAACCCTCAATTTCTCTCTTTATAGTCGGAGAAAATACTCGACAAACTCTCTATTTTTATTTCTCTCTATTTTTCTGTCGCACTGTCTTTTGCTTTGTGCTTCTGTGGGATATTTTCTTATGCACTGCTTGAACTCTATTTATAGGCGACCGAAATGAATGTGAACGAATAGAAAAGAATTCCGGCACACCATTCTTCACGCGCACCTTTCAAAGCCACATGTTTTTCTTTCTTTGACTTTTCAAACTGACCTCTAGCAATCTCCCACTTGAAGAATTGATTGAGGATCAATCTGATCTTCACACTATTCTTTCTTCCTTACCTTTCATGTTGCTCACGTTTCCGCAAGACCACACGAGGAACGACACCAAACTAACTTGTCAGTGTTAACCGCTTTCGTCAAAAAATCTGCTAGGTTGTCTTTCGTACGAATCTTCTGCATATCAACCGTGCCCCCTTCCCACTTTCTCACGCACGAAGTGATACTGGACTCGTATGTGCTTTGACCTAGAACGAAAAGCTGGATTCCTTGCAAAATGCAAGGAAGTTTGACTGTCACAGAATAGTGTAACATTTTCTGTCCTTAGCCGAGTTCCTCCATGATCATTTTTAACCATAATGCCTCATTACTTGCCTGCGTAGCTGCAACGTATTCTGTTTCAGTTTTTGACGTCGCGACAAGGGACTGAAGCTTCGATACCCAGCTTACGGCTCCGCCAGTAAGAGTGAACACATATCCCGTGGTAGATTTGCTTTTGTCAAGATCACCTGCATAATCAGAGTCAACATACCCTCTCACAGTAAAGTCTGCTCCTCCGTAACATAATGCAACATCTGAGGTTCCTCTAATATATCGTAGGATCCTCTTCACCGTGCTCCAATGCGCTTTGCCGGATTCGCCATGTTACTACTCCTATGCATGTGCAATGTCTGGTCGTGTACAAATCATTGCGAACATAAGACTTCCCACCGCTGATGCATACGGTACTCGAGACATCTCCATCCTCCCCTCTTCACTGCTAGGACTCATACTCGAGGATAATTTGAAATTAACAAGAAGTGGGGTAGAAATTGGCTTACAATCTTGCATATTGAAGCGTCGCAAGACTTTCCTCAGATAATTCTTCTGCGAAAGCCAAATCTTTATGTTATTTCTGTCTTGGTAAATTTGCATCCCTATAATCTTGTTTGCCGGTCCCAAGTCCTTCATTTCAAATTCTCTAGCGAACTGTGCATTGAGTTCTTCAACACGATCTTTGTTGGGGTCTGTTACCAACATGTCGTTAACATACAACAGTAATATGATAAAATCACTTTCACCAAACCTCTTGAACTATGCACAAGGGTCTGCATTCATTCTGTTGTATCCAAGGCTCATGAAGGAATCAAATCTCTTATACCAATACCTCGGCGCCTATTTGAGGCCGTATAGAGATTTGTTTAACCTGCAAACCAAGTTCCGCTTTTCTTTGTCTTCAAAACCTTCCGGCTGGAGCATATAAATCTCTTCTTGAAGATCTTCATGAAGAAAAGTTGTCTTCACATCTAGTTGCTCTAGGTGTAGGTCCAATGTAGCGTGTAGGTCGAATGTAGCACACATCGTCAGAAGTACCCGAACAGTCGTCAGTCGAACCACCGGTGAATATCTCTTTGAAGTCAATGTCTTCTTTTTTAGCGTAGCCTTTAACCATAAGTCGTGCAAGAAAGCGCTATACTTGATCATCGCTGTTCCGCTTGATCTTAAAGACCCATTTATTGCCGATTGCCTTTATTCCCTGAGGTAGTGGCACCAACTCCCAAGTCTTATTTTTCCATAGAGCTTCCATTTCTTCTTGCATCCGCTAACCATTTGTCTGCATGTGAACTATTCAGTGCTTCTTGAAGAGTTGATGACTCTCCATCATCAGTTAGAAGACAGTATGCAACGTTGCTGTCCATATCGTAATCTTCATGCCAGGATGGTGCGGCTCCTTTGCGTGTGCCCCTTCTAAGTTCTAACTCTGAAGATTCGCTTGGCACTTCCTCGTGCTCTGGTACTGCTTCAGAAGAATATTGTTCGATTGACTTCCGTTTCACCTGAATCGTCGTAGTCTCTGAGCTTTCTTTTGTAGAATTTTCTCTGATTAGTTTATTTTCTATGAAGATAACCTCCCTGCTGATGACAACCTTTTGGGCAGTAGGATCCCACAGGCGATACCCCTTTACACCATCAACATACTCCAAGAACAAACACTTCCTGCAGGACTTCCCAATACATGGAGTTTGGAATAATCCACTGGCTTTTCGGCCCATATCTCCGTCGGCATCTTCCGATCAATTGCCGTTGAAGGCGATCGATTGATCACGTAGCAGGCGGGGTTGATTGCCTCTGCCCAGTATGATTTATCCAGACCTGCAACTCCCAACATGGCTCTTGTTCTCTCCAATAGAGTCATGTTCATCCGCTCCGCCACTCCATTTGTTGTGGAGTATACGCCGTAGTGAAGTGCCTTTTGATGCCTTCTCTTTTGCAAAAGCTATCAAATTCCTTGCCAGTATATTCTCCTCCATTATCTGTCCTTAAATACTTTATCTTCTTTCCTGTATCAAGTTCGACCCGAGCCGTGATATTCTCGAAGGTTGCAAACACATCCCCCTTACTCTTGATGATATATACCCAACATCTCCTGGAGTAATCGTCGATGAAGGACACGAAGTACTTTCCTCCTCCTCGGGATGAAACTGGTGATTACCATACATTAGAGTGAACCAATTCTAGAATATCGTTTCTTCTAAAACTTGATGTGTTGAACTGTAGCCGATGCTGCTTGTTTGCTATGCAATGACACAGAATGGTAATGACACCTTTGTGAGATCCGAAAGTAGATTTTGGCCCGCAAGAATTTTCATTCCTTGTTCCGACATATATTCCCGAGCTTCTGATGCCACAGCATAGTAGATCTTTCACTTGAATTTCCTGAAGCCACAGACGCTTCCCCTTCTTGCACTGTCTCTCCCAACAGCATATACAAATTTACAGCAAGCTTTTCACCTTTCATGACTACAAATGCTCCTCAGAATATTTTCTTTATTCCTCCACGAACTTTGATTTCACAGCCAATATCATCGAGCTATCCCCACAGACAATAAATTCTTCTTCAGAACTTCCACATGTCGCACTCCTTGAATAGTGTGAACTGTATCGTCGTGCAACTTCAACCTCACGGTTCCAATCGATCTTTTTTACACAGATCCTCCTAAGATAGGTTCATAGTGGTTGAACCAGTCTCTTCGAGAGGTCATATAATAAGTTGCGCCCAAGTCAAGAAGCCATGTCTCATCGTACGCCTTCCTGTTCTCCATTGTGATAGCTGCTTGGCTACACAATATGTCTCCACCTGACACGTTTGTCAGATTTCCTTGAGGATTGGAATTCTTTAGGTTCCAACAATCCTTCTTCAAGTGATCTTTCTTTCCACAGTGGTAGCATTTCATATCCTTCTTCTTACTTCTTGATTTTCCCCTGCCTAGTGTGACTCCCACTTGAACCATATTCCGTTGATCTCCCTCTCATCACCGTCAAAGCTTCGACCTGTTGAGAACCTGCTTCCTGATCCTCCTTGTTCTTTTGCCGATTTTCTTCTTCGAGAATAGAAGCTGTGAAGTTATTGAAGACTATATCTTTGGCGTTGTTCATCAAGTTGATGATGAGTTGATCATACGAACAGACAGACTTTGAAGTAGAATTTCCGCACGTTCTTTAGCTTCGTTTTATACCCCAACGATGTTAGTTGGGAAAATAGAGTATTCAAGACGTTGAGATTCTCCATCACCGAAGTAGATTCAGCATTCTCAAGGTGAACAATTTTTTCTTCAAGAATATTTTGTTGTGTAACGAGGTCGTACAGATTGGTTAGGTGGGCCCATATCTCCTTTGTCGTTTTCTTTTCTTTGACGGTGGACAATATCTCATCTGATAGTGCCGGGTGGAGATTTGCGACAGCGCTCCCGTCCATCTCGTTCCATTTCTTTTCATCTGTTACTGTGGCTGGTTTTCCATCAATAGCCTCCAGACAGCCATCTTTACTTAACATCGCCTTTATCTTTAATTTCCACAGTGAGAAATTTCTCCCGTGGACTTTTCAATATCGAATTTCGCCGCCATAATTTCTGCTCAGTCGTGAGCGATACCTCCGACGGGGTTGTAGCAGATAATTACTAAACTTGTACCGGCTTATCGTCAACGTTACAAAGGCAATATAATATCTATTATGTTCTGATGTGGAGGGTCCACATTAGTGGCAACCACAGAGCATACGATAAACAGATAAATAAATCCCAAGCTTGGCTCTGATACCAATTGTTGGCATGGCAGCGGACCCGGTCGAATAACACCGCGGCTAATATTTGAGCAATTAAAGATACAATAGACACCGAGATTTTTACGTGGAAAACCGCCAAACAAATCGGAGTAAAAACAACGGGCAAGAAAGACGAATCCACTATAGAGAAAAATATAGGAGTTACAACCTCTCAATTTATAAAGGAGAAAACCGTAAATCTCTCTCTTTATAGTCGGAGAAAATACCCGACAAACTCTCTATTTTTATTTCTCTCTATTTTTTCTCTCGCACTGTCTTTTGCTTTGTGCTTCTGTGGGATAATTTCTTGTACACTACTTCAGCTCTATTTATAGGCGAACGAAATGAATGTGAACGAACAAAAAAGAATTCCAGCACACCATTCTTCACGCACATCTTTCAAAGCCACATGTTCTTTTTTTTTACTTTTCAACCCGACAACTCTGACATTTACTTGTGTACCTTCTCGCCCAAGAATTCACTCAATATGAAATCCATCATCTGAATATCGTGATTTGTTGCGGAATGTTTTAGGCTTTCAAACGTCGAGGCTTACGTTGAATAGCCTTTATAGATTATGGTTAGCTTCTCTATATACAACGATCGATCCATGGTGTCATGTGATTCTATCATTAAGTACACCTATTATGAATGTGATTTCAAAGCTTTCGGGCTGGAATTGGGGTTGCTGAGATTGGGGCGACAATTCTTCTTGCATTTATATACAAGCGTATACGGGAATTTTCGTCCGGCTGCAGGTACAATTTTTCACCGTACAAGGAGCCAGGGACAGACCTATGGCGGGGCTTGGGGGGTCCGTTGACCCGCCGCCCATCGGAATTACCCCTTATAGGTATGCCTCACTGGCCGTTGCTTTTTACGATCTGCAGCTGCTGTGCCCCCTCTGAATCTGATGAACACGATTTGGGCAGAGGAGACGTGAATGAAGAAGATGTTGAATAGTATGGGCTGGACTTAATTAAAAAGCTGGTTTGGGTCATGCTTCAATTAATCAAATATTTTGTCTTGGGCCATTTATATTGTTTTTTGGGCCTAGCAGTAACAGTTTTTGGGCTATTTTAATCATGTAATTACTTTTTTGAATTGTTTTATTGCGGAATTGCTTGATGATAATTATTAGATCAAAGACAATAACGTGGCTGAAAAGACCCTTAAACTAACAGCGAGACGAGAGCGAGGGTTTTACTGTCTTTGGCAGCAACTGAGAAGAGAACAAAAAATTAAACTATCCATCTTGAATCGTACGCACATATCTGCTAGGTAATGTGTATAACTTTATTATTTGTTCTTTTATTTCTAATTTATTTATATTTGATGATATCTTCTCTGCTAAATTTTTTAAATACTAAGTGGCATTATTTTAAATCATTCGTAGGCTTTCAAAATGGATAGATGGGTTGTTAGAACGAAAAGGAATCTCCAACCAATTGGCGGGTCCTCTTCTTATATAATGTTATGTTTCTTCGAGTTAAAAACATCAATATAGAGCCCCCGCAGCTTGGATTCCTGGATCCGTCACTGCAAGGAGCTTATGTGCAAGACTAAATGTACCGTGAGGGTGCTTCAGTCTATTTTCTGAAGGGTTTTTTATAAACGTATTTTTATATGTTTATGATAAATAAGTCATTGGCGGGCTAAATTAAGTCGTCTTGATACGTTTTTAAAAAGTTTTAATTAATTTATATTTTTATGGATTTCAAGACGACAATTGAAGTGAACTTTGATGAATAAACTACTCTTCTCCAGGGAACTACACTACAAAATTTATTTGGTTGCGATCGTCTGAGTCCAATTTGTGGCAAAATTTACGGACCGAAATTTGGATATCCGAGCACAAAGATATTCCATTTGCGCGGATCTTGCGCAGTCTGCCAAAAAACATCCGTTTGAAGTCGGCCCATCAGTTCCTAAATCGAAAGCCCATTAAACCAGACCCGTAAAGAGCCCAAGAAGAACCTATCCCTATTTTAACAATCAAACGCTGGAAATGTGAGAGACTAGAGTCATATTAAAAATTAAAAAATCATATAAAACTCTGGGACCCTCAAAATGATTTTTGTTAACCACTAATGCCTTGGTTTCGGTTTTTCTTCCTTCCTTATAGGATTATTTAAAAAAATGGCCTTTCACATCGTCAACGTTAAAAAAATAGCCTCCTAAATGATCGTCATTATCACTTTCCGAAGCATACTGTTCCTCGGGTTGTTCGAACGTATCATCTTCATTCTCATTTTGATTCTCCCACGGTCCGGTTTGATCTTCTTGAAAACCCTCGTATTCAGAAAAGTGGTAGTTAGATGTGGCGCCCATGTAACCCTCCACGGGATGGATTTCCTCATTTGCGTCGCACTGCTCTATTAGACCGACATTGAAATTCGATTCATCATTAAGATGAGCTTGTGGTGGTGTGACACTGACAAAGGATGCAACCTCAACATGGAGCACGGGTATAGACTGTGGACCACCAAAACCAAGGTATGCACGTATACCGTAGTCATTCTCGATGTAGATGGGTCGTGGGAAATCGTAAACTACGCTAGGCATGTAGCTTAACGTGAGTTTAGAATTCTCGCTGCATAGCGACTAAACCTTCACAATCTCATCCTTCACGTCATCTAACGTGCATGTTTCCTCGTCGACCAAGATTGATTGCCATCTATGAGTAGGAAGAGGACACCACTTCGAGGTATTGTCCTCGTCTATTATCCACTGACCCTCGACTTGAAACACAATGTTAGTGATCGTCATGATTAGCCCTGCAATAGAAGTAAAATTTATTAGAACCGTAGTTTGCAAAACCCTAGTTTGCGAAAACAATAGTTTGCAAAAACAATAATTTGCGAAACCCTAGTTTGCGGAACCCTAGTTTGCAAAAACAATAGTTTGCAAAAACGCGAAACAATAGTTTGCAAAAACCCTAGTTTTGTTTGCTAACGTGATTTCTAGGCATAATTGAAGCCCTAACAGCTTCGAAAACCCTAACAGCGCACGGATCCGTGCTCCAGTGCGTGCGCCCCCTGCACTGATGCACGGAACCCAGGCACCAGCGTGCGGGGACCCTGAACTGATGCCCGGGTCCCGTGCTCTGGCGCACGCAGACCCGTGCTCCATTGCGCGCGTGCACTGCACTGATGTGCGGGACCCCAGCGCCAGCGCCTGGGGCCCTTGAACTGATGCCCGGGTCCCGTGCTCTAGCGCGCGCGGACCCGTGCTCCAGTGCGCGCGGCCCCGGCACCAGCGTGCGGGGACCGTGTAAACATGCGCGGGGCCCCAGATCTAATGCATGGGGCCCTTGTGGATATATGTGCGGGTTCCATGAAGCATGACCACGAGTTTCGTCTTTCCGACTGGAAATTCAAAATTCTCGTGGCCAAACATCACGTAAATGACAAAATCACGTAATTTGGAGAGTAAAAATTCGTAATTCAAAAAGAAAAAACTTACTGTAAAGAGTTGGAGCTGGGTTTTTCCTTCCAGACTTGTTTCGCAGACTTCGAGTTCTTAGTGACGAAAATGAGGCTGTGTTTTTCTTTAGAAACGATGAAGAAGAAAGGATGGATCGATCTGGGTTGGTATAGTAATTATTACGCATTTACACCCATTTAAATGGAGTTTCGTTCCTTTTATATATATAGAGATTGTGTATGTATATTTATTTTTCTTTTCTTTTATTTCTAGTTAATTAACGAGGGTTTAAAGAAGATGGTTAACAGTTAATTAAAATGAAGGCCATTGACAAAAAAAAAACGTCAACAAGGCTATTTTTTTAATATTGACTGAGTCAAGGGCCATTTTTTTAAAAGACCCTTCCTTATACGGTCCATATCAAGGTTGAGACAAAGCTATGAACACAATAAACAGGAAATCTTCTTTGGCTGCGATGGCTGCTCAAGATCTTGCAATTCAAGACGGGTCCCTGGTTATTACGTTGAAAGAAAAGCACAAGAAGATGAGAAGGATCTTATAAAAAGGGGCAAGCTCATGTAACAAAAGGGGGAGAGGAGTGGAGAGAAAGAGGCCATATACATGATCATATAAGGCTAAAGCAAGGAGCTCGATTCCGAATCAAAATCCGAAGAAGCTCTCAACTCACTCTCAAGAGAACCATTCACGGGTCAAAACCATCTCACCAGACACCTTCCTTCTCAGTCGCCCACCACCCGTTCGACGAAAATACTCAACGAATGATTGATCCCAAGCCAAATTTCAGGGAAGATACTATGTTTTCCTATATGTTATTTTTATCTTTCGTTGTGTTAATTTTCCATCTGAGTAGCTAAATCACGTGTATTTGAGATTAGATGAACCCTAGTGAAATCGTTCGGATGTTTACGTATTATTGTTTTTTGCTATTGTTATGACTTGTTTATGAATCGTATGATTTCAATTATGTCTAGGTAATTGGAACTATATAGTTATCTTCATTATGTCTATGTGTTTAAGATAGCTTAGTTCGGAAAATCATATGCTACGCTTGAGAGACAGGCTAACGATTAAACTAGAAATATTTACTAGCACTAGTACAAACAGTGAAATAGGCGACGCGATTATAGGCGACGGTTTCGCCAAAAACGTCGCCTACAAGGCACGCGGTGGCATTTTCGTTATTTTTTTAATCAATTATAAACAATAGGCGACGGTTTTGGTTAACCGTCGCTTATAACTCTGTGAAAACTATAGGCGACGGGATACTCTCGCAACCGTCGCCTACACTTCCCCCGAATTAAATTATTTTTTAACATTTACAACTATAGGCGACGGTTACGATGTACAAACCGTCGCCTATGTCTTATAAAAACTTGGTAATAATCCCGCGACCACAAAAAATCCCGCGAACAGAGCTGAGCTGTGAACCGACGACGATGACAAATTCGAACGACGAGGCAAACCGACCGTGACTAACAGCGAATCTAGGCGACACTACACCCGCGAAGCGGCGAGTCGGCTGCGAGCGATTTGGGCGATTCGAAGGTGATATGGTTTTTTGGTTTCTCGTAATTCTCGTCCAGTTTTCGTTTGTATTTGCTTGATTACATGTTATACATTTCGATTTAGCTGTTATTAGGTTACACTTTGCGAATTTGGTGTTGATTTTGCCCTAATTTTGTTTCAAAATTAGGGTTTTGGGCCATGCTTGGGCGATTTTTGGCAATTTAGAGGCTAAGTTGCTGAATTAGGAGGTTCTTGCAGCGTGATATCTTGCTGAGGATTGGGGTTTTCGTGCTTGGGCCATTGCTCGTTCGTTTTGGTTTGATTTGGGACGGTTACGGTAATCTTTGAACCCCATAATCTATTTAATTACATTTTTTCTATGTTAATACTTGCTACTTAGTTGAAATGCATGTGTTTAATGCTTTTCCTAAGCTTAGATACCCGTTCAAGGTTTGCTCATTAGGAGTAAATCTTGAATGGTCCCCGTTTTGGGACCGTTCTTAAACGTTTACTATCGCTTAGGTTGTGTAAATGTGTGTTTAAGCTTTGATATTGATGGAAAGCTTGGTTTCATTTCCTTTAACTGTTCTCTGAGTAGACATATGAAGTGGATTTATCCTTTCATATTTTTGGTCTACTTGGAGAACTATGGGGAATGCTGCTGAATTTTTCGTCAATATTCATGCTTAAATATACATTTACTAGTGATAGTAGATGTTTAAGATGGGTTAGGTTGGAGTGATAAGGACCCTTAAAGCCCATCTGCTAATTACTTGTGAATTTTGGTTGCTTGTGTTAATGTCTATAAATTTAATATGTTATACTTTAGGTGATTGGAATGGATCGTGGTTGGATTTACAGTAATCGAACAATAGTTGAATACTTGAATGGTGTTGAGGAATTTATGAGATATGCGGAACAAAATATGAGAAAAAAGAGGCAGGCGAAGATTTCTTGTCCGTGTCGCAATTGTAATAATCTAAGGTGGTGGAAAAGCGAGACTGTTAGGGAAAATCTTATTTTCTCCGGTTTTAAATCTGCGTATACTAATTGGATATGGCATGGTGAGGTCATTTTGCCTGAAAGTAGTTGTGTGGGGGAAGGAACTAGTACTAGATTGTTGTCACCTAATGCAAATGAAGATGTGGTTGCTAGTTCCTCCGACGACATTGATCGTATTGAGGACATGTTGCGTGATGTACAACAGGATTTTGGAGAACGGCCTCCCATATTTGATAATTTGGTTAGAGATAATAATATCCCCTTGTACACTGGCTGCTCGAAATACACTAAGTTGTCCGCAGTGTTTAAATTGTTGAACGTTAAGGCAAAATTTGGGGTTTCAGACAAGTGTTTCTCAACATTGTTAGAAATGTTCGCCGATATGATACCCGATGGCAATGAACTCCCAAAATTGACTTACGAGGCAAAGAAACTATTGTGCCCGTTGAACTTAGAGTACGAAAGAATACATGCGTGTCCCAACGACTGTGTACTTTATAGGGGTGAGAATGAATCTGCCGATAAATGTCCGACCTGTGACACTTGGCGTTATAAAAGAAAAGACGAAGTCGGTGGTGCGCCTGCTAAGGTCCTATGGTACTTACCGATAGTTCCTAGATTGAAACGCATGTTCGCCAACGCAGACGAAGCTAAAATGCTAAGATGGCACGATGAAGAACGAAAAAAGGATGGTAAATTGAGACATCCTGCGGATTCCCCTCAGTGGAGGAATATTGATACGCTTTTTCCTGAATTTGGAGTTGAGGCGAAAAATCTTAGGTTAGGGCTTTACACTGATGGGATAAACCCACACGGCGACATGAGTAGCCGTCACAGTACATGGCCGATTTTGCTCTGTATATACAATCTCCCCCCGTGGCTTTCTATGTAGAGAAAACACATTATGCTATCGTTGTTAATATCTGGTCCGAGGCAACCCGGTAATGATATTGACGTCTATTTAGCTCCATTAATCGACGATCTTAAGACATTGTGGTATGATGGAGTTGAAGTGTACGACGCGTATACAAGTTCACGGTTTATGCTACGTGCGATGATATTTTGTACAATTAATGATTTTCCAGCATACGGAAATTTGTCTGGTTATAGTGTCAAAGGTAAGAAGGCATGCCCAATCTGTGGAGATAATACAGATAGTCAGTGGTTGAACAACTGCAGAAAGCACATTTATATGGGCCATCGGAAATTTCTATCACGTACACACGAATTTCGAACCAATAAAAAGTTGCTACCGCTATTTAATGGGAAGAGTGAAACTTCTATGGCTACATTTCCTCTAAAAGGCACAGAAATTCGTGAGATCGTCGCAAACATCATTACTGCATTTGGTAAGAAGTGCAAACCGCTAAAAGATAGCGTATGGAAAAAAACGATCAATATTTTGGGAACTCCCATATTGGGAGCATCTTGACGTGCGACATTGCATCGATGTGATGCACGTGGAGAAAAATGTCTGTGACAGTATTGTTGGAACACTTCTTAATATGCCTGGTAAGACAAAAGATGGACTTAAATCAAGACAAGATATGGTCGAACTTGGAATGAGGCCTGAGTTAGCACCGATTGAAAAGGATAAGAAGACCTTTCTTCCTCCGGCTTTTTTTACACTTCTGTGAATGCCTTAAAAGTATTAAAGTCCCCTCTGGATATGCTAGTAATATAAACAGATATGTCTCGTTAAAGGACATGAAGCTAGTGGGATATAAGTCACATGATTGTCATGCATTGATGCAGCAACTATTACCAATCGCGATTCGTGGTATAATGCCGAAGCACGTCCGCCAGTGCATTTCGAAATTGTGTTTCTTTTTTAACGCAATTTGTAGTAAAGTTCTTGATCCGGAGTTGCTAGACGAGTTGCAAGTGGATGTCGTCATTACATTGTGTCGTTTTGAAATATTTTTCCCGCCGTCTTTCTTCGATATTATGGTACATCTCATCGTTCACTTAGTAAGAGAAATCAAGTGTTGTGCTCCAGTTTACATGAGATACATGTATCCCTTTGAACGCTATATGAAGATCCTCAAGGGATGTGTTAGAAACCGATATCGACCGGAAGGTAGCATTGTCGAAGGATACACAACAGAGGAATGTGTTGAGTTTTGCACTACATATTTGGCGAACGTGAGTGAGATAGGATTGCCTACTTCTCGACACGATGGACGACTCGGAGGAAAACCACTGACAAAACCACAATACCGAACATTATCTCGCGAATTATGGGAATCTGCACAATTCTACGTATTGCGACATGTTCCAGAAGTGCATCCTTTCCTGGAGGAGCACCTAGCCACCCTACGACATGAAAATCCAACAAAATCAGAGTTATGGCTCATAAAAGAGCATAATCGATCATTTCTTAGTTGGTTTAAAACAAGGGCACTCTATGCAGAAACCGGCTCAGATTGTACTCAACTAATCAAATGGCTCGCGTGGGGACCTGAATGGAATGTTGCAACATATGAGGGCTATGACATTAATGGTTACACTTTTTATACAAAGAGACGAGACGATAGGAGCGCATCGCAAAATAGTGGGGTAACATTAGTTGCATTCTCTAGAGAAGTTTCTCGTGGAAGTTCACAAGTAACGAGTAATAAGAGTTCATACTATGGGCTAATCGAAGAAATCTTCGAACTAGTTTACAGAAATGAAGTGAAGTTTGTTTTACTTCGTTGTCAATGGGTTGACAATAGACGGGGCGTGCAGATTGATCCTGAGATGGGATTTACAATGGTCGACTTGTCTAAAATTGGCTATATGGATGATCCTTTCATTCTCGCAACTCAAGCTAAACAAGTATTTTATGTGCGTGATCCTACCAATAGTGGATGGCATATTGTTCTTCAAGGGAAGCGGAGTGTTGTTGGCATCGGTGATGTGGATGATGAAGAAGGATTGAGTGGCCGGGGAGGGTAGTTTGCGCGATTGGACCAGATGTCGCGACTGCTACTCGAGGGAAGACAAAGTCATCCCCTGTACCTACGGGCTCGGTCCGGCTTGTTTGTGGACTGGTGGACTGAGGATTACGGTCGTGTTTTTGCTTTATACGCCGTTCCTGTTGGACGCCTCTATCACCCCCTTTTGATTTTCTCTTTTGTTTTGGAGTAGGGGATGAAGAGCTTCCTAGACCTACATTTGGCTATGGGGATTGGCTTGTCCCTGGGTTAGGTTCAACTGGGATGTGTTGAACCACGGGAATGTCATCAAGGTTGTTGGCTCGTAGGTATTTGAGGAGCTCCGGCTCGTTTGGATAGAGGAGTTGAGTTAGATAGTCTGGGATGATCATGGCCTCCTGATCGAGTTTGCTTTTTGTAGATTGTATCTTGATGAGCTTCGGAGATAGGTAGCCTTCATCTCTGGGTCGGCGCTCGATTTCGGGATGAAGATCCACAAAATGTTGGACGATGACAGGTAGCCACCGTAGGTATGGGAGCACCAGCTTCGTGGATCCAAGACCTCGTCGTCGAAGTTGGTCAAGGTGGTCTGTCCAGATTAGTTGGGCGACGTCGTAGTTCTTGTTGAAGACTATCCCATGGAAGATGATCATTATGTTCCGGTTGCACTTGTCGGACCCTGAGTGCTTTGGTGAGAGGCACTTGTTCACTATTAGGAATAGGGTCCTCCAAGGTGCAGGGATGTCTTTGGCATTGAAGTCAGGGAGGTGAATAGAATTTTGGGCGTTACGTTTGTGGCCCATGAGTAGGAAGTCCCTGATTAGGTCGTCGTTGGAGGGATGGGGATCATATAGGAGTGAGTGTGGTAGGTTTAGTATGGAACGAAGAATGGACGGGGTAAATACAACTATGGTGTTGTCAATTATGGCTGAAAGACTGGTTATTCTTGGTTATTGGTTGGTTTTTGAAGGGTGGACCAGAATTGTTGCACATATACTTCAGGGACTACCTCGGTGATGTTTAGGGCGGTTTTTAGAGGGTGGTTTGCTAGGATTTTTATAATGATAGGATCTAGGCACGAGGTGGTGTCAAAATCAAGTTGGAAGTTGTTGGGTGTCCTCTATGCCCAGTCCTTAGTAGCGAAGATCTCATCTATCAGTCGCACCATTTTAGTATATCTGTAAGATGAGAGCAAGAGATTAGTGAGAACCAATCATGTTAACTTAGAAATTTTGGAAATTTTGATGACACAATGTTCACATGATAGGACTTAGAGAAATTTCAGCATATATAATGTTCACATGATAGGACTTAGAGAAATTTCGTCGATAGGAACAAAAATGGAGAATTGATTGAATCACTCGGCGAAACTTGGTATAGGAAAATCAATTTAGGGAGTTTCGACCGGAAGTCTAAGTTCAATAAGTGAAATCAATTTAAAATTTGTAATGTCCAAGTGTCGACCGAAAGTCCGGAATTGTGCGGTAGAATCAAAGTAGAATTGAATTCGGAAATTGGTTTCGGGCGACAGTGGAATGCAATTAATCAATTTTAGTTTGGAGTCAGTTTCGGCAGAAAGTCAGATTCAATTCAATTTCGATCTAAAATCAGATTTAATTTAGAAAGGTTCGGCGAAAGTGAAATTCAAGTCAGTTTCGATCGAAAGTCAGATTCAATTGAAATTAAGCAATTGAAAGTAATTTAAATTGGTAAAAACCAGTTTCGGCCGAAAGTCCTAAATTTGCCAATTGAATCAAAATGAAATTGTATTTGGATAGTTTCGGTCAAAAGTCGATCGAAAGTCAGATGCAATGTAGACAGTTTCGGTCGAAAGTCAAAATCAAACAGTTGAAATCAATTTTAAAATGTTAAAGTTCAGTTTCGACAGAAAGTAAAAAGAAGTCACTCAAATTGTTCGATTGAAACCCATAGAAGTAAAGATTATCGATATCAATCGATTTTAATGGGAAATTGAATCTGGGTTTTAGTTTCTGGCGAAGTTAGAACTAAATGGAAACACGATTGAAGCTCGAGTCGCACGAACCCACTTAACCTAAATCTGCGCGAGCTGCAAAACGAGAATAATGTTAGTTAAAATCTGCAGATAATGCGTTTATCCTTACCAAATATGCTGTTTGTGCTGCGAAAATCGTGAAAAAATCGAGTTTGAGTGTCTCCGTGACGCAATTTGTGGGCGACGACTGTGAGTGTTTTGAAAGTGAATTTTGAAAATCGATGAAGAAGAACAGTGTTTCGGGCGAAACGCTATATGTATAAGTTGGGTTTCGATCGAAACTCAGTTTCGCCGAGAAAAATTACAAAGGGTTAATTTTGAGTTTCGATCGATTTGATTTAGTTTCGCCGTGTATCTTATAAAGGATTTCAGTTTCGATCGAAACGTGTTTCGGGCACAACTCAGTTTCGCCGATAATCTTATAAAATGATTTAGACAAATTTTCAATTTCAATTGAAACGAGTTTCGGGCGATAGTCAGTTTCCCCGAGAAAATTCTAGAGTGATTTAAAGAAAATTTTCAATTCCGATTGAAACGAGTTTCGGGCGAAAGTCAGTTTCGCCGAGAAAATGGTAAAGGTAATTAAAATTCAGTTTCGATCGAAACGCAATTTGTGCGATTTATCAAATCAATTTGAGGGAGCTTCGGGCGATACGTAGTTTCGCCGAGAAAGGTTTTGAATTAATTGGAAATTCAGTTTCGATCAAATTTTGAGTTTCGCCGAGAAAATTTGTTTTAAGGTTATAGAAATTAGTTTAACCCTTAAAGCGATTTTGAAAGTTAAATTTGGTAAAAGATCATGAAAAACTCCCCCTCAATTTGTGCAAAGTGTTCAATGACTCCCCCTAGATTAGTGCATAATTTTCAAACACTCCCCCTAGAACCATGCATAGAGTTTTTATTGAACTCCCCCTAGATACGATAGTGGAATTTTTTTTTTTTTTTTTACATTCATATGAAAAGCATATAGAGAAAGAAAATTATGTGACCTATTTACACAATATCAGGTTCATGTAGGGACAATCGATCATGTCTAACGGTTCAACATGCCTAACCTAGATACTAAGAATTGGAATCGCTTTTCATCCAATGCCTTAGTGAATAGGTCGGCAAGTTGAAGATCTGTGTGAACAAAATGCATTTCGATTGTACCTTGTTCCACATGTTCCTTGATAAAGTGATATCTAATGTCTATATGTTTTGTGTGTGAATGGTGTACTGGATTACTTGTTATAGCTATAGCACTTTTGGAGTCACTAAAAATTGGGATATGATTCAACGTTATGCCAAAATCTCGCGGCTGGGTTCTCATCCACAAAATTTGTGAGCAGCAACTCGCAGCAGCAACATATTCTGCCTCTGCTGTCGAAGTTGAGACACAATTTTGCTTTCGAGACGACCAGCTTACGAGTTTACCTCCAAGAAGTTGAGCGGCTCCAGAAGTACTCTTTCTGTCCAGTTTGCATCCTGCGTAATCAGTGTCAGTGTATCCTATGAGGTCGAAGCTTGACTCCATCGGGTACCATAGACCTAGGTTTGATGTTCCCTTGAAGTATTTGAAAATTCTCTTGACCGCGAGCAAGTGAGACTCCTTTGGATTAGCTTGGAAGCGAGCACATAGGCAAGTGGCGAACATGATGTCAGGCCGACTGGACGTAAGATAGAGTAAGGATCCAATCATGCCTCGATAAGTCGTCATGTTAACAGATTTTCCTGATGGATCTGCATCATGTTTGCATGAGGTAGACATGGGAGTGTTGGCAGCATTTGAGTTGTCCAAGTTGTACTTCTTGAGTATGTCGTGAATGTACTTGGACTGACTGATGAAGATTCCATCGTGAAGCTGCTTAACCTGAAGCCCTAAGAAAAAGCTTAGTTCGCCCATCATGCTCATTTCAAATTTCTGCTTCATGAGATCCCCAAAGTTCTTGCACATTCTTGAGTCCGTCGACCCGAATATGATGTCGTCGACGTAAATCTGTACTAACATAATGTCTGAGCCGTCCTTCTTGATAAAGAGAGTTGTATCGATCTTCCCTTTTGTGAAGCCAGAGGAGATGAGAAAATCTGAGAGGACCTCGTACCAGGCTCTGGGAGCTTGTTTAAGTCCATAGAGAGCTTTATCGAGTCTGTAGACGTGGTCTGGGAGTTGTTCGTTTATAAAACCTTCAGGTTGTGATACAAAAACTTCTTCTTTTAGGATTCCGTTGAGGAATGCAGTTTTGACATCCATCTGGTAGACTATGAAGTTCTTGTGCGCAGCGAAAGCTAAGAAGATCCTGATGGCTTCAATTCTTGCGACTGGGCATATGTTTCATCGTAGTCGATTCCTTCCTGTTGATTGTAACCTTTTGCCACCAGCCTTGCTTTATTCCGGATAACAACTCCTTGCTCGTCCTTTTTGTTTTTAAACACCCATTTAGTCCATATGATTGTTTTCCCAACTGGTCTAGGTACTAGATTCCAGACTTTTAACCTCTCAAACTGATTGATTTCCTCCTACATTGCGATTATCCAGTCAGGGTCGGCAAGTGCTTCAGCTACTTTGCTGGGCTCCTTTTGACTGAGAAAGCATGAGTAGAGGCTTTCATTTATTGTTGATGCTCGAGTGGTTACACCAGTTGAGGGGTCCCCAATTATTTGTGAGTTTGGGTGTGCTCGGGTCCACTTTCTTGTACTCGGTTGGGATGATCCAGCTGCATTTGTATCGTGTCTTGCTTCTTCACTCTGATCAGTCGGATGTTCCATTTCTTCTCCAGGTTGAGGTATTACTGACTCTCCTGAAGAGATTTCTATAGTTAAACCCGACGGCTGAGGAGTTTCAGTGGCTGAGCTGGAGATAATCTCAGTATCGGTAGGAGATTCACTGTTGTCATCAAGGTGAAGATTTTCCATTGTTGGAGGGGAATTGTCATTGCTAGTCCCTGCATGATTATTATTTTCTGGTGCTATAGAGGTTGTTGGAGCAGTGGGTGGCGTCGGCTTAGAAAAGAGATCCTCGAGTAAGAGATCGAGTTCCATGTCGCTCAAAGTGTTTGATTTTGAAGTTTCCCCCACTGAGGATGTGCTTGGTTGATCCTTTGTCAATTCTCGTAGAAGTCCTGGTTCTGGACTGGTTTGTACAGAAACTACTCGGTCTACTTCATCAAACGTTACGTTAATGCTTTTCATCACAGACCTTTTCTCCTTGAGATATACTCGATAGGCTTTTGAAGTTGTTGAGTATCCCACTAATATCCCTTCAAATGCTTTTGGGTCGAGTTTGCCTCTATCTTCACGATCGTTTGCTACATAGCACTTGCATCCAAAGACTCTCAGGAAAGAGACATCTGGCACTCTCCGATTTATCAACTCGTAGGGAGTCCTATTAAACCTCTTGTGAAGGGAGCCACGATTTTGAGTGAAGCACGCCGTGTTCATTGCTTCGGCCCACAATAAGTGTGGTAATCCAGAATGAATGAGGAGTGTACGAGTTGCTTCAACTAAGGTTCTATTTTTGCGCTCGACTACCCCGTTCTGTTGAGGAGTTTTTGCCGCTGCGAACTGTTGGGTGATTCCAAGTGATGCATAGAAGTCGCTGAGTTTTTTGTTCTTGAATTCTGTCCCGTTGTCAGTTCTGATGATTTGTACACTTAGTTGGTAGTTTTGAGCGGTTTTGATAAACTCAATGATGAGACCTGGCGTTTCGTCCTTGGTTCTAAGAAATTTGGTCCATGTGTAGCGTGAGAAATCATCCACAATAACCAACACATATTTTCGCCCATTAATGGTCTGAGTCCGCATGGGTCCACACAGATCCATATGAATGAGCTCGAGAGGTTTGGAAGTTGAGGCTATGTGTTTGGTCCGGTGGGATGCCTTCCTTATCTTTCCCATTTCACACGCCGAGCAAAGATGCTCTTTGTGATATCTGAACGAGGGAAGTCCTTTGACCAAGTTTTCTGATCGCAGTTTGTTAAGGTCTTTGAAATTGAGATGGGAAAGTCGCTGATGCCAGAGATCATTCTGATGTAGAGAGGCTCGAGAGATAAGGCATGTCGGTCGGACAGTCTTGAGGTCAATGGAGTAGAGATTCGTCTTCCTGTGGCCAGTGAGTAGCTCTCTTCCATTGTTATCCGTGACACTACATTTGTTGGTCTCAAAGTTCACCTTGTAGCCTTTGTCACAGAAACGTCCTATGCTGAATAAAATGTAGCTCAGTCCTTCGACGTAGGACACTCCTTTGATAGTCAGCCTGTCATGGATGAGATCACCTGTTCCTAGCAGGGATGCAGATTGGCCGTTTCCGAAGTAGACCTTCCCGAGAAATCCTTCAGAGAAGTTGCTCAACAGCTCTTTGTTTCCAGTCATGTGTGAGGAGCAACCTGAATCTAAGTACCACACATGACGGACCTGCAAAAATAATCAAGTAAGTTTTGGCACCCATTTATAGATGGGTTCCCTTTGGATAGCAGGTTTAGTAGCTTTCTTGTTCGTTGCTAGATTTAAATCTTGGCTAGATTGTTGGATAGCTGGTTTAAGAATCCAAGCGTGATGATTTCCTATAGGATGCAGTTGAGATTTCGGAATCCAAATCTGTTTTTGACTTAATTTCTTGTTCGGCTTGGTCTTGGAAGTGGTTTGTTGCTTTACTTTAGATTTAATAGTATGATTGGACGGCGTGGGAGATATGTCCTTAGAACGAGTGCTATGCAACGTGGAAGCGCTTTTGCTGAAATGACTGTCATGAGGATGGGAAAGTAAATCATTGTTTACATGACAGAATTTTGATTTTAGGGAATGAAATAACGAAACACGTTATGCGACATTACACGAAGTCACTTTTGGAAGTGTAAAAGATTTTGAAACATGCGAAGAAAGGTTGGAGACTTGTCTCTTCTTCTTATCAGGGATAGTTGTCTTCTTTGCTAAGCCAGCTCGAACCTTCTTCGCTTCCTTAGATCTCACGCCTTTGTCTGTGGGTACATGTGATACAAAGTTAGTGTGAGATAAAGGAATTTCCTTTGTGGTTTGCTTGCATTTATATGTAGAGGATTCAGGGACAGGTCTGGAGGTGGAAAGTTTGAAAGCGTCAGGAAAGTTCTCGAGAGTATAAATTTTGCTCAACAAAACAGTTCTTTCTTCTTTGTGAGCTTTCTTTTTTGACTCTAGAGAGGCTGTCAAGGCACCTATTTTGCGTATAATCTCTGGAATATAGATAAAAGAATAAATAGGTTTAGTCTGTTCGTCAGCGTCTTCGGGTCCAAATGGTGACATGTAATCATCTGAGAGTGTTATCTCTCTAGTTTTGTAGCTATTATTGAGTTCGTTGTACTCACACATGATTTGAGCCCATTCTTTGTTCCTCCGTTTCTGTTCGTCAGTTTCAGTCACCTCTCTTGAGCTTACGAAGGGCCTCAATTGTTCAATGCTTAACCCAAAACGTTTAATGTTGTACAGTGAGAGTACTTTCTCTGTTTCAGGGTTAGTGGTGGGTTCAAATCCTAAACCTTCGCGGGGATCATAAAATTCTACATCTTTAGGTTGACTAAGAAAGACGGTTCGTTCAGATTGACCTCTTTTGGTGTTAATGTCCTCTAGCTCTTTGACTTTCTTGTATAGACGAACACGTTCGTTTGTGATTAGTTCGTATTGAGACAATACGTTTGCTCGTTCTTCTTCGCTGTCTTTCAATCTTCTACTCATATCGATAATTTGTATTTCCTTGTTTTCTATAAGATCTTCTAAAGTCTTTACTTTAGTTTTAGACAAGATCAATGATTCATTAAGAATAGCTATCTCTTCCTGTTGTTTGTTTAACAAGGCATAATTTTTGTCGAAATTGCTTTGGAGCTCTGAGTAATCTTTACGATGCATGGAGAGTTCGGCTATCCTACGTTCAAGTTTAACGAAATCATTTAGGGATGGAGTGTATACCTCCAGGTCGGATGAAGAGACATTCGTCCTGTCTGATCCCATGGCTGGCTCATCCTCGTCGGAGTCATCCTCGATGTTTTTCACCAAGACAATTCCCGCTTCCTTGCGCTGTGAGAGCTGAAATTTTTTCTTGTAGTATTCAGTGTTTTTCTTCTTGGGTCTGAAGCATTCAGAAGCAAAGTGACCCGGCTTGCCAGAGTTGAAGCACTTCTTCATTACTTCAGATTTCTTAGTTTCAGCCCCTTCAGGGACAATGTACTTCTGTTTCCCGCCCGAGGTTCGTTGTTTGTTGAAGGAAGAAGATGATTTCTTGGCGCTCATCTTATTGACCGTATCTGAGATCATTGCCAGTTTCTTTCTGATGGATTTGAGTTCGTCCTCAGATTCTTGGTCAGATTCGGCGTTGTCAGAGGTGTCAGATTGTACGACCTGCTTTCCTTTAGAAGTCCTCGAGCTCCTGTTGCTTGACTTAGAAGTCACGAGTGCAATTGGTTCCATGTCGACGTTGTTCTTGATTTCTTTGGCATACTGCGAGTATTGTGAGAGATTATCGTGTAGGGAGTGAATATCCATAGCGTCCAGATCTTTGTTCTGTTGCTTAACCAGAACTGCAATCCGTCCCCACACAGGTTGAAGTGTGGAAAGGAACTTGATGTTGTGTTCGAGATTGGAGCGCTGGATGTTGATCTTTCTCATCTCATTGATGATGGTCAAGAAGCGAAGGTAAACATCTCGAAGTTCTTCCCCCTCCTTAGCTTTGAAGGAGTCATAGGCAGTAAGGATGCTGGACTTCTTAGACAAATTACTAACTTCTGTTCCAACCATCATCTTGCAGACTTCATCCCAAATTTCCTTTGCAGTGACCATTGCGTCGACTTGCTTGTAGACATCATTTGGTAGAGCCTGAAGCACATAGTGTCGGGCAAGCTTGTCTGCTCTGGCTCGTGCTCTCTCAGCATCGTTGTATCGACTAGGGTCCTTAGGAGTTCTCCTCTCTGGAATTGCAGGAACTGCATCGGGTTGAGCAGGAATGATGGTCCAAAATTGAGCAGGTCCTTCAAAAATGGAGGAAAGCATGTCGTTTGCGAGGTCTGCATCCTTGATTTCTATGAAATTGATGAATCGTTGCTTCCATATGCCGTACTCTCCCCATCTTAGTAATGGTGCACGGTTGTCAGATCCGATAGCAAGACCGTCCGTAATTGTGTTTGGTAATGATTGTTAATGCGTGATATATCTGCGAAATGAAACGCTTTAGTTTTGAATGAGATATAGTCAAGTTTGAGTGATTTCTAGTGTTGAGTCTAAGTGGGTAAATTCACTTAATGAATTCAGTCGCAATATAAGAATTTAGTGAGTTTAGTGTACTGCTCGAAGATGGAACGATTGGTGTTATGTGAGATCGACAAATTTGTTCTACTTAATTTGAATGCGTGATAGATTCTAGTAAGATTTGGACACAAACTCGGCAAATGGTCCTAAGTGTTGAGAATTGGGCAATTCAAATTGAGTTAAGATTTGATAATGTGAGTTTCGATCGAAAGAGGGGTTAAATTTTAGATAAGGTTAGTTTCGATCGAAATAGGGATTTAGATTTTGATTTGAAAAAGAAATAGTTTCGATCGATAGGAATGAGAAGGTTTCGGGCGATCTTGGTCCAAATTGGATTTGTTTCGATTGACTAAGATTGAATTTGACTAATTTGGACGAAGCAGTAAATAATTTGGACTTTCGCCGAGATATGAATCGGGCGAAACTGAGCAAATCGATCAAAATTGGTATTGTAGACTTTCGGGCGAAATAGATTGGACTCTCGCCGAGAATTGTATCGATCGAAACTGCGAAATTGGGCACTGTAGCGTTTCGGGCGACATCGATTGGCTTTCGCCGAGAATTGTATCGATCGAAGCTTGAAATTGGATACTGTAGCGTTTCGGGCGAGATGGATTTGACTTTCGCCGAGAGTTGTGTCGATCGAAACTGTGAAATTAGCGGATAATTGCCTCAAGACTCTAATCGATTGACTTTCGCCGAGAAATGTATCGGCGAAACTGTGAAATTGAAGAGAAATTGCCCGAAACTCAAATCAATCGAAGCTTTTCTAAGTGAGTTTCGGTCGAAACCTTCAAACTAAAAAGTACTGTTCTACCGATACTGATGAACAGTTCAGTAAAAACCCAGATTTTTGGACTTGTTTTTGCTCAAATCCTACTCAAACTTGACTGAAATCAACGTGAAAAAACATAAATACACTCAATAGTAGTTTTCTAACGTTTTAGGGATCAAAAATCATTGAAAACGAATTAAAAACACCCAAAAACAGAGAAAATATTGAAAATGAGTTTTCAAGCCAAAAACTTCTTCAAATCACGTCGGAATCAAGCAAAACTGGATTCAAATGGAAGATATTGATCCGCGTTAGGCTCTGTTACCACTTGTTGGCCCTTATATTACCAAACAAGGATCAAAAGAAAGGTTTGAATGTGTAAAACGTGAAGAACACCTTGAGTGCGTGTTAGTGTGTGTTTTTCTAAGGAAAAGTACAAGGTGGCTTACCTTTCTAATTCTTTTGATAAAACCCTAATTAGGGTAAATGGGGCTTTATATACCATAACTATTTGGTATATAAAAGCCCAATACAAAACTATCAACAAATATCATAAGTCTCCCCAAACTACTACAACCCACTAAATAAACCCAAGATTACATAAATCAAAGGATGCTACAAAATATTCCTAACAGGTTTTTTCAATTAATTTTTATGTAATTTTTTTGTTAAATTGACAGGCCGAATGACAGTTTATAATGACCATTCACGCTTAATAAAGTAGAATAGATACTTCTATTCTTAGTTTACCATCGTTTATTACTATAAGTACATTTTTGCACACCCGATGTGTGTGTTTAAAAATAATTATATTGAAATTATTTTAAATTTTGAAATTATAATTTTTAGTGTTTAAGATGAAATATAATTTTTAAACATATAAAAAGAAACTTAGTTGTAGAGGCATAAGTACAGTAAATAAAAAAATTATGAGTGATATGAAAATACTTAATTATTAATTAAGTTACTAATGAGGGACTAAAGTTACACACTAAATTGTGGCAGTTTGTATACACCACAAACCAATTATATAATAGTGTAGATTCTTAGTTGACCATCATTTTCAACATTCATCCTCAACACAAAATCAAATTATTTTTTACATACCCACTTTTTAAATAATATACATTCAAATAAACTAATAATTTCTTAACTACTTAGGGGCAATATCACATCATCCTATTCTTTCACTTTACCAATTCCTTTAAAAACACAATTTTACCCCTGAACTTATTTAATTATCTTCAATTATCAAATTTATCACTCATTTGATGGGTATTTAGCTAAATGACCTTTGAGTGAATAAGTTTTTGCAAAATGACCTCGTTGACCTTTAAGTTTTGGTCAAATGACCTCCCATTAAATAACTTAGTTAGCTGAACACTAATCCTCGATTATTATATATAAACAAAAAATATATATATAAAAGAAAAAAGAAAACCCAACGACATTCAGCGTCATTTACGACGCTACAACCACCACCAGCACTAATCAGCACTAATGAACTGCAAGAACGATCATTTATGGCCCCAACAACCATCGATTGGAGAAATAAAATTCAAAAAAGCACAAGGTTTGCTGAAGCGCGTGGTTCAACCAAGAAATTTGTCACATTGTTCTTGAAAGTCATTTTTTTACGGGTTTTCGTCCGTCAACTATAACTTTGAGTGGGTTTGCCATTTGTTGATTTAATTTAAACGAGGTCATTGCCGTGTTGATGAATTTCATAATCAAATTCCGGTTAGTTTTGGATTCTTTGCTGTTACTTTCACTGAGAACCAGAGTGTTGGGTTCTCTTTCGCGGGTGTTAAGAGTAGAGAAACCTTTTTTCACCGTCTGATATGAAGCGGTGAACCAAAATCGTAGTGATATCTCGTGGTAGGGATACCATACCGTCTTCTTTAATACGGGTTCTCAGTTTTATAACGAATACCCAGGTATGAAATGATTCTCGAGTACCCGTTATATATCTGAGAACCTCTAGGTTCTCATCTGTATAATTCCTAGGGTTTTGTGGTTTAATGCATTTTTTGGTTTCCAGGGGTTTAAGGTTTTTGTGTAATTTAGGTTTTGTAATGTTCTAGGGTTTTTTTTTATAATTTATAGGTTTTGTGTTTTAATGTATTTTGGTTTTTAATTTATAGGGTTTTAGGGTTTGCAGGGTTTCTAGGGTTTAGGGTATCTAGAAATTTTATATGATTGTCTTTTCACATAATTTTCAGGTGATCTCCATGACATTAACAAATATTGTGTTTCAATTCGGTGGGGACAATTAGCGATGATAATACTTACAAATGGTGTCCCGCGCCGGATTGTCGATGGCAAAACATCCGAATGGACGAGGATACGTGCGGACTGGAACAAGTGGAAAGTAAAATACTAGAGGTACTGTCGTCTAGAGACGTTAATACGAAAGCAAATTTAACCTACATGCTGGATGTCTTGTACACATTTCCACGGCCTATTTATATCGAAACGATATTGGGTTACATTCATATCTCGGACTTGGTTGTACAAGATCAAGACCAGTGCTTCATGTAGAGGTTGAGTATCGTGAAGCACAGCATGAAGTCATCGGACAACCTGAAGCTAATGAATTTGGAAGCGAGAATGGTCTTGTCGCAGATTATGATCGGAATAAAGAAATTCAGCCTAGTCTTATCATATGTGGGGCTCATGGGCACTCTATTTCAACTCTGTCGCGACCACAACATGAGGATCCTTGTTGTGTGGAAAATTACACTGCTCGTGAGGACCAACACTGCGTCGAGTGTTGTAGTAATGTAGAAGAGAATTTTGAGGAAGAGGAAGAATATGCTCAAATTCGTACAGATTACCGTGATGACGACCAGCGTATGGAGGTTGATGACGGAATCAATGACTTTGTTGGGATGGTACATTTGCTTTTACCGACGGTTCAAACCTTGAAGTACGGCAGGAATTCCCTAACAAGGAAGTCGTGAAGAACGAATTGATGAATGTCGCTCTAAATGGATCGTTTGAATACTCAGTTGTAAAGTCAACCACAACCCTGTACGTAGTCGTTGCGTAAACAACATGTGTAGTTAGCGTGTACGGGTTGCGAAGGACATAGGCTCGTCAACTTTTTCCATCAGAAAGTATTGTAACACACACACATGTGATGTGTCTAATCATCGTCGAAAACATCATCAAGGAAGTGCTTCATTGGTCTCTAGTATGCTGATGGAGAATTTCCATGAATTTAGAGAAATTCCAAGACCAAAAGGAATCGTTTCGAGGATGCAGGAGGAGCTGCTACGTTACATATTGGAAGGCTTGGAAAGGTAAGCAGATTGCAAGGGACGCGTTGGTTGGCGACATGGATGAATGTTTCGCTTCATTGCCTCGATACTTAGATGCTTTACGAAACACGAACTCAGGAAGTATTATTGAAGGTTGATGAAGAAAATAGATTCAAATACCTATATATAAGTTATGGCGCGTGTGTTAGGGGATTCTGCTTCATGATGAAGGTTGTTTTTATTGATGGTACTATTTTAAAGGGAAAGTACAAAGGGGTGTTGCTCATAGCTGCGGCACAGGATGGTAATCACCATCAGATTCCTATTGCATGGGGTGTCGCTGACACCGAGTCAACGGATTCTTGGTCATGGTTTCTCGTGAGGTTGCGGATTGTGGTGGGCGACACTCGTGATCTTGTTATAATTTCAGATAGAAATCCAAGTATAAAGAACGTCATGGAGGCAATATTCAAGAATGCATTCCATGGATATTGTGTCGAAAAGCGGCAATAAGAATAAAGGCGCTGCAGATATGTTCTGGAAAGTGGAAAATGCATATACGACGTTTGAGTTTGCCCATTTGTATGCTATTCTGTGTGAGAGACACGAGGAAATCAAGGAATATTTGGAAGAAGGGTCTTCTCTTGATAAGTGGAGCAGAGCATATTGCCCTACATCTAGATACAACATAAATGAAAACCAATGGGTCGGAATCCATAAACGCAACTTTGCGTCAACATAGAGAGCTACCACTCAGTGGATAGTTGGATTCACTAGTCATCGAGCCACTTCAACTGCGTCAATCGATAGTCGAACGAAACATGTACTCCCGTGATCGAATCAATGAAGCGAAAAAATGATCGGGAGTCTAAAACCTACCAGGTAACTGAGGTAGGTGATTCAAAGTACTGTGTGCGTTCTCATAATGTTACAGAGGTCATCGACTGAATTCCATGTCCACATGCTTTCGCGGCTTGCAGTGTAGCTGGAGTTGATGTCTATTCATTAGTAGATGGTTATTACATATGGAGACATGGCAATTAGCGTATGGCGATACGATTTGGCCCGTGATCGAGAGAGACTACAACAATGAAAGAAGTATCACTACCCTTCTTCCTCCGATTTTCAAAAGTAAGCGCAGCAGATTAAGGACACAAAGACATCCATCAGTCGGTGAACTCGGAAGAATAAGAAGAAGGTGACTTTTGTATCAAGCTATATTTATCAAAGTCCAACAAGGGTTTTCCTAGCTCGCGCTGTTTTTCTGGACGGATTTATTACAGGTTTTCCACGAGTATTAGTCTTTTTCTAATTGTTCAATATAAGGGTTATTATCGGGTACTGAGGAAAAGAAATGGTACTCAGCGTTGAATCATGTTGTGGGAACATGTGCAACCTCTGAAGACCCTTTCAGTCAACGAACTTTGACTACGATTTTGAACCACGAAATAGTTTAATGGAAGGTCATTAGGTAATCAACAGGGTCCTTAGTATTTGTTTCTTATCTGAGAACCCGTATAGACTCTCAGTACCCGCCAGTCAAGAGTTAATACACTCATGAATGATTCATGACAGTGATATGACATGTCTGACTGTTTTTTGACTTTTAATTCACTCGTGAATGATTAATGACAGTGTTATGACATTTTTGACTATTTTTCGTGACGGTTTTCGTATGATTGTGTAATAATGATGTCTTTAAAATATATATGTTAAAGGGTTATTATTGGGTACTCAGGAAAAGAAATGGTACTCAGCGTTGAATCATGTTGTGAGAACCTGTGCAACTTGTGAGGACTCTTTCAGTCAACGAACTTTGACTACGACCCGAAATAGTTTAATGGAAGGAACCGTTTGCCATGAATAATATTCCACCATTAATGATAAGTCAATTGCGTTAATAAAAAAAACGAGGAATGTCGTAAGAATACAAAAGTTGTAGAACATTATTCATATAATCATACCTCATTATCACTCAACACAACGTGTTAACTTAAAATTTTAAATAAGCTAAGATTTCCCGACATATATTATCTCCCCGATGCAAACTACTAAACCACCGAAGATTGAACACTAAAACCGTCTCTAGACACGCCAAATCATGAAAAATCAACCGTGATTTGCCTAGGGTCCTCAGGTAATCAACAGGGTCCTTTGTATTTGTTTCTTATCAGAGAACCCGTAAAGACTCTGAGTACCCGCCAGTCAAGAGTTAGTCCACTCATGAATGATTCTTGACAGTGACAGTGACAACGACAGTTATGACATGTCTGACTATTTCCGAAAGTGACCTTTAACTTTCTTGTGAATGATTGTGTAATAATTATACCTTTAAAATATATAGCTTACTCTAAAAGGGTTATTATTGGGTACTCACATAAAAGAAAGGGTACTTACAGTTGAATCATTTTGTGAGAACCTGTGTAACGTCTGAGGACCCGTTCAGTCAAACGAACTTTGACTACGATTTTAAGCCCCCAAATATCATATTGGAGGGAAAAAAATAATGGAAAGAACAGGTGTAAGAAAAACGAAAAAAAAAAGAAAAAACAAATAGAGATTGACCGTGATTATACTGTGGCTTTTTTATTGAGCTCGGGAGATTGAGCAAGAAAGATTCAGCATGGTAGCTTAGTTAGGGTTTTCACTGGTTTCTACTTTTAAATGGATTATTATAATTTTTATACGGAAATTCAATCATAAATTAATATTGAGAACATTTGTTTTATCTGAGTACTTTTTGTCCAAGAAAATAAATTTTAAGTAATAATTTGATTACATATTTTTTTGGAGCATCACAATCACAATTAAATTTCACATCTCGTTAAAATTGGCAATAAGAATCGTTCAACAAAAAAAGTTAAGACAAACAGTCAAACAGTCATGTTATACAACCACCTGATCATCTAGCACGCACGGAACCATCCCATTGTCGACGAAATATGCAACATGTCAAAAATTTCCTAAAAGTTGCAATATCTTCAGGAGCAATATTGAATAAGTTATCGCAGGTGAAACATCAGTGCAAATGCAGCCCGTAGCATATATATCACACAATCACCTCTGCATACCATCAATTAGATCTTAATAGTCTCAAAATGAGTATATCATAAGACATTCTATCATAAACGTAATTAGAAAACTTACGAGATTTTTTGTTGTGGAAAATTCGGATCTCGCATGTATTTCAGCTGCGTCAATCCGCTCGTAAGTCCCATGTACGAGAACACTTTTGGAAATACATGCAGGATATTGGCACATGCCTTTTCAACGTTTGTGCTATCACGTCAGATGAAAAGTCCGAGTCGTAGACAGTCATTGCATTGTTCTTATAATCCACAACGCCTAGGACCCAGTGGTTGTCGTTCTTGTTCACCGGTATGACGATAAGTTTGGCCACTCTACATGGCACAGACCCCCAATTCTCAGCAGTCCCGAAAGCAAATTCCTCAAGAGTCTTTAGCATATCGTCATTAAGCTCCCTTCGATCGTCCATCATGATGGCTTTTATATAGTTGGCAAACATCATCGGCATGAAAGCAATATCCTTTCAAGCTTCCGCCACATTATTCTGGATGGTGATAAGTCCCTTCATGGATTCATCAACGTGCTGTAAAATAGAAATATAAATATATATCACACATATTTAAAGTTAATATTCAAGTAAATCATACCGCACTATCGATCCACTTCTTTGCTGTCCAAAGGTTGAGAAACCACTCGTTCGTCTGCAATCCTAATGCGCATTGAACTTGTTTCGCCGCTACGCATTGAATGAATCCTTTTTTCGACCGTGGTCCACCCTTTAAATTATGAAATTGGAAACAAATGTAGAGTTTCCCCTTCTTGGGTCTGTCGTTGGTGGCGGAGTCGTGTACGGATGAGACTTCTACTTGGACTGTCTCATTTGCCGAGGTCGGACATTAGGCGTTCTCGCCTTGGCTTTTCCTTTATCTCGTGGGTGTTGGTCCGGCATCTCCAATGGCTCCTGTTGCATCTCCACCTCTCGCGAGGGCTCCTCTGGAATATCTTCTTCTCCTATTTGCTCCCCCGACATCACTTCTTCTCCTATTTGCTCCTCCGTCACGGCTTCTCCTTGCGGTCCATCCGCTCGACCAGCAGCTCGTATCATGTCCCCAAGGTTGGGATTGATCAGTCGCGGCTATAAGCCATAACAAAAAATATTACTGAAAAGTAATGTAATAAGTGGTGCAAGACAATATTTGCGTACCTCCAAAACCTTGGAACCCCGTCCTCTCATTCACGTCCGGAATATTAGAGGAGCAGTTGAGGCCTGTGATCAAGCAGTACTCCTTAATAGAAAAGCGGACTGGGTTTGATTGATGATCAACCATATTTCATTTCGATTGTCGACGGAAATCTGCCTCTTCATTAAAAACCAAATTACTTTGTTTGAAAGGTTCTTGAATCATGGCGCAGCACAGATTACTTGGCCAAATTGTAATGCCAGTATTTCGCGAAGCTCGGCTTGGTTCAGGAAATGGATTATACCCTCACAGACCTTCACGTAATCCGCAGTGATGATGACTTTGCAGTCGAAGTCATCATCCTGAGAAAGTTATGGTTTCAACAAACCTATATAAATTCAGAAGAAAATCATATTTAGTCGAGTAAAGGTTTTAAACTATTGTTTAGAAATGGTGTGTGTTGGGTTCTCAGAATTTATACAGGTCCTCAGAAGTGAGCACTTATCTGAGGACCCATAAAAAATGTGTGAACCCATCACATCGCGAACGTCGGTTCTCGAACCACGAACAGGTTCTCAGATCTTACACGGGTCCTCAGAAGTTAACTCAAATCGGAGAAACGGTCTAACATCTGAGAACCTTTTCTCTTCTAATCGAACTAATTCTGAAACCCTTTCTTTTCACGATTTAAACTCAGACAACCCTATCTCAACAACCATCAAACACCCACGAAATCAACAACCATATAATACTCGGTTGTGTGAACCTGTTCCGCTGTGTGACTACCCACGAAATCAACAACCATCAAACAATAATAGAAAAACTACTCGGCCACATCTCGAAACAACTGAAGAAGTAAAACAACTTACAATTTCAAATGCCATTGCGTGAGTTCTTAGTGCTGTAATGCTGAAAATCTTCATAGGGGTCTCACCGTCTCGCTGTTTTCTTTTTTTGCAAGACTCGCTGTTTCCTTTTTTTTTCGTCCGGGTCTCACGTCTGGGTTACTTTTTATCTTTCTATCTTTTTTTTCGTTTTTAACACTTCTTATCCATTAATTGTATTTAATGCCCACAACTACCATTTAAGTAAGGGTATTATAGTAATTTATCCTTACTTAGTAAGGGTACAATTGTCTATTCAAAAAGTGGAGGTCGGCCACCTAAAATGAATGTGAGAAGAGGTCATTTAGCTAAAATAACCCCTCATTTCATCATCCCATCGATCAAAATAAAAACTGAACATAAAAAAGACGCTAACAAGACTCAACCCAAATTCGTCGTCGCCGTCATCGCCAGGTTAGTTGGTCTTGGTTGCCAGAATTGGTGTTGTCGTCCTCTAACTAAGTTGTTCGGCCTGACATAAACGCTTCATGTATGTTTTATTTAATTTTGTTCACTCATGCTTAGCTCCCAAAAACGCAATTGAACCAGGAAAAATCATCAGATCTACATCCCTTAGGCCGTTCAGTGGTGAGAAGACGTTGGCAGTGGAAACATTGGTAACGGGCCTACTATATCGATGAAGACCATTGTAGGCAAAAAATTGAAATTGCCTTTCACTGAGTTAATTATGGCTTTGCATTGAGCTGTAACTTTGTGAAAAATATGTAATTGGTAGTAAATGAGGTAGTTATTTTAAAACCCTTAATTTTCCATAGGGGTTTAAAATTTGTTATCAAATCTATTGAGAATACCGTAGTAAGGGCCTAATTATGATTAATAGTTGTAATTTGGGAGCAATTTGTAATTGTATAAGTAGTGAATAAGTAGATATGAGGTTTTGTATTTTGTACACCGAACGTTCTGAATAAAATAAAATTTTCTTTGTTTCTTCTTCCTCCATTGTTGACATGGTATCGGAGCACGGTTGCTCCTTAGCCAAATCCTAGAGCAAAATTCGCTGCAGAAACGAAACACAATTGGTGGAAGATGACTGGCAATAAGTATACAGATAGCAAAAGTGATAAAAAAATGGGGAACTTTCAAGAAAAGCAAAAGAGGCTGTCGCTCAACTTCAATAATCCATGTATCTTCACCCATCTGATACCCCTGATTTAGAACTTGTAACAGAAGTTTTCCTAATAAAATATATTACAACAAACATTGTCTACATCATCATGACTTTACATGGGCCGTAGCCCCAAAATATCGAAATATTCAGAACCCTAACGTCGCTCCACAGGTCTTCATCTATGTACATCCTCGCCCTCAAAAGTTCGTGGAGTCACCGCCATCACCCGCCTAGTCGCGACGTGTCTCAACGCCGAACTCTGTCGTACCTACAACACGTAAACACTGAGCGAATTGCCCAATAGGTGAATAAAATGCATGTATGGAGCGTGCACTCAAATTTTGTATCCTCAATACATCGCACTTTGAAGTGGTCCCGGTACGATATGGATGTAAAACACTAAGTTCTAAACTGGATGTTGGGTAAAATGTCGGGGTAACACTCAGCCTAACATTCAGGTGCACAACGGAATATTGTAATTACTTAGTGACGAAACTGAAATAACACAAGATGTAAATCTGTGCAGCAAGTTACAAAAATTTGCTGCGTGCCTCAAGGCAAAATTCCACTATTAGCAATGGATGGCAAAATAACTATCCGAAGATAGTAAAAACAAGCCTAGAAAACTATGAATCTAAACGATCCTGAAAAACTACGAATCTAACGATTCTGCAAACCTACAAAGTCCTAAGACTTTTGCAAAAGAAATACTAGGCTAAAAGGACACTTTGGCTCGCTCAAATTCTCTCAACGAAACTCGATAATTTTCGCTCATAGCTCTCAAAAGTTTTCTCGTCCAAAGGTCTAAGTTGCAGTTCGAAATCTCCTCATATTTATAGGCCTTGGCTCATGTTTGAATTGGTAGGAGATCCCTTGAATATCTCCTAATGATTTAGTCTTGACTTGAGCTCCAAGCATCCTCTTTTAGTAAGCTTCTTCCTTATTTTGCTCCTAATTTCTCCACACGTTTTTCACACGGTTTGATCAATTCTCAATCCTTATTTAAGTCCTGCAAAATACTAAAAATAGTCAAGCCACGGATTAAACAAGTTTTGGGCATGAAAGATAAAACTGAAGTTGGAGACATTCTCGGCCAACAGATGTTGACTAGAATGTTCACCCAATATCAACATCAACAATCTCCCCCATTTTTATCTTTCTTCCCAAAACCAAAGCAGACGTTAGACATAGTGAAACTCCCCCTGAAGGCAAACTCTACTCAACCACAAAACATCAAAAGATGGTTAGAGTAGACACAAACAGAATAGCGATAAACTATTCAAAGTACTACGAAAATAGTACATAGCCATAACAAGGTCTTAAGTTAAACATCTGCAACATAAATATAGTTCATACGCAGGCCGGCAAAACACATAGTCACACAAGCAGAAATAACCAGATCAGCATGCACAAAATAACAATAAAGTCAGGCATGCAAAAAGAAAAGATCTTTAGGCAAATCTGCAAAATAAAAATATTCGGCAAGTAAGCAGGCAAACATGTAAGCAAATTAGATTAATCTGTCATGCAAAAATAAAAATCAGAGAAGCAAATTAGCATGCACATAAACACAAAATCAATCATGCATGCAAAAATAGAAAGGATCAAAAATTCACGCTCAATGGAGTATGGAGTTTCCTTCTGATGCTTTCTCGGCTGCTTCTCCTTCTTGGTCAGCTCCTTCTCACAAAAATCAATCATGCATGCAAAAATAGAGAGGATCAGAAATTCAATCTCAATGGAGTATGGAGTTTCCTTCTGATGCTTTCTCGGCTGCTTCTCCTTCTTGGTCAGCTCCCCCTGTTTGTTTGGCTCCTTATTCTGCTCCCCCTAAATTTCCTTATCTCCCCCTTTTTATCTGCACAACCTTCTCCCCCTTTTTTGGAAGAAAGAAAAACTCAGAGAAATTCTCTGTTAGCTAACTTGCAGATGTTGAGGCATATGTGGGACTAACATCTGGACCAACATTCTGAGACTCGGAAACAGGTGAGCTTGCCATAGAGAAATCAAAGATAAATTCAAGAAATGGAAATGCAAGACAGAATGAGTAACCCTTGATTATATCAAACACAGTCAAGAACAGAGAGTAATCTCAGGGTGAAGTTCGAATTATGAAATAGAAAATGCGCAAGTGATGAGAGTTCAAGTCGAACCTAAAAGTGAGAAATATCCAACGGCACAAATAAAACGATCACTCAGTAAATAGGGATAAATCAAGGTGTAAGTGACCTAAGTAAAACTAACCGCTGGAATAAAGAGCATTTAGACAATTTGAGGATGAGGTCGAATTAGGTCAAACCTGTCTAAGTAAACATGGAGCTAAGAACAGTATATGGAGGAATCGTCATGTGAAAATATAGGAGCAAATAAGATCATGATTCAACAAAAAGTACCAAGTCAAAAGTCATCATAGTATTGAGCGACACTAACCGTTTAGGCCACAATGAGGATCACTTGAGACAAGCGTAACGAGCTGTTCTTCGAGGAGTTCTAATGCAATTCTGAGAAATATCTAAACTAGACACAAAAGACTAACAGATGCTGACCTAAAAGCTAATGCAAATAAACGAAAGCACAAAAATATAGCATGATCAAACTGACAGTCACACATGTTGCCCCAACATATGACTCAACATTCTACTCTGAAATTCCAGACTTTTCTGTTCAACACCTTAAACTCAATTCCCTTTCATTTTCTGCCCTACTTATCTCAGTTATAGACTTATTACTTACAGTCCTTATGCGTTCCTTATCATCAAGGTTAGGATTTTTGTCGCACAGAGTACAATGTCACCGCGAATGCCGTGTACCTAGGGAAGCTTATTACCTGAACCTGTATCTTGAAAAAGGATCACGAGCAATTTTTTTTTAAAGGAAGAGGATCATTTCAGGGAACGGTCTAGGTGAGTCAAATCATTTCACAGAATAACAGAGAGAACATTAAATCAAACATCAAAACAGTAACCATCAAGTTCGACATATGCTATGTTGATAAATGTTGGACCAACATTCAGACAGACTGATGCAAACCTATGGACCTTTTCAGGTCCAAAAACCTTTTAAAATCCAATGCTTTTGTGAAAATGTCAGCTAACTGAAATTTCGTGTCTATATGCTCAATGCGGACTGACTCTTTTTTCTACCATATCTATCAGAAATGATGCCTTATATCTATATGCTTCGTGCGTGAATGATGGATAGGGTTCTTAGATATGTTGATGGCACTAAGGTTATCACAATACATGAAAACAGATTCGCACTCTAAACCATAGTACACAACATGCTATTTAACCACATCAATTACGTACAGCAACTACCCGCAGCAACATACTCAGACTCAGCAGTAGCTAAAGACACATAATTCTGTTTCTTACTGTACCATGCAACTAAATTGTTACCTAAGAAGAAACAGCCGCCACTTGTGCTCTTGCGATCATCCTCGTCACCTACCCAATCAGCATCGCTGTAGCCTACAAGACTCATATTATTATCTTTAGAGAACCATAACCCTAGGCTACACGAACCACTCACATATCGAAGAATACGCTTCACAGCATTAAGATGGGAAACTTTAAGCTCAGATTGATATCTAGCACAAATACATACGCTATACATAATATCGGGTCTACTCGCTGAAAGATAAAGCAAACTGCCTATCATGGATCGATATAATGTTGGGTCAACATTCTGTCCAACATTGTCTTTACTTACCTTTTGTGTGGATCCCATGGGAGTTTTCATTACCTTAGCCGTGTCAAGCCCGAACTTCTTTACTGTGTTCTTAGCGTACTTCTCCTTACCAAACTCCTTAAGCTTAGGAATGCCTCTGATCGCGTCGTTTTTTATAAGTTGCTCCAATGTACGGTAGTTGACGTGGCCCAATTTGTAGTGCCAAAGGATCACCTCGCCCTCGGCCTTCGAGTGTTGGCACACATCTTTTGAACTGGATTTGTCTCCGACTAAATAGCCGTTGTCACTAGATCTTTTACTTATGCTAATCAGGTTAGCCACAAGTCCGTCGACGTGTAGAACATTGCTCAGCTTCGGAAAATCGGGCACGTTCAATCTGCCTCGTCCGAGAATCCATCCTTTAGCACCTCCTCCGAACGTCACAGATCCACTCTTTAAGGGCAAGTCTTCACTAAGATATTCTTTGGTACCCGTCATACGTCGGGAACACCCGCTATCGAAGTACCAAGAACTTGTCACGTTAGCTCGCAAAGAGGTATAGACAACATTGCACTTATGCACGGACATCTCTACCCAAACTTTATTAGATGATAAAACAGCATTTGGATTATCAGAATTTGAAGGTGAGCCAGCTGAACTTTCTCCAGACATACGTTTCAACACTGATTTCTCAATGTTAAGGGGGATGTGGGATGACATTTCAGCCGACATCGATTTCTTCGCAGAAATCTCCCCCTTCAATTTCCAGCAATATGGCTTAATATGACCAGGCTGCTTGCAATGATAACATTTAAATGTCATATCCTTAAGTTTACTAGCAGCATGCTCAGGACTAGTCTTAACAATCACATTCTCACTAACATCACTCGAGGCATGAGATTTCTCCTTCATGAAAACTATCTTAGGCTGAACATTGGTCACGGGTTTAGGTTCATCACAGATGGGCTGAGAACTATATCCTAGACCTTGCTTATCAAAATACCAAGAGATAATACCTCATCAAGAGTCGATTTACCCTTGTTCAACTTCGTAAAAGTTTCATCGGCCTCGTCGACTCGCTTTTGAAGCTTGTCAATTTCGTTGTCTTTTCGTGTCAGTACGGCTTCCATCTTGTTCATTCCATCCACTAAGCTTTCGATCATCTTTTCATGTTTGGCATTCTCCTCGGACAGCGCTTTCACTATGGCTTTGAGCTCCGAGTTTTTCGCCTTTTCATTCTCATATTGTGTGGACAGCAGTAACACAGCTTCATTAGTCTGGACTTCTGCACAAAGGTCTGTTTCTAAACCTGCATCATCAAAACTTAAATACCCATCAAAACAGTTTGAGTCATCATAATAAAAAATAATTTGTTCCCAGATGTTGAGTCAAATGTTGGCTCAACATCCGTTACCCCCGTAAAGCCGATTTGATAATCTTCTTCTTCGTTGTCTGAGAATGACTGTATGGTTACTGATGATTGCCTGGACTTCTTAGGGCACTGTTCTTCATCTTCATCATCGGAAAGATCAACCCAAAGTGCTTTCCCTTGTTTGCGTAAAGTATTCGCGCATTCGTTGGCAAAGTGACCCCAGCCCGAGCACGCATGGCATCTCACTGAATCCCAGTCGATGTTTTTTTTCTTTCCATTAGCGTTGCGTTTGAAGAACGGAGGCGCAGACGAATGTTTTTCTTTGGCATTTTGGCCCTTCCTGAATGTTGGGCCAACATTCTGCTCGACATTCTTCTTCTGAAAGAACTTTGTGAATTTCTTCACGAGCATAGCCATATCCTCATCATTGTTGGGCCAACTTCAGTTTGCACCTTGGAAGACTGACTCACTAAAGCTATGCTTTTGCCGCGTGAAGCTCTCTTTTGGACTTCGAGGTTGGTCTCATAGTTCTTCATAATGTTCATCAACGTGTTGAACTCTAGCGTCCCAAGATTGTGTGCTTCCTCGACAGCCGCTACCTTCACGTTAAATTTTTCAGTGAGCGTACGTAAAGTTTTAGATACAAGTACCTTATTTGCGATCGGATCTCCGAGACTGGCACACTCGCTCGAGATTTGACAGAATTTTTCCGAAGTACGTGGTAACATCCTCATCATCCTTCATTATGAGGTTTTCGAACTGGTTGAGGAGTAGCCTTAGACGTGTCTGCTTCACACTCGCATTGCCTTCACAGTACCTCTGAAGTAAATCCCACGCATCCTTCGCCGTATTACTATTTTGTATGATCTCGAACATGGAACATGGCATTGGCTTTATCATTGAACTCGGCTGCGTTCTTCTCTTGAAGACTCCATTCATTGACCGGTTTCTCATAGACTTCACCATCGTCGTCCTGGACAGTCTTTGGAGTCGAATAACCATGGAGCACGGACTCCCACTTTATCTTCCTATCTTTTTTTTCGTTTTTAACACTTCTTATCCATTAATTGTATTTAATGCCCACAACTACCATTTAAGTAAGGGTATTATAGTAATTTCTCCTTAGTTAGTAACGGTACAATTGTCTATTCAAAAAGTGGAGGTCGGTCACCTAAAATGAATGTGAGAAGAGGTCATTTAGCTAAAATAACCCCTCATTTCATCATCCCATCGATCAAAATAAAAACTGAACATAAAAAAGACGCTAACAAGACTCAACCCAAATTCGTCGTCGCCGTCATCGCCCAGGTTAGTTGGTCTTGGTTGCCAGAATTGGTGTTGTCGTCCTCTAACTAAGTTGTTCGGCCTGACATAAACGCTTCATGTATGTTTTATTTAATTTTGTTCACTCATTCTTAGCTCCCAAAAACGCAATTGAACCAGGAAAAATCATCAGATCTACATCCCTTAGGCCGTTCAGTGGTGAGAAGACGTTGGCAGTGGAAACATTGGTAACAAACCTACTATATCGATGAAGACCATTGTAGGCAAAAAATTGAAATTGCCTTTCACTGAGTTAATTATGGCTTTGCATTGAGCTGTAACTTTGTGAAAAATATGTAATTGGTAGTAAATGAGGTAGTTATTTTAAAACCCTTAATTTTTCATAGGGGTTTAAAGTCTGTTATCAAATCTATTGAGAATACCGTAGTAAGGGCCTAATTATAATTAATAGTTGTAATTTGGGAGCAATTTGTAATTGTATAAGTAGTGAATAAGTAGATATGAGGTTTTGTATTTTGTACACCGAACGTTCTGAATAAAATAAAATTTTCTTTGTTTCTTCTTCCTCCATTGTTGACATGGTATCAGAGCACGGTTGCTCCTTAGCCAAATTCTAGAGCAAAATTCGCTGCAGAAACGAAACACAATTGGTGGAAGATGACTGGCAATAAGTATACAGATAGCAAAAGAGATCAAAAAATGGGGAACTTTCAAGAAAAGCAAAAGAGGCCGTCGCTCAACTTCAATAATCCATGTATCTTCACCCATCTGATACCCCTGATTTAGAACTTGTAACAGAAGTTTTGAAGGGGACAGAGAACTACAAGGTTTGGAGCAGAGAAATCATAATTGCGCTCGAGGCAAAAAACAAGCTAGGGTTCATTGATCGAACATGCCTAAAGTCAGATGACGATGATGATATGTGCCACAGTGGAAACGGTGTAATGCCCTAGTCAGATATTGGATTCATCGCTCTTTGTCCAGAGATTTTGTTCAAGGAGTAATTTACTATGAGCCGGCACATTCAATTTGGAAAGATTTGAAAGAGAGATTTGACAAAGTAAACGAAGCTAGGTTTGTTTGCATTATATAGGCAGATCAACACTATAACGCAAGGTACGAATTCTGTGACTGATTACTATACGAAGTTGAAGCAACTATGGGATGAGTATGACAACCTCATCCCATCTCCTGCACATACGGTCTCGAAGGAGTTTGTGTGACGACCCTCATTTTCTAATTGTATTTAGTGGCGGATTTTCGCGACGTAAGTCGCGGAAGACCCGTCTAACAAAAACTTTCCTAATAAAATATATTACAACAAACATTGTCTACATCATCATGACTTTACATGGGCTGTAACCCTAAATATCGAAATATTCCGAACCCTAACGTCGCTCCACAGGTCTTCATCCATGTACATCCTCGCCCTCAAAAGTTCGTGGAGTCACCACCATCAGCCCGCCTAGTCGCGACGTGTCTCAACGCCGGACTCTGTCGTACCTACAACACGTAAACACTGAGCGAATTGCCCAATAGGTGAATAAAATGCATGTATGGAGCGTGCACTCAAATTTTGTATCCTCAATACATCGCACTTTGAAGTGGTCCCGGTACGATATGGATGTAAAACACTAAGTTCTAAACTGGATGTTGGGTAAAATGTCGGGGTAACACTCAGCCTAACATTCAGGTGCACAGCGGAATATTGTAATTACTTAGTGACGAAACTGAAATAACACAAGATGTAAATCTGTGCAGCAAGTTACAAAAACTTGCTGCGTGCCTCAAGGCAAAATTCCACTATTAGCAATGGATGGCAAAATAACTATCCGAAGATAGTAAAAACAAGCCTAGAAAACTACGAATCTAAACGATCCTGAAAAACTAATCTAACGATTCTGCAAACCTACAAAGTCCTAAGACTTTGCAAAAGAAATACTAGGCTAAAAGGACACTTTGGCTCGCTCAAATTCTCTCAACGAAACTCGATAATTTTCGCTCATAGCTCTCAAAAGTTTTCTCCAAAGGTCTAAGTTGCAGTTCGAAATCTCCTCATATTTATGGGCCTTGACTCATGTTTGAATTGGTAGGAGATCCCTTGAATATCTCCTAATGATTTAGTCTTGACTTGAGCTCCAAGCATCCTCTTTTAGGAAGCTTCTTCCTTATTTTGCTCCTAATTTCTCCACACGTTTTTCACACGGTTTGATCAATTCTCAATCCTTATTTAAGTCCTGCAAAATACTAAAAATAGCCAAGCCACGGATTAAACAAGTTTTGGGCATGAAAGATAAAACTGAAGTTGGAGACATTCTCGGCCAACAGATGTTGACTAGAATGTTCACCCAACATCAACATCAACACACTTCAATGCACGCTCATTCTTTTCCCATACCCATATTTCACATCTCAAACTAACGTATATGAAAACATCACATCAGGGCCCTACTCCCGCGGTTTACACCTCAGACTGTACTACCATACATCTGAGTAGACGAGTGGCTCACCCCCGTCTCCCGCTAACAACCAACGGTTTACACCTCAGAGTGTACTATACATCTGAGTATACGAATAGCTCACTCTCGTCTCCCGTTCAATGGTTTGCACCTCAGACTGCACTCTCATGCATCTGAGTAGATGAGTCGCTCACGCCCATCTCCCATCAACGGTTTACACCTCGGACTACCCCCCATACATCCGAGTAGACGAGTCACTCATGCTCGGCTCCCTTGTTAATAACTGACGGTTTGCACCTCGGACTGCACTCTCATGCAACCGAGTAGACGAGTCACTCACGCTCGTCTCCCGTCCGACGGTTTGCACCTCGGGCTGCACTCATGCACCCGAGTAGACGAGTCGCTCCCGCTCGTCTCCCGTCCGAAACCCTAGTACTGACCCCAACTTTACCTCAAACTGACGACCATGTTTGATCACATCTATCCCAACGCACCTCGCGCCGACACCTTAAGGTGTCACCGTGCTTACACGGTCAACCTCTCCTCACACTTGTATCGTGCACATGCTAGTGCAAATAAAAACTCAACATCGCATAACTAAAAGAATATTTTCCTCGAAAATATTCCAACTCTACCTAAAACTCACTAACGGTAACTTCTCAAAATTCTCTAAGAATATTTCCCTAAGTACACCAAATACTTCTCCTGAAATTCCTAATTCAGTCCAAGAATAAATCTATTCAGTCAAAAATGATTTAAATGATAAGCTCCAAAAATATAATCATACCGAAAACTTTTGAATTTCAAAACCCTAAAATACCGAAAACTTCCATGCGTACCGAAAACTTGCTAATACCGAAAACTTTCATGGAGGGCCGAGAACTTTGTAAGTGGTAATGCCGAAAACTTTAAAGCACTATGCCAAAAACTTATTGAATAACGAAAACTTAGATGAACCTTGCCGAAAAATTTATTGATGCGCCGAAAACTTTCTAGGTATTATTATTGCCCCCTAGTGAATATAATGAAAACTCTAAATAACATACCGAAAACTTTACTTATTAATGGAGCCGAAAAACTTTAAGATGATATAGTTGCCACCGAAACTTTTTATGTGATTGCCCAACTCTTTAAAAATGATAACACCGACAACATTTCACGCAACTATAAAACATCGAAAACTTTCATGACTTGGAATTTATGATATAAATCTTAGAGTATCGAAAACTTCAACTAACCATCCCTTAATGTGCCGAGAACCTCAGTTATCACATTCTATGATTCCAAAAACTTTTAGATAATTAAATCCCAAGTGCCAAACCTAATATTGCCGAAAACCCTCCAGATCAATAACCTACTTGTCGAAAACTTAAGACTATCACCTCCTAGGAATTTCCAAAGATCTAGGATACCTAAAAGTCTGTTCATATCGAAATCTACTCTATGTCCAATAATTAATCACACACTCAATAATCCATCATACCCCAAAAATTATATTACACTTCTTCACCTTTACATTTTTCATCATTGTTGTAATACCAAAACCTACTTATTCAAGCACTATCACGTACTCCACCTAGTCATTTCAAAAATCTAAAATCTAAATACATAGGGCACGAAACTTCAGATAATTATCACTGAGCTCACTATTAACATAACAATTGTCATAATCATGTAATCCACGTAAATGCTATCAAGTACTAACATGTTCTAGTCTCGAAAACTTCCCAACACATATACACATCCTAACATATAAATTAGAGCACTTATTTAACTCAAAAATCTGAATCCTCAAACACCATATCACACATAGGAATCTACAACAAATATCTAATATCACATAATTTATTCGAAACACACATTAAAGTCACATAAACAATTCGAATTTTAACATAAATAATTTATATAACATCAACATATTAAACATATGAGATTTACGTAGATGAAAATTTCACCTACCTCACGTCCAAATTCGGGTTTAAGATAGAATTTCCTAAGCTCGGCCGAATGTTCCTTTGTTCTTCTTTCTGTTCGAACTTTTCTCCCTTTCTCTGTAATAGTTCTTTTTGCCAAAAAAAATGAGGGTTTTCTTAGTGGTCATGCTATATTAGATGTGTATCAATGTTTGGAATTCGCGTGTGAGGTGACTACTAGGTGAGACCTATCATTTTCCTGCTTGATTAAGCAAAAGAAAAATCGTCCCTTTCACCAAATATTTTATTATAGTTTTCAATAATGATCTTATCTTTATCCCTTAGCTAACTATGATTAATAATAAAATATATATGTAGATGAGTGTAGTTCGAAAACTCCATATACCTTATGGTGAAAACTTTGCTAGGGAATAAAATATAATAAGATATATAGTTACTTCGAAAACTTCAATGAGGGTCACGAAAACTTTGTCAAAGTTAATCCTTGTCCCTTAGCAAACCATTAGCCATGGTTAATAATAAAATATTCATGTTAGTGTATATAGTATAGTCCGAAAACTTCATCCCTTATCCCTTAGTTAATTTTATTAGTATCATTGTGTTGGCATATAATATATGACCACGAAAACTTTCAAAATTAGTACGAAAACTTTGATGTAGACCTATCTACGTATGTGTACGAAAACTTTGCCTCACATTATTTTATTAATTTCTCTTGATCATTCTTATTTCCTTAGAAATGATTACACTTATATTTTATTTACTAAAATTCTAAGTTGCGTTATTATTCCGCCAACTACACCGTAATCCCGCGGGTATTACAGTTTGTGGAGTTTGGAGATCAATTAAAAGTGATGCAATTTTTTATGGGGCTTAATGAAGAATATGCAAACATGAGATCATGTTTCCTCATGATGGCACCTTTGCCATCACATAGATAGATTTATTCAATGGTTTGCAATGAGGAGATACAGCAGAATATCAATCTGCAAGGAAGCAGTTTAGAACCCTCAATAGCCGTACAGAGTGTTGCGGGTCAAGGGAAGCCATGGAATTTGCAGGAGAAGAAAGTGAGTATGTGGTGTGATCATTGTTATATTGGGGGATATACAAAGGAGAATTTCTACAAGATTCATGGATACCCCCAAGGATATGGTAGGAAAGGCCTTAGAGGCAGAGGATTAAGAGGAAGAACAAATCATGACCGAGCTTATGCACCATTGTAATACCCGTAAAATTTAATACGGGATTATTTCAATAATATTCGGAATGTGTGGAGTCGATTTTCGAACATACACCGATTTTTCCCGAGCCGAGTCAAGAATTTAGAATTGGACCCGAAAAATATGAAAGGGGCCGAAAATGATTATAGGCCAAATGGAGAATAATGGCCAAGTGTGTGAGATAGATTAAGGGTTAGGAATTTCGGCCAAATAATATAAAATAACAATAATAATTAATAAAAAAATAATAATAATATAGGAGGCCACGTTAAGGTCTCATCATCACCTCACCACCTTGATATATTTAATCCTACTTTAGTACAATAATGCCACCCCATTAATGGAATAAAAACAAGACACAATAAACAAAACACTACACTTCACCACCTAATTAGTAATTAAATCAAATACACCTAATGCCACCCCATAATTGCATAAAGACAAGATCTAATACATCTAAGGACAAAGATAAATAAGGCTAAGAAAATAGGGAGAGAGAAGAGAAGATAAGCCGTGAGAGAGGGAGAGAGGAAAAAGAGAAAAGGAAGAAAAAAGAAAAGAAAGGGAAAGAGGGAGAGCAGCCGTGAGGGGGAGGAAGAAGAGAGAAAGGAAAAAATAAAAGAAAGAAAGAAAAAGAGAGGAAGAAGAGAAGGAGAAGAGGGAGAAGCTCGCGGGCGAGGAGGAGCTCGGGATCGAAAACTCTAGGGTCGGGATCACACGAAACAACCCGTAACGTAGCTCTCTACGGAATTAAGGTAGGTGAATATCACCTACATACGTATACAATATTAAGATTTGTGAATTTTATGTGTTTTGCATGTTATTCATCGAATTCTTCGTGTTTATGTGATAATAATAATTTGCTAGCATGAATTTTTCATTGGTTAGCTTAGGGAGCATGAGATTGAGAATTTTTAGAACTATGAATATTTGGAAATAGGGATAGAGGACTTTAGATTAAGAGGATAGAGAAAAACTTGGGGAGAATTAGGGTTTTCTATGGTTTTCTTTATCCATTTCGGCCAAGAGATTCAAAAATTCATATCTCACAATCTAGATCTCGGATTAAAAATTCCTTTCGATAGAATTAAGATTTGCAAGTCCTTTATCGGTGGTTAAATTTTCAGGTCCATCGGACATCGTTTACCTTGTGATCATTGAGAAATCCGAAACTGTCGCAAAACAGCCATACAAAATAGCTATTTTTAAAATTTTGTGACTTAATCGAAATTTTACAAAATCCAGGGAGTCTGTGTTGTAAAATTCCGAATAGGGGATATTTTTAAAGAAATATAAAGCTTTTAGGACAGATTTAAAATTTGGAATATATAATTGGGGTTCTTTGTGTAATTTTCAGAAATTCGAGTACTAAATTCAAAAGTTTCATAAATCCGGGGGCTGTAAATGTAAAATCCGAAACGGGGGCTATTTTATTTAATATACTAAAATTTCAGCTAAGGTTAAATTGAAACTTTTCAGAAGTTTTGGGAACTATATAAATATATTAAATTTCGGCTAGGATCAAATTAGAATTTGTCGACTAAATATATTAAGTTTTGGGTACTAAATAAACATGTTAGATTTCGACTGGGGTAAAAATGAAAATTTCAGAAATTTTTGGGTTTTAAATAAATGGATTAAAGCTTAGTAGGGGTTAGAAATACTATTTTCAGAATTTTTCGGAGGATTAAATTAATACTTAAAACTCGGATAAGGACTTAATAGCAATTTTCAGAAGTTTTGAGATACTTGGTAAATATTAAGCAATTAATTAGGGACCTTTTTTGTAAATTATCAGAACCTCCGGAAAAATTTAAATAAATATTAAAACTTAAATTGGGGTCTTTATGAAGTTTCTTTAAAATCTTTTCGGGATTAAGTAATTGTAAAATTTTCGATTGGAGCTAAATGCAAATCTTTAATAAATTCCGATCCTAAAGAAATATTTAAGAAACTCGGTTGGGGTCAAAGATTAAAAAAAAACTATTGAGTATAAATAAATAATCATTAAATTTGGTTGGGGTCAAAATTAAATATTAAGAAATTTTTGGGGCTAAATAATTATTAAGAATATTCGGCTGGGGTTAATTGTAAATTTTCAAAGGTTTCGGAGCAAAAATTGCAATTCTGAAAATTTGATATAGAGCTGAAAATAATTTTTAAAACTATGAATATTTGGAAATAGGGATAGAGGACTTTAAATTAAGAGGATAGAGAAAAACTTGGGGAGAATTAGGGTTTTCTATGGTTTTCTTTATCCATTTCGGCCAAGAGATTCAAAAATTCATATCTCACAATCTAGATCTCGGATTAAAAATTCCTTTCGATAGAATTAAGATTTGCAAGTCCTTTATCGGTGGTTAAATTTTCAGGTCCATCGGACATCGTTTACCTTGTGATCATTGAGAAATCCGAAACTGTCGCAAAACAGCCGTACAAAATAGCTATTTTTAAAATTTTGTGACTTAATCGAAATTTTACAAAATCCAGGGAGTCTGTGTTGTAAAATTCCGAATAGGGGATATTTTTAAAGAAATATAAAGCTTTTAGGACAGATTTAAAATTTGGAATATATAATTGGGGTTCTTTGTGTAATTTTCAAAAATTCGAGTACTAAATTCAAAAGTTTCATAAATCCGGGGGCTGTAAATGTAAAATCCGAAACGGGGGCTATTTTATTTAATATACTAAAATTTCAGCTAAGGTTAAATTGAAACTTTTCAGAAGTTTTGGGAACTATATAAATATATTAAATTTCGGCTAGGATCAAATTAGAATTTGTCGAAAGTTTTGGGTACTAAATAAACATGTTAGATTTCGACTGGGGTAAAAATGAAAATTTCAGAAACTTTTGGGTTTTAAATAAATGGATTAAAGCTTAGTAGGGGTTAGAAATACTATTTTCAGAATTTTTCGGAGGATTAAATTAATACTTAAAACTCGGCTAAGGACTTAATAGCAATTTTCAGAAGTTTTGAGATACTTGGTAAATATTAAGCAATTAACTAGGGACCTTTTTTGTAAATTATCAGAACCTCCGGAAAAATTTAAATAAATATTAAAACTTAAATTGGGGTCTTTATGAAGTTTCTTTAAAATCTTTTCGGGATTAAGTAATTGTAAAATTTTCTATTGGAGCTAAATGCAAATCTTTAATAAATTCCGATCCTAAAGAAATATTTAAGAAACTAGGTTGGGGTCAAAGATTAAAAAAAAAACTATTGAGTATAAATAAATAATCATTAAATTTGGTTGGGGTCAAAATTAAATATTAAGAAATTTTTGGGGCTAAATAATTATTAAGAATATTCGGCTGGGGTTAATTGTAAATTTTCAAAGGTTTCGGAGCAAAAATTGCAATTCTGAAAATTTGATATAGAGCTGAAAATAATTTTTTAAAACTATGAATATTTGGAAATAGGGATAGAGGACTTTAAATTAAGAGGATAGAGAAAAACTTGGGGAGAATTAGGGTTTTCTATGGTTTTCTTTATCCATTTCGGCCAAGAGATTCAAAAATTCATATCTCACAATCTAGATCTCGGATTAAAAATTCCTTTCGATAGAATTAAGATTTGCAAGTCCTTTATCGGTGGTTAAATTTTCAGGTCCATCGGACATCGTTTACCTTGTGATCATTGAGAAATCCGAAACTGTCGCAAAACAGCCGTACAAAATAGCTATTTTTAAAATTTTGTGACTTAATCGAAATTTTACAAAATCCAGGGAGTCTGTGTTGTAAAATTCCGAATAGGGGATATTTTTAAAGAAATATAAAGCTTTTAGGACAGATTTAAAATTTGGAATATATAATTGGGGTTCTTTGTGTAATTTTCAGAAATTCGAGTACTAAATTCAAAAGTTTCATAAATCCGGGGGCTGTAAATGTAAAATCCAAAACGGGGGCTATTTTATTTAATATACTAAAATTTCAGCTAAGGTTAAATTGAAACTTTTCAGAAGTTTTGGGAACTATACAAATATACTAAATTTCGGCTAGGATCAAATTAGAATTTGTCGAAAGTTTTGGGTACTAAATAAACATGTTAGATTTCGACTGGGGTAAAAATGAAAATTTCAGAAACTTTTGGGTTTTAAATAAATGGATTAAAGCTTAGTAGGGGTTAGAAATACTATTTTCAGAATTTTTCGGAGGATTAAATTAATACTTAAAACTCGGCTAAGGACATAATAGCAATTTTCAGAAGTTTTGAGATACTTGGTAAATATTAAGCAATTAACTAGGGACCTTTTTTGTAAATTATCAGAACCTCCGGAAAAATTTAAATAAATATTAAAACTTAAATTGGGGTCTTTATGAAGTTTCTTTAAAATCTTTTCGGGATTAAGTAATTGTAAAATTTTCGATTGGAGCTAAATGCAAATCTTTAATAAATTCCGATCCTAAAGAAATATTTAAGAAACTCGGTTGGGGTCAAAGATTAAAAAAAAAAACTATTGAGTATAAATAAATAATCATTAAATTTGGTTGGGGTCAAAATTAAATATTTAGAAATTTTTGGTGCTAAATAATTATTAAGAATATTCGGCTGGGGTTAATTGTAAATTTTCAAAGGTTTCGGAGCAAAAATTGCAATTCTGAAAATTTGATATAGAGCTGAAAATAATTTTTAAATTTGGGAAAGATTGATAATTTCTAAAATATTTTTGCAACTTAAACTAAAGCTGGCGTTGGGGTGAAATCAGAGTCGTAAGGTAGAAAGAATTAAACTTAGAACTTTTAGTATAAGATCGAGAGGGGAGTTCGGTGGTTACGGTTTCGGGCCGATTAAAAATCGGAACGCGGGCTTTGGGCCCGAATTATTTGTTGAGTGTTGATTCTTGGAATCGGGCCGAGCTGATACCTCGGGCCGATATGTAATATAGAAATGTGGAAAGGATATCTTATATGTTGCATTTTATTTGCACGGCATTTGCATAGACGTGTTACGAGGGGAGTGCGGAGTCATGAGAGTATTGTACGGAGAAGTGAGTGAGATGGTTTATGAATGAAAAATGGTAGATGAGTTGAATGAGTGAGGTTAGGACTAAGGCGCACTTTATATGGAGGGAGTGGGGCCTCCCGAGCTACTGACCCCTTGTGGGGAGTGGGGCCTCCCGATCTACGGACCCCTGCGCGCGCGTGTTGCCTTTAGTACCTAAGCCTCGGGCCCTGATGTGATGTGATGAAATGAGATATGAGAAAAGAGTTGCGCATGTATTTTGTGAGTTATGTCGGGATTGGGGTCTGAGAGCATTTGCATTGCATGTTTTCATCTACTGGGCAAAAGCTCAGGGTTTACGTCTGTAGGTGAGGCGGCTGATGGCGGTGACTCCACGGTCTTTTGAGTGCGGGGCAGTACATGGAACGCGACCTGTGGAGTATTTTCAGTCATGTTTCGTATTGTTACTATTTGGGCTTCGGTCTAAAACAATAATGTGTGTGTTGTAAAATATTTTTTTTTATTTACGGGTTTAGACTTTTGGGCTTCGGCCCACTACTTGAATATTATTATGTAATAAAAAGTTTTTATTAAATGGGCTTTTCGCTGTTTACGATGCGTAAAACCCGCAAAATACGTATTTAAGAAGTAGGGTCGTTTCAGGTGGTATCAGAGCGCTAGGTTTTAGGTTCTGTAGACCGTCCATGTACTGCCGCTCAAAAGCCGGGAGGATCAGCCTACGTCTGTAAGTTTTATACTATTACGTGAATATATGTAAATGCTTATGTGCTTTTTTTGCTTTTCTATGTCACGTGAACTTGTAGACTCTTAGAAAATGAGGACGCGATCGGGGAATGGGAATGATGGAGAGCCGAGTCGTCGGGATGAAACTGAATCCCCGACTCGTGAGAACAACACACGTGAGAACGATACCATCCGCTGTTTGACTGAGCTGATCCAGCAACAGGCTGCTCAAATCCACGATCTAATCAATTTCAGGAACTCATCTAAACACCGATCCTCTCCACATCCTGACCGTGTGGAAATCATCGGGGAAAGGTTTCGTAAACTGAATCCCCCGACTTTCGAGCAAGCTACCGATCCTTCGATGGCAGAAGACTGGATCCGAACCATTGAAGATATGTTCGTATACGGTCGGGTGCCAGGTAATGAACAAGTTCTCTGTGCCGTTTCGATGTTACGAGGAAGTGCGCGATTTTGGTGGGATACCATCAAAATCCTTAACGACCCCGCTACGATGCCATGGGATAGATTCAAAGAGCTGTTCTTCGAAAAATACTTCTCAGCCCACGAGCAAGCACAACGAATGAACGAATTCATCAACCTCCGACAAGGAAGGATGACGGTGCCGGAATACGTTCGTAAATTCGAAGAGCTATCTCGCTTCGCTCCACACATGGTAGCTACTGATGCATTAAAGGTGGCTCGTTTCATGGTGGGCCTCAGACCCGAGATTTACCGTGACGTAAGCATGTCGGGTATCCCGGGTGTGCACTTCACACAAGTGGCCGAACGAGCCATCATCGCGGAGCAAGCAGAGGCCCAGATCGTGGTGGCGCAATAACCAAGGAAGAGAACGGATAATCAGCAAGGGGGTGGAGGTGACCGAAAGAGACCATTCTTTGGGAAAGGCCCTAACCAAGGAGGTCTCGCTCGGGACCATCCAACTGGCGACCGAGGCCTAACCAGGGATCATCCGGCGCGCCGAACCGACCTCAGTACAACACGCTACAGTGTCAACAATGTGGGCGCAACCACGCCGGTGTTTGCTTTGGAGCCGGATATAACCCCAATGTCGTTTGTTTTCTTTGCGGGAAACAGGGACATTATGCACGAGTCTGCGACCAACCCAGGAACCCGACTCAGACGCTCACTCGACCACCACCGGTTCCAGCTCGAGCATTTGCGATGACCAATGAAGAGGTGGAGACGCTACCACCACCGGCTCCGGCTCGAGTATTCGCATTGACTAACCAAGGGGCGGATGCACTACCACCACCGGTTCCAACGCGGGTGTTCACCTTAACCAACGAAGAGGCAGAGGCAAATCCTACAGTGGTGACCGGTACGTTACAAATTTACGACGTGCCTACTTCCGTGTTGTTTGATTCTGGAGCCACGCACTCGTTTGTGTCGGCCAAATACGTGACCAATTTAGGCATCTCTCCCACTGTATCTGACTCCAACTACGTAGTAACTCTACCACACGGGGAACCCACTCGAACTAATTTAGTGTTGGAGAACTGTCCCGTGACGATCGAAGGGAGGAGTTTGAGTGTGGACATGATCATGATCCCGATGAACAACTACGACGTCATCTTCGGAATGGATTGGCTCTCGAAACATGGGGCCATAATCGATTGCCAGAAGAAGGTGGTAGCATTCCAAATACCTGAAGACGAAATGTTCACGTTCGTGGGAGCGAAGGAGAAGGGCAAAATCCACCAAATCTTTGCCTTAAAAGCCCAACGACTCCTGAATTCGGGATGCGAGTCCTTTCTACTATTTGCAATAAAGGCCGACGAATCGCCTCAACCAAAATTAGAAGACGTACCCGTTGCAAATGAATTCCTTGATGTATTTCCCGACGATCTCCCGGGACTACCCCCTGATCGAGAACTCCAATTCGCGATCGACCTAACTCCAGGAGCAGTGCCGTTCTCCAAGACTTTGGGGTGGGCCCGATTAATCGACGCCGGCCCCCGAACAGCGCAACGTGGCTATAGCGGAAGCACGGTTTGTACCGAGCGGCGTAGGGTGGCGAATTTTCGATTTTTAATATCTAAATTCAACCTTACGCCACTCGACTTCTCCCGAGGGTCTAAGATACTGCCCTAAGCCTCGGGAGATCGCGGTTAATTCGAATTATCAAAATTCGAATTTATTTCCAATTTATTCGAATTAATAATTTAGATCCAAATTAATCGAACAAAGCGGCAACCAGCCGTTTTTGGATTATTTGGAGACCGAAATGATTTTTAATCAATACCAAATTTTCCAGAATAATTCTACACTTCCCAACGTTCACAACGATAGGTCTTTCGAATTATTCCGATGTCGTTTGGTATTTTTCACAAAATCAAATCTGTGGTTCGAAATTATTAATTCGAGTAAAGCGGCAGTTTGCCGTCTTTTGACTATTTGACGATCGAAACGATTTCCGATCAATACCAAATTTTCCAGAATAATTCTACACTTACCGATGTTTCCAACAAGGGGTCTTGCGAATTATTCCGATATCGTTTGGTATTTTTCGTAAATCAAATCGTTAAGGTTCGAGGTATACCTTCGGTGAACGGGATTTCTTCTGTCGTCGCCTGGGATGGACGTGGCTACACCTCGTCTGGATCCCGGGGCTTCTGGGCTAGATCGTCACGCCGGTATGACTTTGAGCGAACCTCCGAGACTGCTCCCGATGGCTAGCGCAGTTTGGTCCGGGCGTCGGGTTCGTCGAACGATCCCGTTGGTTCAAAGTGGCTTGAGAAGTTGTAGAATGTTTCTACCTTTTCTCTCTTTTGTTATGCTTAGGAAAAATAAAACAAGTCCTTCTCCATATAAGCAACCAACGTTGCTTTTAAATAATTTTTTTTTTTTTAAATGAAACAAGTGTCAAACTTGTTAATGACTCAACTAATGAGTCATTAGTTCTACACATCCCAACGTGGATGTGTAGATATTTCTATTAATTTTTATTTTTATATTTTTTTTATTTTATGACTATTTCATTTTGGCCCTTGAGGTTTCTAAATTCTCAATTTAGTCCCTCAATTTTAAATTATAAAATAATTAAATCCAATCAAATTATTTTAATTATAATTGAGCCCACTTAGTTAATTAATTAAGCACTTAAGACAATATTAAGTCCTAATTATTTCCGTGACCGTCACTGGAATTTAACTAAGTCGTCGACACCTCGTATCAACTATGCCACTACCTCAACGAATCTAATTCGTTAGGTTTCAGAGAAAAGCCCGCTGATTTCGTTCAAGTTCATTACCATTTTTAAGCGCGACTCTCTAGGTCCGTATCAACTGGCGTGGGAGGAATTCACGAGTTCCGATATTCGCCTAGCCAATCCCGCGGTACCGGACAGATCCCAGTTGAGAACGAATTTTGATCTAATCGAAATTCGTGCGAACCGACTATAGTGTATACATTTAAATACTTCTTACGCCTTTCACTTGCGTCCCGGTTAGGTAAGAGCCATGTAAATGTCAAACTCACTAACCTAACACTATGTTATAATCAAGACCGAACCGATTATTTAAACTCCGCTCCGTATCTAATACAAGCAAGTTTTCCAAGCTTCGGCCGAAGGCTTTATAATCGTCGCGCTCCGATTACCTCATAGGACATTAACCTATATGAATATAGGCAGTGAATCCCAATAGCCGTCAAAGCCCGGCAATCACCTCCGTAAAGTCGGTTGCGTTTCGTCGCTGACCCGTGTCTCATTTATGAACACTTACGAGCCTAGCCAACTAGCGACAAACCGAAATCGCGAAAGCAAATCCGTCAATGACCCTATCGGTCTGAGGCTGCTATAGTCATTCGTTCAATCATTGACAACATCCTAGCCATGTGATTGAGACGAATACGAGCCGAATGTCCGGATACGCGATCCCTCCGATCACCGATATCTCCATCACGACCCACAACCTCTCAGGTAATCGGTGACACTACCGATACTATGTGGTCGTAAATGGATAAGTCATATTCGGATATCTAGTCACCCACCTAGAATCCTTAGACTTACGGACTTTTTATTTAATGCTGAAATTAAGGACTGTCTGGTGTCTCCTCTCTAGTCCCACGAGAATCAGACATCCAACTCAAAAATTTGGGTGTTATTTATTTATCGCACTGCCGGATGCCAAGTAGACTTGAAATTCGATAAATAAATAATAATGCCTTTATTATAATGAAAATAAATATTCATTAATTTATTTGACGGTATATACAATAAACCTGTCTATCAACCTATACATCATCGTGCGCCCTATACTATTCCTAGTCCTCGTATGGCATTCCGAGGGCACACTCCCTAACAGCCTCGTATGCACCTAATGCCAGTCGCAATGGTATCGTAGCCCCATCTTGTCCAGATGCTGTTCCATAACTGCTTGGGACAAGGGCTTCGTGAGCGGGTCGTTTTCTGCGGTGGCGATTTTCTGCACGACGACCATCCCGTTTTCAACGAACTCACGTAATACGTGATACTTTCTCTCGATATGTTTGGACTTGCTATGAGATCGTGGTTCCTTTGCTTGCGCGACTGCACCGCTATTATCGCACCAAAGTGTAAGCGGTCTGTCAGCAACTGGTACCACAGTAAGTTCCTCCAAGAACTTTTTCATCCAAACAGCTTCTTTAGCTGCCTCTGAGGCTGCTATGTATTCTGCCTCACATGTGGAATCGGCAGTCGTGCTTTGGTTGGACTTCTCCAAGACACTGCCCCACCGTTGAGCACGAATACAAAACCTGAAGTAGATTTTCGATCATCCACGTCCGACTGGAAGTCCGAATCGGTATAACCAACTACTTCTAGTCCCGCTCCTCCATAAACCAGCGTTAAGTCTTTAGTCCGTCTAAGGTATTTAAAGATATTCTTAACGGCTGTCCAATGTTCTTCCCCTGGGTTTGCCTGAAACCGACTAACTACGCTCACAGCGTAAGCAATGTCCGGGCGTGTACACAACATTGCGTACATCAGACTACCGACAGCAGATGCATAGGGTATTCCACTCATCCGCCGTCTGTCTTCCTCACTTTGAGGTGACATTGACTTCGATAAATGGATCCCATGTCGCATTGGTAAGAACCCTCTATTAGAGTCATCCATTCTGAATTTCTTCAGGATTTTCTCTAAGTAAAGGGCCTGAGATAAGCCGATCGTATGGTTCGCTCGATCCCTGAACAAGCGAATACCTAGTATATACGTCGCTTCTCCCAGGTCTTTCATGGAGAATTCGGTTGAAAGCCATGCTTTCACCGAAGAGAGCATCCCAATGTCGTTTCCTATCAAAAGGATATCATCCACGTACAATACAAGGAACGACACCATACTCCCACTGCTCTTTCTGTAGACACATGGCTCATCTACGTTTTTTATGAATCCAAAGTTCCGAACTGCTTCATCGAAACGTAGGTTCCAGCTCCGAGATGCCTGTTTCAGTCCGTAAATTGACCGATTCAGTTTGCACACTTTGTGAGCATCTGCATGCGACTCAAAACCTTTTGGCTGCTCCATATAGATCTCCTCCTTGAGGAATCCATTAAGGAATGCCGTTTTGACGTCCATCTGCCAAATCTCATAATCATAGTGCGCAGCTATGGCGAGCGTTATCCGGATGGACTTGATCATGGCTACAGGTGAGAAAGTCTCCTCATAGTGAACTCCCTCTTTTTGGCTATAGCCCTTGGCAACCAACCTGGCGAAGGGTGATCGGGTCATTTTACATTTGAGGCATGACTCACAAGTCGGATAGGGATCTGATCCCAACGGTTTTAAAATCCCGTTTTTCTCTAACTCGTGAATCTTGCGTCTCCAGTATGCCCTAATCGAAGATGCCACAGGTACCTCGCATTTATTCCCAATTTTCGTTTGTTTGATCAATACCAAATTTTCCAGAATAATTCTACACTTCCCAACGTTCGCAACGATAGGTCTTTCGAATTATTCCGATGTCGTTTGGTATTTTTCACAAAATCAAATCTGTGGTTCGAAATTATTAATTCGAGAAACAAGTCCTTCTCCATATAAGCAACCAACGTTGCTTTTAAATAAATTTTTTTTTTTTATAAATGAAACAAGAGAGAGAAAAGGTAGAAACATTCTACAACTTCTCAAGCCACTTTGAACCGACGGGATCGTTCGACGAACCCGACGCCCGGACCAAACTGCGCTAGCCATCGGGAGCAGTCTCGGAGGTTCGCTCAAAGTCATACCGGCGTGACGATCTAGCCCGGAAGCCCCGGGATCCAGACGAGGTGTAGCCACGTCCATCCGAGGCGGCGACAGAAGAAATCCCGTTCACCAAAGGTATACCTCGAACCTTAATGATTTGATTTACGAAAAATACCAAACGATATCGGAATAATTCGCAAGACCCCTTGTTGGAAACATCGGGAAGTGTAGAATTATTCTGGAAAATTACTAATATTAATTCTAATTAATTAGAAATATTTGAAAATATGTATTTTATATTATCTTAAAATTTTGTAATATATTTCATGATTCATAAAATTTATTATATTTAAAATTTTACATCAAAATAGTAAAATACGAACGAAAATACACCGAAAATTCATTTAACATTGCAGTAAATTGCAAAATAAAAAATTAAATAAATAAAAAAATTATAAAAAATAAAAAATTAACCGGCGGTTGACTAACCGGCAACCGGGGACGACTAACTGTCAACCGCCCCCGGCCGGTTAGGTTACGATTAGTCTGTAACCGCCGGTTACTAACCTCCGGTCGTAACCGGCGGTTGGGCATCTCTAGCTATGGGCCATGAGGTTTACGCGGAAGTGCTATGTATCTTATTGAGCAAACACAAGCAAGTAGTCGTGCTCGCACAGTTGTTAATCACATGAATGAAGTGCGACGGGGCAAAGTACTTCATCACATGCACCGAAGTTGCAACGTTTACACGACAAGGAGGTTTGATGAAGTTGTAATAGTGTTCTTATTATTTTTTTGTCTCACAATTTTTGGTAACTTTTATAGATTGAGCAAACACAAACTAGTAGTCATTCTCGATCAGTTAATCGAACAATTGAGGTGCCTTTAGAACTTAGTACTTCATCACATGTGTCGAAGAGGAGGCATGTTGAAGAGATTGAGGTATGGTGATATTTCTCTTATGATGTTTGAATTTGTATGGGTTGACTTTTAAATTGGTAATGCGGATCGATTCCACAAGAAGCACATAGGTTTTAGTTATTCATACAAGTGTATCAATACGTATGGTTTTAGTTTTATAACTTCATATCATTGCATGAAAGTTGGTTTACAAGATACACTTGTATGAATAATTGAATGTTTTATTACGTAGTTGATCTCATTTTACATGGCTAGTTAACGAGAACGTTGGTGCATTTGGTTTGTTTGGATGATAGATTTAAGAGATTTGTAGAAGATTATAAAAAGAGAGAAGAATTGTTTCTATTGAGAGAAAAACAACTTCTTCATGCCCTCGAAGACTCTAAGAAGCGTGAAGAAAGCTTGAATTGGTGATAAGAGATTTGCTTCGAGGTGTTGGACTTCCAAATCATAAATATCCAGTAGTTCTGGAAAAAAATGAACTTCTTGATAGATATTTTAGGTTAGATTTGTGGTTTTTGATGACATGACAATATTTTTGGTGAATTCTAAATGCATTTGAAGATTGTGTTGCAACTTATGTGATTATGTGGGATTCATATTTGAGTAATTCATTAGGTTGGAAACAGAAATATCCGTGTCTGATTTTGATATTATTCTTCATTATTAGACACGGATTTGAGATGGAATTCTCCGTGACAAAATTTATTTTAGAAACGGAATTTTATCCGTATCCAATTTGCCACGAGAGCAATACCTACAGATTCAGACACAGATAATTCCGTGTCTAATGTATCAGTTGAAACGGAATTTTAGTTTTAGACACAGAAATTTCCGTGTCTAATTTCTGTATTTTCTAGTAGTGGAGGGGTGGCGAAAAATTGCAATAAACCGAGGTATTAATGTAATATGTAACAAAAAAATCTTATATATATATATAATAAAATGAAGTTTGCTTCTGCTTGCGACACGTGACCATTTTGATAATATTAAACAAATAAAAAAATAAAAAAATATTGGAAAAGCCGCCTACTAACAAAGTGGGAATCACTTTATTTTTACCTTAAACCATTTAACTTATATTATTATTGTTAACCCGACCAGCGACCGGGTCTTCAAGGATGCAACCCGACCGGGTCCGGGGCGGGTCTCGTGTCCGGTCAACCCCGTCGCGAAACTCGACCCGGAACCCGCCCCGATTGATAATTTATATAAATATATATAATATTTATAAATTTATAGAACATAAATATATTAGTTATATAAACATATATCGAACTAGAACTTAAAAAACTTTTAAAAATAAAACAACCGGGTCTCGCGAGTCAGACCGCCAGACCCTGCTTCGGGGTTCAGGGCAGGGTGGGATTTTTTTTTTGAAGCGGGGCAGGGAGGGTCTCGGAAAATAAAAGGGGGGAGTCCCAGGTCCGGGCAGACCCGCTTCAGACCCGCCCGGTTGCCATCCCTATTTACATCCCCTAATTAGGGGTACGATGATGAGTTTTAGACAATAATGAGGGTAGGTGATAAGTTCAGACAACACCGGACGTATGATGCAATAGACAATCACAATGGAGCTCACGCAATAAAAAAGCGGTGATAAGGTGCATTTAAGTACATCCACGTCAGGGTATATCATAATTTACCCATTTATTTTTCTATATAAACAATGACACTATAATTCTCAATTATTCGATTTCGTAACTTATTTTTCACAATGCTCGTGGATGAAATTTCAAAAGCTCAGCGAACGGATAGACCAAATTTTTGTTTCACCCATTAATCCATTTATCACTCATTCTGTTCCGCAAGTTATCTTTCACAACTCCCTTAGATGAAAAAACCCTTTTAATGGTAGCAGACGGAACTAGAATAATCAATGCAACCTTCAAAAGCTTAAAATCCAACTGATGCACCAAATTTTTCTTTGACACAACTATTTTTTCTGAAATATCATTTAGAACTTGCAAACCCTCAAATCCTTTGGTTAGCGCGCTTATTGCAGATCTAGGTTTGAAGTTGATAATCAAGTACAAAAGATCATAGCTTGAGAAATCTAAAGGATAGAGCTCAGCCAGTCCCATAAATTTCTTCTCGTGAAGGAAAAAAATGGTTTATGGACATATGCAAGAAACACAAACAAGTAAGCTTCATTATGCCTCTGAAAAACAATCGTTTAATCATGAAGCTGCAAATTTGTTACTTCCGGAGGAGTACGATGGGGACAACCACGAGGTGGCCAACGTATATACATATCATCCAGAATTTAAAGATATTTGTGTTTTTGCTTACAAAAGTTGTGAACATTCACTAAAATGAATCTCAACCTGTTTAATCATTTGGAGTCTGTCTTTGCATACTTGTACTAAATAAAATTGGAAACTTGTCTTTCTTTTATAATGCCATTGACTCGAAATTCACAACATATTGCTGGCGGGTTCAGCTTATTAAGGCCATCCTTCAAGCACTATATTGTTATTGGTCTGGTGTTTTCTTGTTGCTGAAAGGCGTCGTGAGGGATCTGGAGATGCGTTTCAGACGATTGCTTTGGGGGGGGGGGACCCTAGGCTAAGGTGCATGGTCTGATATTTGCTTGCCTGTGGCTGAAGGAGGACTGGGCATCCGATCTATTGAGGCTGCTAATAGGGAGCTATTGTTTAGGCAGTTGTGGAGTGTGATTACTCGGCCTCCAGATTCGATATGGGTTAAATGGCTTTATAGGACGCGCTTACGCTCTCGATCTGTTTGGAATATACCGGCTTCGGTTAATGATTCCTGGAGTTGGCGGAAGATTCTACAGCCGAGGCAGGTCATTTGGCCGATGATTACCTTTAGGATGGCTCACGGATGTGGTTATGGAAGGATCCATGGCTGGTGCAACCCTCGCTCTTGGATCGATTTCCCAGAGGCCCTATTCCATTAGGTCTCCCCTCGGATGTCCAGTTGAGTGCAGTTATTGACCACCGGGTGGGGGGGGGGGGGGGGGGGCGGGCCACGACGATCAACAGTGGAGTATATGGAGATCAGCCAGTTATTACCGCCGGTTCACATGGGGGAGGTTGATGAGGTTCGATGGAGGGGGACTTTGGATGGGCGAGCTACGATTAGTTCATTCAGGGAGGCGATACGATACAGACTACCAACGGTTGCTTGGGCCTCTCTTTTTGGTGGATGTTGAGGGTGTCGCGACATGAGTTCATCTTTTGCTGGAACTGCGTGGCCGACTTTCTACGAGGGACAAGCCATGGGTATCAGCGGGCGGGCACGAGGCCTTTGTGATATGTTCCAGAGCGAGACGATGCAACACATCTTCTCTGATTGCCCATTCTCGCGTAGGTGTCTCAGGATTCTGAGATTACGATTGCGGTGGGCGCTACCCTATCTTGACTAGAATATGGGGATTCTTTGGGCATCGAGGAGGTGACGCGGGAAACATCTTCTCCAGGCTGTGAACAGGCATATTTTGGCATCATTCGTCTACCACATTTGGCAGGAGCGTAATACACGATGGAGAGAGGGCATAGCATGACTCCTGACCGATTGGTGAGTAGTGTTATTGATCTTGTCATGATTCGAATATCCACTACGACTGCTAGATATGCCTTACAGGCTGCCATCCGACGCTTGTGGAGGGTTGCTTGGTACGGCGGCTTGATTCTTTACGGTTTTTTTAGTTGATTTGTTTATCCAGTAGCATGTTACTGGTTTTTAGTATGTATTTTTCTTCTTCTTTTTTTATCATGCGAGAGCGCGCACAAATGAGCAAAAGGGAAAATGAGCAAGGAGTTATAGTGGTGATCTTGAGAATCCAATGCTCTTAGGTTCGAATCTTAGCGTTCTTTTGTGGGTGAAAAAGCTTATGCCGAGATTGACTGTTGTTTAAGCTCTTTTATTGTATAACTTAGACAATTTCAATCTTCTGAAGTGGCGGTCAACGAAAGTGGTATGTTTTTCGGTATAAATAACAATCGCAAAGTAAATATTAGTGTGTCCCGCCTCATCTGTTTCTGTTGAGCAAACGTTTAACTTGGGACACTGAATTCAAGGCGATTGAGATTTACCGTTGAAAATCTAGCTAGAATTTGCTTGATGCTTGGAAAAGGAACGAAGCAAGAACAGAACCGAACTTCAACGATATGGACGAAGAATGAGATGGCCATGACGAGTGTTCATCGAACACCACCAGAAGCGAAGATTGAGCGACTATCATAGTTTTGTTTAATATTCAAGGTGTAATTGCTTGTTTCAAATACTGAGTGATAATTTCTTATAAACTTCTAAACTGGAATCAACTTTTTTTTCAACTATATTAATAAATTTAATTTTCTTACATTTTCAATCATTACACGTTAAAACAATTAAGAAAATATCTAAAACCATAATCTGGCAGTTCAAACCGTAGCCATAGCCGGCTCATCCGGTCTTCGTAAACAAAACCAATTCGGTCAGGGTTAAAATTTTTACTAATCGTAAACTGGCGGTTAGATCGGGAATCGTAATCGGTTGAACATGTATACACTTCGTTACTTGATTTCTTTTCATATAAATATAACCTTTTATTTATTGTTTCATCGTGTGTGACGGTCATCGATAAGTTCTCGTTGTCCCTTATCATTTTCTCTTCTCCTAATTTTATTTCTCTTCATTCTGTTTTTCTTCAATTCTCTATTCATGTTTTTGCTAGAATAATATTTTGTCTTGGGCCATATCCCATTAATAGATGTTGGATCTCGTTTTCCTTTCTTTTTCTTTTGGGGTATGATTTTGAACCATTATTATTAATGTATTTTGTGAAAATATAAACCGGAAATTAGATATCCAATTTATGTGCGCTACTATTGCTTTCATGAGTTATTAATCCAAAATGGCAATCATTGCTTTAGGCGTCCTTATAGCGCCACCACTCCTAATACATAGGGAAAAAAACAATTAACGCTCAAATAATATATATATATATATATATTATATAGGGAAAAAATAATTATATATATATATATATAACAAGCGTAATTAGCTATGCTCGAACAGAAGAGTAGCGCAAACTTTGGCTTTAGCAAATATAACAAAATTACTCTGTAAGCCTATATATTGACCTATAAATGAGAAAAAAGAATAAGAGAGTAAAGGATTATTTGCGCTAAAAATAATACTTAGAAAATACAAACGTGAAATGTAAGAATGAGGTCACAACATCATATCCTTTCTCCTCGTCGCCCAAAGAAGCATTCTCGCATGAAATGGACAAATGAGCTTCATGAGATGTTTCTGGACGCTGTAGAAAAGCTAGGTGGACCTATTAACAGTTTAGCTTCATGAGATGTTAGCGCACACACAATTGATAGTTATTGAACAGATTTTATCCAAGAAATAGCTGGTTAAATTTTGTTAGTGTACCTATAAACAATGCGCACATAATGTTGTGGGATATGGCGTCGGCGCTATTTACCGAATATAACATTGTGATATATATTGCCCGATTATCCTCGTTATTTTCTATTGAAATACGTCATTAAATAGCCAAAAAATTAGCAGATTTGAGAGGCCAACAACACAGTTTGTGTTTTACCTCAAGATATTAAAACCATTCAGTTATTATGGGCCTGTTTAGTTTGTAAAATAAGGAATATAAATATCATATTATCCATTGATAGGATCGTTTTATGCGTTTACATGGGGTGAATAAACACTTTTTAAAGCTTTTAGAATAAATGAGTTTGCAATAACTCGAGCTCTTGAAAGTATTTAAGCATCGAGAGATTAAGCTAGTTTGGGTTTAAAACCAAGCGGAAAATTCCCAACCTAATCCTCTTAACATTGGTTTTATGAAAACTACTTAAAAACACTTTAAAACAATGGAAGTTGAAAACCGATTTCAGTTGAAGCATTTAATCGAATACCTAAAATGCTTCATAATGCACATGCTAGATATGTGTGAATGCAATGCACGAGACTGGATTTGTTTATGGAAGTTCGGAATCTCAATACTCCTACGTCTCCCCTTCTTCCCCGCAAGGAAAGCTCTCACTAGAATACTCGGTTACATATTGCGATGTACAACCTTCCATAGCTAGACTTACACACAATGATACACCTATAGTGGATTCTCCACCCGAAGAGGCCGATTTACCAAGCTCTTCAACAGTTCCTACTCCAACCGATTCAGACCTGCCTCAGAATAATGAAAAACTATCGTGGGTGTTGAGGAAGAATCATCAGAGTCGCTCCCTCCAAATGCTGATTTGGAACTTCCTCATACAAATGAACAATAGGAGATTATTGGAAATCTAGATCCACAAATGGCTGATGCGTCTTCTTCAGCCTTGCCACATGAGCGCAAGTGGACTAAAGCCCACCCGGTTGATCAGATAATTGGCGATCTTTCACGCGGACTAAGGACAAGGCATCAACACGGTCTTTCAGCTGCTTCTTAAGCCAAAACGAACCTACTAAGGTAGCAGACGCACTACACGACCCGGATTGGATAATTACAATGCAAGAGGAAATTAACCAATTCGAACGTCTTCATGTGTGGAAATTAGTACCCCGCCCACATGGGAAAACTATCATCGGAACGAAATGAGTATTCAAGAACGAAAAGAATGAAGATGGAGAAGTGATTAGGAACAAGGCCCGAATAGTTGCAAAGGGATATAATCAACAGGAAGGTATTGACTACGACGAAACGTATGCTCCTGTTGGCCGAATCGAAGCCATTCGTCTACTATTGGCTTATGCGGCTCACAGAGACTTCAAGGTCTATCAAATGGACGTTAAAACCGCCTTTCTCAACGGTATACTTAAAGAATAAGTCTATGTCGCTCAGCCTGACGGCTTCGTTGATCAAGAACATCCCAATCACGTCTATCGATTGGATAAAGCTCTTTACGGACTAAAACAAGCCCCACGTGCTTGGTACGATGTCTTGAGCGATTTCCTCATAAAATCTGAATTTATTCGAGGAACAATCGATACGACCCTCTTCATCAAATGGCAAGACAAGGATTTGATGTTCGTTCAAGTCTACGTCGACGACATCATTTTCGGTTCAACAAATCCGCGACTTTGTAAGAAGTTTGGAGATCTCATAAAGAGCAAGTTCGAAATGAGCCACATGGGAGAGATGCAGTTCTTCCTAGGACTTCAAGTCAGGCAGCTCGAAGATGGAATATTCATCAGTCAGACTAAGTACATTAAGGACATCTTGAAAAGATTCCATCAAGATCAGAGCAAGCCACTCAGCACTCCTATGTCCACAAACTGCATGTTGGATGCCGATCCCACAGGAAAATCGGTCGACATCACACTCTATCGCAATATTATTGGTTCTCTTCTCTACCTCACTTCTAGTCGGTCGGATATCGTGTTTGCCACTTGTCTCTGTGCCCGATTCCAAGCCGATCCCAAAGAATCCCACATGCTCGCGGTGAAGCGTATCCTTCGCTACCTTAAGGGCACAACTACCTTAGGACTTTGGTATCCTAAAGGTACGAATTTCAAACTAATCGGCTATACTGACGCTGACTATGCAGGTTGCCGAATGGACAGGAAAAGCACGTCCGGTGGCGCTCAATTTCTAGGCGGAAAGCTGGTCTGCTGGTCATCCAAGAAGCAGAACTGAGTGTCAACTTCGACGGCCGAAGCGGAATACGTGGCTGCCTCCAGTTGTTGCTCCCAGGCGCTGTGGCTACGGACTCAGCTTCGCGACTATGGGTACAATTTACATAACATACCCATATATAGTGATAGTCAAAGTGCCATCACTATTACTTGCAATCCCGTTCATCATTCACGCACGAAACACATAGACATTAGATATCACTTTATAAGAGATCACGTAGAAAAAGGCACTATTGATATGTACTTTGTGAACACGGAATATCAACTAGCCGACATTTTCACCAAGGCATTGGATGAAAAACGCTTCCAATTCCTTGTCGGAAAATTAGGCATGCTGAACCTTCCGTGATATGTGCATTCCCTGATCTTTCGCACTATTAAATGTTCTATTTTATGTGCGTTCTATGCTTACATGTCTTATTTTGCGTGAATTTATTAAATAAAAAATTAAATATAAAAAATATACATATACCTTAATATAGGGGAATGACGATATCTTTAGGATGCTCGATCTATGTCACAATTAGATTTCCCTGGCATGCGATTGATTGCTTACTTAATTTTGTCAGTCTAATTCGCATTCTTGTGCCTATAGCTCATCTAGTTTGCTCCACTAGACACAAAGCCACTTTACATAAGTGAGGATTCTGGCCTATTATTTTCCCTTTTTATTTATTTATTCTTGAGCGAGTCACACATCAATCGCTTGTCTTAACGAGTGATTCTTAGCTTCGTACTCGTCTTTCGATAGATCCTTAGGAAAATGATTAGAGCACTTAGGATATTCCTCTCTTAGCCTTGAATAAAAATCTCAATCCTCTAACACAGCCTCTAGTCATCCATTTTGAGCCTTCTCCGATATCCTTTTCTTCACTTGAAAATCCTTTGAGCCTTCAACCGACACCTAAGTCTTTGATGGGATATTCAATCGAGAAAAGGAGGGGGAGAAAAAGAGACGACAAAGAGAAAGATGACAAAAGAAGGTGGAAAACGGACACGAGGAATGCTCAACGCACAAAAGCAGTCCAAAAGAACCTATCCCTCGACTATTAAATTAGAAGGGGATATGGATCTTGCTGCGAACTTCTCCATTGATAATCTCGTACACTCGTCAGAACGGCTGGAAAGAGCAGCACCACAAAGTGAACTTCTCCAACGATAATCCGGTCTTATATCGAGACAACGTGAAGAGAAGCGCGGCCTTGGGTTCGAATTCCATAACTGCGAACTTCTTCAAATTGATAATCTTTGAAACCTCACTAGGGATTAAGAGAAAAGGAGCGCAGTATTGGCGCGAGAACGAACAAGAAGAACTTCGCCTTAGATAATCTCTCAGGCTCGTAGAGAAGCGGAGCTTCAGCTTGAGCAAGTGCAGAAGGAGACAAAGAAAGGATGAGAAGAACGAAATAAAAAATAAAAAAAAAACGTCTAAAAGAAGGAGAACGACGAAGAAGAGGAAGAAGATTCTTAGTCCACAATCCCAAAACTATCATTCCCTTCTTAGTCAGAGCCAAAAATAAAACCCTTCACAAGTCTCTATGATTCCACATCAACGATCTCTCGCAAGGGTGAAATGATTAAAAAACGCCTCGATCACAGGTAAATTGACTTAAGATTGCTTGTGTTAACTTGAGTGATATATATATAATCATACCAAGGCATAAGTAATCGAGTGCTAGAGTGAACCCAGTGAGAGTTGTCGAAATGGATCATTCTATGAGCTTAGGACTCCTTAAGTTTGACGACATGACTTGACGGTACATGATCCTATCAAATGTCTCGTGAAATTTTAGGCGTGACGATGATCGTAGAAAAATAATCTCACCCCATACTAATAATACTATTAATACATAAAAAAAATGCACATTTTGAATGCATGTTTAACTTGCATTGGTACGGAATTGATTAAAATGCGACTTTACTTGTTTTTGCTCATACCCTCTCACAAAAATTTTGAATACATGATTTGGGGACCATGTATCTAAGTGAAATTGCTTAAATTGCGTACAAAAATGATTGTTACTTGTATTGATTTGCTTGATTATGTGATAAATCGATACATGTGCAATATTTGAGGGGGAGCATTTACAATGTTTCCATGTTTTGAGCTCCAAATATTTTTGATGTTCTTATCTTTAAGTGTTGCAGAAATTTTCACCTCGATTTGCTTCGGTCAATACTTAAAAAGGGAGGACCTCACAAAATTTCACGATCGTGAGCTCAAGACATCGATAAACGATACAGGAGATGCCTTAGTAGATCAATTACTTTTTTAATTAACTCTAATATTCTCGACATTTTGCTCTAAGTAATGCAGATTATCGAAGATCAATTTTGGAGCGGGATGTCACTTCTACGAAAATTCAGGGAGTTAATTGCATTCTCGTTTATAATTAGGAGTAATGCTGTGGTTTATTCTTAAAATTTAGGATCAATCTGAAATGTTAAGGAAAACTTACTATCGAGAAATACGGGCGAATTTGCAATTTTCAATCGCAGTTTTTCGAGCGAAAATTAATTTGGGACCAAATTGTAATTTTCGCCTTCATATTGTCGAGCGAAAATTATACAGGAACCAAAGAGATTTACGATCGGAATTGTCGAGCAAAAATTGAACAGTAACCAAATCTAACTTCTCGATCGTAAGTTTTTCGATCGTAACAGTAATGGGCTTAACTCACTAAGTATCGTAAACGTCAAATCAACCCAAATTAAATGACATCATTAGTCTGCAGTCGAAAATCCCTAAAATCACGCAAAACCCTCGATCGCAAAACTCAACAGTCAAATTTTCTAGTGAAAAACTTTTTCTCTCAAAAGACGACAGTCAAAATCTTCAAAATCTTTCAATCTTTCAACCAATTTTCGTCTTTTGAAGGTAGATTTGACTTCCTTTAGGGTTTTCCGTTCATTTAAACTAGATTTGCGTCTGTATTCTGCAATATTTCGCATGATTACTTGGTTATTTCTCGACTGTTCATACTCTGAAACTCAAACACCTGCTCGCAGTGTTTTAGCCTTTCTCTAAGAATAATCTGGGTTAGAAACTCCATAATAGGCTAGTTTTTTAAGTTTCCTGATCATTTTGGGTGAAAAAAATTCGATTTTGTGCGTTATTAGTGTTCGATTGACTGATAGATTAAAACTGGAGTTTAATGGTTTAAATGCGTCGAAGAACTTTCTCGATCGCAAACAGTGTAAATTGATTCTCAAATTTGATTAAATCACTGTATGCATCGTAAAAGATTTTCGATCGCAAATGTTTTCAAGTTTATCATTAAAATAATTAACGCTGATCGAAATTTATTTACTATCGAGAAAACTAATTTTGATTTTATGCGAGCGAAATATTACTGAGAGGAATAGATAAAATAGATGCAATGTCTTCAAAAATCTCGAGCGTAAAACTTACAGTCGAAAATTTCGATTTCAATCTTGTTCTCAATAGTTGACTTAGTCTCTGATTGAAAATTTTCTCGATCGTAAAACTTTGCAGCGAAAAACCTTTTCAAATTGAAATATTTTCTCGCTCGTTAATTTTAATAGCAAAATTTTATTCACGCGCGGAAAAATTTCTCGATCGTAAATTTACTCGGAATTTTAATTTCTCGATCGTAAATTTACACAGATATTTTTCTCGATCGTAAAATTAATCGACTACAGTCTCGATTTCAACTTCAACACTTAGAAAATTTTTCTCTAAGTCTTTTACCCTGTAGCGAACATTAGCGAATATCGATCGAAAAATTAAACTGAGTCATTACAATTGAAATCAATACATAGGAAATCAATTTGAAAACCAATTTTATCGAGAGAAAAATTTCTCGGCATGAACAGTGACATTACCCGCGATTAAACACTTAGAAAATTTTCAAACTATTTTTCAAGCGTTATGTGTTTAATTCGAAATTACCATCATGCCATTACATTTTTTTAAAAAATCAAGAATCCTATATGCATATCAGACGATTCCAATTCAAAATTCATCAAACATGTCATGACTTGATACAATATTATAGTTTGATGAAATAAAATTCAGTTTCTACTAATATCAAAATTATGAACTAATGATTTGTTATATTTTCTATTTTTTTCAGATGGATCGCTATCCAACATATAATCACATATACGAGAAGTCCTTATACCTCAATGTCCACGACACGAACTTCCAATTGGACCTGGCCACCTTCCGGTGTCCAGACGACATTATCGTGTCTATCCTTCAAGGCCATCCACTATGGCATGGACTTACCGTGACGGCATCAGTGCCGATGGTCTACCTCCAGCAGTTTTGGGGGATGATCAAGAGCATCATCTTGGACGAGGGATACCATTTCATGACGGTTGTAGGGACGAGGCACATCTGCATGGGCAAGAACGAGTTCAGAGCTCTACTTGACCTCCCTCACAGCCAAAACTACGACCCCTTCCTATCAGATGAAGAACTGGTGGCTTCCTTCAAATGGGTTATCGTCCGCCGCTCACCAAGCTCGCTCAGGTTCAGAGCAATGGTATCCCTCACCCATGGAAGACATTGTTCGGGATCGTGAACAAGTGTCTATCTCCGAAGCACGCCGGCTTCGACAAAGGCAATGGCCACATACTCCGGATTTTTCACGGAGTCTTGTTCTCGCGGAATTACGATTTCGCCCAGCTGATCTGGAACGACCTTGCAGAACAGATCAGACAAAAGGAGAACAAGCGGTCCAAGAACGTGCCGTACGCGAGATGGTTCTCCGTCATCATCCGCCAACACATGGAGATGTAGGCGCAGAACATTCCTCGCCTGCCCACGGGAGGAAACTATCAGCCGCCCCGGCTCAAATTCTTCCACAACCCAAGGCTGGTGGACCTTGCACAGCCTTCGACCATATCTCTCAACCTTCTTCGGCTCGCTGACCCCACAGGAGCTGAATATCAGAGATACTGCCGGGAACATCACCTCACCGAGGAAATGATTAGAGGGCCCTCGGCAGATGTACGTATGAGCCCTCCCCAACCGCAACATCACCAAAGCCCTGACGATGCAATGATAGATGTTGTCGCCCAGGAGCTTCAACAGGAGTCTCCATTGGTCGAAGAGCCAATGCCCGACGTAGATGATACCTTGATAGACGTCGTGGCTACTGAGATGGCGCTCGAGGCTCCTGCACATGGATATCAAGTGGAAGTGCCCATTCATGTTGGCATGCTCGAAGAAACCATTGAGGAGGTTCTTCAACCAGTAGCGCAGCCCGAAGTAAAAATGGGGCAAAGCTCTCTTCCACCGGTGACGCATCAGGCACTGGAGGACGTCGATCGTGACCTCACTCCTCACATGGCCACCCCATCTCACACGGAGTCTGACGAGGTAATAAGTCTGATAAGGAGGACTCCCAGGAGACTTAGAATTCAGCTGGAGTCCCTCTTCCCGGCCGTCACCAGCGCACCAGATACTACGCTGACCACATCTACAAGTGTTGCTGGCACTTCTTCGCTCAATCTTGAGCCGCAACCAATTCTCGTGGTGTCTGGTTCGCAGGCGCAACCCGAGCCTGCCACAACGTCCATAGAGCCGAATCTTCAAGATTCGACTCAAGGATTGGGTGGAAGTCTCATACAGTCACAACCTCAAGTGACTGTGAGCCAACCTGAAGAGTCGGTGTCTACTCAAGGGTTGATAACAGGCGACATCAGTCGTCCTGGTCCATCCAAGGAGGCGTCCGCACCGTTTGTGACGAACGAGCAATTCCAAACCGCTCTCTCCGCTGCTGTTCAATCGATTGAAGACAAAATAATGGAGAGAGTGTATACTGCCATAGAGACATCCCGCAGAGACACCGAGAAAGCATCTGTCTCAGAAGCCACCTCGTCACAACCCACCCTCACACCTCCACAACCCACACCCACCGACCCTTTAGCTAATTCATCCATCCTCATCAACCCATACACCATACCCATAATCGAGCTCCACGACATTCTACTCGCCCGACTGATCGGCCTCTCTAACCGGTCGCCTCAAGAAGAGTCTCTTTACAGGCGATTGGTGGATCATCCTGAGCCACCTACTGACACTTGCTGAGGCTAAGGACATCTACAACTGGCCAAGGACAAGGCCCGGGCGCTACACAAACAAGCGCTGGAGCTGGTGAAACCCAAACCCAAACCCAAACACAAACCACCCACACCACACACCGCACCGCCCACATCGACCCACCAACCTTTCACCTCAGGACGCCTCCGCCCACACCACCGATCTACTCAAGCCCCTTGATTCCGGAAGAAGAAGCAAGTGCTGTGATGCTTGTAGCCCTAGCAGCTACCCAAGCTACTCCCTCAGTCGCTCCAGACCAACCGGGACCATCAGGACATCGCGTCAATCCACATGAAGTTCTAGACAGATACATCTTCGAAGGAGAATGGATGACTCATTCCATGCCCGATGAGCATCAAAGACAACGGCTTCAGGATGTTCGGCATTTTCTACAACAGGCATCCGTGGACCTCGTAATCATAGAAGACGACGAACTTCAGGAAGGTGAAGACTACCAACGAGACATTCCAAGGCAATCAGAGTGATCGCACAACGAGCGGCTTCCCCCACAAGGCAAATGCCAGGGACCGTTCGGGCGGCACGCCGTGGGAAAATATTCAAATCGAAATCCCCTTCCTTGAAGAAGTTCGTGAACACATCTGGAGGTCACCTGATAGGGTCAAGAAGCTGAATGAATTCGAGCTAAGAGGGATCTCTCACTGGGATCAGCAGAAGAGGATGACATATCTATGGATGCTGACCCAACTAGGACCAAACGTAAGGCTGGGGATGACTAAAGGACAAGTCAAGAACCATTACAAGAGTCTCTCCCCAATATGCCAACTCCTCAGCGTCTACTGTGCAAAAGGAGGACTTCCAACACCTCACTACGTCATTGAAAGAGTGGATAGAACCCGAGAGGAACTAAGCGAGAGTGACCTACCGTACATACCTGCTGATGAGGTGTACAACCTCTACAAGCTGTACGTGGGAAAGTACAAAGGTCCTCAAGGCTTCATCAAGAAAGAAGGCCTCGAATGGCTCTACCGGTTCATGATGCGCCAAGTCAAGTACTTCGCCGCACACGACCTTCAGATGGCTCTGGAGAGCAACATGAAGAAGATTAACATGGCCGAACCACTCAACAAAGGACCTGAGATCGAAGGACTTCCAAGCAATCATGTACACATCAGCTCAGTCATAGGCATCACCTACAACAATCCAACTGCCCAGAAGACTAGGTTGATGCTGAAGACAGAGATTCAAAAGTTTTGCGATGGAACACTCAAGGTCATCACGCGGAATATCGAGCAGAGGTTGGAAGAAATCAACCGAGACACTATGTTGAGGATCCACAGGTTCGTGAGAGAACAGCATCTCCTGATGAAATTGCTAGATGACATCGAGGAGCGTCTGAAGCTTAGGGAGACGATAAGGGATTAAGAGGATGCGCTGGGCTTGCGCAGATCGTACTATGCCCCACGAGGACAAATAGCGCGAAGACGCAATCAAGCACAAAGGGGGAGATTGTAGAGTATACTTTTAGAATTGAGCTTGATTTCATTAGTTGTCCTTGTAATTAGGGGCATTTTGTATAGTTGTCCTTAGTTTAGGACTTGTTTGATATTTATACCAAGTTTGTTTGGTATAAATACATTTGTACACATTGAGCTTAATAGAGAAAGTTTTGGAAATTGATCCGAAAGGCTTGCAATTCAATTTCTAGAGAGAGAAACAACATTAACTTTCTCACTCTACTCGAATTCTCTCTCTCGTTCTTCATTAGAGTTTTTCAATCGAATCTTAATGTCAATCGTTATCATCGAATTACTTAGAATTCATGCCTAGGATCATAGAGTCGTTAATCGTAGGACCTAACAATCGAGTTGTCTTCGTGGATCGGTACTCGGACTTTGTCCGTTTTACTACTTGCGCGACCTAGTACACTTGCTAGTATTTGAGCGCGTGAAGTTTTTGGCGTCGTTGCCGTGGACAACAATATAATTAGTTTTAGGATTTATTCTGAGTTTTAAGTTTAGATATTTTATTTATCGACTATTATCATTATTATTTTATTTATTTTTACCATTTCGCTTACGCTGATTTTTCATCTTTTGCAGACCGGTACATGACAAGAAGCTCGAGGAACGTACCATTGCTTTTTGACGCAGAAATTGAAGCTACATGTCGGCGTAACAATCGAAATCGTAGGCAAAGAATGGAGGATCAAGAACACGAGGGGTATGAACGGAAAAGACTCTCTCAAAGTCAATGGACAACGACTAGCTGTATGACGAGGTTGGCAAAACAACATCGGTATATCTCGTGGAACCCGTAATTTCTGATTTTTCTGCTTCTAGTTGCTCTGTGCCTTTCAGGAACACCTCGTCTGGAGAGACTACCAGCGAGCTGAAGGACCTCCAGAGCAACAAAGTATGCCGACAAACCGATCCACCCTGATAGTCTCGAGAGTCAAGCTAAAAACAACGCTTATTGTGAGGCAACCCAAGTACTATCGACGCATTTATATTATATTATTTTTAGTTCTATTACTCTAAGTACTAATTATTGTCATCTAATAAAACTCGTTTTCGCGGTGCGCCTAGTCATGTTCTCTCACAGGTTTATAACTAGTTTGGGGGTTCGTTAGGCCAATGACGGTTGCTTGTTTACTGTGGAGCAACCACATCTTCTACATCGATACAAAGAGTTCAGGGCAGTATCACTTCAACCCTCTGTGCTTTTATTTTACACATTGCGGACAATGTGCTATTTTGTTTGGGGTGGGATGTGACACTTGCTAGTTTTAATATGCTTAAATATATAGGTATCGATGTGTTTCGGTCTTTTTAGTGGGTAACTGATGAAAGTTGCGATTTGAAAATCATATGTGGAATCTCCTGTCTATGATAAAAAAACTTTTAAAAATTTATTGTGTCGTGATATGATTCGAAGAGTTGAGTATGATAGTCTTACATGTTGCATTGTTGTGATACTAGCATAATTATCTCGCTACATTGACTGCTTTAGGAGAATATTGCGTATCATGACGCACAAACCTAGTTATATATGTGAGTTCTTGAGCCTTCAGAGATAAATTCAGAGCAACTCATTGTGCTTGGTGTTTATTCTTGTGTGACACACATGGAGTGAATATTTTCGAAATTGCTCTGTTATGCATGTTAATGGTTATTATGTGGATTTTTGTGTGCGAAAATAAGAAGGGCACTAGGATTGAGTCATTGGCCTAAATATTTTCCAACCTTACGTATTTATCACTTAGTGAGACCATCTGAGCCTTATTTGACTTATTTGTTGATTTGGAGCCCGGATATTTATCCTGATTGCCTCAAATTTAGTCTGTACGACTTTTATAAACGTGTCAATTCTTCAATCATATGGGAGCATTATTATGTTAATCGAGAATGTGCAGTGAAATACGTCGATGCATGTTAGTTATGAGCTCGTCCTATGATAGATCTCTTGCCGAAAAATATTGCAGTGGACTAGGAACCTCTCCTTCGATAAGACGTACATCTGAAAAAAAAAGAATATGAGGGGCTTGGTAATAAAACGAAAAAAAGAAAAAGAAAAAGAAAAAAATGAGAAAAAGCGAGCGAGAAGAGCTAGAAAAGAAAAAAGGATGAGTCGAGCAAAAAAATAGGCACAGCGTTAGAAGAGCGAAATAAGTGGTGAAAAGAGCGATTCGATGATTGACACGTTTGATACTTTTAGCTCATTTTCTTATATGACGCACCTTTCAAAACCCGAGCCCCAATACAACCCTTGATGAAATACCCTTTGATTCGTTCATGAATTCTACTATGTGACTATGATGTGATATACTTGCAAGCATATCTTTTCATGTCGTGAATTGAGCGTCTTTATACAGATCCCTTTGAAAATACCTTGAGCGACTTGAGCGATCCTTGTGAGAGTTGTGGATTGATGTGTTGTATGATTCTGAAACTGTCTTTTATGCCACGATGAGATTGCGACTTATTACCCCATGCCTTGTGTTTTGACTAGATCGTTCATTAGTTGATGATTATCTCGACTTTATATGCTTTTACATTTTCTGAGATGAACCAGGAGAATTTCATTGACTGATGTTATATAATCCTAACTTGATTTGGTTTTATTCCGCTTTTATGATCGAGGACGATTGAAGCGAGTTTGGGGGTTGTTGATAAGTTATGATTCTGCGCTATATTTTACCCCGTAAAAACGTATTTCCGATCGTTGTTTATCGTAATATACTTGGTTATCCTTAGTTTACGTTTATATTTCATATGGCGTAGATATTGGAGCAAAATGGACCGCAGGGTGGGTTTACCTGGCCTTTAGTCAAATCTCCTCTTTAAGAGCATTAGGCCCGTAGTCATACTCCCAAGCCCATTAAATTGTCCAAAATCAGCCCATACCATCACATGAGAGAGATCACGTGGAGCATCATACAAAGCAAAGATTGTGTGCACGCGGTTTGAGGTTGAATCAAGTCAAATATTCCAATGACTTTGCAAATACAAGGCTTCACGTGTGCGATTCCCATAAGCAAGGCTTCATGTGCTTTGATCACGTTCGTCCTAACTTGCTCTGTTACCACATTTATTTTATTTGCGTCTATTTTATTATTTCTGCTTTTATCTCTTTTAGGCAAATCATCCAAACTTATAAAAATCTCCATAGTCTAAATTAGAATTAGGAATATTATCTTAGAATTAATCGATCTGTATTCGTGGATCGATACTCGGACTTCGTCCGTTTTACTACTTGCGCGACCTAGTATACTTGCTAGTATTTGAGCGCGTCAGTGCCGTTCTATCGTAATGCCTGATCGTAAATATGCCTATTGCTCTCAGTTAAACGATGAATGTATGAAATATTGGAAAATGGTTCGCTATTTGTATTTGCGAAAACGACTGAAGTGGAACTCTACGTATTGCTTTGTGTATGATTTGTTATAGAGAGGTTAATTATTTTGTGTATGTTTTGTCTAGTGGTTTTGTTTGTTTTGTTTTTTTATCTTCTGCTTTTTCTGTCTTGTGCACTATTCATATAAATATTTATTCAAAGAAAACTTTATTTGACAAATTATTATCTATTCGAATTTGAATACGAAACATATTTATTCGAATAAATCATTATGTTGAAGGTTGATTTATTTGATTGTGGATAATAATGAGTGTACAATTCGAATTAATATACAATATTGGATTGCGAATAAGGTGCAAAATTAAAATTTGACATTAAATTGTGCTATGCGATAGTCAAAGTAGTTGATTAACAAAACCCTAAAGTTCCAATAGGATATAGACAGATTTACCACCTTCACTGAGGTTTTGGGAACATTGGATTGGAACTGGTTAGACGGGCTGGAATATCGACTGACGATGTTGGGGAAAGAACACACGCCATTAGGAGAGTGCGATGGGTAGGCTTACGTTGCGATCTGGTGGAAATGAATGTTTCTTGTTGGTTGCTTTTATTTGTCAGTCTGTGCATCCCCGAGCAGTTGTCAAAGATCTTGGTTGATGGTGTGTCTTTAATTAAACGAAAGCATGACTATTCCTGTGTTTGCGTCCGTCAGACTAAAGATTTGTAATCTACATCATGGTTTTAATAGCCACCGTTATAGTGGATTTTAAATCCAACTTATAGTAGAGGTTTAACTTTAAATACGATCTTTGTGAATAGGTTATTGACTTTGATTTTCAAATCTTATTCTATCTTCAGGGTGTTGGTTGATTGAGTTATGCTCCTATGGTGAGCTTTTGTTCCTACTGGTTTTATCTCAATGTCACCAGGGGAAACTTTTGGCTGTTTAGCCAATGTAATTATTTTTGTGAATGAGACAGCAAGCTTTCATTGGAAAAAAAAAGAAATATTTTGTAGGTATTGAATTGACTATATAAAAAATAGGAATTGTTCTTTGTCAAAGGAAATATGTATGGAATTGCAGGGTGAAATAAGAATGTTAAAGCCTTTGAGTATTCAAGTTGAACAGAATGTGAATTTAAGATCAACTGTTTTTCTATTCAGTAAACATTTTAGCATAGATAAAAGTATGCATTAAGTAGCATTAAATGTTCTGTTTATCCGTCTAATAATTTGATCTGCTTATTGTTGCTCTGTTACTGGAAGAAAATATGATCATACTGGACGCTTACTATGAAATGTGAACTTTTACATACTAGAAGAGATTCTCAAAAAACATGTCGTACACATCAAGATTCCAACAGCTCAGAAACAGGTTTTATACACCAGGACATTACCAGTAATGTAGATGTACATTTATTTCAAGACATTATTGGTAAGCTTATATATCTATGCATTATATATAAGAGGTAAACCGTGTCTAAGCTTATTTATTGATACTAGTAGCAAAGTTTTTCTTGAAGGCTTACTGTGATGGAGATTGGGTGTCGTGTTGAAGGACTAGAAGGCCTTTCATCCGATATATGATGTTCCTTACAAATTCCTTAATATCGTGTAACACAAAGAAATAGAACATTGTGGCAAGAAGTTTAACAGAGGCCGAGTACATAGCTATGGCAATGATTACGACTGAAATAGTTTGGTTTAATCAACATAATGGATAATATTAGAATTTAAAGCCAAGAGCCAATGATAGTGTATTCCGATTTGTAAAACTTCTACGCAAATAGCTTCCAATAGGTCTATCGTGAAAGAACGAAACACATTGAATTGGATTGTCACTTGATTACAGTCAAGATACAAGAGGAAGTTATTAAGATGGAGGACGTGCCAAAAAATTCTATTAACCTGCTAACGAAGGCTTTTGGAAGGATTAATACTTGTATTTGTTATCCGAGTTTGGTGTTTTGGACTTATACGACACCAGTTAGATCTGTAATCGTATGGCACCGTAAAACTTTAACCTTAGATTTATTGACAATAAACATAATCACAACGTAAATAAAACATACCTGAGACTTCAATTGCATTCGAACAGACAATGTGGTATGTGGATTTTTCAAATATGCATACATGAAAACTTTAGCTTGAGAAATATGGGACAAAGAACTTTATTCGACAGTCCCTAAGGTTTTACGAGAGTGATGATTGTAGTATTTCGTTATACTGCACTCAAGGACCACATATAGATGTCATAATGGACTGACCCGGTAAATATGTGTTTTGAAAGGGGGAGAAGTGAACAAATACTTAGTCCCTTTTTCAGTTTTACTCTTGCTAAAGAATGAAACTGGTGCTCATCAAGCAGTTGACTGATGGTGCGGAAGATACCGTCACTTGAATGTGAATTAAAATGTGCTAGTGTTGTGTTGGTCAAAAGCAGGTTGTTTACGGAACTTTTGAAGCTTAATCTCCCACGTCTCCCCTACTTCCTCGCAAGGAAAGTATCACTAGAATACTCGGTTTATACAAGCTTGTATACAACCCTCTTAGCTAGACTCAAATGTAACCTTCTAAGTTATATTCAGCTAAACTCCTTGTCAGCATTGGTTTGTGTGCCAATGCATAAACCAAGTGATAAGGGTCATAAAGAATTGGCACTCGAGCATCTCGTGAAGCATCGTGCATTGCGTGGAGCTTTAATATTAATATATTCATATTACTAAGATGCTAAAAAAAGTAGTGCGAGAGCGAAAATATAGAGAAACAAAAATTTTCTCCGACTATAAAGGGAGATTAAGGGTTTTTTTCTTATATATTGAGAGGTTGTACTCCTATATTTTCTTAGTGAATTCTTCTTCCTTGCCTGTGGCTATTACCCCGATTAATTTGGGTGTTTTCCACGTGTAAATCCTGGTCTCCACTTTTATCTTAATTGTCAAATTTTAGATGCGGTGTTTATCGACCGGGTCCGCTACCCACACCAACAATTGATATCAGAGTTGAGCTTGGATTTTATATATCTATTTATTGTATGCTCCGTGTTTGCCACTAATGTGAATCCTCCACATCAGAAAAAATAATAGAATTATATAGCCCTTGTAAAGGTGACGATAAGCCGGTACGAGTTCAATAATTATCTGTTGCAACCCCGTCGTAGGTATCGCTCGCAACTGATCATAAATTATGGCGGCAAAATTCGATATTGAGAACTTCAACGAGAGAAACACTGTGGAAAAAATTAAGATAAAGACTTGCAAAAAGATGGCTATCTAGAGGCTATGAATGGAAATCCAGCCATGGTGACAGACGACAAGAAATGGAACGAGGTGGAAGGTAGCATTGTCACAAATCTTCATCTGGCACTAGCAGATGAATATTGTCCAGTGTCGAAGGAAAGAAAATGGCAAACGATATGTGGGATCCCCAAACCAATCTGTACGAGCCGACGTCATTACATAAGAAAATATTTTTGAAGAGGAAATTGTTCACCTTGAGAATGTCTGAATCTACTTCGGTGACTGAGCATCTCAACGTCTTCAATACTCTATTTCTAGCTAACATCGTTGGGGTATAAAACAGAGCCTAAGGAACGTGCAGAAATTTTACGTCAAAGTCTGCCTGATTCGTATGATCAACTCACGATCAACTTGAAGAACAATGCCAAAATATTTGATTTTCAATAACATCGCAGCTACTGTTCTCGAATAAGAAAATCGCCAAAAGAACAAGGAGGATCGGGAAGCAGGTTATCAACAGGTCCAAGCTTTGACGACGATGAGAGCGAGACCAACGGATTTCAAGTGGGAGTCACACTAATAAAAAGTGTGGCACGTGGAAGGTCTGAAGAAGAATTTATTGTCTGTGGGACAGCTCGATGATCTTGGCTGCAAATAAAAGTTCGGTGAGGATTTCGGGGAGCACTTGTAGTCATGAAAGGCAAAACGGTTTATGCAAATTTGTATATGCCATTGGGAGGACGGTGTAAGAAGTGGAAGCATCTGTGGCTTCAAAATGTTCAAGCAAAACATTTGTTGTGACTTCTGAAGCTTGGGCATATGTCGGAACAAAGCATCAAAATTCTTTGGGGCCAGAATCTACTTTCGGGTCTCACAAAGGTGTCACAACCATTCTGTGAGCATTGCGTAGCTAACAAGCAGCATCGACTACAATTCAGCACATCAAATTTCTACAAAAAATGATATTATAGAATTTGTCCACTTCACTCTGATGTATGGCAGTCACCGGTTTCATCCTGAGGAGGAGGGACGTACTTTGTGTCCTTCATCGACGATTACTCCAGGCATCGAGAAGGGGGATATTTTTGCAACCTTCAAGAGTTCTAAGGCTCTGGTCGAACTTGATACAAGAAAAAAGATCTGAGGACGGATAATGGAGGGGAATATGCGGGCAGGAAATTTGATAGCTTTTGCGAAAATGGCGTCAAAAGGCACTTCACTACGTGATCAATCGATCGCCTTTAACAGCAGTTGATCAGAGGATGCCGATGGAGATGTGGACCGGAAAACCAGCGGATTATTCCAAACTCCATTTATTCGGAATCCTGTGTACGTGATCTACAATGCCCAAGAAACTACGAAGTTAGATCCAAAGTCCATAAAGTGTTTGTTCTTACGGGTATGTTGATGGTGTGAAGGGGTATCACCTGTGGTATTCCACCGCGGACAAGGATGTCATCACTAGGGAAGTTATCTTTCTAGAAGATAAACTACTCCAACGAAATGATAGAACTACAAAGGAATGCTCAGAGACTACGAGATTCAGGTGAAAGAAAAGTCCGTAGAAGAAGTTTCTTCTGAAGCAGCACCAGAGCACGAGGTGTGGCCAAACGAATCTTCACAGCACAAAACTTAGAAAGGGCACGCACAAAAAACCGTACCATCCTGGCATGAAGATTACGATATGGACAGCAATGTCGCATACTGTTTTCTAACTGATGATGGAGAGCCATAAATCTTTTAAGAAGCACTGAACAATTCAGATGCAGATCAGTGGTTGGCGGCAATGCAAGAAAAAATGGAAGCTCTACAAAAAATTACGACTTAGGAGCTGGCGCATCTACCGAATGACAAAAAGGCAATTAGCAATAAATGGGTCATTAGGATCAAGCAGAACAACGACGATCAAGTAGAGCGATTCCATGCACGATTGGTGGTTAAAACCTATGCTCAGAAAGAAGGCATTGATTTTAATGAGATATTTTCACCGGTGGTCTGACTGACGACTTTTCGGGTAGTCCTGGCGATGTGTGCTGCATACCTACATCTAGAGCAGATATATGTGAAGACGGCTTTCTTTTATGTAGATCTTGAAAATGTCCTTTGAAGACAAAGAAATCATTCCAGGTTGAACAAATCACTAGACGGTCTCGAACACGTGCCGAGATGTTGGTAAGAGATTGATTCCTTCATAATGAGCCTTTGATACAACAAACTTCATGCAGACCCTCTCATCGGCGAACTTTCTCTGACGAGCCTCCTCTTTGCTACAATACAAGCAGCCACCACAACAAGCTTTGTTGAGAGAGGCCCAGAGCAACAAACTCTCCCCCATCCCCGCTATAATCGGGATGGGGGAGCAGTTCTCACTTTTTTTCTTGATATTTCTCTTAATTTTGGTAGAATTAATGTCGTTTTATGTGCTGTGTGTTTGGTCTAACGTGTGGTTATGTTTGTGTGTAAAACTTTAACCATTTGCTTGTTGTGTTCATTGTGCTTTTGGTTTTTCTTGTTTTATCTCTTTTTTGTGTTGTATTGTGTTTGTTTCGTGGTTTGTGAGTCTCTCAGAATGAGAGATTAGTCTCCTCTTGTAGGACTTATTGTCCTACACACGTTGGAGGTTATTTCCAAAAAAGACGAAAGAAAGTGAATGGTACTTTAAATTTGAGTTTAATAGCTGCTGATACGGAGTTTTAGACTCGATTTATAGTAGGTTCTGTAGTTACTCTTTTGGTAATATTTTTTGGTAAGAATATTTCTATTACCACCGAACAAAGTGTTACACCATGTTACAAGGAAAAACCATTAATCAGCAATCATAACATAAATGCATAAGCTACTCAAGAATGTGCTGTAGGAAGTCTAGTTCAGCTCTGCATTTCACTTTCGTAGGGCCTTGATGTGCTCCCCGACAACCCTTTTGATACTCGCCACAACCATATCCTCAGTTCTAGCCGCATCCACGTGGAGGCGCCTATTTCATTCATTCCATATCGCGTAACGTAATGCTGCTATCACCATGATTTGCATCTTGCAGATCTTATTCTTTCGCTTCCCTAAATATATCAGCAATCTCTTCATTCTCACCCACTCCTTCGGTAGCCGCAGTTTGATCCACATACCAATTCGGTCCCTTACAAGGTCGCTGAAATCACAAACAAGGAATAAGTGGTGTATATCTTCATCCTCCCTCTTACATAGAAGGCATTTGGGATCAGGTATATCCATTCCCCATTGATGGAGTCTATCCCTTGTCAGGATTCGCCCATGGGATATCAGCCACAGCAACGTCGAATGTTTAGGTAAAGACCATATGTTTCAGATAGCAGTAGCCAGCTCAAATTTCTCCTCATTTCCATCCCCCAACCATGTGTATGCTGATGATTTAGTAAACCTGCCATGCGTTGTAGCATTCCATCGACCCAGTACACACCCTGGTCTGAAGATCTCCTTGACCTTATTCAATTACCTCCAAGCCCAGCTGCAATCCTTTGGAGTATCATAGGACCAAACGTCAACTCCTTTCAGATATACACCATTTAGCCACCTGATTCAGAGATAGTCCTTCTTCCCTGCCACATCCCACATTAATCTCCCTATGGAAGCTATATTCCAAACTCCACAGTTCCTTATATTCAGCCCCCACTACTCTTCCTTCTGCACACCAGATCCCAAGCTACCAATGCTCTCATTTTCCCCTTTTCATTCCTTCCCCACAAGAACTCCCGGCATTTTTGATCTACCAGCTCAACTACACTTCGTGGTAGCATGAAAATTGATCCCAATGCCCGTGTAAGGACATTAATACAGAGTTAATAAGACAACACCTCCCCACTACTCTTTTGGTAATACTAAGGCTTGTTTTCTTTCGTTTTTCTTTCCTCGTGTGGGTGACTCTCTTTCTTAGGAGTAGTTTGTCCTCTTTAGGAGGTATTTTTCCTGACCGCATGATATGACCATAGTGCTCTGTAGGCTATTTATGCCATTTGTACGGTCTTTATAATTTATGACAAGCTATCGTTTAAAAAACCCTCATGGAGGCTCTACTTTTTAGTGTTAGAGGGAACTCGCCAGCTTTTTCTAACATTTTTATGTCGTGTAATTCCATGTTTTCTTTTCTCTCTTTAAATTGTTTCTTTCGTCCATCTTGGTCTGGACTATATATGAGGTTCAGTGCAAGTTCGATGGTAGTAAAGCAAAGCCCAGGTAGGCTTCTATATATTATGGACCATAACTGAAACAAAAAAATAAAACGAGAAACTAATCTTGTTTTCTTAAAAACATAAATCTCAAAATAAGGTACCCTCGTACTATGCTGAAGGAGTAGTAGTAGTACGAGGCTATCGAAAGATACAATTAACACCGGCCCGCAGAAAATTGCATATATGATCACACTGTTATGTACTTGAGCATAGCTCCACGAATCGTTTCCATATATTCTGCTGCTTGCTTCTGCATAATGCATTAATTATAACAATAAAAAAACCAATTTGATTACACTAATTCCATTGTAGCAGTAAGAGTTTAAGGTATCATAGGCAAGCAAATTAAACCAAGCTCACCTGGTTTCCCTCATGTGCATTTGCAATATTCTCATCCATAAGCGTCAGCAAAGATCTATTCAGCTCATTATGCTCAACCATGTCCAAGAGCTGCGTTATATTATATATAGGTTACCGAAAGATAATTAATAAAAGAAGTATATTAATGCAAGGTTTGAAGATCAGCATCATACAGTAGCCTTGACATCCTTTGATGTTAGAAGTTTCATCAAGCTCTTCCTCGCAAATACTATCTCGGATTGCATCCTATCATACGCTTCTGATACAATATATACACATAAACAATATAATAATATATATGTTAAATCCATGTATTAATACATATATATGAATCTGAATATATATTGGTCTAACCTATTCCTTCACGTAAGGCCTTTTCAAGTGTTTCTAGCTCGATAATTCTATCTTCCATGTCCTGCATATATATTAATTGTTCGTTTCGTATACCATTGAGGCTAAAAGTGACATGTCGAATAGAAAGAACAAACCTGAGTTTTCGACACGGCAAACCTCAGTGTTCCCAACTCGAATCTCATGTGAGAGAATAGTTCCTCGGTCAATCTGAACATTTATATACAAGTGGAATAATGGAGTCTTAGTACAGTGTAATGTAGAATCCTATAAGGTTGCGTTTGGATTCGTGTAATTGAATAGAATCGCACGATTTTAAATACGAATATCAATTGAATTTCAACTCAAAATATATTGTCGGCTAATGTTCCTTGTAATAAGTTTTATTAAATTTTTAATTTATTATGATTTATGTAAAACCCATACGGGCTCGACGAAAACGGATCATATGTGATCAAATTTTAAAATTTAGCAATACAAACGTTTAAATTATCCTCGAATTTGGATGAATCGAAATCAAAATTCATTCAGGTCTCAAACGGATAATTTGGACAAAATTCAGATTTCAAATCGAAATTCGGGCACACATGTAATATTATAATTGTGCTTTGTCCGAGTTATATTCGAGCGAATTAGGAGAAAATAGTTATAATTATTATGGAATAGTTAATCTGTCGACGTGTTAAATACTGATATTAGTAGAATGATAGACGAGTATTTGTTGATAAGATATATTGAGATATTATTATACTTGACGTTAATAAGATGATGTAAATATTGTATTTAATGATATTAGTAGCGAAATTTCAGTAGTATAAATATGTGACTAGAGTTACATTATAGAGTACATCGTAATATTGGAATAAATTTCATACTTTACGGGGCGAAGCTAGGATATAATCTGAGCACTATCAGAAAACATATCATCAGACATGAAAAATAGATATGGAATTCGTTCCGTGTCTAAATTATGAGTATTAGAAACGGATTCTAACACGGTTTTTTATTTTTATATTTCAAAATAAATTAATATTTTATTTAGTCACGGATTTGATACGAAAATAAAAACGGAAATGTTCTATTTTTGAGTCCGTGTCTAAATTATGAATATAGAAACGGATTCTGACACAGTTTTTCAAAATAAATTAATATTTTTATTTAGACAGTTTCTGAATAAAAACGGAAATGCTCTGTTTCTGAATCTGTTTCTAAATTACATACGATTTTGGCAGTTTTATTTTTATATCAAATAAAATTACACACGGATTAGAGACGAAAATAAAAACGGATATATTCTGTTTCTGAATCCGTGTCTAAATAATTAATATATTGAACTTTGGATTTAAAATGTGCATTTTAACTTGAGAAATTATAAGCCCAATCCAAAACATTCTCCACGGCCCGTTGCAGACTTTCTAACTTGGAAAGAATTCTCCACATATCAATTTCTTATTAAAATAAAATGTTCAGCCCATATTGAGAAATTATAAGCCCAATCCATATTAAAGTAACAACTTAATGAAATGTGCTCATTTTCGTTTTTGGTAGAGCTCCAGAGAAAATCGACTTTTCACCAACACACATACACTAAAGACACTAATCGACTTCTCACAGACAAAAAACAGAGGAGCGAGGTAGAGCTCCGTTCGGGCGTTGATCAAATCGACAAGGTAATTATTCCAATCACAGATCAACACTTTGAATCATCACGAGCTCATTTTATTCTATTCAATTTCACTAGCCTACTTTGATTCGGCAATTATAAATCTATTTTCTAGGTCATCAGAGTTCATTGATTTCTATTTGGTTGAAAGAAGCTGTTTTCATCGTTCAGGTAAGCACGCTTCGATCTTGATATGTGAGTTGTGATTTCTGCCTTATTTAAAAAAAATAATCTATTTCGAAATGTGTCTTCATTTGGGGGAATTGTAATGTTTTGTATGTGTGTCTGATTGGTGAAATATGCAATGGAGTTCTTTATGTTCTTTTCCCTTTATAATGTTGGATTTTATTTGGCTTATTAATTGGAATGGAAGAAGATGAAACATATTACCTTGAATTGGATCATAAAAGTATGCATTAGGTTAATCCCTAAATTTTCTCATTCATAATATGGCTTTCATTTGACTTGTTTAACAACTTAAGAACGCAGAATTATGAATCGTAGTTGGATGTGGGAGCGAAACAATGATAAAGGTTACCTCTCGGATGAATTTGTGAAAGGGGTTGATTAGTTTTTAGACTTTGCATATGCACCGCCGGTTATAACCGTTAAAATAAAAAAATAAAAAATAAAAAATATATTATTTTAATTTACTAATATTAATATTAATTAGAAATACTATGTAACTTTACTAATATTAATTCTAATTAATTACAAATATTTGAAAATATGTATTTTATATTATATTAAAATTTTGTAATATCTTTCATGATTCATAAAATTTATTATATTTAAAATTTTACATCAAAATAGTAAAATACGAACGAAAATACACCGAAAATTCATTTAACATTGCAGTAAATTGCAAAATAAAAAATTAAATAAATAAAAAAATTAGAAAAAAAAATAAAAAATTAACCGGCGGTTGACTAACCGGCAACCGGGGACGGCTAACTGTCAACCGCCCCCGGCCGGTTAGGTTACGGTTAGTCCATAACCGCCGGTTACTAACCTCCGGTCGTAACCGGTGGTTGGGCATCTCTAGCTATGGGCCATGAGGTTTACTCGGAAGTGCTATGTATCTTATTGAGCAAACACAAGCAAGTAGTCGTGCTCGCACAGTTGTTAATCACACGAATGAAGTGCGACGGGGCAAAGTACTTCATCACATGCACCGAAGTTGCAACGTTTACACGACATGGAGGTTTGATGAAGTTGTAATAGTGTTCTTATTATTTTTTTGTCTCACAATTTTTGGTAACTTTTATAGATTGAGCAAACACAAACTAGTAGTCATTCTCGATCAGTTAATCGAACAATTGAGGTTCCTTTAGAACTTAGTACTTCATCACATGTGTCGAAGAGGAGGCATGTTGAAGAGATTGAGGTATGGTGATATTTCTCTTATGATGTTTGAATTTGTATGGGTTGAATTTGGTAATGCGGATCGATTCCACAAGAAGCACATAGGTTTTAGTTATTCATACAAGTGTATCAATACATATGGTTTTAGTTTTATAACTTCATATCATTGCATGAAAGTTGGTTTACAAGATACACTTGTATGAATAATTGAATGTTTTATTACGTAGTTGATCTCATTTTACATGGCTAGTTAACGAGAACGTTGGTGCATTTGGTTTGTTTGGATGATAGATTTAAGAGATTTGAAGAAGATTATAAAAAGAGAGAAGAACAACTTCTTCATGCCCTCGAAGACTCTAAGAAGCGTGAAGAAAGCTTGAATTGGTGATAAGAGATTTGCTTCGAGGTGTTGGACTTCCAAATCATAAATATCCAGTAGTTCTGGAAAAAAATGAACTTCTTGATAGATATTTTAGGTTAGATTTGTGGTTTTTGATGACATGACAATATTTTTGGTGAATTCTAAATGCATTTGAAGATTGTGTTGCAACTTATGTGATTATGTGGGATTCATATTTGAGTAATTCATTAGGTTGGAAACAGAAATATCCGTGTCTGATTTTGATATTATTCTTCATTATTAGACACGGATTTGAGATGGAATTCTCCGTGACAAAATTTATTTTAGAAACGGAATTTTATCCGTATCCAATTTGCCACGAGAGCAATACCTACAGATTCAGACACAGATAATTCCGTGTCTAATGTATCAGTTGAAACGGAATTTTAGTTTTAGACACAGATATTTCCGTGTCTAATTTCTGTATTTTCTAGTAGTGGAGGGGTGGCGAAAAATTGCAATAAACCGAGGTATTAATGTAATATGTAACAAAAAAATCTTATATATATATATATATATATATAATAAAATGAAGTTTACTTCTGCTTGCGACACGTGACCATTTTGATAATATTAAACAAATAAAAAAATAAAAAAATATTGGAAAAGCCGCCTACTAACAAAGTGGGAATCACTTTATTTTTACCTTAAACCATTTAACTTATATTATTATTGTTATACCCGACCAGCGACCGGGTCTTCAAGGATGCAACCCGACCGGGTCCGGGGCGGGTCTCGTGTCCGGTCAACCCCGTCGCGAAACTCGACCCGGAACCCGCCCCGGTTGATATTTTATATAAATATATATAATATTTATAAATTTATAGAACATAAATATATTAGTTATATAAACATATATAGAACTAGAACTTAAAAAACTTTTAAAAATAAAACAACCGGGTCTCGCGAGTCAGACCGCCAGACCCTGCTTCGGGGTTCGGGGCAGGGTGGGATTTTTTTTTGAAGCGGGGCAGGGAGGGTCTCGGAAAATAAAAGGGGGGGTCCCAGGTCCGGGCAGACCCGCTTCAGACCCGCCCGGTTGCCATCCCTATTTACATCCCCTAATTAGGAGTACGATGATGAGTTTTAGACAATAATGAGGGTAGGTGATAAGTTCAGACAACACCGGACGTATGATGCAATAGACAATCACAATGGAGCTCACGCAATAAAAAAGCGGTGATAAGGTGCATTTAAGTACATCCACGTCAGGGTATATCATAATTTACCCATTTATTTTTCTATATAAACAATGACACTATAATTCTCAATTATTCGATTTCGTAACTTATTTTTCACAATGCTCGTGGATGAAATTTCAAAAGCTCAGCGAACGGATAGACCAAATTTTTGTTTCACCCATTAATCCATTTATCACTCATTCTGTTCCGCAAGTTATCTTTCACAACTCCCTTAGATGAAAAAACCCTTTTAATGGTAGCAGACGGAACTAGAATAATCAATGCAACCTTCAAAAGCTTAAAATCCAACAGACGCACCAAATTTTTCTTTGACACAACTATTTTTTCTGAAATATCATTTAGAACTTGCAAACCCTCAAATCCTTTGGTTAGAGCGCTTATTGCAGATCTAGGTTTGAAGTTGATAATCAAGTACAAAAAGATCATAGCTTGAGAAATCTAAAGGATAGAGCTCAGCCCGTCCCATAAATTTCTTCTCGTGAAGGAAAAAAAATGGTTTATGGACATATGCAAGAAACAAAAACAAGTAAGCTTCATCATGCCTCTGAAAAACAATCGTTTAATCATGAAGCTGCAAATTTGTTACTTCTGGAGGAGAACGATGGGGACAACCACGAGGTGGCCAACGTATATACATATCATCCAGAATTTAAAGATATTTGTGATTTTGCTTACAAAAGTTGTGAACATTCACTAAAATGAATCTCAACCTGTTTAATCATTTGGAGTCTGTCTTTGCATACTTGTACTAAATAAAATTGCACAGAATCTTGTCTTTCTTTTGTAATGCCATTGACTCGAAATTCACAACATATTGCTGGCGGGTTCAGCTTATTAAGGCCATCCTTCAAGCACTGTATTGTTATTGGTCTGGTGTTTTCTTGTTGCTGAAAGGCGTCGTGAGGGATCTGGAGATGCGTTTCAGACGATTGCTTTGGGGGGGTACCCTAGGCTAAGGTGCATGGTCTGATATTTGGTTGCCTGTGGCTGAAGAAGGACTGGGCATCCGATCTATTGAGGCTGCTAATAGGGCGCTATTGTTTAGGCAGTTGTGGAGTGTGATTACTCGGCCTCCAGATTCGATATGGGTTAAATGGCTTTATAGGACGCGCGTACGCTCTCGATCTGTTTGGAATATACCGGCTTCGGTTAATGATTCCTGGAGTTGACGGAAGATTCTACAGCCGAAGCAGGTCATTTGGCCGATGATTACCTTTAGGATGGCTCACGGACGTGGTTATGGAAGGATCCATGGCTGGTGTAACCCTCGCTCTTGGATCGATTTCCCAGAGGCCCTATTGCATTAGGTCTCCCCTCGGATGTCCAGTTGAGTGCAGTTATTGACCACCGGGTGGGGGGGGGGGACTGGCCACGACGATCAACAGTGGAGTATATGGAGATCAGCCAGTTATTACCGCCGGTTCACATGGGGGAGGTTGATGAGGTTCGATGGAGGGGGACTTTGGATGGGCGAGCTACGATTAGTTCATTCAGGGAGGCGATACGATACAGACTACCAACGGTTGCTTGGGCCTCTCTTTTTGGTGGATGTTGAGGGTGTCGCGACATGAGTTCATCTTTTGCTGGAACTGCGTGGCCGACTTTCTACGAGGGACAAGCCATGGGTATCAGCGGGCGGGCACGAGGCCTTTGTGATATGTTCCAGAGCGAGACGATGCAACACATCTTCTCTGATTGCCCATTCTCGCGTAGGTGTCTCAGGATTCTGAGATTACGATTGCGGTGGGTGCTACCCTATCTTGACTAGAATATGGGGATTCTTTGGGCATCGAGGAGGTGGCGCGGGAAACATCTTCTCCAGGCTGTGAACAGGCATATTTTGGCATCATTCGTCTACCACATTTGGCAGGAGCGTAATACACGATGGAGAGAGGGCATAGCATGACTCCTGACCGATTGGTGAGTCGTGTTATTGATCTTGTCATGATTCGAATATCCACTACGACTGCTAGATATGCCTTACAGGCTGCCATCCGACGCTTGTGGAGGGTTGCTTGGTACGGCGGCTTGATTCTTTACGGTTTTTTTAGTTGAGTTGTTTATCCAGTAGCATGTTACTGGTTTTTAGTATGTATTTTTCTTCTTCTTTTTTTATCATGCGAGAGCGCGCACAAATGAGCAAAATGGAAAATGAGCAAGGAGTTATAGTGGTGATCTTGAGAATCCAATGCTCTTAGGTTCGAATCTTAGCGTTCTTTTGTGGGTGAAAAAGCTTATGCCGAGATTGACTGTTGTTTAAGCTCTTTTATTGTATAACTTAGACAATTTCAATCTTCTGAAGTGGCGGTCAACGAAAGTGGTATGTTTTTCGGTATAAATAACAATCGCAAAGTAAATATTAGTGTGTCCCGCCTCATCTGTTTCTGTTGAGCAAACGTTTAACTTGGGACACTGAATTCAAGGCGATTGAGATTTACCGTTGAAAATCTAGCTAGAATTTGATTGATGCTTGGAAAAGGAACGAAGCAAGAACAGAACCGAACTTCAACGATATGGACGAAGAATGAGATGGCCATGACGAGTGTTCATCGAACACCACCAGAAGCGAAGATTGAGCGACTATCATAGTTTTGTTTAATATTCAAGGTGTAATTGCTTGTTTCAAATACTGAGTGATAATTTCTTATAAACTTCTAAACTGGAATGAACTTTTTTTTTCAACTATATTAATAAATTTAATTTTCTTACATTTTTTTTCAATCATTACACGTTAAAACAATTAAGAAAATATCTAAAACCATAATCTGGCAGTTCAAACCGTAGCCATAGCCGGCTCATCCGGTCTTCGTAAACAAAACAAATTCGGTCAGGGTTAAAATTTTTACTAATCGTAAACTGGCGGTTAGATCGGGAATCGTAACCGGTTGAACATGTATACGCTTCGTTACTTGATTTCTTTTCATATAAATATAACCTTTTATTTATTGTTTCATCGTGTGTGACGGTCATCGATAAGTTCTCGTTGTCTCTTATCATTTTCTCTTCTCCTAATTTTATTTCTCTTCATTCCGTTTTTCTTCAATTCTCTATTCATGTTTTTGCTAGAATAATATTTTGTCTTGGGCCATATCCCATTAATAGATGTTGGATCTCGTTTTCCTTTCTTTTTCTTTTGGGGTATGATTTTGAACCATTATTATTAATGTATTTTGTGAAAATATAAACCGGAAATTAGATATCCAACTTATGTGCGCTACTATTGCTTTCATGAGTTATTAATCCAAAATGGCAATCATTGCTTTAGGCGTCCTTATAGCGCCACCACTCCTAATACATAGGGAAAAACAATTAACGCTCAAATAATATATATATATATATATTATATAGGGAAAAAATAATTATATATATATATATAACAAGCGTAATTAGCTATGCTCGAACAGAAGAGTAGCGCAAACTTTGGCTTTAGCAAATATAACAAAATTACTCTGTAAGCCTATATATTGACCTATAAATGAGAAAAAAGAATAAGAGAGTAAAGGATTATTTGCGCTAAAAATAATACTTAGAAAATACAAACGTGAAATGTAAGAATGAGGTCACAACATCATATCCTTTCTCCTCGTCGCCCAAAGAAGCATTCTCGCATGAAATGGACAAATGAGCTTCATGAGATGTTTTTGGACGTTGTAGAAAAGCTAGGTGGACCTATTAACAGTTTAGCTTCATGAGATGTTAGCGCACACACAATTGATAGTTATTGAACAGATTTTATCCAAGAAATAGCTGGTTAAATTTTTTTAGTGTACCTATAAACAATGCGCACATAATGTTGTGGGATATGGCGTCGGCGCTATTTACCGAATACATTGTGATATATATTGCCCGATTATCCTCGTTATTTTCTATTGAAATACGTCATTAAATAGCCAAAAAATTAGCAGATTTGAGAGCCCAACGACACAGTTTGTGTTTTACCTCGAGATATTAAACCATTCAGTTATTATGGGCCTGTTTAGTTTGTAAAATAAGGAATATAAATATCATTTTATCCATTGATAGGATCGTTTTATGCGTTTACATGGGGTGAATAAACACTTTTTAAAGCTTTTAGAATAAATGAGTTTGCAATAACTCGAGCTCTTGAAAGTATTTAAGCATCGAGAGATTAAGCTAGTTTGGGTTTAAAACCAGGCGGAAAATTCCCGACCTAATCCTCTTAACATTGGTTTTATGAAAACTACTTAAAAACACTTTAAAACAATGGAAGTTGAAAATCGATTTCAGTTGAAGCATTTTATCGAATACCTAAAATGCTTCATAATGCACATGCTAGATATGTGTGAATGCAATGCACGAGACTGGATTTGTTTATGGAAGTTCGAAATCTCAATACTCCTACGTCTCCCCTTCTTCCCCGCAAGGAAAGCTCTCACTAGAATACTCGGTTTACATATTGCGATGTACGACCTTCCATAGCTAGACTTACACAATATAACCTCCTAAGTTATATTCAGCTAACTAAACTTCCTTGCACTCAACCACCGACAGCCTTTTAGAGTCTAGCGTCTTCGGCCACTATTAAAGTCGACCGGAACCTCTCTTTACCGTTTGATTTTTTCAAAGTCCACCGGTAGAGTTATTTCGCTCTACGATTCGTAGGTTGTGACCCTACAAAAGGCACTTCTTTTACGTCTATGTGCAAAGACTACAACACATCGTTTTACGTCTTTGTGCATAGACTCTCACTCATATATTCTACTTAAGCTCATCTCTCTTTTGTGTTAGTGAGGTGTGTGTGTTTGAACATTGTAGCTCTATCTCTTTTGTAACCCACACACTAGGGAAGAAATCTCTTGATTTGTGCTTTTTTCTCATGTTCTTCTCTGTTGGATCTTCCTTTGAATGTGTGCGTGTTTGCTCTAAGATCCTTGTGTTTTTCTTCCCTTCGAATATTTATAGCCTCCCAAACTTGATATAGCTGTTTGTTGGTCCCGAATGCACCAAACAAGGAATCAAAGAGGCTTTAATGGAATGAAAAGGGAGTAGTCTCACCTTTGAGTGCGTGTATTGTGTGAAAAATTTGGATAAGCCTTTGATCTTTGATTACTTTCAAAGTGAGTTGGTAAAACCTTATACACCACATTAACCCTAGGTATATTAAGGCCCAATCACTAAATATACGATAATTACATTCTAGTCCTAAGCCTAAGCTAAAGGATAATAACAAAATAAAGCCTAAGACTTAAACTATTAACACAATCTATTAAATATCCTAACAATCTCCCCCTTTGTGTCAATTGTTGGGAGTCTTGGATCTTGAGCATAGCGGTGGTGGATTAGCGTGTGAGTGTTTCGCGAAGCCCTAGCTTGAACTCGAAGGCGCGGAGATTCCTTCGAAGTACCATTCGATTAGCTATAGCGTCAATGAGCTTCGCGAACTTGGATCGGCAGAGAGGATCTTCTTCTGAAAGTATGCGGCAAATCTTCATGAGTTTGTCTTGGATGATGGTGAGCGTTCCATCCGAGAACTTTGCCACTTCGGAGCAGCGCAACATCCTCATCTTTCCCTTATAGTTCGAGTAGGCGACCGCCGGATCGTCTCCGTCGATCACATTGCCTTCTCGGTAGTCGTCCACGTTCTTGAAAGATGGGCGAGTCAGATTCACCTTCTTCAGATTGTGCTCCACCACCATCTGCAGATCGTGGGTGGCGAAGAATCTGACCTGTCGGAGCATGTGGCGTTTGATAGCCACATATCCCATGGTGACCGGTTCAGCACGTACGAGATGTCCAGAACTTCTGAGGACGAGTCTGAACTGCTTCATGGATTCCAGCATGCTGTACAGGTCGCCCAGGCGCAGAAACTTGAAGTCCGCCTCACTGACTTCACAGTAGCTCTCATCCTGCCTCATTACTGTGAATACTGGGTAATGGACAGGTCCTTTAGACTCTTGGCGGAGGTCAGTGACTTTGCAGATGGGGGCCCGACTCATTTCCTGAGCGATGTTTTCCTCATCGGATAGCGTCCTGTTTGTGCATTTGTGGCACAGAAGGCTCCATCGATAGAGCTGCTTCTTTCTCTCGCTCCAATTTTGGATGTTCATCAGCTCATATTCGTCGAAGGTTGTGATGATCTGCTCCTTGCGTCGCCAGATCCTCTTCCTGATCTCTTCTTGAAACGGCGCGGTGATCTTTTTGTTTTCCCACGGTGCTTCCGGTATATCCACCGTGGGTACATCCGTCTGAGCAGCAGGGGCCTCAGTTTGCTGCGCTTGGAATTGCAGGATGTTCTCGAGCTCGGCTGGTTCAGCGTCGTACTCCTCTCCGTCCTCGTTGTCTGCAGTGTTGATCAGCGTTAGTGAGGCTTCCATTAGCAGACGTCGAGCGTTTTCCACCAGCTTCCTGGCTGCTACTGCATCGGCGGGTGTGTACAGCCATTCATCGTTGAAGATGTAGGCTTCGATCTCGTTCTGTGCGCAGTAGACGTCCTAGGAAGCTACGTTGGGGTCGGTGTTGAGAGGAGTGTCGCTGTGTGGTGGCGAGGGTGTTGCGTCGGAAGAGTTTGTGGATTGTGGGGATGGTTGTGGTGGAGATTCTGGTGGTTCAGTTGTGGTGATGGTTTTGGCAAGGATGATTTGGGTGTCGGGTGGTGTAGGTGTGGTGGTGGCCTCTAACATCGATGTGATAGTTAGAGGTTCGGAGACTGTGGGTGGAGACGGTGTGGGGGTGGTCTCTAACGCCGATGTGACGATTAGAGTTTTGTAGACGGTAGTGGGTGGTGATGAGGGTGATTTGGCTGGTGACTCAGGGTAAATAAGGTGGGATTTTTGGCTAGTGGGGTGTGAGGTTTCTGTTACGGGTGTTGTTTCAGGCCCGGAGGAGGAGGACGACGTCGAGTGAATGAGTCCTTGGGATTGTTGGCCTAGCTGCCTATTCTCCCCCTCGCGGCGATCTGGATCATCGTCTTGATCGTCGCGCCTGATCCCGCTGGACTCGCCTTGAGCGCGGCAAGTCATGGGTTGAGTCATTATTCTCTTCATCTGCTGTTCCTCCTCGTCGAGTTCCGTCATCGACTCGAATCTTGCTCGTTGGAGGTAGAAGAGCTCCTTCGCGGAGATGACAGAGAGAATGGCTTCAGCGTCCACATTTTGAGTCGGTGGTGGCGTCTCCGGGGCCACACCTTTCCCTTTGTCGACGGTGGACGCATCGAGACGCGCGTAAACCTTATCGAGAATCGACGCCTCAAGAGTCTTTGCAAACTCTTGAAGACGGGTCTCTAGCGCGGTCTCGGTGACAAAAGTGGGTAAGGTTAACAAGTTGGATTCACGGAGAATGCCAACTGACACCGAATCGGAGAAGATTGCCGATCGGCCGCCCGTTTGCACAGGACTGGAAAAGACGGGGTCACTTAGACTTCCCGTTGGCATCATCAATGAGACGGACTCAATCGAATGATGGCCTAGGCTCACGGTTGTTGTGATGTTGGCTGTGCTAGGTCTTCCGCTCTCAGTCACAGAGACATCACCAAGCGTTCTGACAGAGTCACGAAGACTCTGTGGTGCAGTAAAAGGTGTATGTGTCCTAGAAATGGATGAAACTATGGGGAGTGAGGGCACTATACTCGATGTGCATGAAGAGGATGCAGTCTGAGGCGAGGGACTGCTTGTTTCAACATCGACTATCTCCAAGTGGGATGTCGATGGTATACGTGGCTCCTCGTGGAATGAAATATCTTCCTGTAGAGAGGAAGATAAGTGGGTTGGTGGGGTCGTTTGCGTGGTTGAGCCAGATGCCACGACTTCTACTCGGGAGGTGAACACATCACCTCCTGTACCTATTGGTTCGGCTCGGCTTATCTGTGGCTGAGGAGGGCGATCGTGCTTTTGTTTCGATCAACGCTCCGTGGGGCGGCTTACGTCATCCTCTCGCGACCGTTTTTTCGGAGCGCGGGTGGAAGAGGATGCAGCGCGACTCGATGACTTTTTGGAGGTGGTGGTGGGGGTTTGGCTAGTCCCGGGGTTGGGAGCAGTGGGGTTGATCTGCGCCGTAGGGACAGTAGATAGGGGTCTGGGGCTTTCTCGGAATGAGGCGGTTGAGATGCGATATTCTCGGACGTGTGGATTTGTCTGGTCTGCGTAGGCGAGAACATCGTCCGGAATTATCATGGCGTGTCGATCCTTCGCCGGGGTGTTTTTCTTGGCGAACTTCTCGACTGTGGGGATGAGGAAGTGCTCTGCTGCCGGCCGCATGCGAATGTTGGTGGAGTGCATGCGGAAGTGTTTGATGAAGGCTGGGAGCCACCGCATGTAAGGGATGAAGCGGTTAGTGACTCCCTTGGCGACTTCCCGGTCGCGACGTTGGATCATCGCGACGAGATCCATCCAGATGATGTCGGCGTAGTTGTACTTGCGGTTGTGGGCGATGCCGGTTAGGATGGTGAGGATTTGAAGGTTTCCGCGGTCCTGACCGGCATGCTTTCCTGACATGCACTTGTTCACCAGCAGGTACAGTGTTCGCCAGGGTTGAGGTAGGTTGCGGGTGGTGACTTCACTGAGGACAAGTGGCCCCTTCTTCTTCTTGTCATCTGGTTGATAGCCCAGTCGGTCAATGTCTTCAATGAGTTGATCGTGCATCGGTAGTGGGTCATAGGGTGAGTAGACGGGGAGTTGAAGCACTTCTTGCACTATTTTGCGAGTGAGGACCACCGTTTCTTGATCAATTCGGGCGGATAAGTTTTTGGCAAGATGGAGTGGTCCTGCTATCTGCAGTGTATGCTAGAATTGTTGAAGATACACCTGTGCTTCTGGCTCGCCATATGTGAGGGCGTGGCAAAGTGGGTGCCCTTTGAGGATTTCTACAATCACGGGGGCATCGCACCGAAAGATGTTCAGGTCCACCATATAGTTGTTGGGAATCAGGGCCGCCCATTGACTTAGTGGAAAGATCTGCTCGGGTGGTGGGACATAGAGACGTGTGTTGAGTTCGATGCGAGCAATGTCCCTTTGGATTGCAGCCGCCTCAATCGCTTCAATTGTGCTTTGATCTTTGTCAGTCATATCTGTGCTTGACAGTAATTGTGATATGATTAGTATGGATTAAATTGCGAGAATGAGAAAATTCGCTAAGTAAACATATAGACATGTTGAGAAAAAAATTAGCATTTTGTGTCAAATTTCGCATGTAATGGAAATTTCGCAGATTATAACACGTAGACATGTCGAGAAGGTTTGCGCAAATTTTGTACAATTTCGTATGCATGGAAAATTTTCGCACGTTAAGAGGTCTCGCAAGCATTCCAAAATTTTCGCATGCAATGAGAAATTTCGCAGATTATCACACAAAGGCATGTCGAGAGAATATTTTCGCGGATATAGAGGAAATTTCGCACTCAGTCTTATTCATGAATTTTGCATATAACAAGGAAATTTCGCATTCAAAGTGAATTTTCGCATGTATTGGGAAATTTTCGCAAGTTATAACACAAAGACATGTCGTGAGAAATTTTCACAGATTGAGTATATTTTCGCATGTTGTGTAAAGGTTCGCATGTAATGGATAATTCGCTAAGTGTAACACATAGTAATTTTCGCACGCAAAGTTACTTTTTGCATATCAAGGAAATTTCGCAGGGTAGAGAAAATTTTCGCATGTATTAGGAAACTTTCACAAGTTATAGCACATAGACATGTCGTGAGAAAGTTTCGCAGTCAGAGTAAAATTTTCGCAAGTGATAGCACATAGACATGTCGTGAGAATTTTTCGCAGATTGACTAAAATTTCGCAAGTATGGAAAATTTCGCAAGTTAGGAAATCTCACAAGTTGTTCAAATTTTCGCATATAATGAGAAATTTTCGCAAGTTTTATGAAAGTTTCGCGGAGGGACAAAGCTTTGTGGGCTGAGAAAATTTTGTTCACTGTAGTTGCGAAATGGTGAAGATGCGAAAAGATGTAAAGTGAAGTGAAATGTATTAGAATTTCGCGGGGCTAATCTCACTGTAGCAGAGAAAGTTTTGTCGTGAGGGAAAAAGATTTTCTCAGATAAACTTTCGCGGGACTTAACATGCTGTAGCAGCGAAAAAAAATTTTAACACATGTAAATTCTCGAGCGAAAGTTTCGCAGTTTCTTAGTCACTGCAGCAGCGAAAATTTTCAATATAAGAAATTTCTCGGAGAAATTTTCGCGGAACCTTGCTCACTGTAGCAGCGAAATTTAACGTTTAAAGCAATTTTTCTGAGAAATTTTCGCGGTGAAGAATACAGTGCGATATCGTGCGAAACGACGCAATGATTTAGCCTTAGACCTACGCAAATCTCAACCAAAATGCAATAATCGGAACTCAATCGACTCGTAATTAGGTGGGCAATGCATATTTGAGGGTATGAACCATCATAAATCTAACATGCGTTCGATTCAGAGCCGAGAAAAATTAATATTAATTTAAAGAGAGTTAATCAAAAACGGGGCAAAACAGGATAAAATGAATCAAACTTGGTTTATTTGACGCGTATTCATACCGAAAAGCTTGATTTTGAAGACGGAGAATGCAGATATACGGATTTTGAATACAGGTTTGACGACGACGAAGATGCGAGGGGTTGCGAATTTTTGAAAGAGGGGATGCGAAATTTTTGAATTTTCTCGGGAATTTTTAGGAATGTGAAAATCGTTAAGGGTTTTGGGGTTTTAGGGGTTTTGTTACTGTACATGCGAAATTTTGAGTTACTGGGCCGAAATTTCGTGGGCTTGGTCAAAACCTCAACTGAGCTGAATTTTCGCGGGTTTGGTCAAAGTTGGGTCCAATTGACGTTCAATTGGTCCAACTTTGACCCTTTTTGACCAGAAAAATTAGAAATTCAACCCAAAATTTTTATTTATTTATTTATATATATATATATTTTTTTTAAATATATAGAAAAATCAGAAGCTCCCCCTTAATCGAAAAAACTTCCCGTTTTAAATAATGGAAAAAAATAGACGCTCCCCCTTAATCGAAAAACTTCCCGTTTTAAATAATGAAAAATCAGACGCTCCCCCTTAATCGAAAACTCCCCCTCAAAAGACATAATTCAGAAGACACATAGAAAATGAAGAAGTGAAAAAGGAAATATGTACACTTTATCAAAGTTCATGTAGGGTCGATTGATCACAACTGAACATTCAACATGCCCAACATAGTCACTAGGTGTTGGAATCGTTTGACATCCAACGGTTTTGTGAAGATGTCGGCCAGTTGATCTTCGGTTGTGATGTAGTGCAATTCAATCGTGCCTTGTTCGACATGTTCTTTGATGAAGTGGTGACGAATGTCTATGTGTTTCGTTCTTGAGTGATGTACTGGATTACTCGTCATCGCAATAGCACTTTTTGAGTCACAGTAAATGGGAATTTTATCAACATGAAAATTAAAATCTCGTAGTTGGGTTCTCATCCACAAAAGTTGTGAACAGCAACTAGCGGCGGCGACATATTCTGCCTCCGTCGATGAAGTTGAGACACAGTTTTGTTTTCGAGACGACCAACTTACGAGTTTACCTCCCAAGAAGTGTGCAGCTCCAGAGGTGCTTTTTCGGTCCATCTTGCATCCTGCATAATCCGAGTCAGAGAATCCAACTAGTTTGAAGTCCGATAGAGTGGGGTACCACAAACTCAGATTGGGTGTTCCTTTGAGATAGCGGAGGATCCTTTTGACAGCAGTGAGATGGGATTCCTTTGGTGTTGCCTGAAAACGAGCGCAGATTCCTGTCGAGAGAACGATGTCCGGTCGACTAGCAGTAAGGTACAAAAGAGAGCCTATTATCCCTCGATAGACGGTTTGGTCAACGGGAACACCAGATGAGTCCGCGTCGGGTCGGCCAGAGGGTGACATAGGTGTAGCAGTAGTCTTGGCATCCTTCATTCCATATTTCTCGAGGATGTCATGGATGTATTTGGACTGATTGATGAAGATTCCGTTGGGAAGTTGCTTTACTTGAAGACCAAGAAAGAAATTCAGCTCACCCATCATACTCATTTCGAATTTCTCTTTCATCGATTCTGCGAACTCTTCGCACAGTTGTGGTTTAGTCGATCCAAAAATGATGTCATCGACATAAATCTGTACAATCATTATGTCCGGGCCACTCCGCTTGGTGAAGAGAGTTGTATCCAGAGATCATTTCTTGAACCCAGACTGAACAAGGAAGTCTGAGAGGACGTCATACCAAGCTCGGGGAGCCTGTTTTAGTCCGTAGAGGGCCTTGTAGAGTCGATATACGTGATGAGGAAACTCTTCGCTCAAGAACCCTTCAGGTTGATCAACGTACACTTCTTCTTTGAGAAATCCATTCAGAAATGCAGTCTTCACATCCATTTGGTAGACTTTAAAGTTCTTGTGAGCAGCACAGGCAAGAAAAATTCGTATGGCTTCGATCCTGGCGACTGGGGCGAAAGTTTCATCGTAGTCGATGCCTTCTTGTTGGTTGTACCCCTTAGCCACAAGTCTTGCTTTATTGCGGATAACAACACCGTCTTCATCCTTTTTGTTCTTGAATATCCATTTTGTGCCGATAATGGATCTATTGTGCGGTCGTGGTACGAGTTCCCAAACTTGTAAACGTTCAAACTGATTTATTTCCTCCTACATAGCAATCAGCCAATCGGGATCGTTGAGAGCTTCAGCTACTCGTGATGGTTCGACTTGACTGAGATAGCAAGCAAATAGACTTTCATTCATCGTAGCTGAACGCGTCGAAACACCGGATGTGGGATCCCCAATAATCTGATCGGTAGGATGAGAGCGAGCCCAAAGTGGTACATTTGTTTGTGAGGTGCTGGCCGCATTTGTATCGATTTGAGACTCATTAGATTGAGGTTCGGTGTCCGAAGAAGAGATCTCAATCATATTAGATTGAGAAGGTTCAGCATCAGGATCAGCAATGCTCCCAGGGTTGGGTAAAATGTCGTCTTCATTGAGATTGAGTGCATCCAAGTTTGGAGGGACGACGTCATTGCTGGTGTAGGTGGAGTGGGTGCAGCGGTAGGTTGAGTGGTGGCGGCGGGAGTCTTGGGAACTGGATAGAAGTACTCGAAAAGCAGATCGAGATTCAGTTCACCAGAGTTGCCCTCAAATGAGGAAGTCCCCGCCGTTGAAGGTTGACCTTTTGTCAACGACTGTAGAAGACCTGGTTCTGGACTAACATGAGCAGAAGCCATGAGGTCACCTTCGCTTTCGTCAAAGGTGACATTTTTGCTCTCCATGACAGATCGTTTCTCCTTAAGATAGACCCTGTATGCCTTCGAGTTTAGCGAATAACCAACAAAGATTCCTTCGAGTGCTTTTGGATCAAGCTTCCCAAGATGTTGGCGATCGTTGGCAACAAAACATCGGCATCCGAAAACCCTTAGATAAGATATATCGGGTATACGACGGTTGTTCAACATCTCGTATGGAGTGCGGTTGAATCTCTTGTGGATGGAAGCCCGGTTCTGTGTGTAACAGGCCGTTTGAATAGCTTCGCCCCAAAGAGAGTGAGGAAGGCCGGATTGGATAAGGAGAGTCCTAGCTGCTTCAACTAGTGTCCTATTCTTACGCTCAACGACACCATTCTGTTCCGGTGTCTTCACAGCTGAGAACTGCTGAGTGATGCCCTGAGTGGCATAGAAATCACTGAGCTTCTTGTTCTTAAACTCAGTTCCGTTGTCAGTTCTGATAACCCGAACCTTCTGTTGATGAAGAGTTTGGGACGTAACAACAAACTCGATAATTATATCAGGAACTTCATCTTTTGTACGAATGAGTTTCGTCCATGTGTAGCGTGAAAAATCGTCGACAATCACAAGAATATACCGTCTTCCTCCGAGTGTGGCCGTAGGCATTGGGCCACATAGATCCATATGTAAGAGCTCGAGGATGAGCTTAGAGGACGGTGTTTCCTTGGACATGTGAGACGATCGCTTCATCTTCCCCAATTCACAGGCAGAGCAGAGGTGTTCCTTATGATATGTTAGTTGGGGTAGACCGTTGACGAGTTTATTCTGACGCAGTTTGTTGATAGTCTTGAAATTGAGATGTGAAAGACGTCGGTGCCATAGATCATTCAACTTGGGTGCAGCCCGAGAGAGAAGGCATACTGGTCGAGAGGTCGTGAGATTGAGTACGTAGAGGTGAGACGTGCGCGTTCCAGAAAGAAGTGGCAGTCCCGAGGCATCTATAATGCTGCAGATGTCAGATTCGAAGAGAACCTTGTATCCTTTGTCGCAGAAACGACCAATGCTGAAGAGATTGTAGCTCAAACCCTCAACGTAAGATATGCCCTTGATCGTCAGTTTGTCATGGACGAGATCACCAGTTCCGAGAATTGGCGCCATTTGACTGTTTCCGAAGGAGACCCTTCCGAGATAGCGCTCGGAGAAGTTGCTCAGCAGCTCCTTAATGGGAAATGTGGATTCTGAATTAGATTTTGTAGAATCTAATTTAGCTTTCCCTTTGTCGTTTGTTTGATTAGGCGGGATTATGGTTTTTCTAACCCATATTTTCCTAATTTGTGCTTGCATGTATGGCGCCTTATACATGAATTGGCACGGGGAATTTGGTTGTCGTTTTCGTGCTTCGGTTTTGGTCGCCTTTGGTTTGCGAGTAGTAGGTGAGTTTGCGTTTGACGACGAGAGACGCTTTCGCTTGTCCTTAGGTTTAGGCGAGATGGGAGGATTCAGAGACGTCGTCGTAGAGAAGGTTCGCTTGCGAGGTCGGAGTTTTGCGTGTTCATGTGTTTCATATTCATGAAATCGTGGGAGAACAAAATCATTGCAACAGCACATAGACATAAGTTTGGTAAAAGAAAGATAAGTTTTGGCAACATAATTGTCTACGAACTTTGGACAGTGGGATTCAGTACATAGAGAGGAAGGACGAATATAGGATGGTTTTTTCTTCTTGTCGTCGAAGAGCGGGTTCTCCTTTATTTGATACGAACTGCCTTCCAGAGACGTCGAACTCACATTCCCTGTATCCATAAGAATACTAGAGTTAGTGTTAGAACATATGTCAGCTTCAGGAGTCATTTTCGCCGTCCTCTTACATTTACATGTTTGAGAATCGGGTACTTGACTCGATGTAGAGGGATAGTTCGTATTGGGAAATTTTTCTAGTGTGTAGATTTTGCTAAGTAGCTCATCTCGCTCTTTTGCAAAGGCCTTCCTCTCTACTTCTAGTTGTCGTTCTAGTTCTGCTATGAGTAGTAGTTTCTTTGGGATGTAAGTGCGAGAGAGCACATCTTGGAAAGCAACTTCCTGTTCTTTGTTTGGGAGTAAGGTTTCGACATCCTCCGAGAGTGAGGATACCTTAGTCTTATCTCTATTATACAATTCTGTGTAGTCATACGCGATTTCTGCCCAATGAATGTTCTGTTCTCTTGTTTCTTCTGAGATGGCAGCGGAGGATGATCTCACAAATGGCTTAAGCTGCGGGGGAGCACCATTTCTTGTTTGCAAGAACGTAGTGTTGTACATGTTATATCTTTTAACTGTTAGCGGTGTTGGATTGCAATTGCTAGACAGTCCGATCCCCCCCGGGCGTTGTAGAATTCTGTTTCCACTGGTTGGTTCAATAGGCATAAGATGCATGAGTTTTCGTTTCTAAGGTGAAGTTGCTCTTCAAGTTCTTTCACCTTGCGGTATAGCCTTACTCTTTCCTTCGTAAGCAGTTCATATTGGGAGGCCGTCAGGAGGCGAGAAGTTTCACATGAACTAATGGCTAGTGTAGTTTCCTTAACCTTAGTCTCACTTTGTTTGTTCTTGCTTTGCAGACGTTTGACTAAAGCTTCAGAGGCCATTAGACGTTCATTTGCACAGGCAAGTTCTTCTACTTTTAGACTAAGTAAGGCATAGTTGTTTTCAAATTTTAGCTTAAGTTCATCATAATCCCTAGCGTCTACGGTGGGTTTCTTAATGGCGTGTCGGTGATTAAACACATCATCGAGGTGTGAGATTCGTACCTCAGACTCAGCGTTGGTAAGCTGCGTTTTCACCGGTATGACCCATCTCCTCGTCCTCGTCATGTTCGACCAGCCTTGCCATGCAGCAATCTTCATCCTTAGGCTCCTCGTCTTCTGAAGTGTCATTCACCCATTCAGCTTCTTCGGTGAGTAGAACTTTCCCACTTTCCATCTTGCGGGTCATTCTGGCCTTACGGTCGTAGTAGCCGGAGTCCTTCATGCGTGGGGCGTGGCATTCTTTGGCAAAGTGGCCTATCTTTCCACACCGAAAGCACTTCACAGACTTTTGAGGTGCGGAGTCCTCTTCTTTCATTGTTGGCTTGGCTTCCTATGTGGGAGTGGTCTTTTTGGTGCCGCTATAGGTTCTTTGGCGATTGGAAGAGGATGAGGATTTTTTCCCGATCTTCTTTGAGACCAACTTAGTGAGCATTTCCAGTTGCTTGCGTATATCACGAACATCTTCGTCTGATTCTGTATCAGCTTCGGATCCTGAAGAGGTGTCAGATACAACAGCTGGTAGCTTTCCTTTGTTCTGTTTGGTCTTAGTGGTGGAAGATCGATCATTGGTTTTGTTCGAGAGGAGGGCCAGTGGGTCGACTCGAGTGTTGGTGGACTGAGGTTGCACGTATGGAGCATAGGCAGACAGACTGTCATAAAGAGCATGGATGGAAGTGTTGGAGAGGTCCTTACTCTGAATCATCATCACGATTGCATTGCCCCAATGTGGTTTGAGGCTTCCAAGAAAGCGGTTGTTGATATCGAATTTGTCCCTCGTGATGCTGGCTTTCTTGAGTTCATTGATGACCTTCAGGTATCTGAGGTACGTGTCACGCAGCTCCTCTCCTTCGTAGGCTTGGAAGTGTTCATACTGTGAGAGACAGGCTGATTTCCTCCCTTGAGCACTTTCAGTTGTGCCTGCCATGATTTCTACGAGTTCATCCCATATTTCTTTAGCAGTTGTGCAGCACTCGATGTGAGCATAGACTTCGTTGCCCATAGCCTGGAAGAAGTATCCTTTGGCAGTCTCGTCGGCCTGTACGCGAGCCAGTTCATCCTCATTGATGGGACCTCTTGGAGTGCGGCGTTCATCCATGGGAGGGTTTGCGTTTGGCTGTGCAGGGATGATTGTCCAGAACTGTGCTGGTCCGTTGAAGATGGAGTCCAGAGGTATTGAGAGAGTGGTGCACCTTTGTTTCTGATGAACGTGAGGAATCGGTTTGTCCATATGCTGTAGTCGCCTTGTCGCAGCATCGGAGGCCTGGTGTCGGAGCCCACTGTGGAGATGTCATTCGTGGTAGACATGGTTGGTGAAGTCGAATCGTCCGTGGTTTTGATCTTGTATAGATAAGAGAGTTAGTAACGAACGATAAGAGAAATACGAGTTTAATGAGTAGAGTTTTGAGAATAAAATTGTTTAAAGAATTTCTTAGAACTAAGTGAGCGTGTGTGATGGTCGATAATGTATGGAAGAGAAATATATCTTGAAATTAGGAGAAGTTCTAGAAATTTAAATCGAGACTTGAGGAGCAAAAACAAATTTTATGTCAAAAGTGGTCTAGGGTGTTAGGACTGAAGTGTTAGGATCAAATCTTAAATAAGTTTGAGAAAAGTTTAACCCAAGAAGATTTTGACACGAGAAAAAGACTTAACACGTCAAGAGAAAAAAAATTCGCAGTTCGAATGGACGTGATTAAATGAAGAGTTATCCGAGAAAATGTGTTGAGAAATTTCGGTGTTTGTGAGTTTTAAAGAGAAATTCTCAAAAAAATTCTCAGTTGAAAATTTCTCGGATTTAAATTTTCGCATGTGAGAACGATTCTCAGTGAGAGTTTTAAAGCTTCACAAGAAAATTTCGCATGTTAAAAAAATTTTGCATCGAGAGTTGAAGTGTGGTCTTAGGAATTTTCTCGGATTTGAAAGAGATGTGGTATTAAAAAAAAACTTTCTCAGATGAGATAAACTTTCTCGGCTTTGAAAACTTTCTCGGATGTAAAAATTTTCGCGAAGTTCAAAACTTTCTCGGTCTTGAAAGAAAAATTTCGCGGCTCAGAAAGATTCGCAGAATAAGCTTTCTAGGGTGTGGAATTTCTGAAAATTCTCGGCTGAAAATTTTTCGACTTAGTAAAATTTCTCAGTGTTTGGAAAATTTCGCGGCTTAGAAAAATCCTTGGAATAGACTTTTTCGCATATAAAGTTTCTCGGATTTTAAAGAGTACGAAGTTGAGAAAAATTGGGTCTAAGAGAAATCTTTCGCAGTTTAAAAATTCTCGGAATCAACTCCGCGGATATGAAATTTCACGGATTTGAACGATTCAGAAAGTTTCGCGGGCAAGAACATCAAAGTACTGTTCCATTGCTTGTCGAGAATCTTTCCCAGAAAACCGTCCGTTTTCACTCAAATCTCAACCAAAATCGCTCAAACTTGATCCTAAACTTCAAAAATTCTTCCCTAAACACATAATCGACCGATTTGTGAACTAAAAACACCAAAAAATAGGTCAGATCGACCCAAAACAGAGAATGGCCGAGATGTCCTTTTCCGAAAAGTTTTTGCTTCAATCTTGCTCAAAACTCGTTAAAACTGATCCAAAAGTGTTCTAAAAACATTTTAGGCATATACTTGATCTGGGGGAAGGTTTTAAACACAAAAACGAAGCATCAAAACCCCAAAACAAGCTCGAAATGCCCGAAAATAATTTTTTGCCCAAAACACCTTTGATCTTTCTTGGAATCGAACGAAACTGGATTCAAATCAATGCAGATCGATCCACGTTTGCTCTGATACCACTTGTTGGTCCCGAATGCACCAAACAAGGAATCAAAGAGGCTTTAATGGAATGAAAAGGGAGTAGTCTCACCTTTGAGTGTGTGTATTGTGTGAAAAATTTGGATAAGCCTTTGATCTTTGATTACTTTCAAAGTGAGTTGGTAAAACCTTATATACCACATTAACCCTAGGTATATTAAGGCCCAATCACTAAATATACGATAATTACATTCTAGTCCTAAGCCTAAGCTAAAGGATAATAACAAAATAAAGCCTAAGACTTAAACTATTGACACAATCTATTAAATATCCTAACACTGTTAGACACATTAAACTAGCTGTTGGAAGCTTTTGTCTTCATATGGTCAATGCTGTCAGCTTCGATCGCTTATACCTACTGCAGTAAGGGGCTTGTTGTTGGGGTGGGCCCGATTAATCGATGCCGGTCCCCGAACAGCGCAACGTGGTGATAACTGAAGCGCGTTTTGAACCGAGCGGCGTAGGGTGATTAATTTTCAATTTTCAACATCTAAATTCGACCAAGCACCCTTCGGCTTCTCCTGAGGGCCCTAGATACTGCCCTGGCCTCAGGAGACCACGTCTAATTTGAATTTCACAAATTCGAATTTAATACAAATTTATTCGAATTGATAATTTTTCAAACTAGTTCGAACAAAGCAGCAGTCGACAGCTTTTCGACTATTTGGCAACCGAAATGATCTCCGATCGATACCAAATTTTCTGGAATGATTCTACACTTCCCGACATTCGCAACGAGGGGTCTTTCGAATCATTCCGATGCCATTTGGTATTTTTCGTAAAATCAAATCAGTGGTTCGAAATTATCAATTCGACTAAAGCGGCAGTCTGCCGTCTTTCGACATTTTGACAACCGAAAAACTTTTCGATCAATACCAACTTTTCAAGATTGACTCTACACTTCCCAACAACCACAACAAGGGGTCTTTCGAATCATTCCGACGTCATTTGGTATTTTTCGTAAGATCAAATCTGTAGAGTTCGAACATACCTTCGGCGTACGTGATTACACCTCGGTCGATCCCTGAACAAGCGAATACCAAGTATATACGTCGCTTCTCCCAAGTCTTTCATGGAGAATTCGGTTGAAAGCCACGCTTTCACCGACGAGAGCATCCTAATGTCGTTTCCTATCAAAAGGATATCATCCACGTACAATATAAGGAATGACACCATACTCTCACTGCTCTTTCTGTAGACACATGGCTCATCTACGTTTTTCTCGAATCCGAAGTTCCGAAGTGCTTCATCGAAACGTAGGTTCCAGCTGCGAGAGGCCTGTTTTAGTCCATAAATGGACCGATTCAGTTTGCACACTTTGTGAGCATCTGCATGCGACTCAAAACCTTTTGGTTGCTCCATATAGATCTCCTCCTTGAGGAATCCATTAAGGAACGCCGTTTTGACTTCCATCTACCAAATCTCATATCATAGTGCGCAGCTGTCGCGAGCATTATTCGGATAGACTTGATCATGGCTACAGGCGAGAAAGTCTCCTCATAGTCGACTCCCGCTTTTTGGTTATAGCCCTTGGCAACCAACCTGGTCTTGTATGTCTCAACTTGTCCGTCAGATCCAATATTTCTCTTGTAGATCCATTTACAACCGATTGGTCTAAAACCGCTCGGTAGGTCTACAAGAGTCCAGACTTTGTTGGAGTACATTGAGCCCATCTCAGCCCGCATAGCTTCAACCCATCTCGTTGAGTCAACGTCGGATATAGCTTGATCGAATGTAGCCGGATCTTCTCTTAGAAGTCCCCTAGTCGGAACATAATCGTGTTCGACGTGTGACATGCCATACCGCTCTGGTTGGCATGGCACCCTTTCAGATCGTCGCACGACTGGTCCGCTCGGACCATCCGATCTCAAATCCTGTGTGGGCGTTTCGGTTGACTGCTCCTCGAGAGTGACCTCTCGGCCAACGCGACAATCTCGAATGAACTCTTCCTCGAGAAAATGTGCATGTAGGCCCACAACGATCCTCTGATCATCATGAAAGTAGAATAGGTACCCCATAGAGTCTTCAGGGTAACCTATGAAACGACCTTTCAGAGACCTAGACTCCAATTTGTCTGCCTTCAACTCTTTCACATAGGCCGGGCAACCCCAAATCCTATTATGTGATAAACTGGGTAAACGACCAGCCCATATCTCATACGGAATGCCGTTAACAGACTTCGAGGGACACGGTTTTATGGTATAAGTCGCTGTCAAAAGCACGTATCTCCACAATGACATCGGTAAATCTGTATAGCTTAACATAGAACGAAACATATCTAATAAAGTTCGGTTTCTACGTTTGGCCACGCCATTCAATTGTGGCGTGCCGGGCGGTAGGGGTGGGCAAAACCGGATATCCGAATTTTCGGATATCGAAAAATGGTATCCGTATCCGCTCCGGTTTTAATGGGATATCCGAAAATCGGATATCCGGTTTATTCTGATATTTATACCGGATATCCGCATCCGGTTTTTAAATTTATTTTTCTTATATTTTTGTATTATTTTCTTTTCAAAATCATATTTTTTATTTCTTACCACATTAAAAAAATATATTTTTAATATAAAAATTTCTACACATAGTATTCACACAATTCTGTAACAAAGTTTTAACAATTATAAAATAATATGAATTTCAATATTCTACTTGATGCTATTTTTTCCTTTTTGGACTTTCATTTTCTTTTTGGACTACTTTGTTTCTATTTTTTATTTTTTTAATATAAAACCAGATACCGGATATCCAGATTTTAGACAAACCACTATCCGTATCCGATCCGGTTTATTTTAAAATAAATCGGATCGGATATCCGATCCGGTTTTAACCGGATATCCATTTTTCCGGGTTTTGAAAACCGGATACCGGATCGGAATCCGGTTTCCGGATATTTTTGCTCACCCCTACTGGGCGGAGTCATTTGTGATAATATACCATTCTCCTTCAAGAACTGGTCAAAATCGACACTCATGTACTCGCCTCCTCGATCTGATCAAATGGCTTTAATGAGTTTCGACGTTTGTTTTTCCACCAAAGCCTTATACTCCTTGAACCTTTCAAGTGAATCAGCTTTATACCTCATCAGATACACGAGTCCGTAACGACTGTGATCATCCGTGAAGGTAGTAAAATAGTGGAAGTCACCTCGTGCCTTCACATTGAATGGCCCACAAACGTCCGTGTGAATCAAAACGACAATTTCCCTGGCTCTATTAAATGTCCCGGTGAAGGGTGATCGGGTCATTTTACCTTGGAGGCACGACTCCCAAGTCGGATAGGGATTTGATCCCAACGGTTTCAAAATCCCGTTTTTCTCCAAGTCATGGATCTTGCATTCTCCCGTATGACCTAATCGAAGATGCCACAAGAACCTCGTATTTATTCCTAACTATCGTTTGTTTGTCACAGTATTCACAGATACGTCGTTCTGGGTATTTAAATAGTACAAACCATTCAACAGTGTCGCATTGCCAACATTTTTATTCCGATACATAATGTGGCATGTATTATTATTTAAGTTAAATACATAACCATTCCTGCTCAGAAAAATAATTGAGACGATGTTCTTAAAACCTCTGTGGAGTACAAGACAATCGTACAAACGCAACACATGCCCAGATAACAAAACAAGAGATCTTGATCCGACGTGGCATGCAGAGAGGCTATCCCCGCTTCCCACTCTGACCTCGATCTCCCGGTCCCCAAGCGCTCTACTTTGTCCCAGACCCTGCGTGGACACACAAATGTGAGTATTAGCTCTCGAATCCAATATCCAGAAAGTAGAGTATACAGATGATGAACAAACTGTTTCTAAAACATTAAGTTCCTTACTTGACGCAGCCTGCTCACCCTTGAGCTTTGGACAGTCCCGCTTCCAGTGGCCCAGCGCACCGCAATGCAGACACCTATCCGTTGGCTTTACACCGGTGTGCTTCGATTTCCCAGAAGATTTGTTCTTCTTAGAAACCTTCTCTGTTGGCTTGAGCTTGTTGCCCTTCTTCTTTTTGCCTTTCTGGGGCTTCGAAGAGGTGGTGACAAGTGCAGTCTGCTTTGCCCTCTTCATCTGACCTTGCGCCGTAGCTAACTGATTCATCAGATCAGGAAGCGTCAGCGCCATGCCATTCAGATGATAGTTACACTATGAACGCAATGAAGGACGGAGGCAGAGACTGCAAGATGAGATCGTTTTGTAATTCCCGATCAAATCGGAAATTAAGAGTCTCCAACCTATGAATCATGGTGATCATGTTCATAACATGTTCGCCAACGTTCTCACCCTCAGACATCCTCGATCGGAATAGCTGCGCCGAAGCCGCATAGCGAGCTGTCCTAGACGTCTCACCGTAAAGCTCTTTTAGATGCTGAACCATCGCTCGAGCGTCAGCCATACCCTCATGGCTACGCTGCAGCGTGTATCGATCCGAGGACATGAACCTTTATGAGCTGCTCGTCGCGTAGTCGCTTGTCATAAGCGGCATGAGCCTGCTTAGTTGCCCGCGCCCCTGGGGCCGACGGCAACTCGGAGTCAAGGATATAAACTAGGTTCTCAATCTGGAAGAAAACCCTCAAGTTGCGAAGCCAGTCTGAATAGTTTGACCCAGTCAACCTATTTTCCTTGAGCAGTATGTTTAAAGCGTTAGACATAATTTACACTGAGAGAATATGCTGCAGAAAATAAAAGACCTATTAAGTCGATTGTATAGATCATCAAACGCGAACAAGGACTTATATTCCGTTTGACTCCCACTATCTTTTGATAAACTCAATTTTCTCCCTTTGGATGTTTTGGAAAGTTTCGTTGATAACTTCGATAGTGGAGTTGATGTCCCCGCGGGCGGATGCAAACCTCAACCTCTGTCGTTTTGTTGGTTTGCAGCGGCCCACGAAGTCGTGCTACGCACGAATCCGACCTCGTCGAATATCTCCACTATCTTTGTCTTAGTCAGGGACCCCCGCCGGCAAACCCTGAACAAGGCGGTGTGACTGTCTAAGTGCGACCTATCAACTTTGCTCAAAACCGCTCACTTGAACCGTACGTTTTACCGCACAGTGTGTTCTTGGCGAGCGGCGCTAACGCACACGAGCAAATCGAAACGAAAGCAAATGCAAAGCGCCGGCATACCCGGAACCAAACCTTGCATTTACGTTTCGTAACAACTAAACCCGAGCTTGATAGAAGACAGGGCATCCAATCCCTTTACTCACTTAGTATTTCGTCGGGAGATACTTTGTGTTCTCATAGCAAATCAGAAATTAAGCACGAGTACATAAATGCGTTAACTAAATTCCTAACCCTAGGAAAACAATTTAAATGGACAACTATGCGGGCTATTTCTAAACTGGTCCTATTACATGGGTCGTAAAACGACCGGGGTCTTCGATCTTCAAACGTCACTCATCGTCACGATGGTCGTCGAACCCTCCAATCTCACCTTGCATCGAACGGCCGTTATTTTATCTAACTTATCTAATAAAGCGATAAAATACAACACGGGGGGAATTATTTCCCGAACATCCCGTAATCCATGTACATACCGGGGGACAGCAAACGGCCCTTAAACAAATAACCTGGTTAGAACCTAAGCCCGCATAAATGTCCCACATAAACATGTAACACAGAATTTTGATGCCGGGTGCCCGACCGACGTCACGAGCGATGATAGTCTCCAAACTACATCGACCGTTTGTTCGCCACATCGCCTTTCGAGGCCTTTGGTCGAACCATTCATGAGTCGTAGCTCTGATACCACTGTTGGGGTGGGCCCGATTAATCGACGCCGGCCCCCGAACAGCGCAACGTGGCGATAGCGGAAGCGCGTTTTGAACCGAGCGGCGTAGGGTGATGAATTTTCGATTTTCAACATCTAAACTCGACCAAGCGCCCTTCGGCTTCTCCTAAGGGCCCAAGATACTGCCCTGAGCCTCAGGAGACCACATCTAATTTGAATTTCACGTAATTTAATACAAATTTATTCGAATTGATAATTTTATTCCAAACTAGTTCGAACAAAGCGGCTGTCGACAGCTTTTCAACTATTAGGCAACCTAATCGATTTTCGATCGATACCAAATTTTCCAGAATGATTCTACACTTCCCGAAATTCGCAATGAGGGATCTTTCGAATCATTCCGATGCCGTTTGGTATTTTTCGTAAAATCAAATCTGTTGATCGAAATTATCAATTCGACTAAGGCGGCAGTATGCAGTCTTTCGACATTTTGACAACCGAAACGATTTCCGATCGATACCAAATTTTCTAGATTGATTCTACACTTCCCAACGAGGGGTCTTTCGAATCATTCCAATGTCGTTTGGTATTTTTCGTAAGATCAAATTAGTACAGTTTGAACATACCTTCGGCGTACGTGATTACACCTCGGATGAGCGTCGCAGCGCCTCGTCTGGTTCCCGGGGGCTCCGGGCTAGATCGTCACGCCTGCATGTCCTTGATTGAACCTCCGAGACTGCTCCCGATGGCTAGACACAGTTCGATTCGGGCGTCAGGTCTCGTCAAACGAACTCGAGGCTTGACCTACGTAGCTTAAGAAATTCTACTTTAGCTCACCGTATGTTCTTTGTTCTATTTCTTTATCTCATTTGCTGAGTAATGTGGCAAGTTGAAAGCAAAGTACCAAGTACAATAGCTTAGAACCCTTATCACCTAGCTTGTTCTATTCTCATACTTGTAGTAGAAATCCACTACCCCTATATCATTACTTTTTCTATTAACACTTGTAAGGAAATTGAAGAGCGAGTGACTTGCCACCTCAACATATGTGGCAAGCCATGGAATTCTCCACATGTCCAAGACCAAGTTAAAATGCGTACTTTCAATTTATTCCATTTTAGCCCATGAGGTTTCTAAATTCTCAAATTAGTCCACCAATTTTAAGTAATAAAATAATTAAATCCAATATAATTATTTTAGTTATAATTGAGCCTCACTTAGTTAATTAATTAAGCACTTAAGACAATCTTAAGTCCTAATTATTTCCGTAACCCTCATCGGAACTTAACTAAATCGTCGACACCTCGTATCAACTATGCCACTACCTCAACGAATCCCAATCGTTAGGTTCCAGAGAAAAGCCCACCGTTTTCGTTTGTGGTCATTACCATTCTTAAGCGCAGCTCTCTAGGTCCGTCTCAACTGGCACGGTAGGAAACTGCGAGTCCCGATATTCGCCTAGCCAATCCCGCGGTATCGGACAGATCCCAGTTGAGAACGAATTTCGATCCAATCGAAATTCGGACGAATCGACTATAGTGTACGCCTTTCACTTGCGTCCCGATTAGGTGAGAGCCATATAAATGTCAAACTCACCAACCTAACACTATGTTATAATCGAGACCCAACCGATTATTTAAACTCCGCTCCGTATCTAATACGAGCGAGCTTTCCAAGCTTCGGCCGAAGGCTTTACAATCGTCGCTCCAATTATCTCATAGGACATTAACCTATACGAATATAGGCAGTGAATCCCGGTAACAATCAAAGCCCGACAATCACCTCTGTAAAGTCGGTTGCGTTTCGCCGCTGGCCCGTGTCCCATTTCCGAACACTTGCGGACCTAGCCAACTAGCGACAAACCCAAATCGCGAAAGCAAATCCGTCAGTGACCCTATCGGTCTGAGGCTGCTATAATCAATCGTTCAATCATTGACAACATCCTAGTCATGTGATCGAGACGAATACGAGCCGAATGTCCGAATACACAATCTCTCTGATCACCGATATCTCCATCACGACCCAGAACCTCTCAGGTAATCGATGACACTACCGAATGGATAAGTCATATTCGGATATCTAGTCACCCACCTAGAATCCTTAGACTTACAAACCTTTTATTTAATGCTGAGATTAAGGACCGCCCAGTGTCTCCTCTCTCGTCCCCACGAGAATCAGACGTCCAACTCAAACATTTGGGTGTTATTTATTTATCGCACCGCCGGATGCCAAGCAGACTTTATATTCGACAAATAAATAATAATGCCTTTATTATAAAGAAAATAGTATTCACTACTTTATTTTGACAGTATATACAATAAAACTGTCTAGCGACCTACACATCATCGTGCGCCCTATATTATTTCTAGTCTTGTATGGCATTCCGAGGGCACACTCTCTAACACTTGTACCGAAGTGCAGTAGTTGACCAGTCAATCTAGTCATTGACCGAATCAGTCTGAGACGGGACCAGTCTGATACCGAACTAATCCAGTCCAGTCCAGTCCAGTTGAGACCGAGCGTCCAGACCGAGATCGAACCAGTCCAGTACAGACTGAGACGGACCAGTCCAGACCGAGACTGGTCAGTTTAGTCCAGTCTGAGACCGGCCAGTCCAGTTCGAGACCGAGACCGGGTTGATTGTCAGTTGACCACGTTGACCAGCAGTTGGTCGATCCGATTTTTCGCCCTGAACTCATATTTGATAGATGTTTTTCGAACCAAGCTCACTTACACACTTAATTAAATATGTTAGTTACACAATAATAAGTTTTGTGTTCATCAAAACTATTTCTAGATATTATAATCCAACATCCATTCTAATAGTGTTCTGTTCCAAATACAAAGCCCGGTAAGGTTCTTTAGAGTGGTGAGTCTTATGTTGGAGTGCATTGTGAGAAGGTTAGATTAGTAAATTTCGACGTGTAATATAAGATATTGTTTTCCTATCTAATAGAAATTAGACCGTCTTATGTAACCTATAACAAAACACGGAGCGTATACCAAAACCTATCGTTGGTACTGTATACTTTCCTGTAGAGCCCAACTCAAGACAAAGACCTAAAGGTGGCCGGACCCAGTGACATTATTATGACAAGCCCCAAACACATTCCCAAAATCAATAATTAAAACTACGACTATAAAATCGTAAAAAAAATAATCTAGAGTTAACTCCCCCACGCATCATGGTACAAACTCTTTTCATATCACTTTCTTGCGAGACTTGCTTTAATCCGTTGTACCCATTTAGCTGAAATCAGAATACAACCATTACTTTTACTTTAATTATTTTAAAATTTAAATGTCCATCACCGTTCTCAAACATCTAGAACACCTCCTCTCTCTTTAGGTTAAATACATATACAAGATTAACGATGGAAGTTGGTGATGGGATTAAGACAGCGACGGATGATTCCAGCGATGATGACAAGTTTTACAGCGATTACGAGGACGAAAACAATTCGACTTGGATGAGGTCATCATGGGCTATGACGGCTTTGTGAACACACCACAAATCCGACTATTCTGATGGCATGTTGACATCCCCAGGTCGATTTTTGTTTAATCATTTCAAGTTAATAAGAAAATTGAGTCCTGATTGTTTTATTAATTTGTCGATTAGAGTAATTTGACAATCACAATGAGGGAATATGTATATATTTAAGAGTGTGTTGATACGGATTAGACGAGTGGTTGTGGTTTATCCAGATGTGCAGTCTTCAAAAAGTGTCTACCTAGTAAAGATTCAAATGGAGAAAACATCAAAACTTTTGTTGAGCTAATAAAGGATATCGTGAGTATCCAGATACGTTGAGAGATACATGACAAAAATTATCTCAAATAGTGACGGAACGAGCGACCAAAACGCCGCTGCAACATTTGCGTCGGTTATTGTGACAAGAAACCCCTCGCTAAAATTTCCGACGGAAATGCCGTCTCAAAATCGTCATTAAAGTTTCCGACAGAACAATCGCAAAATTTTGTGACGGACTCTTCGTCAGAAAAGTTTGAGACTGAGTCTCCGCCGCAACTTTGCAACCGCGATGCCAGCGACGGAGGTCCGTCGCTAATTGTGGAATACAATACGACTAAATTGGCGACGATATTTCCGTCGCTAATTTTAAAGCTAATATTTGGGGGTTGTGGCTGGCCACATTATCGCTTCTAACAGGCAAAAAAATTGCATTTTTGTATGCTTTGTCAAAGGCAATATTCACGGATGTTGTTTAATCTTCTTTTGCCTATGGGAAATTGTACTATATATGCTTCTAGTTGTGTGGTTGGGCAGATTATATGATAATTTTTGCATACACATCCTTATAATATTTAACGTTACGATTATACATATATTATCCGACTGATATTTACATGCAGAAGCATTATATTATATTTATCTACATAAAAAATGAATAATGAAAGGTATGAATGATAGTCAACGCTCGCCAATGGATGTATCTAAGGAAAGATATCGCAGCCTTTTCATGGGGATCTGATGATTTTCTACAATTTGCAACATCTTAAAATCCGGGGAATTTGATACATTGTCTTTGCAAGAAGTGTGAGAATTGCAACTTTCTACCACATTCGGATGTACATGGTCATTTGTTGAGATAGGATTTCATGCCACATTATTCCAATTGGACCGCGCACGGCGAAGTCAGATATTCATCGTTTGGAGGTACAAGTTCATGTTTAAATATCGACCAAACAAACGTTCCTATCTTGGGTTGTAATGTAAATAATGTCGGTTCAAATCAAGAATCCGATTAGGATCAAAATAATGTGGCACCAACAAATTTTTATGTTGCGGGGAGTAGTTCGACGAGGCCAACTGAAGAGGTGATATTTTGTAATCACTTTATTGAACAATTACGGACCAACGATACTCCACTGTACAGGGCTCCAATTACTCCACACTGGCTGCTAATGCAGAATTGTCAAGTATTAAGTCCGAAACTAATATCTCTGCGTATCCATTTGACACCGTATCGGTTTTGTTCATAGATTTTGTCAGCAAACAATAAATTTCCCCAAAGCTATTAAGAGATGAAAAAGGTAATGGATTTTTCATTACCGATGGAGCATATTGATTGTTGCAGAATGGGATGTATGTTGATTTGGAAGGAAGATGCTCCACTGAACCGATGTAAGGTATGTAATCAAGCACGGTATAAATATTCTGATAGGTCTCCTGGTGCAGTATTACGTTATTTGCTACTTGGTCAAAGGCTTCAAAGATTATACACGTGTAAGACTACTGCGAAGATGATGACATGGCACGCTACACATGTACCCAATAAAGGTGTCATGTCTCACCCTTCTGATGGTGCAGCTTGGAAGCATTTTGACAGTAAGTATCCTGATTTTGCCAAGGAACCACGAAATGTTCGATTTGGTTGTGCACCGATGGTTTCACTGTCCATGGACAGTTTCGCAAACTATATTCGTGTTGCCGATAATTACGACTCCCTACAATCTTCCGCCCGGTGAGTATTTGAGTAAGAAATATATGTTTTTATCCCTTACTATCCCGGGTCCAAAAGATCCAAAGAATAGATTAGATGTCTACCTTCAACCTTTGATATAAGAGTTAAAGATGTTATGGAACATAGGGATCCCGACTTATGATGCGTTACGAGAAGAAGGATTTACGCAACGGGCTGCACTATTTTTTACAGCAAGTGACTTTCCTGCATACGCAATGTTGTCTGGTTGGGGTGCATCGGAAAAATGGGTCGTCCGATTTGCATGGAATTCGACATTTTACTTGAAGCAAGGGAGAAAATTTTGTTATTTTGATTGTCATCGCCGTTTTTTTACCAAAAAATCATGCATTTAGAAAAATACGACTGATTTCCTCAAGGGTGAATTAGAGAGTCGTAGTAAACCAAAGCGTTTATCACGCTTGGAGATCTTGAACCACGTGCAATATTTTTCACACCGTCATGGACGATCCTCAAGGAAAGCACGATGGACATGGATAGACCCACCACCGGTCGATAAAACAGTATATTTTGCATAAAAAAACTATTCGTTTTCCAACTGGATTTGCCTCTAATATAAGTAGGTGTGTTGACATTGAAAATTTCAAGTTAAAGAGTATGAAGTTTCACAACTGTCACATTTCATGGGACAACTACTTCCAATCGCCTTTCGCGAAGTGTTACCGGAATTTGTTTGGATCCCTTTAGCCGAACTTAGTGGTAACACTTCAAGATTGTGACAAATAATGAGCGATGACCAATAAGGTAAGTTCCAAAATATACTCTTTCCCGATCAGTGGTGGCTGTATCCTTATCCATCGGGCTTTCCTTGAGGATCCTCCATTACGTTGTGAAAATATTGCACGCGGTTCAAGATTTCCAAACCTGATAAGTGTTTGGTTTACTACGTCTCTCTAATTCACCATTGCGGAAATCAGTCGTATATTTCTAAATGCATGATTTCTTGGTAAAAAACGGTAATGAAAATCAAAATAACAAAGTTTTCTCCCGTGCTTCAAGTACAATGTCGAAGTATCTTCCATGCGAATCAGACAACCTATTTTTCCCGATGTACACCAACCAGACAACATTGCGTATGCAAGAAGTCACTCACCGTCCAAAATAGTGCAGCCCGTAACGTAAATCCTTCTTCTCGTAACGCATCATAAGTTTGGATCCCTATGTTCCACAACATCTTTAACTCTTCGATCAAAGGTTGAAGGTAAACATCTAATTTATTCTTTGGATTTTTTGGACCCGGGATCATAAGGGACAAAAACATATATTTCTTACTCAAACACTCACAGGGCGGAAGATTGTAGGGAGTCGTAATACCGGCCAACACGAATATTATTTGCCAAACTGTCCATGGACAGTGAAACTGTCGGTAATCAAGCAAAATAGAACATTTCGCGGTTCTTTGGCAAAGTCATGATACTTACTATCAAAATGCTTCCAAGCTGCACCATCAGAAGGGTGAGACATGACACCTTCATCGGGTACATGTGTAGCGTGCCATGTCATTATCATCGCATTAGTCTTACAAGCGTATAATCTTTGAAGCCTTTGACCAAGTGGCAAATAATGTAATACTGCAACAGAAGACCTAGATCTATTAGAATATTTATAGCTTGCTTGATACATTACAACGGTTCAGTTAAGCATCTTCCTTTCAAAACAACATACATTCCATTCTACAACAATCAATATGCTCCATCGGTAATGAAAAATCCATCATCACCTTTTCCGTCTCGTAATAGCTTTGGGAAAATTTATTGTTTGCTGGCTAAATCCTATGAACAAACCGGATACGGTTCAAATCTTGACGCAGACATATTTGTTCGGACTTAATACTCGACCATTCTGCAGTCGCAGCCAGTGTGGAGTAACTGCAGCCCTCGTACAGCGGAGTGTCGTTGGTCCGTAATTGTTCCAAAGTGATTACAAAATATCGCCTCTGCGGTTGGCATCGTCGAACAACTCTCTGCAACATCAAAATTGGTAGGTGCCACATAATTTTAATCATAATCGAATTCTTGATCTGAACCGACATTATTTACATGACAACCCAAGACAGGATCGTTCGTTTGGTAGATATTTAGACATGAACTTGTACCTCCTTGTGGTGGTTAAAACAATGAATATCCGACTTCGCCGTAAATATTAAACAAACGATGAATTTCGTAGGCAAAAGAAAACAAACGATGGTAGATAATTTTAATCACAAAAGATGAATTTCGTAGGCAAAAGAAAATTAAACAAGATCCGCGAATATTGCCTTTAACAAAGCATACAAAACTGCAACTTTATTTTGCCTGTCAGAATCTGCTCGGAATCTTTAATGTGTCCAAAATAATTTAGTTAAGTCTTGTTATTTCTTTATAGTGTTATTTGTGGTTTATTGTTGCAATGGGCTTAGTAGAGGCCCAATGGATTAAACCATGAAACCCTACTTTGAGAATAGTTGAATCATTCATTTGCGAAAAACCGTCGTTTGAGTTTTACAGAGAAAACCCATGAAGAACACACACACTCAAGGTAAAACTCACTTAACCCTTATTTTGATTCCCCATTGATAAATCGTTGAGGTGTCTGGTGACCAACAAGTGGTATCAGAGGCAAACATGATCGAATGAACTTAGTTTTCTGAATTTTCGCATCTGATTTTAGGCTTATTCGAACTATTATGTGTTTTTGCATTCTTGTTTGTTCATCAACATTTTCGAGTGAAATCATGCCGATTTTGCTATATTTTAAACTCGTGTAGTGTTGTAGGACAATTTCTAGTGTTTATGTGAAAGAACACAGAAATTTCATCAAGTTTGAGTGATTTTTTGAGCAAAATCTAGGTCTACAGATTTTCGCATTTGTTTTTCACAACTTAGAAAATTTGTTTTGAAAATTTCTTTCGAGAATTCGTTTCGAAAACCCATTTCGCAAATTTCATTTCAAAAATAATTTTCGAACTCCTCACTTCGTAAATTTTTCTTCGAGAATTATTTTCCCAACCTCACATCTTTCGAAAATCTCTTCTTTCGAAATTTTTCTTCGAAACTTCCCTCTTCGAAAATAAATTTTCGAAACTCGTACACAAAATTGAAATTCTCACATATCGAAAAATTTTTTCGAAACCACACTTTTGAAAACCTCTTCTTTCAAAATTGCACGTCATCAACATTCGAAATCTCTTCTTTCGAAAATTTATTTTCGAAACATCTCTTTCGAAAATCTTTTACGAAACCATACTTAAACAAAGCTTTCGAAAATTTTCCACAAGAGCCATCATTCGAAAATAATTTTCGAAAATTCACTCACTTCGAAAATAATTTTTCGAAACCACACTCATTTCAAAAATCTCTTCTCTCGAAAATTATTTTCGCAACTCACCATATTTCGAAAATCGCCTCTTTTGATTCATTTTCGAAATATTTGCCTTCGAAAATATTTTTCGAAGCCGTACCTAAAAGCATTCGAAAATCTTTCACAACTTCCATTCGAAAATATGTTTCCGCAATTGCACTCACTTTCGAAAATAATTTCGAAACCTCACTTCTTTCGAAAATCTTTCACCTCGAAAATTATTTTCGCACTCTTTGACTTCGAAATCTATTTTGGTCGAACTTTTCCAAAACAGCCCTAGATTAACAGCTTCGAAAGTTCCAATTCTCACTTACGTACACATTCACAATCCAATAACACACGTCAGGATCCACACACCCGATTTAGACAATGGACACACTATCTATGGGAAGTGACGTCCGTGCACCAATCCTTAGACGCGGTGAATTCCCAATCTGGAGTAGCAGATTCCTGAACTTTCTCGAAATCAAGGAGAATGGAGCAGAGATAATTTGCTCCTTGGATAAAGACCCGCTCAATTCTGGACAACTACCCCAGAAGATAACAAACAAGACCCCCCAGTTTTTGAAGGCCGCACACTCAAAAGTCCGGCAGATTACAATGATGAGGAAAAGAAGTGATAGAGCTGATCTCCTTGCAAAAGATTATCCAATCCAAGCATTGCCCAATGATATTCTCCTCCAAGTCGATAGTTTTGAACATGCTAGGGACATTTAAAACGAAATAACCAAACTGATGCTTGGAACAGACGTCGGAGAGAGAACTAGGAAAGCTATAACCCTTGCAGCCTATGATTCGTTCAAAGCAAGGACAGGAGAACAGCTAAGCGAGACTTGTCACAAATTCATGATCCAAGTAAATGACTGAGGAAGATTAACGTGACAAAGACTACAATGGAGCTAAACGTCAAGTTCCTCACCTCATTACTGCAAGAATGGAGAAAATTGGCTTCAAATTTCAGGCCAAACAAGGATCTTGACCAAATCGATATACACAATATCTACGAAAGTATCGAGCAACATGCGACGTCATCAATGAAGCTTCTAAAGAACAAAGGAGCATTGCAAAAGCTGACTCTCTTGCACTATTGACGGACAACACGGTCACAAGGAACTCTAGATCGGGAAAAGGAAAGTCCTATAGTCCTCTAAGCCACCTACTCCACCAGAGAGTGAAGCCACTGGAACAGACTCAGACCCCGAGTTCAACGAGAAAGAATGACATTCATAACGAAGATGATGGGCAAAACCTTTTTCAAGAAATGATCGTCATCTGCAAACAGATAAAGGATCTCCTCTAACTCCAGGCAATCACCTAGATTCCTCCAGCAGTCTGAGACAAAGAATACCGATGAACCAGACAAGTTCTACAACTGCGGCAAGCCAGGTCACTTTGCTAAAGACCGCTTCCTTCCAAAGAAAAAGGACGTAGAATATTACACAAGAAGTTACAACTGCTGAAGCAAAAGAAAACTGAAGTAGCACTGATGGCCGAATAAGACCATTGGCTCGAAGATTCCTCAGAAAGCGAGCCAAAAAGTGTAGGACTGATGGCACTAGTGGAGCGACATGAATCATACCAGGGGGAGATCCATCAGAAACCAGCCATGCTTAAGACAAGGAGTCGACCTCAGGGAGGGAGGTAGAATCTATTGACCCTAATTCATATTTTGAACTTCGAGAAATTTTCTAGAACTATATAGGGAACAAAAAAGTTGTTGGGAAACCCCGAGGTTCCCCAGACCCACATTCCTCGGAATTTTAAAATATTACGGGGTTTCCCGCCTATCCAAGATCGCTCGGTTACAAACACGAGAAATTAATGACAAAAAGAAATACGGGATCAGCCATGATACCTCGTTGATGTTGGGTTACCCGGTGTCTCCCGGAGACGCCACGTCCCCGGGTACTGTGCGAAACAAAAATTTTCCGGGTTCCCTTATTGCCCTCGTTGCTCGGATCAGAATAGTAACACATAGACATGTAATAGGGCGGGTCAAAACCCATAGAGAATTACCAGTTGAAGTGAGTGGCAGCTCCTCGTCCTTTTCTTCAAGACTTCGTCGATTGTGGTGGATGGCACTAGATCGTCACGCCGACCTCGCAGTGTACCATAGAATCAGTTCTCTAAAGATGGCTAGAGAGAACCGAGCCGTTGCGTGGTAGAAAAGTGTTATTTTTTTCGCTGTGTGTTTTGTGCCTTTGTTATGGACGAAATTTTCACTCCAAATTATGAAATAGGGCTACCCTTTTTATACTATGATATATTTGGAAATCCCTAGGATATCTCAAAGATATGGTTTTCGATTTTGCTCCTTAAGTGGAGAGACTTTGTCATATCTTTCTCTCCCTTATTTAATTCAAAATTCATATAAGGATACTTACCATAATTAGACAACTAACTTAAATACTAAGTCAAACTAAGTATCTGTAAATATGGTATAAAATTCGAAACTTAATCCAAGATTAGTTTCGAAATTTTCACCTTAAAATAAATAATATTCCAAATACATTATTTCTATATTTATATTTAATTTTCGAAATTAATTCCCAAGGCATAATTCGAAAATTAGCTTAGGGTCCAATTCCAATTTTACCCTCAAGACTTTAAAGCACTTGGCCAAGCCTAAGTCTCAAAGTTAGTTTCATACGAAGTCCGACTTCGGTCCATTAAACGGTCCGAGGCCCACTAAGGCGCGGCCCAACGGCCCAAGGCCCGTTAAGGCCCAAAACACTTTCTCTCCTTATCAGTACACCTTGATGATCCTTTTTAAGCCCGACTCTCTAGATTCGACTCAATCGGCGAGGGAGGAATCCAAGAGTCCGGCAGTTACCTAGCCAATCCCGCAGTACCGGATCGTAACCCGATTGGAGTGCGAATTTCGACCCAGTCTTTATTCGAGAACCTTATTATAGATTATAGTACTACGTATAAACCCTTCAGCTGTGTCCCAATCGAGTGAGAGTCATGGTCTATGTCAAACTCACTATACTCGATTCTATGATAAAACGGGGACGAGGCAAATTACCAAACTACCCTCCATGTCTAACATGAGTTAGTTCAATACCTTGGCCAAGGATTTCGTAATTTCCCGTCGCCGTCCTCATAGGACACTTATCTCGATTACTTGCAAGACTGTGAATCCGTACTCGGCGGTCTAAACCCGGCAATCACAAATCGTCATCAAGACCGCATCTGGCCCGCTGACCCATGCAACAGCAAATCGGGTCGAGGGGAACCAGTGACAGTCGAGACTTCAAAGTCAACTCCGCCAAAGCCCCTTTCGGTCTAAGGTTCACGTAGACTACTATAGTATTGTCGTCGGTCATTGACACTCCTTGAGTAATAAGCCATGTTCGACCGTACGACCCGTGAGTCAGTGTCCATGAAACGATTCAATCCCTTGATTCGACTCGCATCACAAGTCGTGACCTCCACTTCCAAGGGGGTATCGGCACTCGATAGGTCATCGACAAATAAGCCGTAATCGGTTATCCAGCACCCAACTGGAGCCTAAGGCTTACGGACTTTTAATGCTCGAGGTTAAGAGTCCACTGGTGCCTTCCGCTCTCGTACTCATCGAGAACAGTGACTCAACTCGACACATTTGGATTTGTTCATTTATTGCTTTACCGGATGCTTAGTAAGTACTCTTATATCCATTAAACGAACAACGCCTTTCAATAAACACACAAAAAATATCTTATTACATAAAAGTTCGAATGATAAATAAGCTAATGCCGTATACAATCTAATCATCGTATAGCATTCGAGGGCATATTCCTAACAGTTGAAACCTCTCGATGATGGCTAGCTTGGAACCCTTCGAATCCCCGAGGCGTAGTGCCCCTCTCCTACGCCAAAAGCATACAAACGGGACTCCTTCTTTGCACAAGATCGTCACGCCGGCACCTCACTAACGTCGCATCTGTTCTTGCAAGTGCGGCTAGGCCAAGACCGAGCTGCTTGCTGCCCCCGAGAGAGAGAGTGCGAGAGAGAATATCCAATAAATATATCCGATACTGATAGCCTTGGGATGTCTCGTTGGTAGTCTTCACCTTCCTGAAGTTCGTCGTCTTCTATGATTACGAGGTCCACGGATGCCTGTTGTAGAAAATGCCGAACGTCCTGAAGCCGTTGTCTTTGATGCTCATCGGGCATTGAATGGGTCATCCATTGTCCTTCGAAGATGTATCTGTCTAGAACTTTGTGTGGATTGACGCCATGTCCTGATGGTCCCGGTTGGTCCGGAGCGACTAAGGGAGTAGCTTGGGTAGCTGCTAGGGCTATAAGCATCGCAACACTTGCTTCTTCTTCCGGAAGCAAGGGGCTTGAGTAGATCGGTGGTGTGGGCGGAGGCGTCCAGAGGTGAAAGGTTGGTGGGTCGATGTGGGCGGTACGGTGCGTGGTGTGGGTGATTTGTGTTTGGGTTTGGGTTCGCATCACAAGTTGTGACCTCCACTTCCAAGGGGGTATCGGCACTTGATAGGTCATCGACAAATAAGCCGTAATCGGTTATCCAGCACCCAACTGGAGCCTAAGGCTTACGGACTTTTAATGCTCGAGGTTAAGAGTCCACTGGTGCCTTCCTCTCTCGTACTCATCGAGAACAGTGACTCAACTCGACACATTTGGATTTGTTCATTTATTGCTTTACCGGATGCTTAGTAAAGTACTATTATATCCAATAAACGAACAACGCCTTTCAATAAACACTCAAAAAATATCTTATTACATAAAGGTCGACTGATAAATAAGCTAATGCCCTATACAATCTAATTCTCGTATAGCATTCGAGGGCATATTCCTAACAATCTCCCACTTGCACTCAATGCCATGCGCTGCAGTATCTAATACCCATCTTTTCGAGATGTCTAGCCAGCACTGCCTGTGATATAGGCTTGGCGAACGGGTCGGCCACGTTTTCCGCGGTCGCAATCTTCTGCACGGCTACGTAGCCATTCTCAACGAATCCACGTAACACGTGGTACTTTCTTTCTATATGTTTGGACCTGCTGTGAGACCTCGGTTCTTTTGCCTGAGCAATAGCGCCAGTATTGTCACACCACAATGGCAATGGCCTATCTGCTACAGGAACGACACCAAGTTCTTCCAAGAACTTTCTCATCCAAACACCTTCCTTCGCTGCCTCTGAGGCCTCTATATACTCTGCTTCGCAGGTGAAATCTGCAGTAGTGCTCTGTTTGGAATTTTTCCAAGACACCGCTCCACCGTTGAGCGTAAAGACGAATCCTGAAGTGGATTTTCGATCGTCCACGTCAGACTAGAAATCCGAATCCGTATACCCTTCCACTTCCAGTTCTCCATTACCGTAGACCAGCATCATATCCTTAGTCCGTCTGAGGTACTTGATGATAGTCTTGACTGCTGTCCAATGTTCCTTACCAGGGTCAGCCTTAAACCGACTGACTACGCTCACAGCGTACGCCCAAGTCAGGTCGCATGCAAAGCATCGCGTACATCAAGCTACCACCGCGGATGCATGGGGGATTCCATTCATCTCTTCCCGCTCCAACTCACTTTGAGGGCTCATAGCCTTGGAAAGGTGAATCCCATGCCGCATAGGCAGGAACCCTTTCTTAGAGTTGTCCATATTATATCGCTTCAGGACCTTCTCTATGTAAAGGGCCTGGGAGAGTCCTAACATACGATTCGCTCGATCTCTATAAAGGCGAATCCCCAAGATATAGGTAGCTTCTCCCAAGTCTTTCATGGAGAATTCGATCGAAAGCCATGCTTTCACCATCGAGAGCATTCCAATAGCATTTCCTATCAAAAGGATGTCATCCACGTACAATACGAGGAAAGATATTTTGCTCCCACTGCTTGACCACTTCATCGAACCGAAGATTCCAGCTTCTGGAGGCTTGTTTCAGTCTTTTCTTGTAGACGCAAGGTTCGGCTTCTCCCAAGTCTTTTCTTGTAGACGCAAGGTTCGTCTTCGTTTTTTAAGAATCCGTGGCCCTTGACCACTTCATCGAACCGAAGATTCCAGCTTCTGGAGGCTTGTTTCAGTCCATAAATGGACTTGTTCAGTTTGCACACCTGACGAGCATCTCCTTGCGATGTAAAACCCTTGGGCTGCTTCATATATATTTCCTCCTTGAGGTATCCATTTAGAAACGCAGTTTTCACATCCATCTGCCAGATCTCATAGTCATAGTGCGCAGCTATCGCAAGCAATGTTCGAATGGACTTCATCATAGCAACAGGCGAAAAGGTCTCCTCATAGTCAATGCCCTCTTTTTGACTGTACCCTTTCGCCACAAGCCCAGCTTTGTATGTATCAACCAATCCGTCAGATTCTATCTTTCTCTTGTAGATCCATTTATACCCAATGGGTCTAAAACCATCTGGGAGGTCTACTAGAGTCCAGACTTGGTTTTCATGCATAGAATCCATTTCGGCTTGCATAGCTATAAGCCATTTCTCCGAATCTTTATCCCTGATTGCCTGGTCATAGGTAGTGGGACGTCTCCGACGTTCCCTTCTATCGCAGCAACCTCGTGCTCGATGTGGACCATTCCACATCTCTCAGGCTGGCGAGATACTCTACCCGACCTGTGCAAGTCAGGTTGCGTCTCGGACTGCTCTACGGTGTCATCCGACACTGGAGTTTGTGAAGGCGCTTCTGAATACTCTCTAAGAGTGCGACCCGCTCCACCTTCTCGAATGAAATCTTCTTCGAGAAAGTGAGCCTGAAGGGCTACAACGATTCTTTAATCGTCGTGGAAGTAAAACTGGTATCCCATGGAATCCTCAGGATACCCGACAAAACGTCATTTCACAACCTTTGATTCCAGTTTATCTGTCTTGAGCTTTTTCACAAACGCGGGGCAACCCCAAATTCTAATGTGATTCAAGCTCGGTTTTTGTCCTGTCCATATCTGATACGGAATACGATTGAGAGACTTTGTAGGACATCTATTCAGAATGTGTGCTGCTGTCAACAGGGCATGACCCCACAACGATATGGGCAGGTCTGTATAGCTTAGCATAGATCAAACCTTATCCAACATAGTTCGATTTCTGCGTTCGGACATACCGTTCAACTCCGGTGTTCCGGGCGGTGTCATCTGTGAAATTATCCCGTTATCTTTCAAGAACTCGTCAAACTCGAGGCTCATGAACTCGCCGCCTCGATCTGATCGAACGGCTTTAATGCTCTTTCCAGTTTGATTTTCCACCAAAGCCTTGTACTCTTTGAACCATTCAAAAGTATCAGACTTATTCTTCATGAGATACACCTTGCCAAAGCGAGAGTGATCATCAGCGAACGTAACGAAATAATGGAAGTTACCGCGAGCCGCTACCCCGAACGGTCCGCAAACATCCGTGTGGATCAAACCGAGAAGTTCTGCGGCTCTCGTGAAAGTCCCTGTGAAGGGCGACTTGGTCATCTTTTTAAGGATACAAGATTAACAAGTTAGATAGGGATCGGACCCAAGCGGCTTTATAACGCCAATTTTCTCCAACTCAAGAATCTTCTGTTCTCCAGCGTGACCGAGTCGAAGATGCCACAGCAGTCTTGAGTTCGACTCTAATTTTCGTTTGTTGGTGACTGTATTCACAGTTTTTATTTTATCTTCGATATTTAGGTAATACAACCCATTCAGTAAATTTGCACTTCCGACGCAATTATTTCCAAAATAAATAGTGCATATATTATTACTAAAATGGAAATCATAACCGTTTCCGCTTAAAACGGGAATAGAAACAATATTCTTAAGCCCCTTGGGCAAAACCAAACAATCGGAAAGCAGTAAACTATGTCTAATAGATAAAACGAGAGTTCTTGATCCAATGTGGGACGCCGGTATGCTATGTCCGCTTCCTACGTTGATCATGATCTCTCGATCCGCCAGCTTCCTACTTCGTTTCAGACCCTGGTTCAAAACACAGATGTGAGCACTAGCTCCCGAGTCTAAGATCCATGAAGCGGAATATACTGTCATAGAACAATTTGTTTACAAAACGTAAAGTCCTTTACCTGAAGCGGCTAGCTTCGGGCAATCGCGCTTCCAAGGGCCAAGCTCATTGCAGTGAAGGCACTTGTCCGT